>CP125975.1:102252389-103453163 GCA_030063025.1 Avena longiglumis | reverse complement strand
GAAGTACTAAGTTGTATATGGATTTGAAAAAAATATTCTGGTGGAATAACATGAAAAGAGATATTGCTAAATATGTATCTGAATGCCATACTTGCCAAAGGGTGAAGGCTGAACATCAAAGTCCAGTAGGACCATTACAACCCTTGGAAATTCCTAAATGGAAGTGGGAGGAAATAGGTATGGACTTCATTACAGGATTGCCCATGACACCGAAACGTAAGGATATGATATGGGTAATTGTGGACAAACTCACTAAGAGTGCACATTTTATCCCGGTGAATCAAAAATATAATGCCGAGATACTAATTGAAGTTTATGTCAAGGAGATAGTAAGTAAGCATGGAGTACCCAAAAAGATCATACTGATAGGGGATCAGTGTTTACTTTAGCATTTTGGAAGCAATTGCATGAATCACTTGGTTCAAAGTTAGATTTCAGCTTAGCATATCATCCTGAGACAGGAGGTCAAAATGAAAAAACAAATCAAATACTAGAATACATGTTAAGAGCTTGTGCACTAGATTTTGGAGGTACATGGGAAGATCATCTACCATTGGCAGAATTTTCTTATAATAATAGCTATCAGAGTAGTCTGAAGGCAGCTCCATACCAAGTTCTGTATGGAGGGAAGTGTAGATCACCAATATCTTGGTATGAGCCTAGAAGCAGTAAAGAATTTGCACCAGATTATATAAAGGAAAGACAAGATATCATTGATAAGATCAGGGATAGACTGAAAATAGCATAGAGTAGGCAGAAAAGTTATGCTGATCAAAGTCGAAGATCTTGGCATCCAGAAGTAGGAGACATGGTATACTTGAAAGTAAGTCCAATGAAATGAGTGTAAAGGTTCGGAGTTAAAGGAAAATTGAGTCCAAAACACATTATACCATTCAAGATATTGAGTCAAAACAGAATTATAGCTTATGCTTTAGAGTTACCATCAAGATTAGCTCAAGTGCATAATGTTTTTCATGTGTCACAACTTCGTAAATGTTTGAAAGTTCTGGATGATGCAATCACACATCGGGAGATAGAATTACAAGCAGACTTGACTTATATTGAAAGGCCCTGCAAGATTCTGGAAGAAAACTGGAAAAGGTTGAGGAACAGAGCAATTAAGTATTGCAAAGTACAATGGGAACATCACCCTAAAAGGGAAGCCACGTGGGAGAAAGAGGAGGACTTAAGAAAGACATATCTAGAACTATTTAGGTACATCTCCACAAACTTCGGGACAAAGTTTAATTTAAGGGGGGAAGCCTGTAACATCCCAGCATTAAGGAATTAACGAAGGGTAGATTTAGGAATTTGGAATGTTGCATGCATGCATCTGTGAAAATGTGAGTAAATTTTTCGCCAAATAAAAACCTAAAGTGATCAAGGTTTCTTTCATACTTTGAGATTAGGTGTAGTCTTAAGGGGTGATTGCTATAGACTTTGATATGATCTTTGCGGAATTATGTGTTTTGGGAAATGAAATTGACTTTAAAACTTGAGTGTTTGAATTAAAAGTTAAATGATTTTTGAATAATATTTGAATCTTGATTTAATTAAGAGTTAATCAAAATAACTCAAACTTTATCTAAAGAAAACAATTAAGAATATGAATATCTATTTCATATTTTTATTCAATAAATAAGTTACAAAAATGTAACTTATTGAAATTATCCACAATCTTCACCATAAAAAATAAATAAAGAATAAGAATATTTCTTTATTGATAAGAATATAATCTTTATTACAAAATAATAAAAAGAAGATTACAAAAGAATAAAACTAAAAATACAAAAGAATAATAAATATTACGAGGGACTATTCTATAAGAAAAAGAAAACCTAATCTAAATCTTGAATCTTCAAGTCTTGTACCTACAAAACAAACAATAAACAAACAAGAAAGAAAATAAAAGGTTAGGATATTTCTTTTACTCTCAGTAGTGACAGTGATTTGCACTGTTCAAACTTACATCATTGAGTAATCTTTAGGGGCAAGTTCACCAATATGAAAGAATCTGTCTTTCATAATTTTAAGCCAAAAAGTCAAATGACAGCAAGGAGGGGCAAGTTTCACTAGCCAGGTAAAAAGTAATCAGATCAAAGTAACTCTCAAAGTCTAGAGCATATCCACAAGTGCACAGCAAGCACACATGCAGGACAGACACCTAAATGCATGGGGGTGTGCTGTCAGCCTCACAACATAGCTCAAACACACAAAACCATCAGCACAGCCGTGGAGAGGCACTAGTGCATCTCTTCACTGCTCACACACACTAGAACAGCCAGCTTAGCCAGCAGCCAAACTAAACCACCAAAGATCAACCAAACATCACCTGATGGTGACATAAGGAGGGGGAACAATCGGGTGCACAGCAAGGCCGAGTCCAGGAGCTAGGAGGAGCAGGCTAGCTCAAGGTCAAGCACAAGAGCTCAGCAAAACAATAACATCATCAAAGGTGAAGGACAAGATCTAATCAGCAAGATCAACGTCACCACCCAATTCCAGAATCATTAGTTTTTGTGGTGAGTATCATAAAACCATCACATGATCTAATCATATTATCTAGACAGAAGCATGTGTTGTTTTATGAAACAATCTCTCAATAATCACCCAAGTGAGGTGAATCTATCCAAGAGATTTCAAGTATGATCAGAAATCAAACTAAGCCAGAAGCACCAATCTCTCAGACCAGCCTCACAGAGTTTGGTGTTAGCATATGCAACTTAAATACTTCTTCATTTGTTCTTATCAAACTAGGGCACATCTCCCAGAGGGAGTAGCACCTTTAATCTTGCAAGTTACAAACAAACTATTTGCTCAACTAACTAGGAATTAAAATCCTAGAGCCTCAGACCAACATCATAGGCAGGAGAGTTAAAACAAGCTTTCACTTTATCTTGCTAGTATTAATCACAAGCTTGTCTTAAGCATAAACCAACCCAATCAATGGATTAGAATCAATCTTGTGTGCCATACCAAGATGGTTTCACAAGAACAATTCTACATGAATCAGAATAAGCATTTCATCTTCACAGATTCAATAAATCAATCTACCAATAATTTTCCTGTCATTACAGGAATCATAATTAGAACATTTCTAAGTATATCTTCACTGTTGAGATCATTATGATCTCAGACCACACATGAATTCTCAAGCCAACAGCACTAAGACAGTGATTTCATCACACCATACACATTATCATTAATTAGATAATGACAGTGGTAAGTTATCAAACCCACTGACTTTACCAAGCATTGATTTAAGAACAACTATATCATCTGAATCATATGAAATCTAAACATAAAATCATTTGATAAGCTACCAGAACCATTATAGTTCATCTTAAGCAGCAAGCCTCAAGCTACTAATCATTCAGCATGAATAGAGACCATCAACACATGATCTAATTCATCCAGTATATTATCAACACAGGGATATGAACCCTAATCAGAACAAGAACCCTACTTAGGAGATGAACCCTAATCAGAATGTAGTCACTAGGCAAGGGTAGCCACTAAATACACATAGAGAGATTCATGGTGATAGGATGAACCAAGATCCATAGAGGCAACTTACCCGTGGTCCTCGCTCACAAATTGAAGAGGAAGCAGATTGGCCGACGAGCCCGTGGTGGCACAGGGAGCACCCCAGAGGGAGCTGCAACCTGCACCAGCCACGGCGGCGGCCACAGCAGCACACGAACACATCACACCACCATAGGAGGGACCGCGGCGGCAGCGGCAGCCCTTTCCCCAAACCCTAGGGTTCGGGAACGGGGTGAACCTGGCTACAGGGGAGCTCCGGAGTCAAATCGAATTGGACCAGATGAACGAGCATAGTTGCTAACCTCGCCCTGAATCATGGAAGTGGCCGGCGAGGGCCACAGCGGCGGCCATCGCCGACGGCGACGCTAGAACCCCACGGGGTCAAGAGTGAGAGGGCAGATGAGAACAGAGGAGAGATAGAGTGAGAGAGTGGGCTGGGTGGACCGAAACCCCTCGGGGTAATAATTTTAACCCTGCCCTATTGGGCTACAGGGGCCCAATAAGCCCAAATGGCCAGCGCAAGTCAATTGAAATATGTTCTAATAAATAGGAAAAGACCAAAACGCCCCTGAACTCAATAAAATTCTAGAAAATAAAATAAAAATCCAAAAATTATAAATAAAATATTTTTGGATTCACAAAAATCCAAACTATACAAATAAATTGAAATATAAAATTTTAGACATATAAATTTTATTAAGAATTTTGTAAATTATATATTCCTTATGAAATTTTACAAAATTATTGAAAGATGATAAATATAAATATAAATATAAATCACTTTCATTATAGAATAATATTTTATTATTTTAGAAAAATAATAAATAAATATTTAATAACAATTTTTAGTATTTAAGTGATAATTCTTAGAAGAATTATTAAATTAATAAAAGTCAAATAAAAGGCAAATAAAATAAAAGAATACAATATTCTATTATAAATATTAAAAATTAATATTTATAAATCTTTTATTATTACAAAGAATCTTATTAATAATGGGAAGAATGCATATCAAATTAAATGATGCATTACATTACTTTGCATAATCATTTTGCTTCTTTAAATATTGTCCTTACGGGGCAATAATGATGTTTTTGTAGACATAGAAGCTCAAGGTCTAGTGCAAGCATCAGACTTCACTACTTTGCCATCACAAGGCAAGTTCATCACTTGCTCATGTCCTTTAAAGAGTTTTTATTAAAGTATTTGCAAATTGTGTGTTATCATCTTACTATAGAAAAAGAAAACACTATTTTCTCAAGATACTAAATCTTAGATATCATCCTAAGTGATGATATGTTGGAGCAATAGAACTTAGAGTTCTAATTGAAATAATGATGAACAATTAGGGATTAATAACCCATGACATCAGTGATTCTAGCGCTGTATATTATGCGTTAACCATGAGATTTAGAATGGGACGAAGAAGTCAGTTGTATCCTTTTCCTCTTGTATGGAGGCAAGACGACCTTAACGTGACTTTGTGATTCCTTATGTGGATCCAACATATGGGTGGGCACCCTTACGCCCTACACTTTTGGTGTCTAGATTATCTATGGATGGTGTTTAGTGGATGGACCATTTAATATGGTACTTGCCAGGGCAACACCAGGTCATAGAGTCTTCGGGAACTCATCAGGGTTTTAGCCTGCCCGAAAGGGGGCTTAATGAAGGTGAGCTAGCCGAAGGATCGTGCAGACATATGAGGTCGCGGAGAGGGCAGTGATTGGCTTGGACCAACTACTGGGCCCCACATCATGGAAATGTGGATGGGAAAGTACGCCCGGTTGTGCAACAAGGAGTTGATCTCTCATGGGAAAAGTAACACACCTCTGTAGAGTGTAAGAACTGTAACTTGTTACTCCCTGTTCCAGGAAGGAGCTACGAACGCAGCAGGAAAGGAAGTCCATGAAAGTTCTGGTCAACCTGTGAAGGCTGATGGTCATAGATTTTTCATAATAAAAAAACAATCTTTGAAGAAAGATTTACGAAAATGCATAATGCCAAAGACTGATAGTCCGAGGTGGTAGCTAGAGCATCAAACTTCCTACCTTGCATATAATGAACTTGTTGGGTAACGTTGTTACTCATCCTTTCCTTTGAATCCTTTCTTAGACTCTGAGAATCCCAAAGGTACTCCAATGTACGCATCTGAGAATCAAGAGGAGGTCTTCTATGAAGAGCCCAACTTTTACGGAGCCGTAGAAGGGGAGGATTACGACATCGTCTACGGAGGAGAGTTCCAAGAGTCCGAATAATTACTATAGTTCTAGTAGCCACTTGAGCCGAGCAACATGAACATTATATAAAAATAATTTGTTGAGCTCAATTTGGAGTTTAAGTTTTAAATTTGAAACTTCCGCTGAAAAACTTATATTTTGGTTTGTAAGTTGAATATTTTGGAAGTCTTGAACTTCCGGTATTGTAATAATAATAACGTGTGTATGTTTGTAATATGGAACCGCAATGTTTCTGTTGTACCACTCTGAGGGATGTGATATTTATGGAACGGTGTTCTTTGGATGTCATGTCAACGACTATAGTGTACTACACATGCAGTGGTATGCTAGGTCACCGCACCTATTAAGTGTGAAAGCTACCATTTCTAAAGCTTAACCCCAAAATGATAATGGTAAATCCGACTGGCTCATCATCGATCGAACCATGTCCAACAAAGTTCGATTGCTCCGTTCGGAGACCCCGTTTCTTTGAGGCGTTCTGGGCGGCGTGAGTTGTGGAACAATTTCGCAACTCTTAAGATGATTGCTAAATTCATGAATCAAATATTCACCTCCACGTTCAGATCGCAAGGCCTTTATTTTCTTGCCACGTTGATTCTCTACCATGTCGCGCATGACTAGTCAACTCCAAGTCAGGAAGTGGGACCCACGTTCATCCTGTCACGTCACCTCTGGCGCCGCGGATGGTTGAGGTCACCGGTCGTTAGCAATGACGTCATCAAAAAGCAAGCTAGCGAAGGCTAGAAATCTTTGGATAAAAAATCAAGTACTTATTCGAATCTACGATACGAACAACTAATCAGGGGCTACTCCTATCAGGAGCGCTGGCTGCGCACCTGAGAAACGATAGAAGAACAACAACTCTCGACTATCTTCGAGTCCTACATCGAGTCTACGACTCCACTAAAGACTCGGGGGATACTCCCATAGGTAGGATTGATCAAGCATCCAAAAAAATTGTGTCCTACAGACCTTAAGCTAAAAACAACTGAGCTAAAGTCTCTGCTCGACTCTACGACTCGAACAGACACTCGGGGCTACTTCCATAGGGAGCACTGGTCGAGCACCCTATGATTTCTTCGACTGCGATCCTTCGGATCAAAATGCAAAAATATTTCTGGCAACTTTGCCCAAACAAACTCTCAGTGAGAAACATTTTCCTTGGCCACCCGAAACACCTCCGCGGTGATAACATTTCGGATGTTGTGTTTGCGACACAAAGATAAGACCTACAGATATCATCTGATGGCATGTTCACGCACCTGACTGCGCTCTACCGGTAAATTACCGTGTCAACAGGAACGATGAAAAATCTTGAGGACCATTGGGTACATCACTCGAAAATTACTGGGATTCAACTCCTGTAAGACCTTAGCGGCCTGAGTCGAATTGCACCAGCATTTGTTCCAGATTCGAGTCCGGGACTCGAGTATAAAGAAGATTGTGTTGTTTTGTCCTATGACAGTTAACTAACCCTAATCCGTCAGGAGAGTCAGGCACACGCATCAACAGTCCCTACGAACTAAAATCATTCTTTCTCTTACGAACAGGACCAACTGCACCCAAAAGATTGAAGAGTCCTCAGCCGAATCTACGATTCGACTGAACTCTCGGGGGCTACTGACATGGTTATACCCTATGGGTACGCGATATTAGTATACCTGGTCCAGCCCAAGGAAGGCCCACGAGAACATACACGTCCTGCGGAGACTTTCGGGTGGCTCAAGCCCATGATGCCTACGGATCCTTAGAAAGCAAGAATAGAGAAGATAGAATTTCAAAGGGGTAAACCCTAATCTGTAACCGACTCGACCTATGCCCGGGACCTGCCTATCTATATAAAGTCTAGGAGGGCACGGAAAGGAGGGCCCTCAACTCACCTCATACACACCTCACGCCAGATTGCATCTGCGCACCCACTACTAGAGAAAAGGCTATAGGAGACATGCTTATGCGAGGCACATTTAGACCATATGCGCCTCCTATAAAATAGGTGAGGCACACTCTTCCATGCGCCTCTAGTATAAAAATAGGCGAGGCGCATATGATAATAATGCGCCTCCTATAATCCCTGTACGGACGAAATCTAGCAGCCCCATATTATGTGAGGCGCATTCCAGTCATATGCGCCTCCTATATATTAGATAGGCGAGACGCATATGGGTAGAATACGCCTCGCATAATCTGTGTGGGACCGCGTGTTGGTAGGTGCACGAATATGCGAGGCACATATGGTTATATGCGCCTCCTATATTTGATAATATGTGAGGCGCATATGGTCATATGTGCCTCAAGTAACTCCTGCGGGCCCGGGTGGAGGTACGTGGCCGCATAGGCGAGGCGCATATTTCTATATGCGCCTCCTATAGTTTGAATTGTAGGAGGCACATATTGTGCAATATGCGCCTCCTATAACCTGGCACCACTTTTTTCCAGCTTTTTGCACATGGAGCCAACTACCACCCCACTCACTTGTCTCACTTCTTCCTCCTCCACCAAGACAAATCTGGTCGCCCCCCTCCTCCTCCCCACCTCATTTCCCCCATTGATTCACCATATAAGATTTCTCAACATCCATTGGTTGACACCCATATGTAAGTGAAGTCTCTTGCTCCTCTAGATCTACAACATGTCCATTTACTTCTCCTCCGGCTCCCTTACGCAAGTCGTCGTTGGAGGAAGCGTGAAGGCGTTGCTTGCATGTATGCGCGTTGTCAGAGACACCGACTATATGATTGTGTTGTGGTGCTACTTTTTGTGCAGGGATTTCATTTGAGATGCCAATGTGAATGCCGATTTATTTCTTTTTCGGCGAATTTCTGGCACTCGCGGATGTCCTCTTTTTAGGGGAGGTCATGCCAAATTTTTCCGGCGATCCACGTCCATATATGCTCTAATTATTATCTTGCTCTTGTACCGCGCAGGCGGCCATGGTCCGACCACTGATCAACAAAGCCCGTGTCGATAGGTGGATGACATGCGCGAGGGCCGACATGGAACGTGCAAACAAGACAGAGATAAGATGTCCATGTCGAGACTGCACGCTGATGTATCTGGTAAGGCACGATTCCGGAATGCTGGAGTCGCACCTGCTTCGACGTAGTTTCATGGATGGCTACACTCGGTGGATACGTGATGACGAAGATGATGATGAGGATGTCAATAATGGTGAAGATCAAGATGCCAGTAACGATCACGAAGATCAAGACGCCAGTCACGATCACGAAGATCAGGGTGGCACTGGGCATGGACACAAAGATGATCAAGGTGGCGTCGGGCATGGACATGAAGATGATCAAGGTGGCGCCGGGAATGAACACGAAGATCAAGGTGTCGACCATGATTCGAGCTGGCTGCGAGACCCTCATGTCCAAGATCTTCTTCTCAAGGAGACGAGTAACACCAGAGCCGCCGCTAGAGAGAAAGCTAAGCTAGAGAAAATGGAGAAAGTCGCGGTCACTCCATTGTTTGACGGATGCAACGACGGGATACCCGTCTAAATGTAACGCTCAGGGCTCTGGAGATGAAGGCGAAACACAAAATGACCGACGAATGCTTCGACGACAACATTGGATTCTGGCACGATATTCTTCCCAAGAAGGGGAACACATGTCCCACTAGTATCGCTGAGGCAAAGAAAGTCGCCTGCCCTCTCAATCTACCGGACGTTAAATACCACGTCTGCATAAATGATTGCATCATCTACCGGGGCGAGGACGCGGAGAAGACCACGTGTCCGGTGTGCAAGACCTCTCGATATAAGAGAGGGACCAAGAAAGCTCCTAGGAAGGTGGTGTGGTACTTTCCTCTAATTCCTCGTTTGCAGCGGTATTTCGTCGACCCTAAGGAAGCACAGCTCATGCGCTGGCACGCGGAAAGAAAGAGGCCGGAAGACGATGATCCGGAGAAGGAGGAAATGTTGAGGCACCCTTCGGATGCTTGCCAGTAGAAGGCGTTGGACCTCCAATATTACCAACATTTCGGGAAAGATTCAAGGAACCTCAGGCTGGGCGTGAGCACCGACGGACTCAATCCGTTCGGAAGGCAGAGCAGCACACACAGCACCTGGCCCGTGTTTGTATGGATCTACAACCTCCCCCCTGGTTGTGCATGAAGAAGAAGTACGTAACCATGAGTATGCTGGTTCAAGGGCCAAAACAACCCGGTACAGACATCAATCTGTATCTCACGTTGTTGAAAGAGGATTTGGCTGCATTATGGGAAGAAGGAGCCCGTACGTGGGACGCCTCGAGACAAGACTACTTTGACATGAGAGCGGCAGTGATCACGACGGTGCAAGACTATCCCGGTTACGGATACTTCTCGGGGCAGGTGGTCCAAGGATTCTATGGGTGCGTTAGGTGCAAGGATAATACAACATACCGCCAGCTACAGAAATATCCCGGGTCCGGGAAAACCGTGTTCCTTGGGGCTCGGAGGTGGCTTCCCAAGAATCACGCCTAGAGAAAGCTAGGACATCTGTTCGATGGGATGATCGAGCTCCGAGGAATCCCGCACCAGAGGAGAGGCGTGGAAATCTATAAGCTGTTGAATAACTGGAAGGAGTGCCCTGTGCCGGGAAAGACCCAGAAGAAGCCAGAGCCGTTGCTGAAGGTATGGAAGGCGAGGTATGTTTTCTGGGACTTGCCATACTGGAAGATCCTCCGCGTGCCTCATATCCTCGATCTCATTCATATCACGAAGAATGTGGGCGAGAGTCTTCTTGCCACCCTCCTTAACACCGACAAGACCAAAGATGGTCCGAAGGCAAGGAACGACTTGAAGCATATGGGCATCAGGGATGAACTTCAACCACCACATAGCGATGATGAGGAGGAGGACGAGGAGGAGGAGACAGAAACACAGAATAGCCATCATCGCAAGGGAAAAAAGGTTAAGAAGGGCGAGGTCAAGCTCAAGGCCTCGTGCTTCACTCTGAGTAAGAAGGAGGCCATACAGTTTATGAAGTGCGTCCTTAGAGTGAAATTTCCGAACGGCTACGCGGGGAAGATAAGCAGATGGCTAGACGAGGCAAAGCAACGCTTCAGCGGGATGAAGTCTCACGATGTTTCCGTGCTAATGACGCAGTTACTCCCGGTCGCTATCCGAGTTATAATGGACAAACACGTCCGTGAAAAACTGTTTGGCCTCTGCAACTTTTTTGACGTCATCTCTCGGAAGTCGATAGGCATTAAGCAGCTCACGAGGCTACATGACAAGATCATGGTGATAATGTGCGAGCTCGAGATCTATTTCCCCCCCGCTTTCTTTGACATCATGATTCATCTGCTTCTCCATGGCGTGGAGGATATCGTCCAGCTCGGTCCTGCGTTTCTACGAAGCATGATGCCGTTCGAAAGGCTCAATGGACACATCAAGGGATACGTTAAGAACAAGTCCCGTCCAGATAGAAGCATAGCAAACGGCTTCCTGGCCGAAGAGTGCATCTCTTTCTGCTCGAACTTTCTACAAACCGAGACCCCTCTTGGTCTGCCATTCAACAAGTACCTCGGGAGGCTTGCTGGATGGGGTCACCGTGAGGGTCGGCGCCCAAAGCATGTCGACATCGAGGGCCGAACCAAGGACTTTGAAAGAGCAAACATGGTAGCGTTGCAACACCTGCAGGTGGTTGATCCATCCATACATACCAGAGACAAGATCCCGGGCATCCAGATAGTGGATCCCTACTTCATGCGTGACGCCGTCCTGAAAGATGTTGAGGCCATAGATCTGGCGACCGACTACCTCTCAAACTTCCTACAAACATACTCGGACAAGGATGTGATTATCCTTCCCTACCATCCCATCACGGAGGATGATCGGACAGGCTGTGTGCTCATAAGCTTGAATTTGAAACACTCAACAGCCTTGTACCTCGACTCAAACAGTGCGATCCAAAAAACCTACACCAATATCAAGAAAATTCTTGATGGCGCTCTCACCGGCTACGTTGCAGCGGGAGGCGTCAAACCGGCAAGGCCACATGTAAAGTTCGGCGCGCACGTGTTCCGCCACACGACGAAGTTCGCCTGCGTCAAGAAGCCGTCTGGCAGTGGGAAGGATGCCTTCTACGCCCTTTACCACATGAAGGCGTTCTTCAATGACATGGAGACCAAAACGCTGCCATCTGACCTCGTGAGTTGGGCTGAAAAGCTTGCATGCATACAGGCTCGCAACCTCAGGAAACACTTCTTCAACATCCAGAAGGAGATCGCGACAATCATGTACCAGGGAGTCATAAAATCCGGAGGCACCTTCTACGGCGGCTATACACCGTCCAACAGGGAGATATAAGAACGCTTAGCGCAGCAGGGTGACGGCAGGATGTTCATGCAGATGGCGAAAACTCGGTCGAGCTTCATCAATGCCCCCCAAAGCCGACTCAAGAGCCGAAGAAGACTTCATGATTGCATTGCCTAGGTACCTAGCTGTTAGTTCCAAACTTGTGTTGTAACCTCTTATCACTATGTTAAACTTGCCTAGCAAAACCTCTAGAATATGTTTCGTCAACCGTTGAACTTGATTGTGAGATACACTAGCTAGTTATTTGTGTTACGAACTATTTTAAGTGTTTGTTGCTTTTCATTTGTCATTGCTTCCCTACTTCTTGTGGTTTGCTTTCTTTGCCTTTCTTCGAAATGTCGATGATTAGAACATGTTGTGGCGGATCTGGTGTGCCAAGTAGACTAGTAATTTGGGCATATATATTCTACTTGACGCACAAGATCGAACAACGAGCATTATTATTTCCGTGCCCAACCTAGTATGAGGTACTAATCCAAGTCATTCTTGGTTTTCTTTTTTTGGTCTTTCTTCGAAATGCCGATGATTAGAACGTGATTTCTTACATTTTGTTGCACCCATATATATGCATGATTCTATCTTGTGAACTGCTAGGTATTGCTTTCCACTAACATAAGTAATATCATCTTTATTATGTGTAGGAGATGGCGAAGAAGTGTTATGTCGTGTACATCGGTCAGGTTCCAGGTGTGTACGATGAGTGGAAAGACTGCCAGAAGCAAGTGAACAACTTCTCGGGCAACAACTACCAAGGCTATGAGAGTAGAGAGGTGGCGGAAGAGAAGTGGAGGAGGCATGGAAGGAAGAAGTGGAGGACTTCCTCGTGATCACCACCTTTTTTCTCTTCATGGTAGGTTATGTGTTCTACTTCATCTAGGTAGAGCTACGTTGTTGGAGTTGTAATGTGATTGTGAACTTGTACTCGGAGGTGTGAACTTGTGGCACAAACACTTGATGTATGAACTTGTATGTCATGAATGATGTGTAATGTATTGTATTCATGTTGGTTCTATTATGCTTTGGCAAATTGCAAGTTTCTGAAAAATTCTGTGCTCTTTATACTGTATTCTGGACTATATTGTATATTTGAATATCTGTATATTATTATTTATAGTGGTCTGTAAAACTTGAATTTCGAAAATATTACCGGAGGCGCATATAGGACACTATAGGAGGCGCATATACTATAATATATGAGGCGCATTGTGAAACATACGCGAGGCACATATGATATGAGCCTCCTATACTTCACATATGCGAGGCGCATATCGATATGCGCCTCCTATAATTCACATATGCGAGGCGCATATCGATATGCGCCTCTCATATGTGAAGTATAGGAGGCGCATATCATATGCGCCTCGCATAAAAAATAGGCGAGGCTCAAAGCTAGAGGCGCATATGATATGCGCCTCGCATAAGCTTTTAGGTGCGCCTCGCCTAAGGTTTTCTCTAGTAGTGACCCCTGTAACTTTCGGTTCCACCGTAATCAAGAGCAGACAAGCAGGAGTAGCATTTTCCCTCTAGGGGCCTGAACCTGGGTAAACCTCGTGTCCCCGTGTTGCTTGTCTGTTAACCGTTCCGCAATCTCCAGCATCCCCATCTTCTCCAAAACCCAAGTCCATAACAATGGGCATTGACGAGATCGAACCTCATCAATGGTGTTTAGTATTTCTGATTTGATTGTTTTAGTTATCGTGTGTATCTTGATATATACCTGTCTTGGTTAGAATCTTATTATATTTTTTCGAACCATGTCTGGTTACCATATATGCATAGATTCTTACCACCAGATGTTCTGATTTCTGCCATTACTTTGATGCTTATGAGTAGAAGCATGTGTTCTGAAATTTATTTATGTACCCTGAAACACATTGTTTTCTAGACCTACCCTGAAACTCATTGCCTGTTGCGTGTACTTGTGTTTAGCATCCTTACACTAACCATATGTATGCTAGATGTCCTTGTACTTTGATCTCGTGTTTTTCATGTTTCATAAATGAGATTTTGGAGCACCCATGTGTTGCCTTGGTAGCATCACTGTCTTGCCAAGAATTTTTGATAATCTTTGAAATGTTCTTTTATATCTAGTTTAGCTAAGACTAACTTGATTTTTCTTCATGTCCTGATGCATGTACACACGAGGATGGTTTGACTGTATCGTTGGCACTTGCAAGTCATTTTTTGCAATCCTCTACAGTCTAGATGTTCTTCTACCTTATAATAAAATATGGTAGGACAAATACACTTTACTCTAAAAGAACTCAATCAATTATGTGGGTGTATACTGTATTAATTGCTGCTCCCGTAAGATGTGATTTATGTAGCATTTTGATTGCCATTTATCCATGCATGATACAATTGCGTATCCATGCCTGATATTATTTTATCATTGAAGCAGGATCTTGCAGCTGTTGTGGGCAGTATGGTAGTCTCGTTTCATTGTCCTTATCATGATATATATTGTGTTCCACTCGTTCTCAATGCATAGTATCTGTAGTTAATATCTCATTGTTCATCTATTGGTTTCACAAACAACATAGTTGAAGTTATGTCACAATACTGATTATTGTTGTACTCATGTAGAATTATTGTTTCCTGTATTTTCCATTATATCATCATGTTCTTTTATTTACTCGCCTTGTCCTAGGTTGTGTGCTTCCCTATGGTTTGTAATGTGCCATGTGGTCTGACTACAACTATTGCATTTGTTTGCCTGTGCAGCTGTTGATCTGGTATTGATTATGTCTGTCACGGGAAGCACATGGCATTGGAAGCAGCGCCACCCATCTCCCTCTCTCCCCATCACCATCTGCTCATCCTCCTCTAATACTTGGTATCTGTTGAAGCAGGATCACACGATGTTGATCTCCTTGCAAAGCTGCGTGCTGCCTCAGAGGCTCCTCCACCAGATCGCCTCTAGCTTGGTCTTCCTCGCTGAAGCCAGCGCACGCGTGCTCCGCGAGGAGGGCGCTGAATCTAGCGTCTCTAGCATCGTCGAACTGGTGAGTGACATGGCTACTGATGGCGCCAAGACCACCACACCTGCGCTCCGGCTCGATGGTATGTGCACCTTCATCACCCTTAGCTGCTACATGTGAGACCCTATCTGGCTCAACAGAATTAGCAACATTGTAACTACATCCACTAGATTTTTTCTCAATAGAAAAGAGTAGCCGGGGTTGCTGATAGTGCTAACTTCGGTCAATATATTTGGATTCAGGGTGTCCATATTTTCGCTAAAATTATGAGTGCTCACTAATGTTTGCTTGCATGTTAACAATATCATGTTAGTACTTGCAACAGCAAAAAAAGTTATAGGTAGGCCTACTTGCAGCATCAAAAAATTTATAGGAGTATAAGAAAAAATACCAAAAGCTTAATTTGCCTACCTGTCATAACCAAGTTTTGGGTCAAAGTTCCATGATTTTCCTCTGCCTGAATGAAAATGATTCTGATGTTCAATGCAGAACCTGATTATGGAGTTGTTAGTATTCACCATGTTGGAATACTATGTGAAAATCTTGAAAGGTTGATAGCCTTGTACCAGGACATCCTTGGTGAGTTACTATAAGTTGTATATATTTCACGTCTATATGCACTGCTTGTAAGGTAAAACAGTGTTTGTGATCATTCAGGTTTTAAGGTGAATCTTGCTAGGCCAAATGACAAGCTTCCATACAAGGGGCTTGGCTCTGGGTTGGCTCCGAGATGATCCACTTGATGGAGTTGCCAAACCCAGATCCAGGAATCACCAAGCAAATTTGGGTGGCTAGTGTTCTTATTGTACAGTTTCTGGGATATTAACGAGTGGAACTATTTCTATGATATTGTTGTATAGTTTGTGATTTGAAGTGTGTAAGCTTTGGGATATTTATTGTATATAAGTATGTGATTTGAACCATGGAACTATTGTAATCGACTTAATTATGTCTATTGTGAAAATAATTTTGTGTATTCTTGCCTTTTTGAATAAATTATTAGCTAATCAATTACATCCAAATCGTGGGAGATAATGAGTGGGATCTATAAAAAATGAAACTGACAAGTGGGACGTATGAAAAATGAAACTGACAAGTCAGACCTGCTAAAATAAAAGGTCGAAAATAAAAGTTAAATAAAAAAGATATTCCTATAAAAGGCCAAGACAAGAAAATAAAAAGGCCTACATGTTGGGCTTGGCCCATGTAGTACGTTGAAGAGAACTGATATGAAAAAATAAAAACAGATTGAATTATTGGGCTTGGTCCATATAAATAGCTGAAGTGGATTGGACTGATTTCTTGCCACGTCGGATCGGCCACGTAGGATATGACCTGGTCAGGCCAGTTTGCCCGTGACGATATCGGATCTTCATAACGGTTATGACGATCCAATATCGTCATAGACGGTTCTGACAATTTCGTGAAAAATATCGTTGTGTGTAATTACTAACATTTAGTTTTTGACGATCTGTTTTTTGTCATAAG
The DNA here is from genome assembly GCA_030063025.1 of Avena longiglumis. Lineage (NCBI taxonomy): Eukaryota > Viridiplantae > Streptophyta > Magnoliopsida > Poales > Poaceae > Avena > Avena longiglumis. The sequence continues at coordinate 103,436,605 of CP125975.1, read as the reverse complement.
ATCATCATATATTGTAGACAATGACGATTCAGTGACAAAAATGTAGGGTCATGTATCAGCAGATTCCTTGTAGTGGACTACAGCAAGGACTTTGCACCCACACCGGAATCTCTGGCCCTCAAGCCCGGAGTCTCCGGCCTAAGTTTTGGGCCTGCGCGCCGCCAACTGGGCCTATGGCCCATGTACCCCTTTTATCCTTACAAACCCTAGTTTTATCCCCAAACTACCCCTTGTTTAGTGCTGGGCTATAAATAGAGCCCCCACCAATTCATGTATAACTTAGGCAAAGAGGATAGACTAAAGACAACCCCCTTGTGTGAAATCTCTAGTTTTGCCTCATCTCCTTTACTAAGGGGACCGACTATCGTCACCAACCTCCATTGGACTTTGCATCACACATCCATCGTTGTACAAGGCCTTGGAGTCGGTGTCTCTTCTCCAAGATGTTAAGACCCTCCCCAAGGTGTTCCTCCCTCTCCGATGTGGATTTCAGGGAGCACGTAGACCAATCTTTCCTTGCGAGGATTCTATCGGACTAGTGGCCGCCGTTCGGGAGCAATCGTCCTTGTATCGTGTGAGTTTTGCGTGTGTTCATCATGTTCTTCGCGAGGTGTGTGTTTGCTTCCGCTACCTTCTCCCTTCCCCCTCACATTCCTATCAATTTGACCACGAGATCCGTGAAGATCAGGCCACCCAAGAGGTTAACCCCTATCAACGCAGGTGATGACGCGAACGATGTAGACTAGAGTTTTTTTGTAGACATTGTTATTGATGTCGATGTCAAGATAGCCGGTCATGATGTAGCCGTGGTCATTGTAGCCGTTAGCGTTGGAGGCGTAAAAAATTGGGCGGTTTGTGTCGTAGAGTTTTAGGTTATTGTGCGGTGGTGGCAAGAATCTGTGGCAGTGGTGGGTTTCTTGTCATAGTGCGGCGATGACAGTTTTTTGTGCAGCGGCGACAGAGATCTGCAGCGACGGCAGGTTTTTGGTTGTAGGGTTTTTGGAGGAGGCAGCCGGGGCACAAGACAAGCAGTGGCGACAAGGAATTTATGGCGGCGGATCACACTGGATCGGCGATGGCCACGGGTTTTTGATTAGGCGAGCGAGGAAATTGTGTGATCGCCCTAGCAGAGCGCCGAGCTAAAAACAGCGGTAGTTTGACACCACGTGATGTAGACCTTGGCATGATTTTTGTTTGCAATGTAGAACTCGACGAAGATATTGGTGTAGTCATACATCTTGATGTCGTGATTTGGTCGTTGTAGTTTGGGTCGATGTAGTCCCTCTAAATGCAGTGCAGATCTTGGTGTTGGTGTATTCGCATCTCGAAGAAGTGCAGATCTTGATGTCGATGTATTCATGCTCAATTGAGTGCAGCTCATGTTGATGCCGGTTGCGGGAGATCACCATCCCGTGGTCGATATCAGGTGCTTAAGGTAGAAGATGAGTCAATCCCGGACATAAATGAAATGCGTCTTCGATGGAGGTGTTCTCGAATTGTTTCTTGTGGTAGGTGGTGATACGTCGGAAACGTATCTATAATTTTTGATGTGCCATGCTTGTTTAGTATCTACTTTGGTTTGCTTTTTCTACACTTTGAGGTGTTTTTATATGTTTTCTGGAACTAACCTATTAACAAGTTGCCACAGTTCCAGTTGCCTATTTTCTTCTGTTTTTGGTTCCAGAAAGGCAGAAAATCAATATTCTCAGAATTGAACGGGACAAAAGCCAAAGTCAATATTTTACCGTGGGCAACATGAAGCCAGAATACGAGACGGAGGAGGCTCACCAGGGGGCCACACCCCCTGGCGACGCGCCCTACGGCTGGCTGTGCCTAGGGGGTGCAGTAGCCCTAGTGGCCCCCTGCCTCGCCTCTTCGCCTATAAAGTCCCCCGATGCCAAAACCCTAAACACCCAATCAATATTCCACGAAACCATCTGTATCCGCCGCCACCATCGTCCCCAGATCGGGGGGATCTGAAGTTCTTCCCGGCACCCTGCCAGAGGGGAGATCATCCCGGAGGCCTTCTTCTCCGGTATGAAGCATGAGTAGTTCCACCTTGGACTACGGGTCCATGTAGTAGCTAGATGGTTGTATCTCCTCCTTGTGCTTTTTTTAGGGTAATAACAGTAGGAAAGGCTCCTACTGCCTCATTTTCATTAATAATGGGTCAGAATCTGTAAAGTTACATATTTACACAAAGACAGAGGAGGGGGGGAGAGTCTCTAAAAAGCCAGAATAAATAAATCTAGGAGAACAAGAAGGTTTACAAACAATGAATAATGCTCTTGATAAGTGGATGTAGCTCCTCTTTAGTCCTATGAATTAGCAATGACAGGTCAGCAGCTAATCTTGACTTCCAAGCCTGAACTGAGGGTTGTATGTTATTAAACCAGAGATTGTTTCTCTCTTTCCAGATGTTCCAAGAGCCCAGCAAGGTGATTTCCATAAACAGTTTTTTATTCCAGCTCTTTTTTCCTTGCTCAATGATCTGGAGTCTAGAGTTAGTCATAGCCCAAGAGATGTTAATTGAACTCCAGCAATCTTGGCTAAATGGGCAATGAAAAAACAAGTGTTCAATTGTTTCCTCAGTATTGTGATTACACATAAAACAGTCATATCCAGTCCCCAATGCATAATGTCTTCTTCTTAACATGTTTCTTGTATTCAATCTGTCAGACAGAATCAACCACCCAAAAAACTTCACTTTTGCAGTGCACTTCGATTTCCACAACCATTTAAAGGATATGTGTGGATTTATATTTCTGAAATTGTATTGATAATATTTGCCGGAAGTGAATTCTTTGTCCCCCCAAACATAGCTCCAAGTGTCATGTGAATGTTCTCTTAGTTCAATTTCTCTACAGCTGTTCTGAATGTCTCTCAATTCAGCTAGTGCTTCAGGTGATAAAGGGAGATAGAAAAGTTGTGTCAAACTATCAGCTGTAAGAAACTCCTGTGCAGAGATATCTTCCTTCCTAGCATAGGAGTAAATGGTTGGGTGACTCTCTTCTAGGATGGTTGCAGACCATTGATCCTTCCAAAACAGTGTGGTAGCCCCATTACCAATAGAGCGTTTAGCTATTCCTCTGAATAAATATGAAAGCCTAGAAACATCTCTCCACCAGAAAGAGCCACAGGGTCCAGAAGCATGAGGAACAATGTTGTTGTAATATGCATTCCATACTAGGGAGACCCAAGGTGTGTCATCCTTATTATAGAACTTATGCAGGAATTTAAGCAACAGACCTTCATTCTGAATTTTAAGGTTGAGAATGCCAACACCTCCTCTACATTTTGGCCTACAAATCATATCCCAAGCAGCTAAAGAATTACATTTTTCCCCCACTTCAGTTTTCTTGTTCCATAAACAGTGTCTCTGAATTTTTTCTATATGCCCCACAATCTTCTCTGGCAGTTTGATTGCACACATTGTGAAAGTTGCAATTGAAGCCAGTAAAGAATTAATCACAGTAACTCTCCCACTATAAGACATCATCATGAATGAGGCAGAAACCTTTCTTTCAACTCTGTCAATCAGTGGCATAAGATCATAAATAGTGGGTTTAGTGGTGCCAAGAGGAAGCCCCAAATAAGTGAAAGGCATTTTGGCAATTGCACATCCCAATAATTCTGCAATTTCCTGAGAGAAGTTATCAGCCAGATTTATTGGTATTAGGTGTGACTTATGAAAATTAATTTGTAAACCAGTAGAAACAGCATAATTCTGAAGAATCCCTTTCATTATCTGTATTTGATCTTTGTCTGCTTGCATTATAATCAAAGTGTCATCTGCATATTGAACCACTGGAAAATCTGTCCAAAATCGGGAGAAAGGGCCCCGAGTATGTTGTCTCTGAATGCCTTATTGATTGCAGATTGTAGTAAATCAGCAGCAAGCACAAAAATAAGGGGGGACAGAGGGTCTCCTTGTCTAACTCCTCTTTTGCAATGAAATTGCCTCCCAAGTACTCCATTGAGCAAAACAGCAGACATTCCAGTACCAAAAATAGTTTCAATCCATTTCAACCACTTATCATCAAAACCCATCTGTTTCATAATTTTCATCATAGCCATATGATCAATGGTATCAAAAGCTTTGGCAAAGTCCAACTTGAGTAAAATAATCTCTTTCTTAGAAGCTTCACATTGATATAAAAATTCAAATGCCCAAGCAAGGCAATCCTGAATGTTTCTGCCTTTTAAAAAACCATATTGATTTCTATGAATAATCTTCAATATAACCTTCTGTAGCCTATTAGCCAAGATCTTTGTTATAAGCTTCAGAACACAATTAAGCAGGGTTATTGGCCTGAAATCATTGATAGATTCAGGTGATCCTATCTTTGGAATGAGTGTAATATGACCCATATTTATACTTTCTAGATTCAGATCTCCTTCATAGAATTGGAAACATAAAGAATAGATATCTTCCTTGATGATGTGCCAACATGTTTTGAGGAAGAGACCATTAAAACCATCTGGACCTGGGGCTTTATCACTTGGCATCTCCTTCACCACCTTGTCAATTTCCTCTCTAGTAAATGGTAAGGATAAAACCTCAAGGCCCTCAGTAGGAGTAATCAGATGTTGAAGATTAAAAAGCATCTCAGGCTGTGTAGATGTGCCCAGTCTTTCTTTATAGGCTTGATAAATAGCATTTTCTTTATCAGCATGCTCAATAACAAAAGAACCATCTGAGAGTTTGAGTGAGGCAATAGTATTCTTTCTATATCTTTCAGTAGCAAAATTATGAAAGAATTTTGTGTTTTCATCTCGAAACTTTGTCCACCTAACTGTGCATCTTTTCTTCCAATAAGCATTCTGGTATTGTAAAAGTCTTACAAGGTGAGATTTTAGAATTCTCCTGAAATTTGCTTCCTGACAGAATAAAGGCCTTTTGTCCTCCAGATTATCAAGTTCAGAGAGGACTTTATTTGTATTTGCAATACAAGTGGACAACTTTGAGATTGATTTGCTCCAAAATTTCAAGTCATATCTCAGCTTTTTTAGCTTTGCATTAAGATTTGCAGCACTGTTGGATTTGTGAGTTGGCTTACTCCAGCATTTTGTAACCACTTCCAGAAATCCAGGATGAGCAACCCAAAAGTTTTCAAATCTAAAAATCCTACTACCAGGGATCTTAGTCTGAATAGAAACAACACAGGGAGTGTGATCAGAGGTTGGTTTGCCTTGTGTGGAAACAACTGTGTTAGAAAAACTAGTTGTCCAGTGAATGGAGGTAAAAAACCAATCAAATTGCTCTAACAGAGGGTCTTGTTGCATGTTACTCCAAGTATATTTTCTACCTTTAATTGGCAATTCAGTGAGATGTTGTTCTCTAATGAAATCATTAAAGATGAGCATGTCATTAACATTCCCCCCAAGTTTATTACTATTTACAGGAGACCTAATAAAATTAAAGTCCCCCATTAGGATCCAATCTTCATCATCAGGAATGTGCACCTCAAACATCCACGCAATAAATTTTTCCCTCAATTCACCATTACAAGGGCCATAAATGTTAATTAAGGTCCAAGACTGGCCAGAATGTGAGGAAGTGAAATGAACAGAGAGAGCAAAATTTTCACAATGCATGACCATTCCAGAGAATATTGAACTATTCCATATAATAATGAGGCCACCAGAAGCCCCCATAGAAGGCACAAAGACAAACTCATCAAAATTTGCTGGGCAACAAGATTTAATAAACTGCAGATCAAAATCCTCCTTCTTTGTTTCTTGCAGACATCCACTAACTTTAATAGCATTCATTAAGGCTAATTGTTTTTCTCTAGCATTAAGCCCTCTGATATTCCAGCACAAAATAACCCATTGTTTAAGTAGTGACATTATTACAACTCAAAAATAAAGAGACCAAAGTAAAATAGACAGGCACTAGGCACTGTCAGCATTTTCCTTCTCCTGCCAGCCTTCCATAAGCTTCAGAGGAGTGAGATCTTCCTGAGGCACCCGACAAAGAGATATTCCAATAGACTGGAGTACTGGGATTGGTGTTGCAAGGAGAGTCCTATCAGAGATCATGCCACCCTGATCAGGATTTATCTGAGCAAGTTCATCAGTGACTTCAACAGCCTTAACATCAGGAATCTTCCTTTGCTTCACTTTAGATTTAGTGGTCTTGGAGTCACAAATGATTTTAGGCTTAAATCCCCTGTATCTAGTAGACCTTGAGCTTATTCTAACTTGATTAGTAGAGATAGGTGTCCCAAAGTAAACCACATCAGTATCATCCAACTCAGGAATCTTCCTTTTGACACCAGCTTGAGTAAAATCAGGAAACCCCAAAGTTCTGTTATAGATCATTTCCTGCTTCTTCCTTGAATGAAGCAATAACTCCCATTCATCCACCAACTCAAACTGCAGAAACTTTGGCATAGGAAGAGTGAAAGAAAGGAGCTTGGCATTATCCAGAGCAAAGTTAGGGAAGCAAAACTCCTTAAAAGCAAAATTAGCAAAGTTCCTTGTCATCCAGATTTCAGAACTGACATCCAAGAGATGGTCATCAACCAGAGCAAAGATGATAGATAAAGTGCTGTCAACCTGCATCAAATCTGAACCATAGGAATTTCCATCAGAAGCATCAGAAATACTCTCATGCCAAGCTTGCATAGGACTGTCCTGGACATTGGTGGAAGGGTGTAACACCCTCAGAATCGGCCCTATGCAAGTTTTAGCGAAACCCGCCAAACCCGCATAGAAACGATTCAAAGGTGCCCACCAGGCACTTTCGTGCGGGTGGAAAACGAAGTAATAACATTACACAGCAGTCCTCGATGGGACCCACAGAACAGATATATATACAACAGCGACTCAATGAGTCAAGAATACAGATATACAGATCAAAGATTCAAATCACCTTGAAAACAATACGGCGTCCGAGTACGGACAAGATGCAAATTGAGCTAAGAGCCCTGAAGAATAACGAATGGCGTCCATAACCTGCCTGTGCCAAGGGGAAGGGTAACCCGCTAACTACGCCGATCTCAAAACCTGCTTAAACAAAAGGGGTGCCGACAAAGGGCAAAGGAAAAAGAGAGCGGTCAAGATCGAGGCCGACACGCGAGGCTAGAATTGTCCCTCGCCTACATAGGTATGGTGGATTGAGCGGCAGCGCAGCATGCACTAAACAACCTATAGAGACTCGATACAACTAGCGGCTATCAGAGAGGGGTAAGAAAGACCTATTCGGAACCAACCTGATACTACCACCAAACATACCCATCCTGGTATTTCCCCCTCAAGACCAAACGAGGAAGTCAACCGAGGAACTCACACAGTTGGCAGTTTTATTCATTCCATTATAGTTGCGGCAAATACTAGTCAAATATAGATGGCATGAGTCATCCTGATATAATAAGCAGTGGGCAGTTTTAGTTAACCATTCCGTGGTAGTTGCAACACTTACTAGTCAAATATACGATTAGCATGAGATATCCCAAAACCCAGCAGTTGTTGGTACTTTTATTTAGCCATTCTGTTGTAGTGAAGCTGATTACTAGTCATATCGGATACAAGTCAATTTATAACAGTAAACTTTAGTTATAGTTGTCTATGATCGAGACCTGTGCTCCAAGTCGTCCATAACCGCGGACACGGCTTCTCGAAAAGATTTAACCCTGCAGGGGTGCACCAAAGTTTCCACACGCACCTACACCCTTGTTGTCGGATCAGGTAGGTACAAGATCACAAAACATACACCCAACGGTATGTCGACGGGGTTTCGGACACGACGTTTCCCAGACCCAAAGCAAGCACGGGGGGCCACCCCACTAAGTACACCCGCAACGAAGTCGGCCGGGCTCCGAGACGGACTCAGGGTTTGTGGAGCCGGCTGTAAACGACTGGGAACCCAAAACTCTCGGGCTTGTCGATACAGCGAAAACGGGTCACGATCCTAAACAGTACAGGTGCTCCTCGCACAATCGTAAATAAAGCAGTAAAGCATGGCATAAGTACAGAATAGTAATAAAGCCCCAAACTAATTGTGTCCCCCAGTACAGTACTTGGAATCAGGTACTAAATCGATGGGGGTGCCCATACACCCCACATGTGGTTAGCGCGCTCGATCTCGGAACAGGTGTCAAGAACTCGGGATCCTACGGGACACCAGTGAGCGGTCGGAAACCAAATATTATCTATCACCCACTGGTGCCTCTGCATTTACCTACTTCAATTTTAGTTATTAATCAATAATTTAATTAAACGATAATTAAAGCCATGATCATCTCCAACATTAAACATGCGGCAATGCTCCAACAACTGTGGTACTTGACGACACGCAGAGGCACTTGAGCAAGCGACTACGACGCGCAAGTCCAACTATCTACCAAACAACAGGTAATAGGATGTGTCCAAGGCAATATGAGGCTGCAAGGGATATCACGGGTACGAAAACTAGAGCATCGCAACACAGATAGCAATAGATCAACAGGAGGAAATAAAGACTATAAAAGTAAGATAGGTAGAAAGGGGGAGGTGCTCGCCTGAAAACATTGTCGAAGGTTCAACCGACGATCGGGTCGACACTCGCATCACTCAACGGCCTTATCCGCGAAGAACCAAAACACTAGAAGAAACACCGGATGGACTATTTAATACTATGTCAGAAGATCGGGCATGATGCATGTATGATGTATGACATGGCAAAGGTGCGATGCAATTAGGCCATATTAAGCGGAACCGGGGGTCCCGACAATTAATAAATAGGTTTAAGTTATTTGACTACCCCGCAATTGAATTGTTGTCTTAACATGGCAAAAGATAGCACCAATTCGCTACACAAATTTAAATGGAACCAATATGAGACTAGAAATGTCCGCATATGGTCTCCATGTTTAATTATAAGGTGATTCGGCATAAGGCCCCCAAACCACACAAATATGCATGCAATATGAATGATTTAATGCAACAAGTTATATTATTTATAAAATATAGGTCACGGAAAAGAGGTCACACTTTGGGGTTCGGAGAACTTGGGCTCCGGGGGTTCAGGGTCGGTTCTCAGGGTCCGGATCTAGGGTTCGGTCTCGGCGGGATTGGTCTTCGAGATCGGGGTCTCGATGCCTTTGAATCCAGAAACTTGGCGTATCCGTGTCGTCGATCTTGGCGTTCTTCTGGTTCGGGTCTTGGCGTCCGAGAGGAAGTACTTGATGGTTCCGAGAAGGAGGTCCTGGCGCTTCGGATCGGTCCTCAGGGTCTCGGTCATCGGATCTGTGAAGGAGAACTTGTCGGTCCCAAGTACCATGTCGGCATTCTCGGTGTCCCGCGGTGAAGTGCTTGTCGTTTTTGGTGGCGAGCTTGGCGGTCATCGGGTCCGGGAGCGGTTCTCGGCGAACTGGTCGGTTCCATGTTGGCGGTCGAACTTAGGTCCATGCCAAAGGCCTTCGGGTCCATGTAGAAGTGATTGATGATCCGTGAGGGAGATCTTGGATGCTAGTATGTTAGAGTTGGATCCGCATCGATGCGGTCTTGGTGTGCCACCATACTTTGTTGACTTGAAAGATACTACAGTCCTTGCCGATAGATGCACGGTTGTGCTAAGAGGGTGCTCGAGATGTTGCTACAGGGAGCCTTCACGGGCATATGGCGGCCTCCCGCCCGAGGCACGGGCGAGGGGGGCCCGCAGATGGCGCGAGGCGGCGCCATCTGGGCACGCGACCGGCGCAAGCAGAGGACGCGCCACGACGGTGGCTAGAGGATGGGGTGGGGCGGACCGGAGGCCAGCGGTGGCGGTTGGTGGCGAGCTTGCGGGCAGAGCAGGAGGGGCGCGGGTCGACGGAGGAACACGTGGTGGCGGAGAGGGCGAGCTTGGGGGCAGCGGACGGAGGTGAGGACGGGGCGGGGCCCGGGCGGCAGGGGCTCCGGCGCTTGAGGCGGGCGACGGGAGGCGTCATGAGAGGAGGAGGCGCTGGCCGGACCCGGCAGGCCGGCGGTGACCGGAGCGGGGCCGAAGCGGTGGCGGAGGAGGGGGAACCGTGGCCACGACGGGGTGGTGAGGGGGAGATGCGGCCCTGGCGGCGAGGGAGGCCCGCGACGAGGTGGAGGAGGCCTCTGGCTGCGGCGGCGGCTGGGGAGATGGGCATCAGGGGAGGAGAGCAGGAAGACGAGGGAGGGGCGACGCGGAAGGAGAGAGAGGGAGGGGAGAGCGGGCAGGGCGCGGGGAGTGGTGGGCCAGGGGGCTGTGTGTGTGGTGGGGTCCAGGGCATTGGGCGTGAGAGAGGAGCGGGGGTCGCGTGGGTCGTACGCAGGGGAGGATGGGCGCGTCGGGTGGGGGTGGGGTGCTAGTGGGGATCGGATCGATGGGGTGGGGCCGGTTCCAGGGAGTGGTGGTGCGGGTTGGGCCAGGTGGGGGCATGGGATTGGATAGAGGGAAGGGAGAGATGAGGTGGCGGGAGGGGATTGGCTGGGGTGAGGTGGAAGGCTGGGTAGGATAAGGGTGGTTAGAGTTTTTGGTAGAAAAGGCCAGGGTAGACTCTGGGGTAGGTTTTTTCTGGAGGTGGACGGCTAGGCTTTCGGGCCTGGCTGACTGCCTCCCAAAATAATATTAATCTTTATTTAATTTAAAAGAAACTTTTGTAAATAGTTTTTAGACAAATAAAAGACCCGGAAAAGCCCGGCGCTTTAATTTGAAATTGAGACGGGGAGTATTTGGAAAACCAAACTAGGATTTTAGAAAATAGGTTTCGACAAACAAATGCATGATGACATGACGATGCTCAAATGCAATGTGGCATGATGACATGAGCATGCGGTCATGATGATGCAATGCACAAAACAACGCGATTTTCTAGTAGTGGTTTTGCGGGATGCCACAATTCGACACCACTAACAATGGATCTCGCCCTCGAGATCCGCCTCATGGTACCGGGAAGAAGGCGGTGACGTGAATCTTCTCGCATCGTGTAGATTCTCGCGACACCACTAACAAGAGGTCGTTGTCCGTGATCGTCGAGAGAACACTCCGGGAACAAAAAGTCGAAGGTAGAGGTATCAACAAATAAAGCCACCTCTAGCTTCGATGGAAAGAGGGAACCGATGCATTCTCATCCACTTCAATGTACACAAGCGAATAGAGGGAGTAGTCGGCATGGGGGCCAATTCGTCACGCACCCAAACTATTACTCCGCACAATCAGTGGAAAAGCGTGCAACCATTCTCGGAATCAGACTGAAGATCTTGACAATCGAGGTTTGGAACAGAGGAGTGATGCAGACTCTGCATCGGATCTGGCGTAGATGATGTCGTCGCGTCGGAAAACACCGGAAGGCACGAGAAGGAACAAAGAGAAGTCCACCAGACGAAGGATTCCTCGGATAGCATGAAGACCAGATGTAGCAACACCGTTACCAACGGAGGAAGCGAAACCCTGAAGGCACGATGGAACCCAACCACGAGAAATCCTGGACTCGAAGAGAGAGATAAGAGAACAGATTCAAAACACGCAGAGGTGAGAGGAGAGCAGCAGAGGGGTAAGGAGTAAAATCAGACCTAATCAGAACTATCCAACCGGTTTTGCAAAAATAGTTTTGACACGCTACTTCGGCAGTTAGCTAGGTTATCCTACAGGCTGGACTTGTGGGGTATCGCAACCCGAGCTCGATACCACTGTAACACCCTCAGAATCGGCCATATGCAAGTTTTAGCGAAACCCGCCAAACCCGCATAGAAACGATTCAAAGGTGCCCACCAGCACTTTCGCGGTGGAAAGCAGTAATAACATTACACAGCAGTCCTCGATGGGACCCACAGAACAGATATATATACAACAGCGACTCAATGAGTCAAGAATACAGATATACAGATCAAAGATTCAAATCACCTTGAAAACAATACAGCGTCCGAGTACGGACAAGATGCAAATTGAGCTAAGAGCCCTGAAGAATAACCAATGGCGTCCATAACCCTGCCCAGGCCAAGCCGGAAGGGTAACCCTGCTAACGACGTCGATCTCAAAACCTGCTTAAACAAAAGGGGTGCCGACAAAGGGCAAAGGAAAAAGAGAGAGCGGTCAGTACTGAGGCCAGTACGCGACGAGCCTAGAATTCGGCGGTCCTCGCCTACATAGGTATGGTGGATGGCAGCAAAGATGCACTAAACAACCTATAGAGACTCGATACAACTAGCGGCTATCAGAGAGGGGTAAGAAAGACCTATTCGGAACCAACCTGATACTACCACCAAGCATACCCATCCTGGTATTTCCCCCTCGAGACCAAAGGAGGAAGTCAACCGAGGAACTCACACGGTTGGCAGTTTTATTTATTCCGTTATAGTTGCGGCAATTACTAGTCAAATATAGATGGCATGAGTCATCCTGATATAATAAGCAGTGGGCAGTTTTAGTTAACCATTATGTGGTAGTTGCAACACTTACTAGTCAAATATACGATTAGCATGAGATATCCCAAAACCCAGAAGTTGTTGGTACTTTTATTTAGCCATTCTGTTGTAGTGAAGCTGATTACTAGTCATATCGGATACAATTCAATTTATAACAGTAAACTTTAGTTATAGTTGTCTATGATCGAGACCTGTGCTCCAAGTCGTCCATAACAGCGGACACGGCTTCTCGAAAAGATTTAACCCTGCAGGGGTGCACCAAAGTTTCCACACGCACCTACACCCTTGTTGTCGGATCAGGTAGATACAAGATCACAAAACATACACCCAACGGTATGTCGACGGGGTTTCGGACACGACGTTTCCCAGACCCAAAGCAAGCACGGGGGGCCACCCCACTAAGTACACCCGCAACGAAGTCGGCCGGGCTCCGAGACGGACTCAGGGTTTGTGGAGCCGGCTGTAAAAGACTGGGAACCCGAAACTCTCGGGCTTGTCGATACAGCGAAAACGGGTCACGATCCTAAACAGTACAGGTGCTCCTCGCACAATCGTAAATAAAGCAGTAAAGCATGGCATAAGTACAGAATAGTAATAAAGCCCCAAACTAATTGTGGCCCCCAGTATAATACTTGGAATTAGGTACTAAATCGATGGGGGTGCCCATACACCCCACCTGTGGTTAGCGCGCTCGATCTCGGAACAGGTGTCAAGAACTCGGGGTCCTACGGGACACCAGTGAGCGGTCGGAAACCAAATATTATCTATCACCTACCGGTGCCTCTGCATTTACCTACTTCAATTTTTGTTATTAATCAATAATTGAATTAAACGATAATTAAAGCCATGATCATCTCCAACATTAAACATGCGGCAATGCTCCAACAACTGTGGTACTTGACGACACGCAAAGGCACTTGAGCAAGCGACTACGACGCGCAAGTCCAACTATCTACCAAACAACAGGTAATAGGATGTGTCCAAGGCAATATGAGGCTGCAAGGGATATCACGGGTACGAAAACTAGAGCATCACAACACAGATAGCAATAGATCAACAGGAGGAAATAAAGAATATAAAAGTAAGATAGGTAGAAAGGGGGAGGTGCTCGCCTGAAAACATTGTCGAAGGTTCAACCGACGATCGGGTCGACACTTGCATCACTCAACGGCCTTATCCGCGAAGAACCAAAACACTAGAAGAAACACCGGATGGACTATTTAATACTATGTCAGAAGATCGGGCATGATGCATGTATGATGTATGACATGGCAAAGGTGCGATGCAATTAGGCCATATTAAGCGGAACCGGGGGTCCCGACAATTAATCAATAGGTTTAAGTTATTTGACTACCCCGCAATTGAATTGTTGTCTTAACATGGCAAAAGATAGCACCAGTTCGCTACACAAATTTAAATGGAACCAATATGAGACTAGAAATGTCCGCATATGGTCTCCATGTTTAATTATAAGGTGATTCGGCATAAGGCCGCCAAACCACACAAATATGCATGCGAGATGAATGATTTAATGCAACAAGTTATATTATTTATAAAATATACGTCGCGGAAAAGAGGTCACACTTTGGGGTTCAGCGAACTTGGGCTCCGGGGGTTCAGGGTCGGTTCTCAGGGTCCGGATCTGGGGTTCGGTCTCGGCGGGATCGGTCTTCGGGATCGGGGTCTCGACGCCTTTGAATCCGGAAACTTGGCATATCTATGTCGTCGATCTTGGCGTTCTTCTGGTTCGGGTCTTGGCGTCCGAGAGGAAGTACTTGATGGTTCCGAGAAGGAGGTCCTGGCGCTTCGGATCGGTCCTCAGGGTCTCGGTCATCGGATCTATGAAGGAGAACTTGTCGGTCCCAGGTTCCATGTCGGCATTCTCGGTGTCCCGCGGTGAAGTGCTTGTCGTTTTTGGTGGCGAGCTTGGCGGTCATCGGGTCCGGGAGCGGTTCTCGGCGAACTGGTTGGTTCCATGTTGGCGGTCGAACTTAGGTCCATGCCAAAGGCCTTCGGGTCCATGTAGAAGTGCTTGATGATCCGTGAGGGAGATCTTGGATGCTAGTATGTCAGAGTTGGATCCGCATCGATGCGGTCTTGGTGTGCCACCATACTTTGTTGACTTGAAAGATACTACAGTCCTTGCCGATAGATGCACGGTTGTGCTAAGAGGGTGCTCGAGATGTTGCTACAGGGAGCCTTCACGGGCATATGGCGGCCTCCCGCGGCCTGGGGCACGAAGCAGAGGGGGGGCCCGCGCAGGATGGCGCGAGGTGCGGCGGCCATCTGCGGGCACGCGACCGGCGCAAGCAGAGGACGCGCCACGACGGTGGCTAGAGGATGGGGTGGGGCGGACCGAAGGCCAGCGGTGGCGGTTGGTGGCGAGCTTGCGGGCAGAGCAGGAGGGGCGCGGGTCGACGGAGGAACACGTGGTGGCGGAGACGGCGAGCTTGGGGCGTGCAGACGGAGGTGAGGACGGGCGCGGGCTCGGGCGGGGCTCCGGCTGGCATGGAGGCGGGCGACGGGAGGCGTCATGGAGAGGAGGAGGCGCCATGGGACTGCGGGGCAGGCGGTGACCGGAGCGGGGCCGAAGCTATGGCGGAGGAGGGGGAACCGTGGCCACGGCGGGGTGGTGAGGGGGAGATGCGGCCCTGGCGGCGAGGGAGGCCCGCGACGAGGTGGAGGAGGCCTCCGGCTGCGGCGGCGTCAGAGGGTCACGGCAGGCAGGCGGCGGCCGGGGAGATGGGCATCAGGGGAGGAGAGCAGGAAGACGAGGGAGGGGGCGACGCGGAAGGAGAGAGAGGGAGGAGAGAGCGGGCAG
Organism: Avena longiglumis; assembly: GCA_030063025.1. Lineage (NCBI taxonomy): Eukaryota > Viridiplantae > Streptophyta > Magnoliopsida > Poales > Poaceae > Avena > Avena longiglumis. Next base: position 103,421,421 of record CP125975.1, on the reverse strand, counting down.
GGTGCGGGGAGTGGTGGGCCAGGGGGCTGTGTGTATGGTGGGGTCCAGGGCATTGGGCGTGAGAGAGGAGCGGGGGTCGCGTGGGTCGTACGCAGGGGAGGATGGGCGCGTCGGGTGGGGGGTGGGGTGCTAGTTGGGATCGGGTCGATGGGGTGGGGCCGGTTCCAGGGAGTGGTGGTGCGGGTTGGGCCAGGTGGGGGCATGGGATTGGATAGAGGGAAGGGAGAGATGAGGTGGCGGGAGGGGATTGGCTGGGGTGAGGTGGAAGGCTGGGTAGGATAAGGGTGGTTAGAGTTTTTGGTAGAAAAGGTCAGGGTAGACTCTAGGGTAGGTTTTATCTAGAGGTGGCCGGCTAGGCTTTCGGGCCTGGCTGACTGCCTCCCAAAATAATATAAATCTTTATTTAATTTAAAAGAAACTTTTGTAAATAGTTTTTAGACAAATAAAAGACCCGGAAAAGCCCGGCGCTTTAATTTGAAATTGAGACGGGGAGTATTTGGAAAACCAAACTAGGCTTTTAGAAAATAGGTTTCGACAAACAAATGCATGATGACATGACGATGCTCAAATGCAATGTGGCATGATGACATGAGCATGCGGTCATGATGATGAAATGCACAAAACAATGCGATTTTCTAGTAGTGGTTTTGCGGGATGCCACAAAGCGGTGGCACACCATCCTGAAAAGAAGCCCCCTGTGCAGCTAGGATCTGCTGAAAGTTGATCAATGGAGGGTTGGGAGCAACTTCAGCATCCTCCACAACAGGTGCAACAATATTTTCAACTATGGCAACATTATTATCAAAAAGTTAGGCAATGACCTGAGCAGGGACAAAATGTCATGTATAGATCTTGTGAGCTCCACTCATGATCAAATATTAATCTATTTGTAATCATGCATGTTTTTTTGTGGGGATCCGATGGATATTGAGATTACTATGTCAGATTGATTAATGGTTTTGTCTATTTGATTCTATCATGTCTGTGTTGTTTGTGATCTTGCATTCCCTCTGTTGTTAGAAGCTATTTTGGCCAAGTAGTTGCTAGTGACTCCAAGAGGGGGTATTTATGCTTAATAGTGGGTTCCTGCCTCTACTTTTCAAGGGATGTGACAGAAATCTCTTAGATGGTAGATGTGTTGTTGCCACTAGGGAGAAAACAGCGGTCTCTTGTTCATGGAACAAGTGGATTGTTTACCTTACACACTTTACTTAAAGCAGTTATCTGTTGCTTGCAACTTAATACTGGAGGGGGTTTAGATGATAACCTGAAGGTGGACTTCTAGTCATAGATGCAGTTGGATGGCGGTCTATGTATATTGTTGTATTGCCCAATCAAATCTCATAGGATCTTTTTGTCTAGTATTGCATTGTTATGCCTTGCTCAGTTCCTGTCAATTGCCCTACTGTAATTTGTTTACCCTTCTTGCCATGTTGTTTATCTAAGGAGAGCACCTCTATTGAACTATGGACCCCGTCCAATATTTACCATTGATACATCTTCCACAATTACTGTTTACTTGCTACAAACCATCATCACCTTCCACACCATACAGTTAATCCTTTGTTACATCAACCAGTGAGATTGACAACCTCACTTTTCATTGGGGCAAAGTCTTGAGTTTGTGTTGTGTAGGTTTCCTCGTTGCTTGCAACACCTTTGAGACGTTTCCTTCCTCCTATTGGTTCGATAACCTCGGGTTCTTACTGAGGGAAACTTTTTGTTGTGCTGCATCATACCTTCCTCTTGGGGTTTCCTGATGAAGCACTCTGCGTTGACGCAGCACCATCAAGCTTTTTCTAGCGACGTTGCCGGGGAGGCTAAGGACGTCTTCACAAGGGGAGTCCTCCTCAACATTTCTCTTTACTTTGTTTTTAGTTTGCTTAGTTTCTTTTGCTTGGTTTTGTTTGCCTTTTTTCAAAAACTCCAAAAAAATAGTTTAGTTTGGTTTGCTTTCTCTATTCAAAAACACTCCAGAAAAGCTAAATAATGGTTTTTATCTTTGCCTAGAAATAGTATTGATTCTTGGATTAAGTGCAAAGATGCTTTTATTGGAAAGTACTACCCTCCTGCTAAGATTATATCTATGAGAAGTGATATTATGAAATTTAAACAACTTGATAATGAACATGTTGCTCAAGCTTGGGAAAGAATGAAATCTTTGGTTAAGAATTGTCCCACTCAGGGACTCACTGCTTGGATGATTATCCAGACTTTTTATGCAGGTTTGAACTTCTCTTCAAGAAACCTGTTGGATTCAGCTGCTGGAGGTACCTTTATGGGCATCATTTTGGGTGCTGCATCAAAACTCCTTGATAATATGAGGGTTAACTACTCTGAATGGCACACTGAGAGAGCTCCACACGGTAAGAAGGTAAATTCTGTTAAAGAAACCTCCTCTTTGAGTGATAAGATTGATGTTATTATGGCTATGCTTGTTAATGGGAAAGCTCCTTTAGATCCTAATAGTGTTCTGTTAGCCTCTTTGGTTGCTCAAGAAGATCAAGTTGATGTGAACTTCATTAGAAACAACAATTTCAACAATAATGCCTATAGGAATAATTTTGGTGGTAACCATAATTATAGGCCTTATCCTTCTAATAATGGCAATACCTATGGAACTCCTACAATAATGTTATAAGTGCCCCTATGAACTTGAAGTCATGCTCAAAGACTTTATTAGTAAACAAACCGCTTTCAACAAGACTGTGGAGGAAAAGATTTTAAATGTTGAGAAAAATATATCCTCTTTGTCTGAAGCATAGTACTCCTTGATTAATAAAATGGATGTTAAACCTGAAACCATGGAAAGTACCTTTGCTGCTACTCATGCCATACAAGTTACTATTGATGAAAATGTTAGACTCGTAGTCCAACTTCATGCTAAGTGGGAAAGGGAATCTAAAATTGATAGAAATAATAGTGTGTGCACCATCACCAATAAACCACAAGAAGTCCCTTTTACTCCTCCTACAATGCTTAAGCCTAATGAGTGTACTACTAGTGATGCTAAGTTTAATTTTGATATATATGGTTGTAATATTTCTTAAGTGATTATGTTCTTGCAAAAGCTTTCTAAAAGTCCTGATGCTAGTGATATGCATGTTGCTTTCACCAAACACATTACATATGCTCTTGTTAAGATTAAGGAAGAGAAGTTAAAACACAAAGCTTCTATTCCTAGGAAAGTAGAAGATAGTTGGGAACCCATTATTAATATGCAAGTGAATGACTTTGATCTCAAAGCTTCATGTGATCTTGGTTCTAGTGTCTCTATTATGCCTAGGAAGATTTATGAAATGCTTGATTTGCCACCTTTGGAAGATTGTTATTTGGATGTCCCACTTAATGATAATGCTAAGAAGAAACTCATGGGGAGTATTAATGATGTTCTCATTACGGTTAACAATGCTTATGTCCCTGTTGATTTCTATGTTTTGGATGTTGAATACAATGTTTCTTGTCCTATTACTTTGGGAAGACCTTTTCTTAGAACTGTTGGTGCCATCATTGATATGAAAGAAGGCACCATTAATATCAGTTTCTATTCAATAAAGGTATTGAACACTTCCCTATGAGGAAAGAGAAGTTTCTTTTTTCTCCTCCTTTGAAAGCAAGGTTTGATGTTAATGCTTCTTCATTTGAAAATACTTGATTTCTTGCTTCTAGTGCCTAACTTAAAGGCGTTAAAGAAAACTACTTGTTGGGAGATAACCCAAGAGTTTTCTTGAGTCTTGGAAGTTATTACTTCAGTAATGACCTCTACTTATCCTTTTTGGTTTGCTTTTTGTGCCAAGAATGATCTCTAAAGCATTATTTGGCAGATTTCTGCCATTATTTGCCTGCTGGTCTATTTTGACAGATTTCTGCCATTATTTGCATTTGCTTCTTATCGATTTCTTTTTGAGTTCTCTTTTGGGGAATTGAGCTTTTAAAAGGAAGTTGCTTCAGTAGCTTGTGTTTTTAGTGAAAGTTTTATTGTTCTAAAGCTAAACCCAATGGTATATTATCTTTTGAATACACTAATGTTGCTAATGAAGATTGTGTGAAGTTTTGTATGAAGAAAAAAATTTAGTTGTAGAGAGAGAATGATGTAATGAGATGAAGAATGGACAAAAGCTCAAGCTTGGGGATTCCACTCCGGTGTCACCCCAAGAAATATTCAAGATGTACAAGTGTCAAAGCTTGGGGATGCCCAAGGCATCCCCTTCTTCATCAATAAAAAGCTCAGGCCTTTCTAGACACTTCGTTTTTATTGTTTCATGCACTGTTGTGTTGTTCTTGGAGCTTCTTAGTTTTTGTTTTATTTGCTTAGTTTGTTTAGTTTGCTTGAATAAAGTAGTTTGGACCCCCGTTCTCGCTTTGTTGTTTCAAATAAGTCAATTGGTTTTGCAAAGGAGTAGAAAGTTCTTGCTTGGAAGTGCAAGAGGAGCTTGCTTTGACTGTGACTTAGACTTTATCATGTCATGCTAGGTGTTGTTTTGACCTTATGCTTAGTGATTATTGTTGTAGCATGACTTGTTCCAAACAATTGTGATTGCTTAGTGTGCCTTGACAGAATCATGCGTTGTTTTAGCACGCAAAAGCATAGTATTTTGGTATTATCCTTTGATGTTTTGTTTGGGTTGACTTGGCACATGCTCACACCATTTTATGACTATGAACAAGTCACCATAGCCTCTATGATAATTTAGTCCTTGACTTGTAGTACCACTCTATGCTTTGATTAGTAACGTTTTGTCACTCTACATGATTATGACCATTATTGCTCTCTTAGTTGGTTGCTCCCAGTCTTTTTGCTAGCCTCCACTTGTATGAGTAAGCTCTACTCATGCTTCCAACTCGCAAAAAACCAAGTTATTCCAAAGTGTCCACTATAAATTCCTAAGCATGGTGTGTTACACCATTCCAAGTATATTCTTGTTTTCGGCTATCTTCCAATTAAAAAGTATTTTATTATGTGAAAACTTAGTGATTAAATCCCTCACGAACTTGATGGCACACTTTATATTCCTTGCCCCTAATAAAATTGAACCATTGTGTCTTCTATGTTGTCTATGTTGGAATTAGCAGAACCATACTATCATGGGGAACATTTTCAACATTGCACTTGTACTTTGTACACAGTTGATATCATGCTCTTTTGTCTATGGATGTCACCGGTGTGAAATAAAGAGGGATCTTGTAAGCCCATGGAGTTATGTATTTTGTGTTAGATAAACGTCTGGGTTGCTATCCTAAGCAATGCCTAATAATGGTGGAAACTTGCAGCATCACCATAATGAGATATCTGTGAAGCATCCTCAATAAAAATCTATGCAAATAGTAAATAAAAAGACTGCTGAGATGCTCATTGTCTGCTTGCCTTGTCATTTTGGTTATGGGATAGCTCCTGTACCATGTGCAAGGGGTACCCCGTTGGCGGTTCTCAATGATACACATGTACTTACTATGACAAGAACTTGCAGGTGACTGATGTTGAGTAGCATGAGGTGTGGCCCTCGTATTCAAGGGACATGTGATTGCCAACTTATACTTTGTCAAGCATATACTCCATAGTTTGTTCACTTTAACCTTAATCACTTCAAGATGCTTATGATAGGGGCAATAAGGGCTGAAAGCTAACAAGTACCATAATTTTTGGAAGCTCTTTTTGAAACTTGAAATCCCTACTTCCCTTTATGAAGGGCCTTTCTTCCACTATTATATTGAGTCTCCGACTTCTACCTTTAGGCACCATTAAGAGATCATAGTTGTCATTCTTAGTTCTATGTGCATTGTCCCAAAACTTATTGATTGATGCATATTGTGATATTTCTTGTTCTTGTGCTATTTGTATCTAGTCACTCTTATAAACTTTGAAGGTGTCCTATGCATCTATTTGCTAGTCCATGACGGACAAGCTGAATGCCACTATGCCATGTTTTCTGTATGTGAAACAAACAAACGTTTTTCAATGCATGTTATTCATGATCTTTGTTTGTAGCCTTTCATGTTGCATGCATAGTTACTTTGTCTTATTGTTAGAACTTCTTCTTTTATGCACATGTTTAGAATTCTTTGATCCCAGCTTTCAATGCTTGCAAATGGTTTGATCTTGGTTTTGATGGTGCATGTCACCTCAAAAATTATTATTTTATCACTTACCTACTCGAGGATGAGCACGAGTTAAGCTTGGGGATGCTTGATACGTCGGAAACGTATCTATAATTTTTGATGTTCCATGCTTGTTTAGTATCTACTTTGTTTTGCTTTGTCTACACTTTGAGGTGTTTTTACATGTTTTTTTTTGAACTAACCTATTAACAAGTTGCCACAGTGCCGGTTGCCTGTGTTCTTCTGTTTTGGTTCCAGATAGGCAGATAATCAATATTCTCGGAATTGAATGGGACAAAAGCCAAATTCAATATTTTACCATGGGAAACACGAAGCCAGAATACGAGACGGAGGAGGCTCACCGGGGGCCACACCCCCTGGCGGCGCGGCCTACGGCTGGCCGCACCTGGGGGTTGCAGCCGCCATGGTGGCCTCCCTGCCTCGCATCTTCGCCTATAAAGTCCCGCCGATGCCAAAACCCTAAACACCTGATCAATATTCCATGAAACCGTCTGTAGCCGCCGCCACCATCGTCCCTAGATCGGGGCCATGTAGTAGCTAGATGCTTGTATCTCCTCCTTCTGCTTTCATGTATATATCTTGTGAGCTCCGTTCATGATCAAGATCTAATCTATTTGTAATCATGCATGTTGTGTTTGCGGGGATCCGATGGTTATTGAGATTACTATGTCAGATTGATTAATGGTTTTGTCTATTTGATTCTATCATGTCTGTGTTGTTTATGATCTTGCATGCTCTCCGTTGTTAGAAGCTATCTTGGCCAAGTAGTTGCTAGTGACTCCAAGAGGGGGTATTTATTCTCGATAGTGGTTTCATGCCTCTACTTTTCAAGGGATTTGACAGAAATCTCTTCGATGGTAGATATGTTGTTGCCACTAGGGATAAAACAACGGTCTCTTGTTCATGGAACAAGTGGATTGTTTACCTTACACACTTTGGTTAAAGCAGTTATCTGTTGCTTGCAACATAATACTGGAGGGGGTTTGGATGATAACATGAAGGTGGTGTTCTAGTCATAGATGCAGTTGGATGGCGGTCTATGTATATTGTTGTATTTCCCAATCTAATATCATAGGATCTTTCTATCTAGTATTACATTGTTATGCCTTGCTCAGTTCCTGTCAATTGCGCTACTGCAATTTTTTTACCCTTCTTGTCATGTTGTTTATCTAAGGAGAGCACCTCTAGTGAACTATGGACCCCGGTCCAATCTTTACCATTGATACATCTTACACAGTTATTGTTTACTTTCTACAAACCATCATCACCTTCCACACCATACTTAATCCTTTGTTACAGCAACCGGTGAGATTGACAACCTCACTGTTCGTTGGGGCAAAGTCTTGAGGTTGTGTTGTGCAGGTTTCCACGTTGCCTGCAACACCTTTGAGACGTTTCCTTCCTCCTACTGGTTCGATAACCTCAGTTTCTTACTGAGGGAAAACTTATTGTTGTGCTGCATCATACCTTCCTCTTGGGGTTTCTCGACGAAGAGCTTCGCATTGACGCAGGGCCATCAGGAGGACATGTACTCATATATTATTAGGGCATCTCCGCCAGCCGACCCATCCGGTCGCCCCAAACAGTCCGTTTCTATACGTTTGGGTCGGGCCGCGGTCGATTTGGGGTCATGGTCCGGCCTGTCCGGCTGACCGCGTCCAGCGGCCCGACCCATCTGTCTGTCTCCCTCCTGCTGTCACCGGTTAACACACTCGCGATGGGACGTTAATGATGACGTGAGGTTGGCTATCAGCTCCAGCGGCTTCCCGCACGGCCGGCATTTCCCACCATCGTTTCCCGCACGTGCCTCGCTTCCTGCGGTGAAAAAACTTCCCACGCATCCCAGGACGTTTCTTGCCTCTGCCACGGTCTATAAAAGACAGCCACTGAAGCGACGGAAACAACAAACCCCAAAGCAAAAGCAAACACAGTCAAAAATCGCCAGCCACTAGTAGCCATGCCTCGCTGCAAGATCGCTAACTGTATGAAGATCCGGGAGATGTGCTGCACCCGCTACCCGGACATGAAGGTCGACGAGGTCCACCTCGAGGCCACATTGCTAGCCCAACGCACGAGCGATGTGCATGTGCTGGCCTTCGAGAAGGAAGGCCATGTCACCGAGTTGGCGCTGCGGCGAATGGTGGAGGCGGCGGCCACAGTGGCCACCCAATGGGCGGTGAGAGACATACACCATGTCTCGCCGCCAAGGAGGCGGTGGAGGCGGTGGCCTTGGAGGCTACATCAGCGGCTCTTCGTGAGATTCTCCACGAGGCGGCCATGACCACGATGGAGGAGGTGACCAAGGAGGCCGCCAAGGTCGTCGTTCGTGAGTTCTGCCATGCTGAAGCGTGCAGCGACACGGAGGAGGCGTAGTGCAAGCACGCCACCGACTCGGAGGCGGAGGAGGAGCGCGTGGCTTTGTCCGCTGAGGCAGCGTTCGTGTGGGGTCTTGTCGACGGCGACGAGATGGAGGTGGCGGAGGACGACAAGGAGAAGGGGGAGGAAGTGGATCAGCTGGAGGCGGCGATCGTCGTCCCCGTGCAGATAGCGCAGGCGCTGGGCTTCGGCCCCAATGGTGCTCCGATTCTGGCTCCGGCTCCGGCTCCTTCTCCGGCGGAGTTGCTCGCGACTGAGGCGAAGTAGCTCACCGAGTGGCCGACCGGCATGACACCCGCGTTGTTTGCGCGCGTACGGTCTACACAATCATTTTGTTTTGTTAATCTATAAAAGTATATGGGGTAGGTAAAGACTTGGAGTACAAGAGGTAGTCTATCGTTAGCCTATATATGTATACGTATTCTAACAAGATGCAATATGTTCGTTTACTCTGTTAGTTTGCATTATCCGTTTAATTGTTATTTGTATGATCATGTTTTATAAATTTTTTATTCGGACTAAATCATATAATTTTTTCTTATATTTTCAACAGAATCATCATTGTCGATAATGTAGCAGTTGGGACAAATATTGTAAGGATGATCCTCTTCACGGCAACCATGGTAAAAACTCAAAAATCGATATGTGTGGTCGACACCTTGGGAGTACATATTGATGAAAAAGGGACTCTAAGCGACCATGAATGAAGACATATCAAAGTGAAAGCCCCAGGGATTATTTAACGACAAATGACTCATCAGGTTCAAACAGATATAGGACTTACTGAGAACCAACCCGTGGTTGGATGGTTAGGAGGGCAGTGATACCCCCAACCACTACAAGAAATGTGTTTACTTGTGACCTTCTTATAGTGACGGAGAATGAAATCGTCATATATCTATGACGATTTTTCACAATAAGGTCATACGCCGTTTGAAGAGGTCAAAACCCTATATATTTATGACGTTTTGTATCAGAATTGTCGTAATTTCATCGAATGAAATCGTCATAATCTATACAATACAGCTTATGCGCTTACTTGTAGCCTATTATGACGAATTTAAATTGTCAAAGTGTCTAAATTCGGATTTATTGATATGACTAGTCAGCCACGTTAGCAATTGGGTATGTGTCATGTCTACATATCATTTTTTTTCATACGTGGCTTGTCCACTTGTATTTTTCCACAACCAAACAACCTGGGAGGCAGGACCCACCGTGACCTGGCAGCCAGGACCCACCCGCGACCTGGCAGGTTAGCCCCACCCGCGACATGGCAGGCAAGACCCACGCCATGGGGAGAATTCCATAAAAATAGGTCGAGTATGGGAGTCGAACCCGCGACCTCCACCCCTCTCCCTATCGCACCAACCACTACACCACACGTTCTTTGTTGTAAACAATACGCGCCGGCCCCATATAAACTTCATCTCGTCTGTTGGGCCTAAGCCCAAACAAACCGTGTCCTCCTTTTTTGAGTCTAGCCCACCTATCATTGAGCTAGGCTAGCTTCACATGGGTGCAAAATGCCTAACCACAACACTGGCCAGTCAGCATCCCTAGGCCCACCGGTCATTCTGTGCGGCTCACTTTGTCTAAGGTGAGAAAAGCTTCTTTTTCCAGTATTTGATTTGGTTTAAAATTCTAGAAAAAGCTTTTATATGGCATTATTCATATCTTTTTATTGGTAAGTTAAAATAAAAAGTTTTATATATATAAATTGAGCAGAAAATTATGAATATCACATCTATAATTAATTATGGATAATTAATATTCAAAATCTTTTTAAATCTTTAGAAATTACTTAAATCTTGCATAATTCATAACTTTTACTTTGTAAATTGGAATTTGGCAAATAATATATCTAATCGATCAGCGAGACGAGATCGGTCCAACTATACATTCAATACTTGAAATTGAATAATGCATCATGGAGAACTTGAAAAATGGAAAATGCCTTTTTGAATTTTTTATGCATGTTTCAAACTATGGTCAAACTTGCATTGGAGTCTTGCTAGGTGATGAGACTCCCTAAACTTGCATTGGATCCCTAAAGAAACATAATATTGTGAGTCTTAAAATGATTTTTGCAAAAAATCACGAGCACCATATCATATACATGTAGTTCAAATCGGACCCACTTCCTACCGATTCGGCAGACATTTGTCTTTTTCACTAGGGGTGGACCGAAAGGTTTGAGATACCCCAGTTAAGACATTGTCCATGTAATATGGTAAAGTATTTTTGAAAAATGAGATGGTACCATTTTGAAGCTTTCATTTGGTGGTCGCTTCACAAAACGCCTCGTTTGTTGGCACTCGGAAAATGGAAAATGGATTTTCCGTGCGACGAAAAGAAAAACTTCCTCCTGCAACATTGTTCTCCATCCCAAGATGCACATGCGTGCATAATATGGCCACATTATCACAAACTATGTCGTGATTCTGACCATAACATTGGTCATTTGGCCCGAAAGCCATGAAACCTCGAACATGATAGGTCAATTCTGAGAAGGGTTTTTTGAGACACTTGCAATATACCAAGTTTAATATTTTCCCTTGCAAATATGTCACATAATAAGATACAAAGCGAAGGATTTGCATTGATCGGACCGTTTTAAATTTTTTATGCCCGTTTCAAACTATGATCAAAACGGCGTTCATGAAGGTTCATAGCTAGGGGATGAGACTCGCTAAACTTGCACTGGATCTCTGAAGAAACATGTGCAAAAAATCATGAGCACCAGATCATGTACATGTAGTTCAAATCGGACCCACTTCCTACCGATTCGGTAGACATTTGTCTTTTTCACGAGGGGTGGACCGAAAGGTTTGAGATACCCAGTTAGGAAATTGTCCATGTAATATGGTATAGTATTTTTGAAAAATGGGATGGTACCATTATGAAGCTTTCATTTGGTGGTCGCTTCACAAACGCCCCGTTTATTGGCACTCGGAGAATGGAAAATGGATTTTCCGTGCGATGAAAAGAAAAACTTCGTCCTGCAACATTTTTCTCCATCCCAAGATGCACATGCGTGCATAATATGGCCACATTATCACAAACTATGCCACAATTCTGACCATAACATTGGTCACTTGGCCCAAAGCCATGAAACCTCGAACATGATAGGTCAATTCTGAGAAGGGTTTTTTGAGACACTTGCAATATACCAAGTTTAATATTTTTCCTTGCAAATATGTCACATAATAAGACACCACGCGAAGGATTTACATTGATCGGACCGTTTTTGAATTTTTTATGCCTGTTTCAAACTATGGTCAAAACGGCGTTCATGAAGGTTCATAGCTAGGGGATGAGACTCGCTAAACTTGCATTGGATATGTGAAGAAACATCATATTGTGAGTTTAAAAATAATTTTTGCAAAAAATCACGAGCACCATATCATATACATTTAGTTCAAATCGGACCCACTTCTTGCCGATCTAGCAGACATTTGTCTTTTTACGAGGGGTGGACCGAAAGGTTTGAGATACCCCAGTTAAGACATTGTCCATGTAATATGGTATAGTATTTTTGAAAAATGGGATGGTACCATTTTGAAGCTTTCATTTGGTGGTCGCTTCACAAAACGCCCCATTTGTTGGCACTCGGAAAATGGAAAATGGATTTTCCGTGCGATAAAAAGAAAAACTTAGTCCTACAACATTGTTCTCCATCCCAAGATGCATATGCATGCATAATATGGCCACATTATCACAAACTATGCCGTGATTCTGACCATAACATTGGTCATTTGGCCCGAAAGCCATGAAATCTCGAACATGATAGGTCAATTCTGAGAAGGTTTTTTTGAGACACTTGCAATATACCAAGTTTAATATTCTTCCTTGCAAATATGTCACATAATAAGACACCACGCGAAGGATTTGCATTGATCAGACCGTTTTTGCATTTTTTATGCCCGTTTCAAACTATGGTCAAAACAGCGTTCATGAAGGTTTATAGCTAGGGGATGAGACTCGCTAAACTTGCATTGGATCTCTGAAGAAACATCATATTGTGAGTCTAAAAATGATTTTTGCAAAAAATCACGAGCACCATATCATATACATGTAATTCAAATCGGACTCACTTCCTCCCGATTCGGCAGACATTTGTCTTTTTCACGAGGGGTGGACCGAAAGGTTTGAGATACCCCAGTTAAGACATTGTCCATGTAATATGGTATAGTATTTTTGAAAAATGGGATGGTACCATTTTGAAGCTTTCATTTGGTGGTCACTTCACAAAGCGCCTCGTTTGTTGGCACTCGGAAAATGGAAATGGATTTTCCATGCGACGAAAAGAAAAACTTCGTCCTGCAACATTGTTCTCCATCCCAAGATGCACATGCGTGCATAATATGGCCACATTATTATAAACTATGCCGTGATTCTGACCATAACATTGGTCATTTGGCCCGAAAGCCATGAAACCTCGAACATGATAGGTCAATTCTGAGAAGGGTTTTTTGAGACACTTGCAATATATCAAGTTTAATATTTTTCCTTGCAAATATGTCACATAATAATACACCACGCGAAGGATTTGCATTGATCGGACCATTTTTGAATTTTTTATGCTCGTTTCAAACTATGGTCAAAACGGCGTTCATGAAGGTTCATAGCTAGGGGATGAGACTCGCTAAACTTGCACTGGATCTCTGAAGAAACATGATATTATGAGTGTAAAAATGATTTTTGCAAAAAATCACGAGCACCAGATCATATACATGTAGTTCAAATCGGACCCACTTCCTACCGATTCGGCAGACATTTGTCTTTTTCACGAGGGGTGGACCGAAAGGTTTGAGATACCCCAATTAGGAAATTGTCCATGTAATATGGTATAGTATTTTTGAAAAATGGGATGGTACCATTTTGAAGCTTTCATTTTGTGGTTGCTTCATAAAACGCCCCGTTTTGGCGCTCGGAAATAGAAAGGCCTTTTTATGCAACCAATCAAATCATAGGAAACAGACTCCCACGGATCTCTATCTCGCCCTGATCTGGACCGTTCAAAGGGCATCCAACGTGTGGTGGCTCACCATAAGAAGCACACTCGGCGCGGCCTCAGCCCTCGGAAACTCCCCATGCACGCGACACCCTGGCTCCAAACACTAGCATCCTCCATGTGTGCCGCCACCACCTCCTGCCTGGCCAGCTGCCGCTCCAGAGACCTTGCGCGCGGATCTCTCCTCTCCCCCGGCACCTTCCCAGCCAGCCGCCGCTCCTCCCACCTCGAGCGCGGCTATCTCCTCTCCCCCGGCACCTACCCAGCCAGCCGCCTCCAAGGTAATCTCATGGCCAGCACAAAGAGGAGAGAGGATCTCGCCGGGCCTCACCAACCCGCCCGTTCTCGTCCTTCTCGATCTCGGGATCTGGTTGTCGCTGGAGTTGTTCCACCTCTGCCACATCTCTCTCCCAACCTCCTAATTCTACTCATCTATTGAATCAGGAACCGACGCATCTCAAGTCATCCACGATACTGTCACCCAGGTCATACTCCCGTAGTAGCCTCTCCGTGCGCCAGGCCTTGCAGATGAGGACCCGACGACCGTCACTGCAGGTCATGCTCGCCGCAGTCCATGGATCCTCCCGCATCCACCGTCTCCATGTTCACCTCCTTCGCGAGCGAAGCGCCGCCTCTAGCCGAGGAGGAGCACGACGGCTAGTTCATCACGGAGGAGACTCCACGATGCCATAATATGCACCGCCTCCACTTATCCTCCCAGGTGTGTTTGATCTCTGATCTCGGTAATCTCCATTAACTTGACCTAGGATAATCTCCATACTAGCATAATATCTTGATTTGTGCATAAAACAAGTTAATCACCATGTTTTGTTGTTGTAGATTCTGGTTGAGTTGTGTTGTTTAGTATGTTGATACTGGATGAGAAACAGAGGCTTTGGTGCTGCTCTGTTTGGCAATGGTTGTAGCTATGTACTCTCTCATGTTTTATCTGGCTGTTCATATGGTGTCTGAGACAGTTAAAGTTGTGTCCAACTTAGGTTTCTGTTGCTCTGCTTCAGTCTGTAGATTAAATATTTTGTTCTTTTTATTGACTTGTTGATGTGCTCTCTTTCATAAACTGTTTATATTTTTTAGTCATTACTTTCTGCGGATGGATAACATGGACTATCTAGATTCCATAGTTAGTGGTTTCCTAAAATGTCATTGTTTGTAGAAGTAAAATTTATAATGCAATCAATTTGTACGGTGATAGTGCAAAGCTTATTTTTTTGTTTGTTCATACTACTAGTAGTTTCTGTTTCAATCATCACTAAGGTTTGCTTGCTAACATATTGAAGCTATCGGTGCCCGTGGCTTTTTGGTGCACGCACGCTGCGAACTGAGACATGTGCTCCTGCTCCTGATCCTGCCATGTTGTGCTGGTTTCTAGCCTGGTGGTTCTCATGTTGTGCTAGAATTGTGGCATGGTCCTAGAATTGCGGTGCTGGTCTCGCTTGCCATTGTGGTGGTCTCGTTATTGATGTGCTATGTGTGTTTGTTTTCATGGTTATTCAGTGTTGGGCATAATTGGATGATTTCTTATCTCCTGTTAAGCATGATCTAGTATTATATCCATCTTTCATAGACTTGCAAAGCAAAAAAATCTGATTAGGCATGGAATGAATTTCCACACATGTTTGTGTTGATAATGAAATTTCTGGTGCCAAATAGCATACTTGTTAATGTGATCATGCCTGCTCTTCTAAAATTGATGCTCCTCTCATTGTTAATTGTTCATCAATACTTAGTTCTTAATTTGTACAAAATTAATTTCCACCTCTAATTGCTTTGCTTAATGGCATCTGAATTTTCTTCTAGATGTAGTACCTGTAAACAGTTTGTAGATATCAGTGTCACCTTATTAGTATTCTTGCAAACATATTTTTGCTTTCGGATCTCTATTTTGCTGCTTCTACTGTTGTTAACATGTATCCATTGTTCTGAGATAAGATGCTTGGTCTTTTAGTTACTTCTCAATGTTCTATGTTTGGACCGGTCCGCTAGTGCTGCTGATCTGGATTGGACCGGAGGACGACGTCCTGGTTCCCTTCTTCCTTGACATTGCCTTTGTCCCCGTCTTCTCGGAAGGTAAGTCTGTGTTCTGCTTGTTGCTTTCACTTGTTCTGTTTGTGCTGCTTGTTGCGGAGTCCTATATGTTTATTGCACCTACTGGCCTAGAGCTTATATCTACATGTTCGCACAGACAAGAACTGATGCAATGAAACCATCTTGCCTAGATCTTATATCTACATGTTTTTTGCTGATATTTACTTTGTTTGCTTGTTCTTCTCTGATTCATGTAATGGTTCTACTATGGTTCATGTAGGCTAAAAATTTTGCATAGATTTGTTTTGAATTATGTTCCTAACTGTTCTATTTTAATATGCAGATGTTTGCCTTCATAAATCTCAGCATATCAAAAAGGGTCTTTCCTATCATCTACCAGCTGGAGTTGGATGCCTCGTTCAGCAAAACAATTTCATTGGAGCTAGTTTAATAGCTAGTTTATGTTTATAGTTTGTAAGCGTTACATGTATGGTTCACAGGATACCTGTATGTGAACAATTATGCATTATTGTAATGTATTTGATCTCCCTTTCGGTGAAATTATATGTGTTGATTTCTACTATTTGGCTTAAATTCACTGTTAATGTATTCTTTGAAAGGCCTCCGTGGACCTCATAGTAACTGCATCTAAATAGGCCAGGCCCAAACTGAATTGGATGGGAACAATGCAAAATTCTATAAATAAAAAACCAAAATAGTTGAGAAAAGTATTATAAAAAGGCTAGGCCCAAAAAGATATAGATTGTCAAAAGGCCAAGGCCCTTAAAGAAGCGGATTTAAAAGGTAAGGCCCAAAAAAAGGAAAAGGCCAAGGGTTGTTGGGCTCAGCCCAGTTAGGCCACCAAAACGGACTGGGCTGATTTTGACTTATGACGATTTAATTTCATCGCAATTTTGCCACGTAGAACTTGCCACGTAGGATCTGACGTGGTCTAGACAAACTGCTGGTGACGATAATGGATTGTCGTAGAGGTTATATATGACGATCTAATATCGTCATAGTATATTATGACGATTTCGCAAAAAACGTCGTTGTGTGTAATTACTGACGCTCAGTTTTTGACGATATGTTTTACGTCATCAGATCGTCATATATTATAGAAAATGATGATTTACTGACGAAAATAGAAGGTCATGTATCAGCAGATTTCTTGTAGTGAACCCACCAGAGTTCAAACCCCAGGTTTGACGCTTTGTTGTCTCATAAAGGTGGAATATTCTTTCAGTGGGAGGCGACGTTCCCGTCGATAGCGAGACGCCTGCGGTGACTTCGTCAATCTCAAGACCCACCGGTTCAGTCTCTCGGAGGTGCTCATAGGGGTAGGATGTGCGTGCATGTGTTCATAGGGGTGAGTGTATGTACGTATTGTGAGCGTCTGTGTTTGTACTGTGTTTCTCAAAAAAAAGGCTTTACTAAGACCTATATTCTTGTATGGAGTCCCAAAACTCCCGTTAAGTTTTTATTTAGATTCCATATATCTCAACAAAGAATGATCTAAAAGACAATACCTATAGAATTTTAATCTTACAACTACACTATTTACATCTGGAAGGAGATCTTGTCGTCGAACAAGGTGTGAAGATCATTTATTGTGGATGATGCCATCTAGATTGATATAGATGCCAAAAAAAAGATGACTACCAAAACTCTAACATAGTTTTTAAAAAAACACTGATTTTATCACTTTTGCTTTGCTTTTGGTATTAAAACCTCACTCATATATCGGTTCCCCATCCCTTCCAACTCCGGCGAGGCCGGCACGAGGAGGGAAAACTGATTTAGGGGAAGGCGAAGGTGGAGGCGGCGGCATGCATGGTCATGGGAGAGAAAAAGAAACGGGATTTCCTTACGACAAGACAATATCGTTGCACGTGAAAATGTTAACACTATGTGCTGGAACGTGTTCAAACTATGTTTCCTCACATGTATTCAACGGTGATTAGGAATGGTATCCGTACCGCACATTTACTGGCTTGGCCCACACGAGTCAGAGCGATAAGAATTCACTACAAAATTGATCGAACACTCCGACACGAAGAGCGCAGCCACATATAGACGCAGCCGAAGTGCGTCGCAGGACGGTACGAAAAAAAAAGAACCGAACTGAAGCAAAAATTATCGCCGAAGATCGACATGCTCCCTTACACGACGGCGGCTCAGCCGGAGGCGGCGCTGGGTCGCGCCATGACCTATGCCGAGGACGCGTGGTTTCGGTACTCGGCAGCGATGCCCGACTACTACCTCTACTGTCACATCATCCCCATGCTCCTCCTCGTCTACACGCTGGCGTCGATCCCCCTCGCGCTTCTCGAGCTCGGCGCGCCGTCCATCTCACTTCGATACAAGCTACAGCCCCGGGTGCAGCTCTCGCCGGCCGCCTTTCTCCGCTGCTACATGGACACCATGGCCATCTTAGTCGTCACCATTGTCCCGCTCCATCTCGTCTCTTATCCCACCGTTAAGGTGCGCATATGAAGACAGACACCTGAAGAAGCTAACAATTCCATGCTGCTAATGATACACTGACCATTGTTTATTGCTCTGCTGTTTGCTGCCTGCTCGATATATATAAAAGATGGCGGGGATCAGGACGGGGCTCCCGTTGCCGTCCATGTGGGAGACGGTGGCGCAGCTGGTAGTGTACTGTCTCGTGGACGACTACCTGGGCTACTGGATCCACCGTCTGCTGCACACCAAGTGGGGATACGACAACATCCACCATGTCCACCACGAGTACACGGCGCCCATCGCCTTCGCTGCGCCATACGGGCACTGGTCCGATGTGATCATCCTTGGCGCACCCTCCTTTGCCGGCCCGGCTATTGTGCCATGCCACATAACAACCTTCTGGCTCTGGTTGGTAATACGCCAAGTTGGAGGCCATCGACGCCCACAGCGGGTAAAGTCATCTATTAATTAAGCTCCAACGTGTTGGAGATTATTGGCTTCGCTCACTCGGATCTCGGAACATGGAAGCTTGTAGTACAAAGAATCATCTACACACAGTCCCCTCGTAAACTTCGCCTAATTGTTTGAACTGCATGCAGGTTTAAGTTCCCGTTCAACCCGACGAACTTGATCCCGTTTTACGGAGGAGCAGAATACCACGACTACCATCACTACGTCGGAGAGAAGACACAGAGCAACTTTTCTTCTCTTTTCACCTTGTGTGATTATTTGCACGAAACTGATAAAGTAAGTGACATAATAAGTTTTTCATTTAGTACTCCGCCACTTGCTGATATTATAATATTTGTTGTTTCAGGGCTACAGGTACCAGAAGGCAAGTGTAGCAAAGGTATGTTGATTTCTGGGGCAAATATTATATTTGGCCCAAAATTGAAAAACATAACCCCAGAAAATATTTGGCCAAATTACCATACCCCCTTATTATTATTCATCCAGAAATACAACCTTGCAATACATATTTTTAATAGAATATGACATATTTCTACAGGAATGGATGGTCAAAGTGTATCATCATAATTAACCATGCCCTGTTGAAAACTACATGTACTGGCATGTGTCTAGTACTAGATTTTTCATCAAATGAAAATGTGTTATTATTCTCATTATTTAGCTCGATCTAGATTACTTTAAAACATGCAAAAAAAAAGTACATGAAAATATACTGAAAAAATGTCTGAGTGTCCAAACATGTAAGTAAAAAAAGGTGTAACAGCAGCAATATTGGATAAGAGAAATTGTTTCCTGGCTAGCTTTATGGCTCCATACCTATTATTTGATGTTATTCACTGCACCCTTTTATTTCAAAATATACGATGCATTGATAGGCTGTTTTTAGCCTACCAAAACGTATTATATTTTGAAACAGTGGTAGTATACATGTTAGCTACATATAAATCACATTCCTCTTTCTTTCTTTTTTGGTGGAATAGCTGAAGAAGAAGGCGGAAAACAATGTGGAGAAAGGACAGAAGTATGGTTTCAAGAGCGAGAAACATACTAAGTAAATAATACTAGCATGCGGTACATAGGTGCATGTCCCACAGTAAATAAAGGCTCTTGCTTACAGTCCATTCTCTGGTTCATCATCTTCTCATGATCAGCGGGCCATGGTGCAGCATGAAATCATAATTTAGTCCTGGCGCAGTACTTGTCCTGGCGTACAAGCTGATTAGTAGACTTCTTTAAGTAAAATGTACAAGACGATCATTGGTGTCCCCTGCCAGACCTAATGAGCCAGTAGTAGCAGGTAATCACTGTATGCCCGGAAAATCATATGGAGATTGCTGTGAGTAGTAGACTTTGTTGATATTTCTCGTACAACATTTTAAGTGTTTGAGTCAGTTTGTAATAAGTTAAGTCGGTTTCTGTTAAGCCTATATAATCTTTTATAACCGGCACAATATTGTTATCGATTAATATTCAATATAATTCTATATGGTATCAAACTTCTGATTTTAGGGTATGGCGTACCCACCAAACCCGCCGCCGCCCGGCTACATCTAGCGGCACGCCGCCATCATCGCTGCCCAGGTCGCCGCCGCGGACTCCTCTTCTTCTACCTCCACTCTAGCTCTACCTCCACCAATACCTCGCGCAATCTCCTTTACCGACACCATCTCACATATTAGCCCCTAAATCCCTATAACCCTAGACCTCGCTGCTCACAATTACTACCATTGACGTCACATCTTCGACGTCCACCTCGAGCGATGCAATCTCCGTTCCCACGTTGCCGACGAATCTTGCCCCCAGCTTCATGATCCTCAGTGGGTCAAGGATGCTATCGCCATTATTCAATGGATCTACATGCGAGTCTCCACCGAAATCTTCAATCTCGTGCACCATGATGGTGCTACTGCCGCCGATCTCTGAGTGTCCCTTCATCAGCTCTTCCAGGACAACATCGACGCTCGTGCCAACAACCTCAATACTGAGCTTCAGAACACGGTGCAGGGTAATGCACCGATCGGTGTCTACTGTCAACGTATCAAGGCGATCGCGGATGAACTCCGCGAACTTGGTGATCCCATCGACGATCGCCAGCTCATCAACATCCTCCTCATCGGACTCAGCGAGCGGTTTGAGAAGCAGGGTGATGCACCGAGGTTCTCTTTATGCTCCAATGGGCCGATCGTGCCCAAACCAACAAGGACTCTCATTCCCAGGTCTTCACCACCGCTCCTTGGCCCCCTGCGCCGCCACCGCTCCCTCCACCGACATCACCACGTCAACCATCAGGCTGGCGTCCAAGTCACAATTATCGGGGCAGAAACCCTAGGCCGCCACAGTTTCGCACGACGCTCGTTCCTCCTGCTCCGGTCTTGGCCCCGGATCCATCAAGCACTCCACCTCCATCTGGTTGGTGTAGATCGCCCGACCCTTGGACCAGGCTTGTCCAGGTGTGGCATATGCCCTGGTATGCCCCTACACCATATGGCGCCTCGCCTGCCTACACCGGTGGCTGGCATCTCTGCGCTCGTCCTCATACTGGCGCTCCCATCCTCGCACCTCGACAGCCGACGGCCGTGTATCACACTGCTCCTATCGCTGCGCCATCGATCTACAACGCCACGCCCTATGCATCATATGGCGTTCCATTATCCTCCTACATTCCGAACTACAATGATGGTGGCTCTCACTTCATGCCGATGTCGTCTCTCCTGTCGACGCCACCACAACAGCCAGCTCTCATGTCTACACCAACCTCTACTTCGACTCCGAGCTAGGACCAAGCTGCTTTTCTACAAGCCATGGACAATTTTGCTTCTCAAGGGAACTCGGGTACGAATTTGATTTTTGATTCTGGTGCTTCTAGTCATATGTCTCCATCAAGTAATTTGTTTCTTCTTGCACACCTTCATATTTTCCCTCCATTACTCTTGGTGATGGATCATCTATTCCTATTTATTGTGTTGTCCAGGCTCAAATCCAATCTCCAACCAAACCTTTGATTCTTCGTGATGTTCTTGTTGCTCCTTCTCTTATTAAAAAACTGATTTTTATTAGCCAATTCACCACTGACAATCATGTTTCTAACGATTTTGACCCCTTTGGTTTACCTGTGAAGGATTACCGAACTAAGGTCGAGATCACACACTTCAATAGCTCCGGTGATCTATACTCCCTCTATGGTGTCCGTGCCGCTACACCAACCACGTTCATGGTGGCCTCTGTAGGTCTGTGACACCAACGTCTCGGTCATCCCAATAATAATGTGTTATCAACACTTCTTAGTTAATTTTCAATACCTTTAATAGAGATTCTCATAGTCCTTCTATGTGGCAGTCATGTCAACTAGGAAAACATGTACGTCTCCCCTTTAGTTCCTCCCGATCTTCTAGTATTTTTCCTTTTTGTTACTCCATTGTGATCTTTGGAAATCACCAATAGAAAGTGTCTCTAGTCTCAAATATTATCTTGTGATTCTTTATGATTATACACATTATTTTGGACCTTTCCTCTAGCAACAAATCCGATGTTTACAATATTTTTCTTAACTTTCAGTGCTATGTCTATGTACACTTTTTCCTCCCTATAAGATTCATCTAATGTGATAATGGTCGTGAATTTTACAATCTTAAAAATCACAATTTCTTTCTTAAATATGGCATTCTCTTACGTTTCTCATGTTCTTACACCTCTCCTCAAAACGGCAAGGCCGAGCGATCACTCTGTATTCTCAATGACATCACTCGCACCCTCCTTATTCAATATTCTATGCCTCCGAAGTTTTGGGTTGAAGCCCTCCACACAGCCACATATTTACTTAATATTCGACCATTAGAGTTAATCCACAAACTATGTCTTACTTCTCTTTATTTCTTTCTCATCCCAACTACTCTGACATTCGAGTCTTTAGTTGTATATGTTTCCCAAACTCCTATTCTACTTCTCCAAATAAACTTTCACACTATTCTATCACATGTGTCCATCTTGGTTTTTCTGACGAGCACAAAGGCTATCGTTGTTTAGATCTTGTTATTGGTCATGTTCATGTGTCTCATCACGTCACATTTGCTGATATTTTCCCTTTTCCAAGCGTCAAACTAATGACTAGCCCACGCCCACGCCATCTCCTAGTCCTTCATGTCGCCCCAACTTACCCTTCTTTCACCAGCCCACTTCTGTCGTTGCAGCCAAAACGGCTGAAAACTCTATCGCGCCAGCGGATCCTGCCGCGACCACCTTTGCCGCACCTCGTGCCACGGCAGCAGAAACTGCTCAAAATCCTGCCGCCACTCTTGCCGCAGCAGTGGAAACTACTCCAAACTCTGTCGCCGTAGTCTTCCTGCTGTCACCGACTCCCGAGTCCTCTTCATCCGCTGCGCCGGGCGCGTCCACCTCTCCTCTTCCATCTCGTTCTATTCCCGTTCCTGCGCCTGCCTATAGGGTTCATTGCATGGAAAACAAAAAAATTCTATCGCAAGAACACATAAAACCAAGATCCAATCTATGGCAAAGCCACGATTTAATCCACAAGATTGAAGAGAACTAACCCTCGTAGATCCAAAGCGTTTAGCGAGATCACATTCTCGTGGTTGATATAGTCGATCACTTGCCGATCTCAAGATCGTGTAGACGATCCTTTCGGTGTCGCGTTTCGGTAGCTTTTCCGCATTCGGTCACACGTACGGAGTCGATGAAAACCTTCCTCTCCATATTCTAGCAGGCAGCGGAGGTAGTAGACTCCCTCGGAATCCCAGCAGCACGATGGCGTGGTGGTGGTGGTGGAGGAGAATCCCTGCAGGGCTTTGCCTAAGCCGGAGTAAGAAGACGGAGGAGGGAGAGAGGTGGCAGCTAGGGTTTATATCCAAGGTCAAGGGACAAGGGGTGGTGCTCCCCCCACCCCTCCTTATATGGAGGGGGAGTGCGGCCAACGGTTCCTAGCCCTTGACCCACTCCTTCACCAAATCGGCCAAGGGAAGAGGTGGGAAACTTCCCCCTTTCCTTATTTCAGGTTTGACAAACTAGGGTTTGTCCCCAAATCCCTTGGTGGCCGAATTTTGCCCCTTGGGCTTTGGTGCGGTAGGACCTAGTGCTCCCCTGTGGCATGCCTCAGCCCAAGTGACCCCCTCCTGGGGTGGTGGGCCCACTGGTGGCCCCTCTAGAACATTCTAGAAGCTTCCGGTCAAAAAACCGAAAACATTTCCAAACCCTGGAAAATGACTTTCCTTGTATGAATTTTATTCTCTGGACCATTCCAAATCTCGTCGTGATGTCCTGGATCCAATCCAAGACTCCGAAGAACATTCGGTCTCCAAATCATATTCCATATCTACTTAAACAACATCAAACCTTAAGTGTATCACCCTACGGTTCACGAACTATGCAACCATGATTGAGACACCTCTCCGGTCAATAAATAATAGCGGGATCTAGAGATCCATAATGGCTCCCGCATATTCAACGATGACTTTGTGATCGAATGAACCATTCACATACGATACTTATTCCCTTTGTCATGCGATACTTTACTTTTCCGAGTTTTGATTGTCGGTATCTCTATACCTAGTTCAACCTTGTTACCGATAAGTACTATTTACTTGTTCCGTGCTATGACATCCCTTGTGACCTTGTCACATGCTTGCAAGCCAATTGGATGAAATTCCACCAAGAGGGCCCAGAGTATATCTATTTGTCATATGGATGGACAAATCCCACTCTTGATCCATGCGCTTCAACACATACTTTCAGAATACCCAATGACACCTTTATAACCACCCTGTTACGGAAGTGGCGTTTGGTGTCATCAAAGTACTCATCCGATGATGGTGATTAACATGATCTCATGGTCAAAGAATTAGGTTACTATGTATCTGAAAGTTTGTAGCAAAACGAACTTAATGACTTGATCTAATGCTATGTTTACTATGGGTGTGTGCCCATCACATCATTATCCTAATGATATGGCCTTGTTATTAATAACATCCAATGTCCATGATCAGGAAACCATGATCATCTATTAATCAACAAGCTAGCTTAACAAGAGGCTTACTAGGTGATACATCGGAAATGTATCTATAATTTTTGATGCTCCATGCTTGTTTAGTATCTACTTTTCTTTGCTTTGTCTACACTTTGAGGTACTTTTTACATGTTTTCTGGTACTAACCTATTAACAAGTTGACACAGTGTCAGTTGCTTGTTTTCTGCAGTTTTTCGTTTCAGAAAAGCTAGTAAAGAAATATTCTTGGAATTAGACGGGACAAATGTCAAAGTCAATTACTTTCCGTGGGGAACAAGAATTCCAGAGGGGCGACGAAGAAGCGAGACAGGGCGGCCAAACCCCCCAAGGCACGGGTGGGCCTTGCCCCGCGCCTGGGTAGGGTTTGACCCCCCTGGCTGCCTCCTCGGCCTCCCCCTTCGCCCCCAGAATCCCCCGATGCAGAAACCCTAAGTACCCAATCAAATCGCCACGAAACCTTCTGTAGCCGCCGCCACTGTCGTCCCTAGATCGGGGGGATCTGAAGTTCTTCCCGGCACCCTGCCGGAGGGGAGGTCATCCCAGAGGCCTTGTCTCCGGTATGATGCGTGAGTAGTTCCACCTTGGACTATGGGTCCATGTAGTAGCTAGATGGCTGTATCTCCTCCTTTGTGCTTTCATGTATAGATCTTATGAGCTCTGTTCATGATCAAGATCTAATCTATTTGTAATCATGCATGTTGTGTTTGCGGGGATCCGATGGATATTGATATTATTATGTTGGTTTGATTAATGGTTTTGTCTTTATGATTCTATCATGTCTGTGTTGTTTGTGATCTTGCATGCTCTCTGTTGTTAGTAGCTATCTTGGCCAAGTAGTTGCTAGTGACTCCAAGAGAGGGTATTTATGCTCGATAGTGGGTTCATGCCTCTAGTTTCCAAGGGAAGTGACAATAATCTCTTCGGTTTTAGATGTGTTGTTGCTACTAGGGAGAAAACAACGGTCTCTTGTTCATGGAACATGTGGACTGTTTACCTTACACACTTTGCTTAAAGCAGTTGTCTGTTGCTTGCAACTTAATACTGTAGGGGGTTCGGATGATAACCTGAAGGTGGAGTTCTAGTCATAGATGCAGTTGGATGGCGGTCTATGTATCTTGTTATATTGCCCAATCGAATCCCATAGGATATTTACGACTAGTAATTGCATTCTTATGCCTTTCTCAGTTCCTGTCAATTGCCCTGCTGTAATTTGTTTACCCTACATGCCATGTTGTTTATCTAAGGAGAGCACCTCTAGTGAACTATGGATCCCGGTCCAATCTTTACCATTGATACATCTTCCACTGTTACTTGTTTACTTGCTGCAAACCATTACCTTCCACACCATACGTTTAATCCTTTGTTACAGCAAACCGGTGAGCTTGATTCGTTGGGGGCAAAGTCTTGAGTTTGTGTTGTGCAGGTCTTCGCGTTGCGTGCAACACCTGTGTGATGTTTCCTTCCTCCTTCTGGTTTGATAACCTTGGTCTCTACCAAGTGAAAGCTTGCTGCTGTGCTCCTCATACCTTGCTTTTGGGGTTCCCAACAAAGGCCTCTCTGACAGGAAACACTAGGGACTCTTTTATGTTTACAAAAAACACAAGTATTAATGTTTCCGGTTAATACAATTATATCATGGGATGTAAATATTTATCATAAACACAAAGATATAATAATAACTACTTTATTATTGCCTCTTGGGCATATCTCCAACACTGCCAATGATCATACTATGCGCACACGTGCAAAGTCAGGTTTTCGTCTCTCTACAAAAGATCGTATCAACCTTCATACATCTCTCTCTCCTTCCTCCCTTCCTAAATCTTACAAAATAGATCTTATTGATCCTAATTGGGCAGGATCCATGAAAGATGAATATGATGTTATTCAAAACAACACATGGCAATTAGTTCCTCGTCCTTCCATCACAAACATAGTCTCTGGTAAATGGGTTTTTCGAGATAAGTTTCATTCTGATGGGAGTCTTGCACGTTACAAAGCTATATGGGTATGGCGTGGTTACTCTTTCAGCAACACGACATCTATTATGATGCGACTTTCTATCATGTTGTCAAGACTAGCACTATTCGCATTATCCTAAGTATTTCTATCTCTTCTTCCTAGCCTATTCATCAATTAGACGTTAAAAATGTTTTTCTTCATGGCTCTCTTCAAGCAACAGTTTATTATCAACAACCTCTCAACTTTGAACATTCTTGGTATCCTGATCATGTTTGTCTTCTTTAGAAATCTCTTTATGGTCTCAAACAGGTACCACGGGCTTGGTTCCAACGCTTTTCCACCTATTCTCAAACCATCAGCTTTACTCCCTCTCGTTCTGACACCTCTCTCTTCACTTTTTAACATAACACTGACACTGTCTATCTCCTTCCATATGTAGACGATATTATTCTCACAGCCTCTTCCCAACACTTTTTAGACCACATTATTTCCCATTCTTCACAAAGAATTTTCTATGATGGTTTAGGTCTTCTACATCACTTATTAGGTATTGCTGTTCTTCGTGACTCCTCTGGTATCTTCTTGTCTCAACATTAGTACACTCTAGATCTTCATTCTCATGTCGGTATGCTTGATTGTCATTCTTCTCGTACCCCTATTGATACAGGTTCCAAACTTACTGTTGATGGTGATCCTTTCTCTGATCCCTCTCTTAATCATAGTCTCACTAGTTCTCTTCAGTATCTTACTCTCACTCGTCCTGAAATTTCCTTGGCTATTCAACAAGCTTGTTTATACATGCATGATCCTCGTATTCCACACTTCAATCATGTCAAACGTATTATTATATATCTCAAAGGCACTATAGAATTAGGTCTTCATATCAACAAGTCGTCTCCCTCTTCTTTGACAGCATCCCTAATGCAGACTGGGATGGTTTTCCAGATACTCGTAGGTCCATATCCGGATTTTGTGTTTTTCTTGGTAACAATTTGGTTTCTTGGTCTTCAAAAAGGTAGGTTACATTCTTCGCTCATCTACTAAAGCTGACTATCATGGTGTGGCTCATGTTGTTGCTGACACGGTTTGGTTGTGCCAGCTACTGTCAGAGATTCACCATCCCATCGAGCAATCCACCATTGTTGATTGCGATAATATTTTTGTAGTTTACATGTCCGGGAATCCTGTTCAACACCGCCGCACCAAGCATATTGAGATAGATATTCATTTTGTTCATGAGAAGGTATCCTTGGGCAAAGTCCGAGTTCTCCATGTTCCAACTACAGCTCAATTTGCTGATATCTTCAGCAAAGGATTGGCTACAACTCCATTTCAAGACATTCGTTTTAGTATCAACATCGTCGATCCTACGGTTGACACTTTGGGGGGGATGTTAGAATATTTCTTGTACAA
The DNA here is from genome assembly GCA_030063025.1 of Avena longiglumis. Taxonomy (NCBI): domain Eukaryota; kingdom Viridiplantae; phylum Streptophyta; class Magnoliopsida; order Poales; family Poaceae; genus Avena; species Avena longiglumis. The sequence goes on along the minus strand of CP125975.1, from coordinate 103,393,534 downwards.
CACGTCAAGTGTTTGAGTCGGTTTGTAATAGGCTAAGTTGGTTTGTGTTAGGCCTATATAATCTCTTGTAACCGGCACAATATTATTATCGATTATTAGTCAATACAATTCTATAGACTTCTTTAAGCAAAATGTACAAGACGATCATTGGTGTACCCTACTAGAGCTAAAGATCCAGTAGTAGCAGGGAATCATTGTATGCCCAGAAAATCATGGAGATTCTTGTGTGTCGGATTTTAAGTATATATGTGATTAAATAGGGATTTCTATTTTAGTGCACCTGGTTCATTGGTTGTACTCACTTTTGTCCAGATCTTTCTCCGAAACTCTCACATGGTCTCAAACTCGCTATCCATCAACCTTGTCGTTACGTGCTGACAAGTGGGGCCACGTCCAGGCAGGTCCCATAGTGGACACCTACTTATCCAGATCAGCTTGGGACCCACAGCTTATCCATGTGAGCATCGAACCGATAACTTACCCAGGTTGGCGTTGCAAGATGGGACTTCGAGCCAGCCTAGTGTCTATGGCGTTGCCTCCCATTTTGTGGCATCCCGCAAAACCACTACTAGAAAATCGCGTTGAATTTGGGCATTGCATCGTCATCATCATATGTTGTTTGTCTAAAACTATTTTCGCAAAGCCCGTTTTGTTTTCTAAAACACCCCATCTTTATTCAAATATCAAAACCCGGGTCGCCGGAATATTTTGTTGTCCACTATCGGGTTGCAAACGGTCCATTTAAAGTAAATAAAATATTAAATTATTTTTAGTGGGGCAGTCGAACGGGCCGAATCGACCCGAACGACCACCCCAGAAATATAATCGGTCCAGCTATAAATCCTAGAGCTACCAGATAATCTACCCACACCCCCCCTCCACATCACCCCACCAAATCCCCGGTTGCCACCTCACCTCTCTCTCCCCTTCCTCCAACCCTGGCGCGCCACCTCACCCCCAAATCCCACCCCACTCTCTATCTCTCCTGCCAGCTCTCACCACACAGCAACCACCCACCCACGCGACGCACTCACGCACACCACACTCCGGTCCCACCTCACCCGCCTGCCCTCACACGCCTCTTGCCTGCGTGGCCCCAGCCCAGTGGGCCCCACCCCGTCCCCCACCTGCCGCTGTCTCCTCCCTCCCCACGCGACCTCCTCTTCCCACGCGCGTCTGCCGCTTCCTCCTCTCCATCCTCGCTCGCTCACCACCCCGCCTCCGGCCGCATCCACCGACGCCACCGCCTCCTCCTTCTCTCTCCCGCGAAGCCGACCCCCAACCCGCCCGTCTCTGCCTCCGCCGGCTCCCTGTGCTCCGCCGCCGGGCCTCCCCATCGCCGTCGACCTCCGGCCACGCCCCATCTCTCCAGCGCGCCACCGGCCTCCCTCTCCTCCCGCGCCGTGGCTCTCTTCCCCGACGCCGACCGCGAGCGCCGCCGACCCTCTCCGCCAGTGGCGCCCGCGCGCCTTCGACGTCGTTCCCCGGAGCGCCGCCGCCCGCCTCCGGCCGGCCCCGCGACCTCCGCCTACCTCCTCCTCCGCCTCTTCACCCGGCCTCCTCGCCGGGCCGTCGTCGCCTGCCCGCCTCTTCTCGCGTCCCGAGCATGGCGTTCCCTCGCGCCGCCTCCTCCGAGCAGCAGCCGTCTCCCGACCTCGCGCGAGCGCCGTAGCCCCACCTCCGCCGCTTGGTTACGCTCGCAGAGCTCCGCACCCGTCGGCCTCCCTTCCACCAGCCGCGCCGCGCATCGCCTCCATCGTCCTGCCACCCTCCCGTCAGCGACACGCGCCGCCGCCCTCCGTGCTTGCCTCCTGCCACCAGGCCAGCGGCCCCGCGTCGCTAGTCCCCCTCGGTGTCGGCCTATTCCAGCGCCCTCGGCCTCCAAACGTCACCGCCTCTGTCATACCTCCTCTCCGGTTGGCAGCATGTTGTACCGCCCGCTTGTTTTCCCGGCCCCATCCGTGTGTCCAGCATCTGTTTGTGCGTTGTTCTCCTTGGGAATAAATCGCAACATGTGACCCTTCTTTCTGTTCAGCTGCCTCTTTTCTCCTCTCGGAGAGGTGAAGGGGAGTGGTAGTATGTTGCTGTATCAAGGAAGACCAATCGGGGATGTTGTGGATTGACGACCTCGATTCCGGTGCGAGCAAGGTCGTGATGTTGCATCGCCACGGCGTGGTGCTACGGCAAGGACTTTCCCCGATTTGAGCCGACAAGGTCTCCAACCTGGATAAGCTGAACGGATCCCGAAGACCGAACCCTGGCGCGCCAAGTACTTCACCCCGGGCATCGAGACCCTGAACGACAAGTTCTCCTTCCCGGAAGCATTGACGCTCGTGCGACAAGATCTACTTCACGGATCCGAAGACCCCGGTACCCGATCCACTCAAGTTCGACATCGACAACAAGAACGACACCGACCCGGAAGAATCCGATGCGCCCCGGCGCCGAACCAAGCCCTGCTTCCCGGATGCCGAGGACACTGACACAGAACAACAAGATCTACTTCGCGGACACCGTGCGACAAGATCTACCCCCGATATCCGAGAACGATCCCGGAGTCCGAGAACGTTTCCGTCGAACCCTGGACCCTGAGACCGACCCCGAACCCCCGGAACCCCAAGATCGTCGAGACCCTTAATGTGTGACCCTTATCCGAACCCCTATTTTTATAAATGCTAAACATAAATTGTTGCACATTAAATTGTCATCTCGCCTGCATATCATTTGTTTGGGGGCCTTATGCCGATTCACCTAATAATTAAATATGGGGCCCATACGCGGGCAATTCTAGTCTCATATCGGCCTCATTTAAACTTGTGTAGCGAACCGGTATCTTATCTTGCCTTGTTAACACAACATTTAAATTGCGGGGGTATTAAACAACTTGAACCATCTAATTAATTGTCGGGACCCCGGTTCCACTTAATATGACCTAATTGCATCGCACCTTTGCCATGTCATACATCATGCATGCATCATGCCGATCTTCTGCCGTTGTATTAAATATTGCATCCGGTGTTTGTTCTAGTGTTTTGCTTCTTCGCGGATAAGGCCGTTGAGTTGATGTGAGCTTCTCCCCGATCTTCGGTTGAACCTTCGACAATGTTTTCAGGCGAGCATCTCCCCCTTTCAACCTATCTTGCTTTTATAGTATTTATTCCCTCCTGTTGAGCCATTGCTATCTGTGTTGCGATGCTTTAGTTTCCGTACCTGTGATATACCGTGCATCCCTATATTGCCTTGGACACATCCTATTACCTGTTGTTTGGTAGATAGTTGGACTTGCGCGTCGTAGTCGCTTGCTCATGTGTTGTTGCGTGTCGTCAAATGCCACAGTTGTTGATGTATTGCCGCATGTTGATGATGGAGCTGATCATAGTTTTACTTATCGTCCACTTTAATTTCTGTTTAACAACTAAAATTGAAATAAGCAGAGGCATCGGTGGGTGATAGAAAATATTTGGTTTCGAGCCCACTTGTGTCCGTAAGACCCCGAGTACTTGATACCTATTCCTTGATTTATCGCGCTATCCACATCCGGGAGGTATATGGGACCCCCGAGCGAGCTTGATTGGTCTTATTTCTTGGGGCCACAAACTAGTTTGAGGTTTTATTTACGATCCTGCTTATGCCATGCTACTTTCTGAATTTAATTTGTGCGAGGAGCACACTTTGTCTTAGGTAAGCGGATTGATTACGCTGTATCGACAAGCCCAGCCACACTTTCGGGTTCCCATTCATGACCATTGTGAAACCTTGAGTCCGTCTCGGAGCTTGCTTACTCCGTTGCGGGATCTACTCAATGGGGTGGCCCCCTGAAATATTTCTGAATCATGTGATTGTTCAGTCGTGAAAGCCTCGTTGGGTTTTGATTTGGTTTTTCCGAGGTTGATCGAGCGTGTGTTGCTATTGGTGCACCCCGGCCGGGTAAAACTTTCTGAAAGCCGTGTCCGCGGATATGGACGACTTGGAGCACAGTATCTCGATCATAGACAAGCATAACTAAAGTTTATTGCTATAAATTGACTTTATAATGACTAGTAATCAGCTTCACCATAATGGAATGGCTAATTAATACTGCCCACAACTGCTTGTTTGACGTGTCGCTAGCGACCATTGTACCTGACTAGTAAGTATTGCAACTACAACGGAATGGCTGAATAAAAGTACCAACAACTGCTGGGTGTAAGGGTTATCTCATGCTAATTGTATCTGACTAGTAAGAGTTGCCACTATAACGGAATGATTAACTAAAAGTGCCCACTGCTTACTTTATCAGAATGATTATCTAAACCTGACTAGTAATTGCTGCAACGATAACTGAATAAGTAAAGCTGCCAACGATGTGAGTTCCTCGGTTGACTTCCTCGTTTGGTCTCGAGGGGGAACACGGGATGGGTTTGTTTGGTGTTAGCTTCAGTTGGATCCGGATAGGTCATTCTTACCCTCTCGATAACCGCCAGTTGTCGAGTCTCTATAGATTGTTTAGTGCATCTTGTTGCCGCCTCGATCCACCATACCTATGTGGCGAGGACCGCGAACTCTAGCCTCGCCGTGTCTTGGCCTCGATCGACGCTCCTCTTTTTCCTTTGCCCTTTGTCGGCACCCCTTTTGTTTAAGCAGGTTTGAGATCGACGTCGTTAGCAGGGTTACCCTTCCGGCTTGGCCTGGGCAGGGTTATGGACGCCATTGGTTATTCTTCAGGGCTCTTAGCCCCATTTGCATCTTGTCCGTAGTCGGACGCTCTATCTTTTCAAGGTGATTTGGATCTTTATATATTATATCTGTATTTTGACTCATGGAGTCGTGTTGTATATATATCTGTTCTGTGGGTCCCATCGAGGACTGATGTGTAATGTTATTACTTTGTTTTCCACCCGCACGAAAGTGCCTGGTGGGCACCTTTGAATCGTTTCTATGCGGGTTTGGCGAATTTTTCTCAAACTTGCATAGGACCGATTCTGAGGGTGTTACAGAGTGGTATCAGAGCTCAGCAGTTGCGATACCCCACAAGTCCAGCCTGTAGGATAACCTAGCTAACGGCCGCAGTAGAGTGTCAAAACTATTTTTGAAAATCGGTTGGATAGTTCTGGTTAGGTCTGACTTTACTCCTTACCCCTTAGATATTCTCCTCTTACCTCTACGTGTTTTGAATCCGCTCTCTTCTCTCTCTTCAAGTCCAGGATTTCTCGTGGTTGGGTTTTCCGTCGTACCTTCAGGGTTTCGCTTCCTCCTCTGATAACGGTGTTGCTATATCCGGTCTTCCTGCTATCTGAGTGGTCCTTTATCTGTGGAACCATTCTTTGTTCCTTGGTTGTGCTATCCGGTGTTTCCCGACGCGACGCCATAGTCTACGCCAGATCCGATGCAGAGTATGCATCCCTCCGTTGTTCCGAACCTCGCTTGTCGAGATCTTCAGTCTGATTCCGAGAGTTGGTTGCATAATCCGCCTATTCGTGTGCAGAGTAATGGTTTGAGTGCGGGATGGAGTAGCTACCATACCACTACTCTTATCATTCGCTCTTGCATGTCGAATCAGTGGATCCAGCAGTTTTACTCCGTCCACGGAGGTTAGGGGTGGCTTTATTTGTTGATGCCTCTACCTTCGACCTTTTTGTTCCCGGAGTGCTCTCTCGACGATCACGGACAACGACCTCTTGTTAGTGGTGTCGCGAGGATCTGCACGAAGCGCGAAGGATCAGATCGCCGACCTTCTTTCCGGTACCATGAGGCGGATCTCGAGGGCGAGATCCCTTGTTAGTGGTGTCGAATTGTGGCATCCCGCAAAACCACTACTAGAAAATCGCGTTGAATTTGGGCATTGCATCGTCATCATCATATGTTGTTTGTCTAAAACTATTTTCGCAAAGCCCGTTTTGTTTTCTAAAACGCCCCATATTTATTCAAATATCAAAACCCGGGTCGCCGGAATATTTTGTTGTCCACTATCGGGTTGCAAACGGTCCATTTAAAGTAAATAAAATATTAAATTATTTTTAGTGGGGCAGTCGAACGGGCCGAATCGACCCGAACGACCACCCCAGAAATATAATCGGTCCAGCTATAAATCCTAGAGCTACCAGATAATCTACCCACACCCCCCCCCCTCCACATCACCCCACCCAATCCCCGGTTGCCACCTCACCTCTCTCTCCCCTTCCTCCAACCCTGGCGCGCCACCTCACCCCCAAATCCCACCCTCTCTATCTCTCCCGGCTCTCACCACACGGCAACCCACCACCCACGCGACTCACGCACACCACTCCGGTCCCACCTCACCCGCCCTCACACCCACACTCCCACCTTGCGCTGCGTGGCCCCAATGAGCCCCACCGTCCCCACTGCCCTGTCTCCTCCTCCCCACGACCTCCTCTTCCCACGTCTGCCTTCCTCCTCTCCATCCTCGCTCGCTCACCACGCCTCGGCCGCATCCACCGATGCCACCGCCTCCTCCTTCTCTCTCCATGGCCCGTCCCCCCCAACCCGCCTCTGCCTCCACGGCTCCACTGCTCCCTTGGGGCCTCCCCATCGCCGTCGACCTCGGCCGCCCATCTCTCCAGTAGCCACTCCTCTCCTCCCTGCCGTGGCTCTCTTCCCGACGCCTTGGCCAGCGCTGACCCTCTCACTTGATGGCGCCGCCGGCGTCGTTCCCGGGCCGCCCGCCTCCGGTCGGCCCGCGACCTCCGCCTACCTCCTCCGCCTCTTCACCCGGCCGCCTCGCGCCGTCATCGCCTCGCCCGCCTCTTCTACCGCGTCCCGAGCATGGCGTTCCTCATGCGCCTCCCCTCCGGCGAGCAGCCAGCCGTCTCCCGACCTCGCGCGAGCCCCACCTCCGCCGCTTGGTTCTGCTCGCGCCAGGGAGCTCCGCACCCGGCCCCATCGGCCTCCCTTCCACCAGCCGCGCCGCGCATCGCCTCCATCGTCCTGCCACCCTCCCGTCAGCGACACGCGCCGCCGCCCTCCATGCTTGCCTCCTGCCACCAGGCCAGCGGCCCCGCGTCGCTAGTCCCCCTCGGTGTCGGCCTATTCCAGCGCCCTCGGCCTCCAAACGTCACCGCCTCTGTCATACCTCCTCTCCGGTTGGCAGCATGTTGTACCGCCCGCTTGTTTTCCCGACCCCATCCGTGTGTCCAGCATCTGTTTGTGCGTCGTTCTCCTTGGGAATAAATCGCAACATGTGACCCTTCTTTCTGTTCAGCTGCCTCTTCTCTCCTCTCTTAAAGGTGAAGGGGAGTGGTAGTATGTTGCTGTATCAAGGAAGACCAATCGGGGATGTTGTGGATTGACGACCTCGATTCCGGTGCGAGCAAGGTCGTGATGTTGCATCGCCACGGCGTGGTGCTATGGCAAGGACTTTCCCCGATTTGAGCCGACAAGGTCTCCAACCTGGATAAGCTGAACGGATCCGAAGATCAACTCGGCGCGCCAAGTACTTCACCCGCATCGAGACCACGAACGACAAGTTCTCCTTCCGGAAGCATTGACGCTCGTGCGACAAGATCTACTTCACGGATCCAAGACCCGGTACCGATCCACTCAAGTTCGACATCGACAACAAGAACGACACCGACCGGAAGAATCCGTCGCCCGGCGAACCAAGCTCCTTCCGGATGCCGAGGACCGACACAGAACAACAAGATCTACTAGCGGACACCGTGCGACAAGATCTACCCCCGATATCCGAGAACGATCCCGGAGTCCGAGAACGTTTCCGTCGAACCCTGGACCCTGAGACCGACCCCGAACCCCCGGAACCCCAAGATCTTCGAGACCCTTAATGTGTGACCCTTATCCGAACCCCTATTTTTATAAATGCTAAACATAAATTGTTGCACATTAAATTGTCATCTCGCATGCATATCATTTGTTTGGGGGCCTTATGCCGATTCACCTAATAATTAAATATGGGGCCCATACGCGGGCAATTCTAGTCTCATATCGGCCTCATTTAAACTTGTGTAGCGAACCGGTATCTTATCTTGCCTTGTTAACACAACATTTAAATTGCGGGGGTATTAAACAACTTGAACCATCTAATTAATTGTCGGGACCCTGGTTCCACTTAATATGACCTAATTGCATCGCACCTTTGCCATGTCATACATCATGCATGCATCATGCCGATCTTCTGCCGTTGTATTAAATATTGCATCCGGTGTTTGTTCTAGTGTTTTGCTTCTTCGCGGATAAGGCCGTTGAGTTGATGTGAGCTTCGCCCCGATCTTCGGTTGAACCTTCGACAATGTTTTCAGGCTAGCATCTCCCCCTTTCTACCTATCTTGCTTTTATAGTATTTATTCCCTCCTGTTGATCCATTGCTATCTGTGTTGCGATGCTTTAGTTTCCGTACCTGTGATATACCGTGCAGCCCTATATTGCCTTGGACACATCCTATTACCTGTTGTTTGGTAGATAGTTGGACTTGCGTCGTGATCGCTTGCTCATGTGTTGTTGCGTGTCGTCAAATGCCACAGTTGTTGATGTATTGCCGCATGTTGATGATGGAGCTGATCATAGTTTTACTTATCGTCCACTTTAATTTCTGTTTAACAACTAAAATTGAAATAAGCAGAGGCATCGGTGGGTGATAGAAAATATTTGGTTTCGACGCCCACTTGTGTCCCGTAAGACCCGAGTACTTGATACTTTCCTTGATTTATCGCGCTATCCACATCCGGAGGTATATGGGACCCCCAGGCGAGCTTGATTCATTCTTATTTCTTGGGGCCACAAACTAGTTTGAGGTTTTATTTACGATCTGTACTTATGCCATGCTACTTTATGAATTTAATTTGTGCGAGGAGCACACTGCATCATTTAGGTAAGCGGATTGATTACGCGGTATCGACAAGCCCAGCCACACTTTCGGGTTCCCGATCGCTTGACCATTGTCGCAAACCTTGAGTCCGTCTCGAGCTTGCTTACTCGCTAGGGATCTACTCAATGGGTGGCCCCTGAAATATTTCTGAATCCTGTGATTGTTCATCGTGAAAGCCTCGTTGGGTTTTGATTTGGTTTTCCGAGGTTGATCGGCGTGTGTTGCTATTGGTGCACCGGCGGGTAAAACTTTCAAAGCCGTGTCGCGGATATGGACGACTTGGAGCATGATCTCGATCATAGACAAGCATAACTAAAGTTTATTGCTATAAATTGACTTTATAATGACTAGTAATCAGCTTCACCATAATGGAATGGCTAATTAATACTGCCCACAACTGCTTGTTTGACGTGTCGCTGGCGACCATTGTACCTGACTAGTAAGTATTGCAACTACAACGGAATGGCTGAATAAAAGTACCAACAACTGCTGGGTGTAAGGGTTATCTCATGCTAATTGTATCTGACTAGTAAGAGTTGCCACTATAACGGAATGATTAACTAAAAGTGCCCACTGCTTACTTTATCAGAATGATTATATAACCTGACTAGTAATTGCTGCAACGATAACTGAATAAGTAAAGCTGCCAACGGTGTGAGTTCCTCGGTTGACTTCCTCGTTTGGTCTCGAGGGGGAAACACCAGGATGGGTTTGTTTGGTGTTAGCTTCAGGTTGGATCCGGATAGGTCATTCTTACCCCTCTCTGATAACCGCCCGGTTGTCGAGTCTCTATAGATTGTTTAGCGCATCTTTGCCGCCTCGATCCACCATACCTATGTAGGCGAGGACCGCGAACTCTAGCCTCGCCGTGTCTTGGCCTCGATCGACGCCTCTTTTTCCTTTGCCCTTTGTCGGCACCCCTTTTGTTTAAGCAGGTTTGAGATCGACGTCGTTAGCAGGGTTACCCTTCCGGCTTGGCCTGGGCAAGGTTATGGACGCCATTGGTTATTCTTCAGGGCTCTTAGCCCCATTTGCATCTTGTCCGCAGTCGGACGCTCTATCTTTTCAAGGTGATTTGGATCTTTATATATTATATCTGTATTTTGACTCATGGAGTCGTGTTGTATATATATCTGTTCTGTGGGTCCCATCGAGGACTGATGTGTAATGTTATTACTTCGTTTTCCACCCGCACGAAAGTGCCTGGTGGGCACCTTTGAATCGTTTCTATGCGGGTTTGGCGAATTTTGCTCAAACTTGCATAGGACCGATTCTGAGGGTGTTACACATTTCTTCTTCTTCTCCGATGACAACGACCCTTCTCCGGACGACGAGTTATGTCTAGCTTCACTTCAGCCTCCCATTCGTCCTGGCTGTAGTATGGTGTCGTCTCGTTGACCTTTATGAAGGATGACAATGGCAACTATGGCAGGGAAGGTTAGATCTCGCACCAAATTGTTCCGATTAGAGGGGACTGAAGGGAATATGCCTTGAGAGGCAATAATAAAGTGGTTATTATGTATATTCCAAGTATATGATAGATGTTTATTTTGCATGCTATAATTGTATTAATACGGAAACGTTAATACATGTGTGTTTAATAAACAAACAGAAAGTTCCTAGTTATGCCTCTCTCATAAACTAGCTCGTTGATTAACAAGATGATCAAGGTTTCCTGATCATGGACATTGGATGTTGTTAATAACGAGGTCACAACTTTATTGGAATGGTGCGATGAACATTCATCCGAAGTATAGCATTACGATCAAAGTCATTGAGTTTATATTGCTATAACATCATACGAATTGATCCTAATCCTTAGACCATGAGATCATGCCAATCACTAACACTGAAAGAGTATTTTGATAAAATCAAACATCACACTGTAACAGGGTGATTATAAAGATGGGTTCGGTACTACTAATGTGTTATGTTGAGGCCCATGGATCAAGAGTGGAATTTGTTCATCCCGATGATGGATAGATATGCTTTGGGCCCTCTCGGTGATATCACATTGATTAGCTTGTAAGCAAGTGATTTGATCACTAGAATGTTATATCACGGGAACGTAAAAAGAGTATATGTCAGTAACGAGATCAAAATAGGTATGGAGATACCGATGATCGAATCTCGTACATGTAATATATCACGAAACAAAAGGATTAAGATACTAGCGTAAAAGGTTCTCACGATCACAAGAAAGTCATCGTTGAATGTATGGGAGTCAGTATGGATCTCCAGGTCCCGCTTCTGATTATTGATCCGAGAGGGGTCTCGATCATGTACAAATTATTTGTGAACCGTAGGGTGACACACTTAAAAGACACCGACACCATTTGGAGCAAAAGTTTCATGCTGAAAAGAATAACAAGCATAGGAATTTATTTCACTAGATAACGAAACAAGTTTTCGGGTGAAATTGCAGAAAGTGTTTTTGCATGTGAAATGAAATACTAGTAAGAGGTTATATGTGAATGTTTGTCATTAAAGTAATTGACAAAATTCTGAATAAATAAAAAGAGTTTTATTTAATGAGAGTTTGCATTAAATATGGTGGAAATTTAATGGGAATTTGAGTGGGTTTTTTATTGGAGAAAATTTAAGGGCATTTTTTTGAGTGGAGTGTCCACCCACATCAATAGAGGGAGGGAAAGGGGGCAGCCCCCATGCGCCGGCCACCCCCTTGGGTTTCCCCCCTCCTCCTATAAAAGGAGCCCCCTCTCTCTCACTCACACCTCCTCGTGAAGGATCTCTCTCCTCCTCTAGTATTTATCCCCCATGGTCTCGGACTAGCGAGATACATGTTCCCGGAGGCTATTCGGCAAGAAAGAGTTGTGCTTCCGCTACATCGCTGGAGCAAGGAAGCGGAGGTTGCTCGGTGCCTTTGACGTGTGTGCGAGCACGGATGCACCACTGATTTGCGGCGCTAGGACTTCCTCTCGATCTTGAGATCGTCTACATCAACCACGAGTTCAACCTCGTTAACCTTTGTCAGTCTTCAAGCATATGTTCCCTATGGATGTACATCCGCACGTTGCTTGTATCTAGTAGATAGATCTTGGTACATAGTTGTTCCTATTGTAGGAAAAAATTTGTTTTCTATGTTGCGAACCCTACAGGGAGCGCTTGTTGTGGACAATAAATTGGCGCAACTCGAAAGCTCAATTGGGCACACACTTGTTGTGGAGAATGCGCGGCCGACAAAGGAGTCGTTCGAATGATTTAATTTGTTTATCTAGTTAGTGTCTCGGTCGCAATCAAGTGAATCTATGAGGTGAAAGTAAAACTTTAAGATTTAGGGAGATGGAAGTATAACAAATAAGAAAATGACACAACTCTTGAACACTTTCAAATTAAAAAATTATACAACTCTTAAAGTAAAAGAGAGTTTATAATTTTTAGAGGGTGAAAACTAATGCATTCACTAAAATCTTTATGTCCGATGCATATACTAAAATTATACAACTCTTAATTTAGAAGAGAGTTTATAAGTATTAGAGGGTGAAAATTAATGCATTCACTAAAATCTTTATGTCCGGTGCATATACCAAAATTATAGAACACTTGCAAATTACAATTTGGACATGATAATGTATTACTAAGAAAATATTGAGAGTTTACCATTTTTAGAGCATGAAAAGTAATGCATAAACTAAAGGGATCCCTAAAATAAAATATTTATCTCTCATGCATATATGAAAATTATACACCTTTGAACACTTCGAAATCGCAGTTAGGAAAAGATAATGTTGTGCTAAGAAAATCTTGAGAGTTTATAATTTTCATAGAGTGAAAGGTAATGCATAAACTTGCATATACGAAAATTATACACCTTTGAACACTGTGAAATCGCACTTAGGACATGATAATGATGTGCTAAGAAAATCTTGAGAGATTATCATTTTCATAGAGTAGAATGTAATGCATAAACTTGCATATACGAAAATTATACACCTTTAATCACTTTGAAATCGCACTTAGGACATGATAATGTTGTGCTAAGAAAATCTGGAGAGATTATCATTTTCATAGAGTGAAATGTAATGCATAAACTTGCATATACAAAAATTATACACCTTTGAACTCTTTAAAATCACACTGAAAGGATATAGATGTCGCCTAGAGGGGGGGTGAATAGGCGATTATAACTTTTCCTAGAGTGGCTCAACAAAGGCGGAATAAAACTAGTGTTTACTTTGTTAAGCACAACCTAAAAATAATTAAGGTTCACCTATGTGCACCAACAACTTATGCTAAGCAATACAAGCAACAATGTGATAGCAAGATATAGATTACTTCAAGCACGAAGGCTATCACAATGTAAAGTGCATAAGTAAAAGCTCGGGTATAGAGATAACCGAGGCACGCGGGGACGACGATATTTTACCGAGTTCCTCCCAACATGGAGTACGTCTCGTTTGGAGAGGGGGTGGTATCAAACCACCAACGCCACAAAAGGCCTCCCTTATTCTTCGGTGAATCTCACCCCCAATGGGATCGATTCACGCTTCCACTATCGGTGCACTTGTCGGTGGCAACCGGAACCTCTCACAAGGTTGGGGCACAACTCCACAACTTAACTGGAGGCTCCCAACAAACGCCACAAAAGTCCGCAATACCACCAAGGCCACAAAACCGTCTAGGGTTCCAAGAACCCAAGAGGGACAAGCTCCAATGAGCAATTCAAACCAAATCCTCCAAAGAGAACTCAAACCGATGCACCAAATGCAAATGGCAAGAACACCACAAAGATGCTCAAATCCCTCACTCCCAAGTTCCAACAAAGCTACTAAAGCTATTGGGGGAACAAGAGAGGAGGAATCAACGAGAGACACAAAATCCCCCAAAATCTAGATCCCCAAAGATGCACTCACAAAGAGATGAATCGGTTAGGTCAAAACGTGGGGCTAGATCTCCTCTCTCTTCCACTCAAAAATGGGTAAGAATCATCGGAGGGAAAAGATTAGGCAAGCTTCAAGATCTAGAGGAAGTGTGGACAAAGTTTAGCCTAATAGATAAGAGAGGAGCAACCTAAACTGAAAACGGGCAAAAAGTATAAATAGGGCCCCCAAAAAAACTAGCCGTTTGAGGAATTTTCAGAACGAACCGGTAGTACCGGTTTTGACCGGTACTACCGCATGTGACAGAAAACGAGCGAATGAAAGCGCATGTGAGCACGGAGAAAGAAGCGACAAGAACACGACGCACGCCGAGTGGGCAGAGAGAGAAAGGAAGCAAGAAGACAACAATAGCGGCTGCAAGGCGAGCTCGTGGGCAGCCAGCCAATACAGCAGCTGGTAGCAAGCGCCGCATGCGGCAGAGCGCCTTGCAGTATGATGCGAGTACATACAAGAGAGCACAAGAAGAATCAAGGGCCCAAAGAGAGGGCTGGGGCGGGCGAAGGCACAGCGCATGCGGCGGTAGCGGCGCAGTAAGAGATGGGCCTAGCAGCAGAAAGACGCGACGGTCAACGCCAGAAGAAAACGGGCTGGATCTGGATCTAAAATATACCAGAAAACGACTGGCCGGCGGTAGTACCGCCCACTAGGGCTGATCTTGCCGGTCCAGACGACCGGAAATAGGTACCGCCACACAGAATGGGCTGCGAGCCAGCACGACGATCGTCTGCCGGTAGTACCGGTCGGCCCGTAAACACTGCTTTTTTTCTTTTAGAATTAAAAACGGCAAATAATCAAACGGTCATAACTTTTAAACGGTAGCTCCGATTGACCCGATTCCAATTGCGTTGGAAAAAGGACGACAAGGGCTTCTCAATAAAAGGTGAAAATATTGATTGTCACCAAGTGAGAAAGTATCAAGTAGAATAATGTGAGATATCTCACTTGGTGAAAAACCGAAAAGCCGCATAAATCAAGATCGCAACAAGATATATATGGGAGATCCGATTTTGATGAACAAGAGCTTGTTATGGAGATTACCACAAGCTCTATATCCTCACATGGATAAGACCAAATAACAACCAAATACGATGATGCAAGTATGCAAAGGTTTGAGCTCTCTCCAAACGATGTGACCGAATTACTCATACGAGAGCGCCTCTTGATAGTACGGTTATCTATCCTAAACCCGGTCTCATACACACAACGTGAGACCGGTAAAAGGGAAAACCTATCAAGATTATACCTTTTCCTTGAGCATTCCACTTGAGCTCGATGTAGACGGTCTTGCCCTTCTCAAGATGGAATGCCATTCTTAATTCTCATCATCGACCTCGCATATTGAGCATGCCCAACATATCTTCTTTGCATTTCATCGACCTTGAAGCCAACACATGCTCCAAGCGATGCCAATGGACAAATCCTACAAGTATAACTTAATACACACATTAGTCCATAAAGATTGTCATTAATTACCAAAACCACACATGGGGGCCCAACATGTTCTTTCAATCTCCCCCATTTTGGTAATTGATGACAATCCCTTTAAGAGGATTTATATAAGGAATATTAATGAATAAAATGGTAATACAAATATCAAATACTACAAAAGTATGTGATATTGGTACCACCACTATATATAGAGCAAACTCCCCCACAATCTATGCATGTGTGATGAACTTGAATTTTATTGCATATATTGCCAATCATTATCATTGGTGGAGTTTCCTCTATATATGCCACATGCTAAGCAACAACAAAGATGCAAGAGCATGAGAGGCAAATGCACAAGAACAAACTCAATGCATAAACCAACTTCCCTTAAACCCTCTAAAACTTCTCCCCCATTGGCATCGATTTCCGAAATGGGTGACAAGTTCTAGAAGGCAAATATAGTAATAATTCCTCTAAAGGTGTGCCTTCGCACATATCCAATGATGAATACTTGGGAGGGATTAGAACTATATCGAGGACCCGAAGATTGCAAAAAAAGTCAAATGATGCAAGCAACTACAAGGTCCGATAAATTAATTTGAAAACAACAAATGAGTCCAAAAGGAAACAACAAGATATTATGATATGAGCAAAAGAGTGTTTTAAATAAAAAATAGAGAAGCTCCCCAAGGTTTGTGCACAATTCAAAGATAAATGTATTGGAATAAATAATGCACAAATATGGAATCCTTGCTCCCCCATAAGCATTTAAAACACAACAAATATGAAAGAATGGAAATGAGTATTATTAAATGAATTAGATGAGCTCCCCAAAGAGAATGCACCAATTATGATAATTGCATTTGGGAACAAGGTGCATAGTCATGGACTCCTCACTCATCCAAATTCTTTTAACAATACAAGACATGAAAGAACAAATATGAGTGTCCAAAGATGCAAACAAGAGGAACAAGCACTCATTGGAAAATAAATTTGGAAGCCACCGAAGAATCAAAAGGAATAGAAAGGTGGTCTCCAAGGATTAAAAAACAACTAAAATTATCTTCTCATATGTGTATATGTCTCTAAGTGGAAAATATCACAAAGACATATTCCAAAGAAGAAAAATGCACACATAAAGAAGATTATACAAGAAGGCACATGAAAGGCAAAAATGAAGTCATAACATATATCAATAAGATTTTTGCTTCAAAGCATGGCCAAAGGCTCACATATATCTTATTGTACATAATGGACTTCAAACACAACCACACTACATATATTACAACTATCACCAAGGGAAAAGGAGAAAGTTGAAATATATGAAGAAAGGCAACAAGTATCATAAGATAAAATAGACTAGCAAAATCTCACTATTGCATATGAGAGAAGTTGATGAAATGATAGGCAATAAAATTGCAAGATTGAAATATTCGGGATTGGAGGATCATATGCATGATTTTGTATAGTCCCAATTATATGCACTCATCTCAACTTAAACACATATACAATATAGAGTCCTCTTAAAACCAAGGCTAGAACTACAACAATTACAAATACACTAATTCATGCTAGAAGGCAACCGACAAACAGTTGGAATCAAGATATATGAGCATGAGAAAGAGATACTTGTTACCGAGATATAATTGGTAGGATGTAGAGGATATGAATTCATTGATCATCCTATATCTTGTCTCAAATTTTCATGTATGCACCTCTTCTTCAAAATGGAGAGACAAGCATCCAATATATCTCCAATGTACCTAAAACACAATTAAGTACAAAATGGTCCCCAAACTTATTGGGTACTAAGTAGTTAGATAAACTACAAAACATAGGAGATAGACTCCACATAATTATGTGCACATTGATATGAAATTGCATTTCATGCACAACTTAGCCGATGGGATTTGGTGGAGTTTCCCCTATATATTGGATCAAAGAAAGCAAGCATGCCACATTATAAACATATAGTAAATATGCATGCATAAAGCTTTCAAGAACCAAAAGGAGATACAATTTGAACAAAAACACCAAGTAACTCAAGATTGCACACACAAGAGTGTGACATGACAAATGATGTCCAAATTATATCAAAGAACCAATCCAACACATGAAAGATCACATGTTCAACAAATGAACTAGGCTAAGATCAAAAGAGCAAAAGATAGATAAAAAAATGCTCAAGGGTTTATCTCATTCTAAAGAGGTCAAATCAAGAAACAAGGAATGGGAAAAAACCAACTCCCAACAAAAAGCAAGGTTCCAACAAGAAACCAAACTCCCCAAACTTCTCATGATGGCACAAAATACCAAAACGAAAGGATTGGGCTTCCAATCACATAAAACCCAATATGGATCAAACAATGAAGCATAAATATGAGTGTTTTAAATAATATAGGAGAGCTCCCCCATAGATAGTGCATTATGTAGGATTTTCCTTTTAAATTCAAAATGCACACAAATGGGATCATCACTTGCACCTACAATAAGTAAAACACAAGAGGATATCAATAAAATAAGAAGATCCACAAGAAGCAAGGAAGGCTTGGGAGACAACACAAAACATTTTCTTGGCCAAAGATAGAATAAAAATAAGCAAGGCCAAAGTGAATATGATCAATAAATTCTACCTTAAATTGAGTACTCATTGTCCAAGGACAAGAAATATTGGGAATAATTTGCCCTAGGTAGTTCATACGGATATCCAAGATCATATACACACAACAAGAAGCATATAACTAAATATAGGAATTGAGCATGATACTTCAAATAAGACTCTTGGTAGCTTCCAATAGTCACACAATCACTAGTGATTTGAGTAACTTGAAGCAAATGGTTTCCATTCGAATATAAATATCTAAATATGAGGAAACACATACCAAGAACCACTCTCATATACAAGATCCAAAATAAGATCAATAAAGCCATTTAATCAAATTGGAACTTGTATGAGCAAATGTGTCACATAGGCGCTAGATAATTATCAATATCAATTCTAAGTGACACAACCTCGAATATTCACATTTTCTAGGATTTGTAATACGCACTAAGCATATGACTCCCCCATAATATGATACTACCATAAAACCAACACGAGGTAAAAGGATACAAATGGAGATAATTAATGGACATTATAAAACTTAAGTTTCTCATGAGAATTGTACCACATAGAGACTAGACAATAATCCAATATAAATACTAGGTGGTATTCCTCATGTACACACAATTTTAGGATTGTGGAATGCCCAAGCATAACACTCCCCCAAAATGGGATAATCCATTAACATCTCACAAGAGCCAAATAAGATACCAAATATAACTAAGTAAGGCTCAAACACAAGAAACACACATACATGGTGTGCCACATAATCATACATAAATATATGCTTGATTCCTCAAGATAATTAAGTGGATAGCACAACATGTACACAAGCATGGAAGATACAAAACCAACACATGCACAAGGGGGCGAGTAACTTTCAATGTAAAGAGTTTAGCATATGTTACCGCAAGGAGGAACATTGGATATATAATATGAGCATGATAATCCCAAAAGGCTTGGCTTGACAATTATACTAGATGAAGATCCCTCAATTCTTCATAATGTAGCCAAGTCTCCAATTCCCTCCAAAACACACCTATTGATCACGTTTTGGCTTGTTGGTCCCCAACCAAGTTGGGTCCTAAGAAGTTAGTCACAATAGGCTTGGCAACCCAAATGGTTCTTTTCTTGACACCACATTGAGCACCAACAAATTTGGCAAACACATTGCCAACCTCATCCTTACGAAGTGAATAAGCATCATCAATCAAGATAGGATGGGATGAGGAGATACCAATAGTGAATGAGGAAGAAATGTGTCCCTTCTCGCGGCATATGTAGCAAGTTCTACTCTTGCCATCTTTCTTCTTGGATGAAGAAACAACTTGAGGAAGAGCTTGATTCTTCTTGGGAGGAAGCCCATCTCTAACAATATGTAGAGCTTGAGGCCGCTTCCCTTGTTGCTTCTTGCCAAGGGACTTCTTCTTTAATGGGCAATGTTTGACATGATGCCCTTCTTCCTTGCACTTGAAGCAAACAATGTTGGCCGGATTCTTGACTTGATCTTGGCCAATCTTCTTGTTATCCTTGTGCTTCAACTTGATAGTGGACTTGTTCTTGACATTGGAGTTGAATCCAAGCCCACTCTTGTCATTGGGGGATTTTTGCACACTCAAGATTTTGTTGAGTGCGGCCTTCCCTTGATGACCCTTTTTCAAGTCATTCTTCAAAGAAGTGACTTGAGCCTTGAGCTCTTTGATTTCCTCTACATGGTTAGTTTCAATACAAGTACTAGTGGAAGTAGATGCTACATTGTTAGAGCAACAAGGCATGGAATGTAATTCATCACGAGATATAGCATGGTTGTGAGAGGATGAATTACAAGGACTAGCACATGGCAATATAACATTTGGAGTATATATAGTGCTAATGTCCACATGAGGCCCACTAGATGTTACCTTTGACATGATGGCCTCATGAGCTAACTTTAGCCTACCATGGGAGACTAGAAGATCCTCATGCGAGCTTGAGAGCTTGACATGAATTTCTTCTAATTTTCCATAGTTGCTAGTTAGCAACGTAAGTTGAGCCTTTAGCTCAACATTCTCCTCCAAAATAGATGCTTCACAAGAAATAGAGTTAGTAGCACAAGCATCATCATTATTAGCGAGAGGTGAGGGCAACTTGGCAAGCTCTTTTGAATATGAGGCTTTAAGTTGCTCATGTGACTCGGTGAGTTTGATGAGCTCACCCTTTATGACCCTAGAGCCATTTTTGAGGTGCTCAAAATTCTCAAGGAGTTTAGCATAAGCAACTTGAGTCTCATCATTTTTACTTTTGAAGGAGTTTGCCACCACAAGTTCTCTATCATGGTATTCTTTTACTCTAGATAATTCTAGAGTGAAAGTCTCCTCAAGAGATTATTTGGTGGTTTGTTCTTCTTTAAGGGAGTCATTTAGTTGAGCAATTTCATTAGCATACTTACGCTCAAGTGCAAACTTTTCATCAATTATGTTTTCTTGCTCCTCAATAAGATCATTGCCTTCTATAGCATAATTCAAGATTTCAAGAAGGTTGGAGGAAGCAATTTTATTTTTGTAGAGAGCACTATAGACAACCTCACCCATTTTCTTAATAGAGGTAATATCATACTTATCTCGATAATCATCATTATCATTCTCAACCTCATCATCATCATCATCATGAGATACAATGGGATCCAAAGAGGTTACCTTTGTTCCCTTAGCCATAAGGCACATGTGAGAACCAGAAGAAGGTGATGATGAGATTGCACTTGTAGCTCTCTTCAATACCTTGTCTTGGCCCATAGAATCGTCATTTTCCTCTACATGGTTAACAACACAAGCACTAGAGGAAATAGAAGCATTTTTATCATGGCAACAAGACAACATGAGCATATCATCATGAGATTTATTTAAGTCATTTCTACATGATATGCAAGGACTATTAACACAAGCATGTGAGGAATTTTGAGTGCTCGAAGTGTTAAGGTCCAAAGATAGATCATTGCAACTAGATAGATATGAGGGATTACAAATAGTGAACACACTATCCATATTGCAATTTCTATCACCACTCACCATATCATTACCTTGTGAAAAGTCACATGTTGGTGAAGTGGTAGAGGATGAGAACTCATCTCGGCCGGAAGTGGAAGCAACACAATCATCCTCAATAATGTTGGACTTGCTATATTTATCTTGAAGCTTGGTCCATATCTCACGAGCGCTTGAATAAGGCATGATAGACGAAAGAACTACATTGCTCACAACATGCAAGAAAATTTTAGTATCTAGAGCATCTATATGAGAGTTCAACTTCTCCTCTAAAGATTCATTTTGTGTATCCATAGGAGAAGAGAAACCCACATATAGATAGCCCTCGATAATTGGGTGAATTTCCCGAAATAAATTAAGCATGCGAATTTTCCAAACATCATAATTTGTGCCATCGAATGTGAGCATGTTATTGTGCACTAATCCTCTAGCCGACATCTTTACTCTCAAGGCGGTGAAGCCTAAAATGAGAGACCGGGCTCTGATACCAATTGAAAGGATACAGATGTCGCCTAGAGGGGGGGTGAATAGGCGATTAAAACTTTTCCTAGAGTGGCTCAACAAAGGCAGAATAAAACTAGTGTTTACTTTGTTAAGCACAACCTAAAAATAATTAAGGTTCACCTATGTGCACCAACAACTTATGCTAAGCAATACAAGCAACAATGTGATAGCAAGATATAGATTACTTCAAGCACGAAGGCTATCACAATGTAAAGTGCATAAGTAAAAGCTCGGGTATAGAGATAACCGAGGCACGCGGGGACGACGATATTTTACCGAGTTCCTCCCAACATGGAGTACGTCTCGTTTGGAGAGGGGGTGGTATCAAACCACCAACGCCACAAAAGGCCTCCCTTATTCTCCGGTGAATCTCACCCCCAATGGGATCGATTCACGCTTCCACTATCGGTGGCAACCGGAACCTCTCACAAGGTTGGGGCACAACTCCACAACTTAATTGGAGGCTCCCAACAAACGCCACAAAAGTCCGCAATACCACCAAGGCCACAAAACCGTCTAGGGTTCCAAGAACCCAAGAGGGACAAGCTCCAATGAGCAATTCAAACCAAATCCTCCAAAGAGAACTCAAACCGATGCACCAAATGCAAATGGCAAGAACACCACAAAGATGCTCAAATCCCTCACTCCCAAGTTCCAACAAAGCTACTAAAGCTATTGGGGAAACAAGAGAGGATGAATCAACGAGAGACACAAAATCCCCCAAAATCTAGATCCCCAAAGATGCACTCACAAAGAGATGAATCGGTTAGGTCAAAACGTGGGGCTAGATCTCCTCTCTCTTCCACTCAAAAATGGGTAAGAATCATCGGAAGGAAAAGATTAGGCAAACTTTAAGATCTAGAGCAAGTGTGGACAAAGTTTAGCCTAATAGATAAGAGAGGAGCAACCTAAACTGAAAACGGGCAAAAAGTATAAATAGGGCCCCCAAGAAAACTAGCCGTTTGAGGCATTTTCAGAACGAACCGGTAGTACCGGTTCGCATGTGACAGGAAAAACGGAACAGTAACAACAGCGCATGTGAGCACGGGAGAGAAGCAGCAGCCAGCAACACGCACGCACGCGAGTGGGCCAGAGAGAGAGAAAGGGAAAGCAGCAGCACAGCAGCTAGCAGCTTCGCAGCGCGCGTGCGCTCGTGGGCAGCCAGCGGCCAACAGCTGCAGCGCAGCGCAGCTGGTAGCAAGCGCTGCATGCGAGGCAGAGCGCGCAGTGCATGGCGGCAGGCGCGCGCGCGCAAGAGAGCACAGCAGCAGCTCGCGGGCCCAGCAGAGCGGGGCCAGGCGGGGCGAGCGCGCGCTGTGCGCATGCGGCGGCAGCGGCGCAGCGCAGCAGGGCGGGGCCCAGCGGTGCAGCAGCCAGGCAGAGCAGCACGCGCGACGGTTAACGCGCAGAAGAAAAACGGGGCGGGATCTGGATCTAAAAATATACCAGAAAAACGAATCTGGGCCGGCCGGTAGTACCGGCCCACTAGGGCGGTACTACCGGGCCGGTCCGGTAGGACCGGAAATAGGTACCGGGCCACACAGGAATGGGCTGCGCGCAGCCAGGCACGACCGGTACTGGGCCCGGTAGTACCGGTCGGCCCAGAAACACTGTTTTTCTTTTTTCTTTTAGAATTAAAAACGGCAAATAATCAAACGGTCATAACTTTTAAACGGTAGCTCCGATTGACCCGATTCCAATTGCGTTGGAAAAAGGACGACAAGGGCTTCTCAATAAAAGGTGAAAATATTGATTGTCACCAAGTGAGAAAGTATCAAGTAGAATAATGTGAGATATCTCACTTGGTGAAAAACCGAAAAGCCGCATAAATCAAGATCGCAACAAGATATATATGGGAGATCCGATTTTGATGAACAAGAGCTTGTTATGGAGATTACCACAAGCTCTATATCCTCACATGGATAAGACCAAATAACAACCAAATATGATGATGCAAGTATGCAAAGGTTTGAGCTCTCTCCGAACGATGTGACCGAATTACTCATACGAGAGCCCCTCTTGATAGTACGGTTATCTATCCTAAACCCGGTCTCATACACACAACGTGAGACCGGTAAAAGGGAAAACCTATCAAGATTATACCTTTTCCTTGAGCATTCCACTTGAGCTCGATGTAGACGGTCTTTCCCTTCTCAAGATGGAATGCCATTCTTAATTCTCATCATCGACCTCGCATATTGAGCATGCCCACCATATCTTCTTTGCATTTCATCGACCTTGAAGCCAACACATGCTCCAAGCGATGCCAATGGACAAATCCTACAAGTATAACTTAATACACACATTAGTCCATAAAGATTGTCATTAATTACCAAAACCACACATGGGGGCCCAACATGTTCTTTCACACACTTAATACATAATAATGTTATGCTAAGAAAATCTTAAGAGATTATCATTTTTATAGAGTGAAATGTAATGCATAAACTTGCATACACGAAAATTATACAGCTTTGAACACTTTAAAAACGCACTTAGGACATGATAGTGTTGTGCTAAGAAAATATTGATAGTTTATCATTTTCATATAGTGAAATGTAATACATAAACTTGCATATACAAAAATTATACATATTTGAACACTTTGAAACCGCACTTAGGATGTGATAATGTTGTGCTAAGAAAATCTTAAGAGATTATTTTCATAGAATGAAATGTAATGTATAAAATTGCATATACGAAAATTATACACCTTTGACCACTTTGAAATCGCACTTAGGATGTGATAATGTTGTGCTAAGAAAATCTTGAGAGTTTATCATTTTCATAGAGTGAAATGTAATGCATAAACTTGCATATACGAAAATTATACACCTTTGAACACTTTACCTTTATATTATATTCAAATTCATTTGTTTATGGAGTTAAAGTACCATTGGCAAACTCGCTATTTTACATAGATAGAAGGGTGGCTCCGACAGATATAGGGGTTATCCTGTCCGCTAGATCATAGAGGATCAACAATTGGTGGACACGATCCGTGTGACAACTGTCTCGACTAATCAGAACGTAGCAGCCAAAATGAGCAGAGGTGTGAGAGTTTGTGACTAAGAGAGGAAAAAACTGAGTAGTACTAAAAAACCAAGGGCAAAACTGATGTAACACCCCGGCCTCTCTGGACCAGCGGTTGTCACTCCTGTCAGCTCAGTAGGATCTCTAGACTAACCCTACATGCCAATACTAATCTTTTCTACGCACTTTGTCCTCACTCGTGTGCACCCGGTACCCACTTTCCGGTCGGTCACCTATCCTCAAATTGCTCTACGCCAAGCACGCTTAACCTCAGAGTTATTTTCAGATGAGCTTCCAAAAACGAAGTTCCAACTTGTTGACATGGATATCCTATCAATCATATTAAGCCATGCGCCAGAGTCTCACATACACCCACCCCTAGAAGATCGATGCCCTCATCGATCAACCAAAATTCATGAACGTCCCCTCTTGACACACGTCTATGCACCCAGTGCTAGCACATATGTCATGTCGTGTCCACTTCGGACCACACTCGCTATGCTCCACATGTCCACCACTAACCCGCATATGCCCGTATAACCGCGAGGGTCGACTCTATTACCACTTGTAACACCTCGGCCTCTCTGGACCACCGGATATCACTCCTGTCAGCTTAATACGATCTCTGGACTAACCCCACATGCCAACACTAGTCTTTCCTGCGCACTTTGTCCTCACTCATGCGTACCCGGTATCCACTTCCCGGCCAGTTATCTATCCTAAAATTGCTCTAGGCCAAGCACGCTTAACCTCAGAGTACTTTTCAGATGAGTTTTCGGAAAAGAAGTTGCAACTTGTTGACATAGGTATCCTATTACGCCATGCGCCAGGGTCTCACAACCGACAAAAGGATTAAAATAGAAAATAGAAACAATGCGTGTTTTATACAATGAAATACATCTTGGCATACATCAAATTATTTGCAATTCAAATATACATGAGTGTGCCAATTATTGCCTTATTCAGGCAAACTATGTTTTAGGAAAGGGCTTGAGTAGAAAGCTATGAACCTTCATAGATAGTAGGTGATTTGACAAGTGGTGATTTAGATTAAAACTTGATTTTTATACGTTTCTTATGGTGGCAGGTCACATAAGCATACTTTTTGGACAGGTACCACTATATGTTTTGATCTTTTTGAATTTGTTGTGCATAAAATAACTCAATTAGCTAGCTAAACCTTATTCGTCTCTCTGTTGACTAGCCACCGGAGGGTAAAACTGAGTATATCGCTCGCGGCAGTGTTAGTACTGGAGGGAAAAACTAAGTACAACCAAATTGTTAGTGTTACTCTCGAGTCTCGAGGGTATAACTGAGTACACCTAAATCGCCAGGGTTAGACACGAGGAAAAAACATGATGCACGGTACACGTGTTACGGTACACGGGGTGGTAGCGGACGTGTGTGGTCGTGCACGATGCAGTAGCGTACGCAGTTACGCGGTGCACGGTGGTGCAACGAAACATCTCTTTCCTTCACCTTCATAGAGGCCCTCTTCCTCTCCCTCTTCACCTTCTCACTCGCTCACTCACACAACCGTCTCCACTGTCCCATCACCTTCTGCAAACGCCTAAAAAAATTCCAACCACGCCAGCGATGAAGAAGAATGACGCGGTGAACATTGTCGCCTCCAAGGCCACCGGCGAGGAGGCCCCCATCCCTATCCAGGCCCCCGTCGAGGCATCAAAGGTAGTCGTCGTCCCCATCCAGGCCCCCGTCCCCGCTTCCGCCGTAGCCGCCAGCGAGGAGGCCTCCGCCGGTCGCGGGCAGATCCCGCTCGACTGGGACCCCTACGAGAAGGAGGAGTACATCTGGCCGGAGAACCCCTACGACACCAGCATCGTCGACCCATGGTAAAACGTAATTAGGGTTTTCTCTCCTTACCTTGTTCTTTCCCTATTTCCATCGTTGGATTATTAGGGGTACTTTTAATTATTGGATGCCAGATCTTTTTACAAAAGCTAACCACACAGGCTGATCGGTTCCTATGTAGCTACCTGAACTTATATATAGATCAACACAAGACGGAGATTTGATTTAGATTACCACTTGAGCCTGTGTTTCTTTCTTTGATTCTAGTTTGTGTTTACAAGCAACGTTTACATATAAGTACTAGTTGAATGCCCATGTGTTGCCATGGCTCATAATATTTTTTATCTTTTTTTTAAATGTTAGCAGAAGAGATGCTAAATTCATTAAATAGTCCTTTTATTTATTTTTTATGGCCGATGTATGGAAGAACATTCCTTGTGTGACTCAATTTGTCTTGTCCACTTGAACCCATTGATTAGTCATTAGTTTAAAAAATGAACAATAAATTAGTTGTTGAAAAAAGAAAAAAAGTTTAAGTAACTCCACCGATATAATATAAAATTACTTGAAGTATATTATATCCACGATTCAGCTCATGTATATACAGCAAAGTGAAATGATCTTTAAAAAAGTAAATAAAAAATGCACGCTATATGTATGTATCTACACAATACACAATATGCAGTGAAGAAGTTGTATTTTAGTTTATGTGCTGGTATAAGGTACACATTTTTTCTTTATCCTATAATCGATCGATCAGATTCCTAGCCTCTCAATGTGACCACATCTTCTGCCCAGTACATCTGTGTATGCGGCACGCTCATTTCAGCACCGATGGGCCTTTTTACTTACACGTCTAAGCACAGGCGATAAATTTTATAAGTTTAAGCCATCTTCTTTCTTTACCTGTTCCCATTCGCAGAAACCTCCCCGTCCATGGCAGCGCTACTTCCCTCCACCGCTAAAGGCTAGGTAAGGACCTGGGTACTCTGCTCGGGCGCGGGACCCTGGAGAAGCTGCCGCAGCTCGTCACTGGTGGTCTATTGTCTTGTGCCCACTCGAAATTTGGCGCCCCAACCTCCATATGTCGCTGGGCCAGACAGACATGGTCTTGAGCATCATGTTGCTAGCAACCGAGGAATCATGTCTAACAGCATGAGCAAGTCGACGATTTTCATCAGCAGAAGCCAATCGTTGTCTCTCCACCTCTGACCTGCCCTTCCCGCTTAGCCAGAGTTGCAGACCTGCGGCTGCTTCTCGTGGCCCCGAATCAAAGAACATAGAAATAGAGCAGAAATCGGATGAAGGAATTGAAGTTTCTAGGATGAGGCTGTCGTCGCCTCCATGGCAAGATCCGGAGCGGGTGCTTGGATTCGGCACTCCACAACACGAACCGGCCTCTACACGGCCAGATCGAACGACACCATCGCCTCTCTTCCCACCACCGATGACCAAATCGAACGACGCTGTCATCTCCCTTGCCGCCACAGACGCAGCCGCCGATCCTCCCACAGACGTGTCGGGGCCTAGTCGGACTACGTGGTGTCCCGCCGGTGCTCATAGAGGCGCCCTCCTTCTGGCCCTCTTCTAGTCCTGCCGTCGCCCGCAGGGAGTCGACGATGTCGTTGGCGGATCTACTCCCACTCTAAACCTTGAGCGAGGTCTTCCTTGAGGCAGTCCGTAGGCACAGGAGCAAGGCTATGAAATTGAAGAGGCCGGGGAAAGAAGACGGACACCATCCGGCGGAGGGACATTGGTGGCGAGGACGAGGCTTCGGCCAGCGGCCCGTTGGGGAAGAGATCGGGGCGGCAGGAGGGTGTGATGAGGTGGAGCCGCAATCGTTCGGTTTATGTCGATAAACTCAGCGGTGCAGGTGGTGTAATAGCTCCAAGGAAAAAAAAGCGCGCTACAGCGCACGTTATAGCACGCTATAGCAAATTTGAAGCGTCGAAGCTATGTTTAAGCTATTTTAGATGCTATGTCGCTAATTTAAAAATAGCATGCTAAATCATGCTATTTATCAAAACGTTGTAGCATCGTTATATTTTTTAGCGCTGAAAAAATCCAAAAACTACATCCTATAGCCTATCGGCCTAGAAGTCCAAAACCATTCCCGAGTCATAGGCAAACTTAATCCCCCCCCCCCCACACACACACACACACACACACACCCACCCCAGATTGTTCTTGCAATCACCAAATTGACTCACGAGCGGTGGTGGTGCTTCTCCAGTTCGCGAGTGGTGGCGATGGTGCTTCTCCAGTTCACGAGGGATAAAAAATAAGGACCCACTTGAAGACAACACATTTGCTAATGTAATAGAATATAAAGATAATGAGTGGATCACATGTGTTGTGCAAGATGAAGTTGTAGCTCAAGTTGAACAGGAAGAAGAAGGTCCTTCTTGTTTATCTGAATGACAAATTGCATTCTGCTAGTTCATCTTGTGATTCAGAAGATGACTTCCACATGCATTCTCCATCTGATTCTGAATAATAGTTCATGTTATGTTGTTGTTAGGCTACCTTAAAAATATCTTGTTCTCTATTCTTGACATGTTTATGGGTATGTGCCTCATATCGATAAGACTATCAGTCTGACTGTGTGAATCTGTTTTTATGTCATGGATTATTCTTGATTTTGTTATGGATGTAATTGTTTCTGAGCAAATTTTAGATGATGAAATCATTTATGTTTAGACTAAACATGTCATTTTCTTTTGCAAACCCTATTTTAAATAGCGTGTGCTATAACATGCTATAGCGTGTATAGCATCTGGGAAGCCGGGCGCTAAATACTATAGCGCGCTATTTTTAGCTTAAATAGCTCCTAACAGCTAGGGGTAAAACCGGAAAGAAAAAATAATGGATGATAGACGAAAATCACCTCTAGACAAATTATATTGTAGACAAGAGATAGATGCACCGCTAGGAGTTACCTAGTACCTACTCGGTGATGGATACTAATCCTAGTCGGGCAGGAACTCCAATACAGCAATACATCACGTGCACATGGGTTTATCTAACAGCTGTCAATACCTCATTTTCCACGGTATAGATAATACTGTATATAGGTATATCATCATGAAAAGCTTCAATGAGAGATTTTTTTTGGATCCACTCCGTTGATGAAGCTTTCAGATTAATCTCCCCCACAAGCATGTTGAGATGTATACAAACAAGTGAACACTAGTGAAACGGTTACTTAGTTCATCGGGTTGACACCTGCGTAATCTGCAGGTTCATACGGGACCAGCCAGTCAGCCAAAACCCCCTTCTTCCTCCTAGGCTCACACCCCATGTCCTGGCACAACTGGTCATTGTACCAGATGCTGACAGAACCGATGCAAGATCGTCGGAAGTAGTCGCCCAAGTAGCGTTTCATGTATTCGTCCCATTCCTTGACGTTTTCCTCCATTGATCTGATGGTAGGCAATCGAAAGCCTCCATCAAGGAAATGTGCCAACCATTTGGACCGTATCTCGGAGGTATGTAGATCTCCCGGACTGTCGCCATAGCCAACAATTGCTAACTGGGGGATCCTTGGATGGACGCATAGCCTGCCCACATTCTTAAGAGGGTCATTGTTGATTCACTACTACTACTTTCACTGCATAGATACAGGCAATTATCTAATTACTGCACACTAATTAACTTAGAAAGTTGAGCGGAACCTGTAGTGTGGAGCTGCAGTAGATGGTGTGCCAACAACGACGTCTCTGAACAAAGGCGACGTGAACAGCTCTTTGATCTTCTGATCTCCCTTGTATCCCGTGGCAAAGATCACAACATTGCTCTTGATCGGCGCAGACTCACCTTGTACAATGACACCTTCTTTACAGAAGCTCGTCTGTTTTGCATTCTTGAGAATAATGCTTCCTTGCTCCACCTTGTCGAAGAATTTGTTTGGCGTTAGTGCGACCAGCCATGAGCTCATTGCTTGGAAGAAGCTGTGCTCCGGTACCATGCCATGCTTCCTCATGGGTACTGTCCACATGTAGTAGCTCTCGACAAACTTTGCGAATATCCATCTCTGATCAAGTTGAATAAATGCATCGACGCACATGTAATGACCAACCTATTGTTAGTTACTTAAAATTAAGAATGTGCCTAAAAAGAAGTGTGTGTAAGCACAAAAAGGGTATATATGTACCAAGGGTGATAATAAGGTAGCCAGAAGGCTAAGGAGCAGCCCCTCGCCTGGCTTGTGAACTAGGAGTTCCGCAAAGCGAGTGAAGTAGAAGAAAGCAATAGGGATACCCCAAGCGTACATGCTGTCAGGAATTATCCAGTGCCTCGTCCTACACACTATTGTGCATGGGTGCCTTGGACCTGCGTATGTACACATTCAGAGATTAATTAATCCTGGGATTATAACAAATCAACTGCTCCCTCCGGTCTGTATCAATAGCTTTTATTTTTTTAGATTCGTATGAATCTAGTTAAGTATTTAGATTAAATGCATTCGTATCTAAAGAAAATTAAAGTCATTAATATGGACCCAATACAGGACGCGCGCTACGCCGAGGGAAAAAGCCATCGGCGTAGGCCAAAATGCCCTCGGCGTATGGTACGCCGACGGCTGCCCTCGGACCATACACCGACGGTTGTCCTCGGCGTAGCCTTCTCGGCAAAGATCTCTCTCGGCGGAGCACACACAAGCCGTCGGCGTAATGAAATGCCGTCGGTGTATGTTGCGCCGACGGCTTTGCACTTGGCGTAGCGGCAGTTGATAGCCTGTCAGCAGGTTGCAAAAAAAAAATATAAAAGAAATTTATTATTTATTATTTTTTTCTTAATTTTTTTAATCTTTGAATTGTTTGACTCGTTAATCTCTCACTTTGAATATTTTTAACACAAATTATACTTCATATTTAATTAAATTGCAGTCTTGATCAAACTTTTCAGCAGTCACCTATTCTAATACTACTCCAGCTCCAGCACGCTTAACTTCCTCACTCCTTCAGAATCTATTTCCGCAAAGTAATTCATACATTGTTGTCAATACTACGATATCAATCATATTAACTCTTATATCATCATGTCACATGTTTGTATTTTTTGAAATTACAAACAATAATTTAAGTAAACATTAATGAATAAGAAAAATATTATTGAATTCAAATAAAAATATAATAATTTTACTTTTTGTATTTTTCTATTTAATATGGAATAATTAATATCTTTAAATCCGTAAAACGGAATTCGACAAATAATATGTCTAAATTGATCAGAAAAATGAGAGGAATCCAAATATGATATCCATATCAACTAATCACAAACCCTCCGTTTTTGAATTAGCTATTTGGTGGTTGCTTCAGAAAATTCTCTTTTTGCGCTCGGAAAATGAAAAATGGCCTTTTGGTGCGATGAAAAGGAAAACTTGCATTGGATCTTTGATAAAATAGCATATTGTGAACCTAAAAATAATTTTTATATAAAAACATGAGCATCGGATCATGTACCTGTAGTTCATATCTAACCCACTTCCTGCCGATTCGGCAGGAATTTATCTTTTTTACCAGAGGTGGACGGAAAGGTTTCGGATCCCCCTGTTGGGACTTGTCCATATACGGTGGTTTAGTATTTTTTTTAAATGTGGTGGTAGCATTTTGAATTAGCCATTGGTTGTTGCTTCACAAAATCGTCCTTTTTTGTGCTGGGAAAATGAAAAATGGCTTTTTGCTACAACGAAAAGGAAAACTTCCTCCTGCAACATTGTTCGTCATCCCATGATACATATGTATGCATAATATGGGCACATTATCACAAACTATGCCTTGATTCTAGCCATAATATTGGTCATTTGACTCGAAAGCCAAAAAACCTCGAATGAGAAGGTCATTTTATGAAGGTTTTTTAGAGACATAATAAATATAACAAGTTTCATATTTTTCCTTATAACTATGTCACATAATATGACACCACGCGAAGGTTTTGCATTGTTTCGATCGTTTTTAAATTTTTTATGCCCGTTTTAAACTATCGTCAAACTTTGTCGAACGGCGGGCATGAAGATTCTTATCTCGGGGCCGAGCCTCGCTAAACTTGCATTGGATCTTTGATTAAATAGCATATTGTGAACCTAAAAATGATTTTTGTAAAAAAAATATGAGCATCGGATCATGTACCTGTAGTTCATATCTGACCCACTTCCTACTGATTCGGCAGGAATTTATCTTTACCAGAGGTGGACAGAAAGGTTTCGGATCCCCATGTTGGGATATTGTCCATATAAGGTGGTCTAGTATTTTTGTAAAATGTGGTGGTAGCATTTTGAATTAGCCATTTGGTGGTTGCTTCACAAAACCGTCCGTTTTTTATGCTCGAAAAATGGGAAATGGATTTTTGGTGCGACAAAAAGGAAAACTTCGTCCTACAACATTGTTCGTCATCTCATGATGCATGTGTTTGCATAATATGGGAACATTATCACAAACTATGCCTTGATTCTAGGCATAATATTGGTCATTTGACCCAAAAGCCAAGAAATCTCGAATGAGATAGGTCATTTCGTGAAGGATGACGAGGTTTAATCTCGTCAATGCCCATTTTTATGGACTTGGGTTTTGGAGAAGATGGGGATGCTAGAGATCATGGAACGGTTAGCAAAGAAGCAACACGGGGATACGAGGTTTACCTAGGTTCAGGCCCCCGGAGGGAAAACCTTACTCCTTCTTGTCTGCTCTTGATTACGGCGAAACCGAAAAGTAAAAGGGTGCGCAGATGCAAACTGGCGTGGAGGTGTGTATGTGGTGGTATGCGATAGATTGTAAGAGAGCATCCTCGTCGTGCCCTCCTGGCCTTTATATAGATATAGGCAAGTCCCAGGCACAGATCGAGTCGGTTACAGGTTTTAGGGTTTACCCCTTTGAATTTTCTATCTACTCTAGTCTTGATTTCTAAGGATCCGAAGGCGTCATGGGCCCTGGCCACCCGAAAGTCTTCATGGGCTGGCACATATTCTCGTGGGCCTTCCTTGGGCTGGACCAGGTATGCTAAGATAGTGTACCCGTAGGGTATAATCATGTCAGTAGCCCCCGAGTGTTCAGTCGAATCATAGATTCGGCTGAGGACTCTTCAATCTTTCGGGTGCAGCTATCTCTGCTCGTTTAGAGAATAATTTGAGTGTGTAGGATTGTTGATGTGTGTGCCTGACTCTCCCGATGGATCAGGGTCAGTTAACTGTCTTAGGACAAAACAACACCATCTTCTCAGATTCAAGTCCCTCTACTCGAACCCGGAACATATGTTGGTGTAATTCGACTCAGGCCGCACAGGACTTATAGGAGTGGAATTCCAGTGAATTTAAAATGATGTACCCAACTCGTCCGTCGGGATTTTTCATCGCGCCTGCTGGCACGGATTTTTACTAGCAGAGCGCAGTCATGTGCGTTACCAGGCCATCAGATGGTATATGTAGGTCTTATCTTTGCGTCGTAGACGTAGCATCCGAATTTTTATCACCGCGGAGGTGTTTCGGGTGGCCAAGGAAGATGTTACTCACTTAGCGTTAATTGGCCAAGAGTTGCCAAAAAGTTTTTGCAAGCTGATCTGAAGGATCGCAGTCAAAGAATTCATAGGATGCGCGACCAGCGCTCCCTATGGGAGTAGCCCCCGAGTGTCTGTTTGAGTCGTAGACTCAAGCAGAGACTTTAATTCAGCCGTTGTTTGGCTTCAGGTCTGTAGGACACAAATTTTTCGGATGCTTGAATCCATCCTCCCTATGGGAGTAGCCCCCGAGTCCGTAGTGGAATCGCAGACTCGACGTAGGACTCGAAGAATATTTTCATGGTATAGTATTTGATTACTTTTCGGGTGTGCGGCCGGCGCTCCTGATAGGAGTAGCCCCCGAGTAGTTAGTCGAATCGTAGATTCGAGTGAGTACTCTTAGCTGTGTAGCCGAAGAATTGTAACCGTTGCTAGTATAGATTTTGATGACGTCAGTGCTGACGATCGGTGACCTCAAGCGTCTGCGGCGCCAGAGATGACGTGACTGGACGAACATGGGTCCCACCTTCTAACTTTGAGTTGACTGGTCACGCGCGGCATGGAGATAATTACGGCGTCGCCTCGATTTCCGTGTGTAGTGGACGGCGTGTGAGCGATGGTTCGCTGCTGTGCTGACACGTGGACGGCCAGATCTTGATGTTGGCTCTAGGTCTTCCCGATGGACGGTCGTCGTGCATCGTCCTCATATTATAATCATTGGGGAAAAGTTAGTTTGTTTTCACCGCAGCCATTCCTGTTTCACTGCTCCCATCTTCTTTGAGATTTTCTCACTGCGCGCTGGAATTTCCCCGAGCCTTTCCTTCCTTGTTTCTGCGTGCTCGTCGTTGTCGCTGCCGCACTGCAATGGGAAAGCCCAAGAAGTCATCCACTGTAGTTGGCACCAGTGCGGCCGCCGGCGGCAAAAAGGGTTTCGCCGCCACCCGCGTCACCGACGGTGGCTGGCGGCGATCGGAGACGCGTGAGGGTGACCTTCGCAAGCTCCATGAGCGAGGCTTGACCCTGCAGGGTAGGGAGGCCGTCAAACTTCCCAGCGACGAGGTAATTCCCCGTCCTCCCGTTGGGTTTCGGGTTATGTTCGTCGCCTTTGTCCTTCGGGGCCTTTCCTTCCCAATCCACGATTTTCTCCGTGGATTGCTTTTTCTTTATGGCATCCAGCTTCATCATCTTTCGCCAAACTCACTTCTTCATGTCGCCTGTTTCATCACATTCTGCGAGTGTTGGCTCGGTATCGAGCCACACTTTGGCCTCTTCCGGAAGCTCTATTCCGTGAAGAGGCAATCTGGCTCTGACGGTGTTTATCCCATTGGGGGATGCATCATTTCCCTCAAATCCAACCTTATTTTCTTCTCCTTTTCTATGTCTGAATCTGTCCAATATTGGCGGAGGCGATGGTTTTACATCCGCGACTCCACAGTGGCCGCACAGGAATTTGGCCTTGCTCCTTTCGACCCCTCCCAGAAAATCGAGCCGAAGAGGTCCTGGAAGAACAAGATCTTGGATGGCGAGGTGGCGGAGATAGAGGGGCTCTATCGTCAAGTGGAGAATCTTTAGCTGATTCCGGATAAGGAGGTGAACGGTGTGGATATCATACGTACCTTTCTCAAACGTCGGGTGCAGCCGCTCCAGGCTAGGGCGCAGCCGATGTTTCTTTATTCTGGTCACCGCGATCCGACTAGGGTTTCGGCTGAGGAGTTCTCCAAGGGGGATCTCGACGGGATTCTTCGCCCGCTGCTGAAATACAAGGCGGGAGAGGATATCCTGGGGAAGTCGCTGACTTCTCCGTTCTCCGCTTCTCGTCCGATTCCACAGGTGTGGATCTGGGACGTGCGCGTAGCGCTGTTTTCGACTGCGTTTTCCTTGTACTTTTTTGTGATGAAAATTTGTTTCCTTCTTGCGCAGGAATTCAAGGTGCCAGGCATGTCGCCTCCGCTGCCCGAATTGTTCCCGGATGCACCGGACAATGAGGTAGTGGACTACATGTCTGAGCTTCCGTGGCGCGGTCGCCGGCCGAAGAAGCCATCGAGTCGAGCGAGGAGCGCACTCGAAAGCGGACGCGGAGCTCAAGTGAAATGTCAGATTCTTCGACTCCACCGATGCCTAGGGACCCGCTGTGCCTTGAGCGTCACAGTGGTGGTCATGGGGGATCTTCCTCTCCTATTCCTACCATTCCCGTGCGGGTTGTAGCGCCGCACCCGCCGGCGAAGCGGAAGAAGGAAGAGAAGAAGGGCAGGAGGACCCCGCCTGTCTTCGACTTGAGCGATTTTGACTCGTAAGTTTTTCCAGTTGCCTATTGCTTTCTTTTGATTTTGCTTGATTGCTCTTGTCTGATGTTTTCTTTTGTAGCCACTCCACCGATGGCTCCTTCAGTGATGGCGCTCGGGAGATGGTGGGGGAGTCGAAGGTAGTTCCTCCTCCTCCTCAAACGGTGGCCACCTTTGAGGGCGCTGCTCCGAACCATTCTCCGCGGGAGACTCGGGTGGTTGTTGTTGGAGATATGCCCTAGAGGCAATAATAAATGTAGTTATTATTATATCTTTGTGTTTATGATAAATGTTTACATTCATGCTATAATAGTATTACCAAGGAAACATTAGTACTTGTGTGATTTGTAAACTTAATTTGAAGTCCCTAGTATAGCCTCTATACTTCACTAACTTGTTGGTTGATTAATGATTGTGGTTTCCCTATCATGAACATTGAGATGTTATCAACAACAAGATCATATCATTAGGAGAATTATATGGTGGACATACTCCTATAGATAAGCGTAGCATAAAGATCAAGTCATTTCAATAGTTCAATTGCTATATGCTTTCTGATACATAGTAACCTAATTCCTTCGACCATGAGATCACGCATATCACCTTTACCGAATGGATGCTTTGATGACATCAAACGCCACACCGTAACTGGGTGGCTATAAATGTGGCATTGAGTGTTCGGAAAGTATTGGTTGAAACACATGGATCAAGAGTGGGATTTGTCCATCCATATGATGGATAGATATACTCTGGGCCCTCTCGGTGGAATGTCATCCAATTAGCTTGCAAGCATGTGACTGGCTCACAAGGGATCACATATCACGGGAACGAGAAAAGAGTACTTATCGGTAACGAGGTTGAACTAGGTATGCGAGAGATCACGATCATAACCTCGGATAAGTAAACTATCGTGAGACAAAGGGAAATTGGTATCGTATGTAAGTGGTTCATTCGATCGCAAAGTAATCGTAGAAATATGTGGGAGCCATATGAATTTCCAGATTCCTTTATTGGTTATTGTTCGGAGAAGTGTCTCGATCATGTCCGCATAATTCACGAACCGTAGGAGACACATAAGGATTCGACGTTGTTTGAGTAGTTATGGTATTACGAAAGAGACCGAATGTTGTTCGAGTCTCGGATGGGATCCGGATATCACGAGGTGATCCGGAATGGTCAGGAGAATAAGATTCATATAAGGAAAGTCCGTTTTGAGTTCGGGAATGATTCCTGTTTTCATCGGAATGTTCTAGAAGGTTCGGATTGTCCAAGCACTCCGGGGAGGGTACATGAATGTGTCATTACATATTGAATGATTGCATCATGTACTAAGTGTTCTTGCTGTTCCAAATAAAGTATTAAATTGAATCCTAAAACAGAAAAGTCAAATGGCGTTTAAAAGTCAAACGGCTAAAACAGAAACTCGAAACAAGCAAGAGGTGGTTGGAACCGACTTGGGAGGAGTCCTCAAGCCGGGCGCCAACCAAGGCCGACTTGGGAGGACTCCTCCCTGGCCGCCCTCCCACCTATAAAAGGAGGCGGGGCCTCCTCTAGACACACAAGTTCCTATCCTCTAATCTCCGGTTTAGAGCTGTTTTGGTTTAGAACTTCTAATTGCTCTAGCCTTCGGTTTAGAGCCTTCTAATTGGTGTGTCTAATGTCTAGACCACTAATAGCTCTCTCTCATACTCCACCATACTCGCTCCGGCTTAAGGCGAAGCCCTGCGGGATCTCCCCTCTACTTCCGGTACCACGCCGTTATGCTGCCGGAATCGCGAGGAGAGTGCTAAAACCTCCATTTTCTTTGGAACAAGGGAGAGGAAGGTCTTCGTCAGTAATCGAACGTGTGACCGATCATGAGCGCTGCGGAACACAGTCGGAAGGATCGTCTACGATCTTGAGATCGGGAAGAGTACGACTACATCACCCACGAGAATCCGCAATCGTTAAACACTTTGGAATCTTCGAGGGTAAGTTATTCCATTGACTCGTTGCTACAATCTAGTAGATAGATCTTGGCTTGTTTGTTTGTATGCGATAGAAAATTTTTGTTTTCCATGCTACGAACCCCTACAGTTGTCCCCTAGAACACTTCGGCTGGACCTTCGGAGTCGCCGTCTGATCATGTAAGTTTCTTTGCTCTTGCCGCGGGGGGAGCCCCTGGGCGTTTTCGGGTGATCTGCTGATCACTTTCGTTTTTGCTTCTTGTCTCGGGGGAAGCCCCCGAGCATCTATAGGATGATCTGCTGATCGTTTTTCTTTGAGTCTTGGGGGCAGCCCCCTGGCATTTTTCGTATGTGTAACTTGTTTTGCTCGTTCTTTGGGTGTAGCCCCCGAGCCTTTCTTTTGATGAGTAGTGCATTTTGCAGCCTTTTGTGCAAGGCGCCAACCAGCTGGTGCAGCAGCACCTTGCGTTGGAGGCCAGCTTCAAACAGCTTCAAGGTACGTTCACAAGTTGATCTTTTTGCTGCCTCTTATATTTCTTTTTCTGCGATCTGATAAGTGTTCTACTGATTGCAGAGGACAACAATACCACCCTCCGTGAGCTTGATTCTCTCAAAAAGAGCCTTGGGCGAGCGGAGAAGAAAGCCGAGGACGCCGTTGGTGCGAAGGAGCGCCTCGAGCAGGACCTAGCCAACGCAGCTGCGGCCAAGGAGCGCCTACAGCAGGAGGCGACGGACCGCGAGGAGCAACTCGCCACCGCTACGGCCTCGCGTGAGAAGAAGGTAGCCGACAAGCTGATGGCGGCTGCCAAGGCTATTTCGGGTGAGTGGTTTCGTCTTTCCCTTTTTTGGCTTCCTTGTCTTTTCTTATTGTCCTTTGTATTCACGTTGCCCTTTTTGTCTCTTTAGATGCCATGGGCATCGAGTTTGACCGCGGTGCTCTGGAGCACAGAAGTGCTCTGGATGATGCCACTGCGGCGGTCGAAGACCACTGCAGTACCGTGGTCGACTCGCTTGCCAAGGCCAAGGAGGTTCTTGGGCGCTTCTATAAGGAGCTTGTCCCGAAGGGCGTCGCCCTCGAGGATGGTGATGCCTTGGCGGATGCGCTGTCAGCCGAAGCACCTGCGGTGTACAAGCGCAATCAGAAAGGCATTGGTGCATCCGTCGGGCTGGCGATGGCCCTGGCCTCTGGAGCAGAGCTGGATCTTCATCAGGTCACCTCCCGGATGCCAACGGCTGCTGACGGATCCGAGGTAGCCTTCGCCCTCTACGCTGCCCGTTGTAAACGTTATGGGCCGAAGTTGATTAACTTGTTGGCTGAGTACGCGCTGAGGCAGCAGCGGGAGGCCAAGAGTAGGCAGACCGGCTCCGAGGCTACCCAGGATGCGGCTTCTTAGGCCTTGTAGTTTTAGGGTAGCTTTTGTTTCTTTTGTTGTAATTATATCTATGAACAGTCCTTGCGCCACGCAGTGGCTTTTTGCTGTACATAATGAATTTCCGAGTTCTATGTTCATTCGTCTGCTTGTTCGGAATTTCCGATGTTTGGAAATCGAAGGCAGAGTGAGGCGCTGCCAGAGAGGAGTATTTGATGGGGGAGTTACGTCGTCTGGCCGAACAGCTTCAATGTAAGTTTTTCGAGTTGCTGTTCATTGTTTCGGATGCGCCTGTTGGCCTTGCATCTTACTTTTGCAAGTATTGCAGGTGCTAACCTTGCTCCAAAAGAGGAAAAGGAGCGTGTTGCTGTTCGGATCAACTGCCTGACCCAGCAGGACATGGAGGCCGGTGGTTTTTTCTGGATGGACCGCGATCGTGCCCTGGTCCTTGCGACTGTGCGGGATCGTGTCCACCAGGTATCGCGGGTGCTTCGTCAGGCGAAGGCTTCGTTGGCGTCAGTTCTGCACATGATGTTTCCGCTGGATGTGGCGCCGTCGACTCTCTAGGGCCTGCTGGCGAAGTTTCGAAATGTGCATCGTGTTAGGGAACTGGTGCGGCATCATCTTGTCGCGGGGGTGAAGGCCGTGCTTTCCCTTGTGGGGTTACATCGTCCTGATGTAGATCTGCCTGCTGTAGCGGCTGGGCCGCCTCTTCGGCCGGATGGTGGTGAGTGTGATATGCGTCCACATTATGCGGCTGTAAGGCAGCATGCCGAACAGATTGTAGATCTGTTTGAGAAGCGTGCGAAGGTTATTCTTCAGAATAGGTAGGACCTGTAAAAAATATAGATGTAAAATTTGTATATATTCGACTAGGCGTGTTGTGCCCTTTATTGTAAAGGTTTATTTTTGTTTAGCACGTGGTGCTTTATTTGTATACGTGCACTTTTCGTTAGCCTGACGTGGTCAGCTACTCAGGTGTACACGCGTTATCCTCAGTCGACGAAGTCGTGAGGTGGGGGGAGCCCCCGAGTGTGTTGTAACATGGAGTAAAATGCAGACAATAGGTGAAAATTTTGGGGCGAGGCACTTAGCTTTATTCATATCGTAAGGAGGAGGTACATTGTTCGGCT
This sequence comes from Avena longiglumis, assembly GCA_030063025.1. Taxonomy (NCBI): domain Eukaryota; kingdom Viridiplantae; phylum Streptophyta; class Magnoliopsida; order Poales; family Poaceae; genus Avena; species Avena longiglumis. Next base: position 103,353,191 of record CP125975.1, on the reverse strand, counting down.
GAGTAGCCTTGGCTGAATAGCCTTATTGAAAGTAAAAGGAGGGGGTAGCTAGGGGTAGAAGCATTGTAGTTGTGCGACGTTCCATGGGTTGGAGTATGCGACTCCAGACTCCACGTGCTTGAGGCGATAGGCTCCACCTGGGATGACTTCAGTGACGATGTAGGGTCCTTCCCATGGTGACTCGGATTTCTTCGGTAACTCTTGCTTGAGTCGCAAGACTAGGTCTCCTTCGACGAAGGACCTTGGGCGCAGCCGTCGGCTGTGGTAGTTGCGGAGGCTCTGTTGGTACACCGTTGATCGAGCTGTTGCTATATCACGCGCCTCATCGAGTGTGTCGACGGCGTTTTCGAGTGCGGCCGTCGATTCGGCTTCGCTGTAAGCGACAACCCGTGGGGCCTTGTGGCGTACCTCTGCTGGTAGCACGGCTTCGTCTCCGTGCACCATGAAGAAAGGAGTGTAGCCAGTTGAACTGTTTGGCGTTGTGCGTAGGTTCCATAGGACCGAGGGTAGCTCTTGTGTCCAGGCTCCTGCGAGTCGCTCGAGTGGGCTCATTAGGCGCTTCTTGATGCTAGCGCCGACGAGGCCGTTGGCCTTTTCGACCTGCCCGTTCGTTTGCGGGTGCGCCACGGAGGCGTATGTGATGTTGATTCCGAGGTCTTCGCAGAAGTCCTGGAATTATTTGGAGATGAAGTTCGACCCATTGTCGATGATGATGCTGTGCGGCATGCCGAACCTGTAGATAATGGATTCGAAGAACTTGACGGCCGTTTTGCCTTTTTGGTTAGTGACGGGCATGGCCTCAATCCACTTGGTGAATTCGTCGACTACGACCAGGAGGTAGATGTGACCTCCTTTCGAGGACCTTGGCAGTTTGCCGATCATGTCGAGGCCCCACTGGGCGAAGGGCCAGGCCAAAGGTATGGGCCCGACCTTTGATCCGGGTGCGTGTGGTTTATTTGCGAACCTTTGGCACCCGTTGCATCTTCGGACGATGTCTTTGGCGTCGTTCATGGCCGTTGGCCAGTAGAATCCAGCTCGTAGAGCTTTGGCGACGAGGGAGCGGCTGCCCGCATGATGGCCGCAGATGCCCTCGTGGATGTCTTGGAGGATAGTTTTGTCGTCACCGATGGTGACGCACCTTTGCAGTTCACCCGAAATGCTGCACTTGTACAACTCGCCATTGATGATAGTGAAGTCCTTGGACCAGCGAGATGTGCGTCGGGCATCTGTCGGGCTATCAGGCAGTTCTCCATCTATCAGGTACCTGAGGTATGGCCGTGTCCACGTTTCTTCGACTGTCATGACCTGCATTAGGTTGACCACTGCGACCTCGGTGTCGAGCTTTTTTGGTCCTTCCTGTCCTTCGGGTAGCGCAGCCCCCGATTGCTCTGCTTCTTCAGGTGATCCCTTGAGGAATTTCCTTTTGATGGACGGCATGCAGATCTGTTCGAGGAACACACTTGGTGGCACCAGTGCGCAGGTGGAGCCGATGTTGGCGAGTTTGTCGGCCTCTTCGTTGCTTTCTCTCCCAACATGTTGAAGCTCGCAGCCGTCGAAGTCTCCTTTGAGTGCGTTGTAGAGTGCGCGGTACGCAGTCATGTTGGCGGCGTGTGCATCGCACTCGTTCATCGTCTGCGTAGATGACCAGGTTCGAGTCTCCGTAGATGACTAGGTTCGAGTCTCCGTAGATGACCAGGCACGTCGTGCCGCAAATCTTGGACATCCTCATGCCGTGGATGAGGGCTTCGTATTCGGCCTCGTTGTTGGAAGCTCAAATTTCATCCGGAGGACATACTTCATCTTGTCACCCTGCGGGGAGGTCAGTATGACTCCGGCTCCTGCTCCGGCTTCGCGCTTGGAGCCGTCGAAGTGCATCGTCCATGACTATGTCATGTCCGGCGTGTCTGGCAGCTGTAGTTCCATCCAGTGGACGAAGAAGTCTGGAAGGACCTAAGACTTGATCGCGTGGACCTTCTCGTAGATGATGTCTAGAGGTGACAGCTCGATGCCCCACAGGGCCACACGTCCTGTGACCTTCGGGTTGTTCAGGATGTTTTTCAGGGGTGCCTCATTGACGACCATCACCTGATGTTCCTGGAAGTAGTGGCTCAGCCGACGAGTCGTCATGAACACGTCGTAGGCGAGTTTCTGGTAGTGAGGGTACCTCTGTTTTGTCGGCGTCACTACCTCGCCGAGGTAGTAGATTGGGCATTGGACCCCATGGGTCTTGCCTTCTTCGGGTCGCTCGACCACCAGTACGGTGCTTACCACCTAGTGTGTGGCTACTATGTACAGCAGTAAAGGCTCGCGCTCCTTTGGCGTGACCAAGACGGGCGAGGTAGATAGAAGCTGCTTTAGATCTTCGAATGCGTCGTCCACCTCGGGCATCCACTCGAATTTGTCTGCCTTGTGTAGCAGCTGGTAGAATAGCAGAGCTTTTTTGCCCATGTGGCTGATGAACCTGCTCAATGCCGCGATTCGCCCGGCAAGCTACTGGACGCCCTTGAGGTTCTTCGGCTTCTCCATGGCCATTATGGCCCGGATTTTCTTCGGGTTCGCCTCGATCCCTCGCTGGGAGATGAAGTAGCCTAGCAGCTGGCCAGATGAGACGCCGAAGGCGCATTTTTCTGGGTTTAACTTGATCTTGTATCGATCGAGGTTATCGAATGTCTCGCGGAGATCGTCGATGAGTGTCTTGGCCTCCCTTGTTTTGATGACTATGTCGTCGACATAGACTTGGATGTTGCGGCTGATCTGGTCCTTCAGGCATCCATGCATGCACCGTTGGTACGTGGCGCCTGCGTTCTTCAGCCCGAAGGGCATTGTGTTGTAGCAAAACACTCTGAACGACGTGATGAACGCCGTTTTCTCCTGATCTTCGACCTTTAGTCGGATCTGATTGTAGCCTGAGTAGGCATCGAGGAAGGAGAGTTTTTCGTATTCTGCAGTCGAACCGATGATCTGATCGATCCGAGGGAGAGGGAAGTGATCCTTCGGGCAGTGCTTGTTCAGCGATGTGAAGTCCACGCACATCCGCAGGATGTTAATGTCCTTTTTGGGAACCATCACGGTGTTGGCGAGCCACTCGCTCTCCTTGATCTCCCTGATAAAGTTTGCGTCGAGTAGTCTGTTGACTTCGACTCCGATTGCTTCGGCCCATGGTTCGTACAGTCGTCGGATGGACTATTCGATGGGTTTGGCGTTTGGAAATACATTGAGTGCATGCTCGGAGAATTCCCTGGGAACTCCTGGCATGTCCGCAGGACACCAGGCGAAGATTTCCCAGTGCTCACGGAGGAATTCGACGAGCGCGCTTTCCTATGCGGAGCTGAGGTCGTTGGCGATCAGTGCCGTCTTGGAGGCATCCGTCGGATGGACCTGTACCTTCTTTGTGTTGATGGTGGGGTTGAAGTACATCTCTGGTGCGTTCTGTCTTGCGACTGGGGGTGCCCCGTTGTCCGTCACCTCGCGGAGCCTTACGAGCTCCTCCTGCATGACGAATGACCGGGAGATTCTGTTGAAGTCCCTGCGCAGTGGTACGATCGGGTGAAGCTCCCATGGACCGTGACGACGCCCCTGGGTCCTGGCATCTTCAGTAGCAGGTACGCATAGTGCGGTACCGCCAGGAATCGTGCGAATGCCACTCGCCCGAGGATGGCATGGTATTGTGATGGCCGGTCCACCACTTCGAACTCGAGTCGCTCACATCGGAAGTTATCCGGCCTGCCGAAGATGACGTCGAGCCATATCTTTCCTAGGGGGAATACACCATTCCCTGGGACGATGCCGTGGAACGTTGTATCAGAATGTTCCAGGCTGCACAGCGGGATCCGCATTGCTGCCAAGGTACTAGCAAAGATCAGATTGATGCCGCTGCCACCGTCCATGAAGACGCGGCTCATGTAGAACCCTCCGATCTGTGCCTCGAGCACCAGGGTAGCATGACCTGGGCGAGGGACCTGGCAAGGGTGATCCGAACGGTTGAACGTGATGCAGGACTCCAATCCGCTGAGGTACTCAGGGATGGCGGGTGGAGCGATCACGGCCAGGTTAATTTGGCAGGTGATTTTCTTCTGCACCCTGTTTGTTGGGCGCCCTTTTTGGATCATCAGTGATCCTTTCGGCGCGGGGTACCCATGCCCACCGTTATTCTGCGCGGGTACGATTGGGTGGTTCGAAGGTCCCGCAGGTGGTGGGGGACGAGCTCCATGTGCGATCTCACCTGGTGCAGGTGCATTCCCGTATCCAGGGTTCGAGGCTTGCTGCCTCATCTAGGCCATGCTCTCGCTGAGTTTCTGGAACTCGCGGAAGTCCTTGATCATGTGGCTTGCCTTCTTCTTACCATCATGCTTGTCGATGTAGACGTGGATGGTGCATGGACCCGACAGTTTGTCGTATGCTGAGGGTCCGTCGTCACGGCCACGGCGTTGCCATGACTGCGTTGGGTGTCCTCCGTCACGGAAGTTGCTTCCACGGTATCCGCCGTTGCTGCGGTTGCCGTCACTGCGGCGGTCGGCGTAGCCAGCCGCGACCATGTAGAGTCCATCGCGATCGTCGTGGACGCGCGATCTTCTCTTGCTACGGTGATCACGTCGCCGGCCATAGTCGTCTTCCTCCTCCGAGTGCGCTCGGTGGACGGAGTCCTCGCCGTCGGCCCACCTATTGGCAATGTCCATGAGGTGGTCGAGTGTCTTGGGCTTGACGCGCCCAAGTTCTCCTTGAAGTCCTGGAGTTTGACGTCGTCCTTGAAGGCGTCGATAGCTCTCTCCTCAGAGATGTGCGCCGCGGAGTTCTTGGTGTTGGACCAGCGCAGTATGTACGAGTGAATGGATTCGCCCGTTCGTTGGGTGTAGGCCCGCAGCTCCTCGATCAAGGTAGGCCTCTTGCTGGTGCCCTTGAAGTTTCGGACGAAACTGTACGCCAGCTCCTCCCAGCTTTGGATGGATCCCGAGGATAGGCACGAGCGGATCCGAGTTCTTTGTCATTGCGGTGAAGGCATTGCATGGCGGTTTCCTTGTTTCCACCGTGTAGCTTGATGGACAACAAGTGGTCGCTAAGCCACGCCTTGGGGTCATGTGTGCCGTCGAACTTCGAAGTGTCCGAAGGAAGCTTGAAGTTCCGCGACATCCGTGTCCGCCAAACAAATCTGCTGAAGCATCGGGCTCCGTAGAGTTCTCCTTCGTCATCATCCTCCTTGGATTCAGACGAGCATACGCGCCAGCGCGTGCCTTGTCGATCTTGCGCTGCGTTAGCTCACTTCGAGCGTCGTAATCACGGCTGCGATGGCGCGAGCTCTTGTGCCTTCGAGGAAGGTCGTGCTCTTCATCTTCGGATGGGGCTACGATTGAACCTGACCGCAGTCTTCTTCTTTGGCCCCGCAGGATCTTCTCCGTGGAGCGCAACTCCAATGAGTCTGAGTCCGGTAAGCGCGGACTTATGCATGGCCCTTTTCGGGTCCCCCTCCGGAGGTGGATGGGATGCGAGGTACGCGGTGGCCGCCATGATTGCAGCTTGCGGTGTCTTCGGGATGACGTTGCCATCGGCGTCCATCTCCATGAAGGACGCGTTGAGGGCCCGAGTCACCTCGCGACGTGCCTTGGGATCCATGTTCTCTATGCAAGAACGGTGCTTGTTGCCATGGCAAAGAGCGCATATCGCCACACTGGACTTCGAGGCTGCTTGCTTGCGTTTGTCAAGCACCTCTTGCATCTTCACCTGCTTCTTGTGCTCCTTGATTAGGAGGATGTGGTACGCCATCAGCAGGTCCCGTGAGGCATCTGCGGGCAGGATCTTGTTGCCTTCTACGGCTTCGTGTGCTTGAGCCCATCCTTCCTCGCTGAGGTGGATGACCCGATCAGTGTCGTTCCCATTGGGTGGGGGGACTGCTTCTTCTGTTCCCGCCATTTCTACCATGCGGGTTGGGTGGCGGGTTGTGCTCCTGATCCACGTCACTCTAGATGACTACAGCGCACTGGTAGCGCTCGTAGATCGGATTGCTGCTACCGCAGCTTTCGGATCCAGAACCGTAGGTCCCTTCACCTGATGGTGGATCGCACAGATCTGATTTGCAGTTGCTGCTGTCATAGAACTCATCCGTCGATGGTGATGTGCGTAGCACGGGGTGTGGAGCCCACGAAGCAGGCCTGATCGACGGCAGGGGCACCCTCTCTGGGAGGCGGAGAGTGCCGGTCTGCCCCACCTGGAAGCAGAAGCTCCCGAACAGGATCTCGAGTCCGTCGCCAACGGGCTCGAAGTCCTTCAGGGTGGTTGGCGAGTGGGCGGTGAAGTCGAAGGTGCCGAAGAGGAGATGACTCTCTGTCGCCGCGGAGTTGTAAATCGCTTTGGTTGGGACCGTCACGATCGCACAATCAGCGCCCCCAATTCCCACAGACGGCGCCAATTGACGAGGTTTAATCTCGTCAATGCCCATTGTTATGGACTTGGGTTTTGGAGAAGATGGGGATGCTGGAGATCGTGGAACGGTTAGCAAACAAGCAACACGGGGACACGAGGTTTACCCAGGTTCAGGCCCCTAGAGGGAAAACCCTATTCCTGCTTGTCTGCTCTTGATTACGGCGGAACCGAAAAGTACAAGGGTGCGTAGATGCAATCTGGCGTAGAGGTGTGTATGCGGTGGTATGCGAGAGATTGTAAGAGAGACTCCTCGCCGTGCCCTCCTGGCCTTTATATAGAGATAGGCAGGTTCCAGACACAGATCGAGTCGGTTACAGGTTTTAGGGTTTACCTCTTTAAATTTTCTATCTACTCTAGTCTTGTTTTCAAGGATCCGAAGGCATAATGGGCCCTGGCCACCTGAAAGTCTTTATGGGCTGGCGCATATTCTCGTGGGCCTTTCTTGGGCTGGACCAGGTATGCTAAGGTAGTGTACCCGTAGGATATAATTATGTCAAAGGGTTTTTTCAGACATAATAAATATACCAAGTTTGATATGTTTCCTTATAACTATGTCACATAATATGACACCACGTGAAGGTTTCGCATTGTTTCGATCGTTTTTGAATTTTTTTATGCCCGTTTTAAACTATCGTCAAACTTTGTCGAACGACGGACATGAGGATTCTTAGCTCGGGGCCGAGCCTCGTTAAAATTGCATTGGATCTTTGATAAAATAGCATATTGTGAACCGAAAAATGTCCATATAAGGTGGTCTAGTATTTTTGTAAAATGTGGTGGTAGTATTTTGAATTATCCATTTGGTGGTTGCTTCATAAAACCGTCTGTTTTTTATGCTCGGAAAATTTAAAATGGCTTTTTGGTGCGACAAAAAGGAAAACTTTCTCCTGCAATATTGTTTGTCATCCCATGATACACATATATGCACAATATGGGCACATTATCACAAACTATGCCTTGATTCTAGCCATAACATTGGTCATTTGGCCTGAAAGCCAAGAAACCTCGAATATGATAGGTCATTTTGTGAAGGTTTTTTTGAGACATAATCAATATACCAAGTTTGATATTTTTCCTTCTAACTATGTCACATAATATAACACAACACGAAGGTTTCGTATTGTTTTCGATCGTTTTTGAATTTTTATGCTCGTTTTGAACTATATATAATGTTTTATGTTCCACTTAATTTTTATTTACAAATATGTACTATTTTGGTGTAGATAGACAGATCTTATTTTTTTGCAAATTTTGATATATTATTTGTATTTTTCGAATTAAAATTATTTAGTTATGATTTTTTAAAGTTTAATGAGGTAAAATAAAAAATAGCTACGCCGAGGACAGCCGTCGTCGTATGCTACGCCGAGGGTATCCGTCGACGTAGCATAGGATATGAAAGGGAAATTCTACCCCGACGGCTGCTTGGCGTGACTCGTCTGGACGATGGCTACGCCGACAGCCCCGACGTTTGGCCGTCGGCGTAGCTTCCTATTCCTGTAGTGACCGAAGAAAGTATGTGAAGTAAGATATGTACGAAAGTGCGTGAAAATAGGGCCGTGGGCTTAATTTGTATGCCCTTCGTCTCAAAATAGGTATCGCTGATTTCTTAAAATTTAAATAAATCTATATACTATTTAGTACTCTCCTATCTATGTTAATGGTCTTAAATTTGTCTAGGTACGAGTGCATCTCTAAATATTTAACGTATGAATTTTAATAAAGTTAAGGCTATTAATATGAATCAAGACGAAGTATATAGATTCAAAGCTGCGATATCTATTTGGAGAGTGAGGGAGAATCACCGTTGACATTTGCGCAGTGTGTGGCGATGTCGAGAGCAGACTTTTGGTAGCCGATGACAGTGACGACCTTGCCCTTGATGAGTTGAGTGGCCTCTGCGTGGTCCATGTTGGAGTAATCCATGGAGTGGATCACCGTGCCGTCAAACGCCTCTGGCCCTTTCTCCGGTGGGAAAGTGGGAATGTTGGGGATGCCACTGAACCTTCCCACACATAGAACCACAAAGTCCGCCACGAAAAACACCCCCTCCTCCCACCGCTTGCACGAATCGAGAGGCACCCCTTCCCTGCTTCCTCAAGACCGGGCCTCTCCCATGGCGCCCTCGCCGGAGTAGCCGGCGAGCGGTGGCCGGGAGTTGGCACCGGAGTAGTTAGGGCTTGTTTTTCTCTTTGGTTCTGTAGTTGCTACCCCGTATGGGTGTTTTGGAGCTATGCTCTAGATCTTTGCAGCCAGATCTGGGGTGTTGGACCTCTGTTCTTGGTGTTCTTGCTCTTCTGGCTAGAGCAGAGCACTGAGACGGAAGTTTCTGTCTCCGCAAATAAAGAAGCTGTGGCTTTTCTTGTTGCGTTGAGGATCTGCGAGGCAACATTCCTCCTGGCCTGCTGTGGTAGCGAGGGGGAGGAGAGTTGCGGTGTGGACAGGCGATGCGTGGTGTTCCTCTTGGCCGGCCGTGGTGGCGAGGAAGAGGAGCGCCGCAGGTCGCTGGCTTCAACGCTCCGAAGAAGGCGGTTATCTGGCGTCGGCCTCCGCATACTGGCCCCCTTCCTTCTTCCTACTTTGAACGGCCATGGTGGCTGGGGAAGTAGGAGTTGGATGGTGGGGCTGGTCCTGTGGCTCCGGCGCCATCGGGTCTCCAAGAAGCTCTTCTGGCGGAAGTTTCCAAGCAAAAGCGATGAGCGCCGATGCTATCCTTGGCCAAGGGGGCCACTCCGCGCCTCGAGAATCGAAGCTCCGAGGTTTCTTCTCCTCCAGATTTGGAGGTCTCCTGGTCCCAGCACGGCGCCCCATCCTGACGGTGGTCCAAGTGGTGTTGTCCCCGGCGCCGCCATGTCTTTGCCATGATCCAATCATCGACTCGGTGGAGACGAAGGACTTGATTGCTTTTCTTTTATGTTTTCTGAGGTCCTTTGTGTAATTTTCAAGGCCCAGCCTGTTACACTTGTCATGGCTAGGGTCCTTTTTGTAACTTTGCCCACCAAGTAATGGAGCTTCTGGGGCCTTCGGGCCTATTCCCGTTCAAAAAAAAAACAAAGTCCGCCACGTGGGACTAGCACATCAATCATCAAAGCTTGCCAAACTTTCACAGTGATATACAGTATTATTTTGCAGTGATCCAAGTTTTATAATTTCTCACCTCAACGTCGTCGTTCCCGTGCTGCACAGTGAGTCGCCACTCGCCGCGGCCGCTGCCGAACGCCTCGCCGTTGCTGGCCCATTGCTCCCATGCCATCACCTCCTCCTCGTCGATGCCGGAGTAATCCAGAGCGGCAACCCGGCTGCCGAACCTGATGCAATCTAGCACGTCGAAGTGGCGCGCGTACGAGTGCAGGTACTCCATGACCTGCTCATGGTCCGGGTACAAGTCCAACACGCTCGGCGGCCATGGGAAGTCCGTGAACTGGTAATATGGCCGTTGCGTCTGAAGCCGCGTTGAGGCCAGCGTGTGCGCCCACACGCCGCCGATGGCGTTCGCTTCGGCCTCAAACACGACAGGCCGGAAACCGCGCTCCAACGCGTGCTTGCACGCGGTCAGGCCGCTCACCCCGGCTCCGATGATGGCCACCCTTTTCTTCTCCATGGAACCCACCTACGTAGCCTTGACGAACGTACGTCGGTAGTGAGCCCATGGATGCCTTGGCATTTATTTATTTCAGATTGTCAGTTGGTTAATTCTGAACTTAACCTTGACACATTTGGTATAGTAATATGGTTGACTGGTTCCGAACTCTCAACGAGGAAATCACGAGCACTCAACAAAAAAAACATGAAGTTTTACGGATACGTCAAACCTCGTGCCGGATGCATCCTCTCCACCAATCTTTAAGTCATGCTAGACAATCTCAACGGATTGATCTTGCACCATTTTGTCATGGACACAATGAACTAGAGGATCAACGAAAAAATATATTTCATCCATCCAGAATTAATTAACTTAACTTCGTCTAGACATACATATATCCAAAAACATGTTTAGATACATGTGTATCCAGACAAATCTCTAACAATTAATTTGAAACAGGGAAGTAGTATTTTTTAGAGGAATAAAAATATATACTCTGTAGTAAAGAGTTGTTGTTCCCGTCTAGAGAAAAATAAGAAAGATGCATTCGTCTACTTATCTACTTATTATCTATTTATCGTAATTAGCAGATTCCTGGTAAAGGACAAAAAACCAATGTGTCAACTTCTTCTTTTGAATTGTTAGTTCCTCTCCGCGTCAAGAAGCCAGGGACCAGTGCTCCTAGCACTATGTTTGGTTGTTTCTGAACTTTCAACAAGAAAATCATGATTACTCAACGAGAAAACCATGAAGTTTTACGCACGTCCAAGGAAAACCACGTGTCAGGTGTATCCTCTCCACCATTCTTGACATCATTCTTGACAATCTCACGGGATTGTTCTTCCACCATTTTCTCATGGACACAAAAAACTAGAGGATCAATGAAAATATATATTTCCCTATTCAAAATTAATTAACTCAACTTTGTCTAGACATAGATATACTAAATAGTAGATTTTGATTTTGATTTGTTAAAATTTGAATAAATCTATATACTAAATAGTAGATTTATTCAAATCTAGACAAATTTGAGTCAAATAATATGGGCCGGAGGGAGTATATACTCTATAGAGAATATCATAAAAGCAAGAACATGAGGGCAGTGATGGTGATTTGAGACTTTGTGGCAACGAGGAACTGGTTGCATGATCTGTGACTCGCTACAGCTACTGTTTGCACAGGAGGAGTTTCTAGTCCTACCTTGTAGGGTGAAAATCCAATGTGTGACCATAATTGGTTGTATCTGGCAATGGTATTGTTGAAGTCGTTGTTTTGTGATGAGTGCTTTAGGGACTACTTTAGAGACTTCTAATAGAAACGAACCCTAACCCTCCCGGGTCGCCTCCCTCCCAGGCGGTCCCGGAGGAGCCTCCACCTCCATCCTCTAGGCCCAGCCAATCTATAAGATGTGGCCACCATTGCCACCGGCGGTGGTGGCAGCGCCCATCCGATCGGAACAACGGTGGGTGGAGTTGGGCGCTCGGTCGCATCACGCGGGAGGCGGCATGGCGTGGATTGAGGGACTAGGGCGGCGCGACCTAAGCGGGGTCGGGCCTGAGGCCTCCAGCGGAGGGGCGACGACGTGGAGGCAACGGTGTGCCGCCGGTGTGGCCGCCGTGATGGCGCTGATCACTGGTGTGTGTGATCTGGGCCACTTGGCCGTGATTTGGGCCTTTTGGCCCTTGATCGGGGTTGGAGGAGCCTGGGTTGGGATACAGTTGCGGGGGTCCTCGATCCCTTCGACGTCTCAGTCTTCTGCTATTTCCTTGCCCGTCGTCTTCGTGCTGGAGGAGGCTAGCAGCGTGGAGGCTTGCGAGTCTCGCAAATAATGGCGATGGTCCTAGAGTTTCTCCCGTGCCAATACAAAGATCTGCTTGATGTCTGACCTCGTTGATCTAGCCAGAGTTTCGAGTTCTGAAAGGCTACGTCGGCCAACTTCCATGGGCGCATCATGCCTGGATATTGCTAGATCGGAAGGTATTCGATCATCTGTACCCATATTTTTTTGGCCGTTTGGTTTAAGAGGGAGCGTTGCGAAGCTCTGTTGATTGTTACCATCATGTGTCATATGTTTGACGATCCATGGTAAAGTCAGATGCGAAGAATCTCAGAAAAGCGGGAACATGAGGCCAACGATGGTGATTTGAGTCTTTGTAACGATGAGGAAATGGCTACGTGATCTGTGATTCGTAACAGTGACTATGTATGGGGGGAGAAAACGCAACAGGGAGTTCCTAGTCCTACCTTGCTGGGTGAAAATTTAAGGTGTGGCCTTAATTGATTGTGCCTGATAATGGCCTTGTTGAAGATATTGTTTTGCGAGCGAGGACTTTCTCCAGGATGATAACCTATGATTTTTATCAAGGGCGACGACAACGCTTGTGCACTGTTTCTTTTTTAAGGCGGCTATTGGAATGGTTGGATTTCTGGTGTTAGTGTCGTTGCTTAGAGAAATAGTTCTCTATAGCGGGACTTTTTAAAAATTCTTTTTCTAGGCTATGTACATCCGTAAAGCCACTAGGGAATGCGTTGTTGCAGAGACTGGCACTACTAGGAAAATGATTATAGATAGATTTTAATTCTATGGCACATATAGAAAAAATGTTCCACTAAAATTAATTTTGTGACGCATATAGCAAATGCTCCACAGAATTCTTGCAATTCTGTGACGCATATAGCTATATGCGCCACAGAAAGTGAGAATTTTGTGACGCATATAGACCCAGCACATGGGCATGTCAGAATTCTGTGGCGCATATTGCTATATGCGCCACAGAATTCTCACTTTCTGTGGCGCATATAGCCATATGCGCCACAGAATGTGAAAAACAGATTTAAAAAAAGGTATCACCTACAACCCCTCTATCTTAAGACGAAAACCCTATCCACATCGCCTCACCAGACCACCCCGCCGCCGCCAGACCACCCCGCCGCCGCCCCTCGCACCTCCTCTCGCTCGTTGCCCGCCGCCGCCACGCACCTCCTCTCGCTCGTCGCCCGCCGCCGCCAGGCACCTCCCCTCGCACCTCCTCTCGCTCGTCGCCCGCCGCCGCCACGCACCTCCCCTCGCACCTCCTCTCGCTCGTCCCAAGCCATGCCCTGCCCCCAGGTCTCGTACACAAACAGGAAGCGCAATTTTGGTAATCTCGGAAGAGACCGGAATTATTTAAAATGTGCCCCAAGTCACTACTCCCATTCTATTCTCACGTTGGAAGAAATATTGTCCCTTCCATGCAGTTTGATGCTCTTATCGCGGCATTGCCATTATCATCAGAAGAGGATCAGTTGAAAAGAATTCAAGAACTTCAGGTGTGTATCATCATAGTATAAGTATCAAATCAGTTTAGTTTAGTTCACCCAGAAGTGTGTTATGATCTGAAATAGGCTAACTTACCAAAATAGCTACACAAGGAATTATGCACCTGCAATTCTGAACCAAAGGGTACTGGCACCGTTTCCATTCCTTTATTTCAATACAAAAACTAGGAAATTAGACCATCTGGTACACATTTAAGTTCACATACTACTAATACAAGAGAAGCTAAAGAGGGGATGTGGCAGCACCACGCCAACAGCAGAAGTATTCGTAGCCATGGCAACATGCATTTTTCCAACTACTTTTGTCTCTTCAAGAAAACACAAAAGCTTGCATTTCATTTCATTGCAAATATAGAGATAAATACTAGCATGTTATCCTTGCACTCCAGTTCATTCACTAGTGCAGAGCCCCTCCTTTAACTCCGGTTGGGAGGGCCCTCTAACAGCGGTTCCCCAACCGCTGTTGAGGGTTCGGTGTTAGAGGGGGGGCTTTAACACCGGTTCTTATATGAACCGGTGTTAAAGGGTGGCGCACGTGGGGCTGCCGCAGGCCTCAGCCCCCCCCCCCCCCACTTTACCACCGGTTTGTATCTGGAACCGGTGTTAAAGGTTCTTCTGCATGGCAGATTTAGGCCGTTTTCTGCGGCGAGTTCTGCAGCGGCAAACGGCCTAAATCTCTCACGACTGCATTTCTGCCTGCCCGTTCTGGCGTATTTACGTGGGAGGGCGAGGGGAATCGATCGAGCGGTATACACATAAATCGTCATCGGTACATATGAGTAAATGAATAATTAAGCAACTATTATTATACACAAACATCGTCATCGGCACATACATCGTCATCGGCACATATACATCGTCGCGTTCATTTTGGTGGATATCTAAAGAGTTCTCCGCCAGGCGTGACGACCTCATCAAGTATGAACCCCGCCAATTCCTCTTGAATGGCTCGTATGCGTTCAAATGGTAGTAGTTGGTCCCGCATCCGTTCGATCTGAATATATATGAAGAATGGGCCGTCAATATATATATAAGAATAAAACTCAACACAATTGATGGTAATAAAATAATGTTGTGGACTTTGTTTACTTACTCTAAGTTGTTCTAGTGCGGCTTGGCCCGTCGCACATATCGTGTTGCCAATGAACTCGCAAACATAGTACCCACATAAGTTATTGCCGTGTCCCTGATGCGCGCACTTTACAAGAATAGAGAGTTCAATCAAAATAATAATCAATAAAGCATGATATAATGGAATTGGAAGCTAGCTAGTATTACTTACTTTTTGGTCTACAAATTTTAGTTCTTCTGACCATTCACCCACTGCCCGTGAACCTTCTTCAAACCCTGTCCGGCAAAGAAAATGGATAAAGGAGTAATTAATTACTTGTTGTCACGAAAGTTGCCGATCTAGTGCGATAATATGATTGAAATTACCTCTGGAGCATCTCTCTAAAGTCTGCCCATATCTCTTTTCTTTTCGAACGAGTCCATGACAAGGACTTTTCTGAGTCGGGTTGAATGACTAGCAGAATAAAGTAGAACCTCATACGCATAACTCATCATCAGTTACACTTAACATCGAGTAAGCGAAGCAGAATGTGTACAAGAGAGAGAGTAATCACGAGAAGTTGTAAGGCAATAGTATTTCCCTTTTGGTTTGTTGTCTCAGTAAAGACGTTAGCAAGTAATCTTCTGTTTGCCCGGGTTTGGTTTTTACCACTTCTTCATGAACTCTATTTGGGTCAACGAACCCAATGTCAAAAGGGCCTCCTTTCATGCATTCCATAATCTTTTTCCTGCATAATAGTATATACATATATGGTGAGCATATATATATATACATGCAATTAATGAAGTGAATGGGATGAGATAAAAATTACAGAAATAGTACTTACACACAATAAAGGCTGATGGCAGATTTGTCGAGTTCCTTCTGATTGAATAGAAAATGCAAGTCTTGAATGTTGAAGTCGATCGCGTCGTCTCCGCACAAGAAAATCTGATCTCTTATATGCGCCGTGATCCATTCTTCTTTTCTCGTCTTGCAGAAATCAAGGTACCACTTGTGCAATTTTCGCATCTTTGTTGGTAGATTCTTGAGCTCCTCTTTCTTGACTAGATTCTTCCCATACTTCCATGGCTGTATGGGGTTGGCATCGCATTTGGGCAAGTTGTCTCCCATGACGTTCAAGTATGCAATGTAAGTCATCCCCATCTCATTGGCCTTTCTTTATAGCTCTGCCTCGTAATCATTTACGGGAGGAGCGTCCCGTGTGTCGAACATTTGGAGCGGGGCACATGATTGGTTTTCCTGCTTTCCGAGCATGGGAACTGTTTTCTGGGGTGCCTCACGACTGCTACTTTCATTCTCCCTGCGGCTCCTTGCATCCGCCTTCAAAATCTGGCGCTCGTAGTCCGGCACAAGTGGGGTTTCAGGTTTTAAAAGATTTTTGTAAAACTTCTCCACCACCGCCGGATCTATTTTCTCCTTTGGCTCGGCCCGTCTAGGTGCAAAGAATTTCTTGACCTGTTCTTCCGAGATCCTATTGGTCTCCTCGTCGCTGCGATTCCACGGTAAAACCGGCAATGGCTTGGCGGAAGGCTGCGGGACGTAGTTTTTTGAACTCTTTGGCGTACGGTTTTCTGCGGATTTCTTTGTGGCGATTACTCGATGCTCCTCGTGGCGTGCTCTTCCGCTTCTGTTGAGGAGATGGCTGAAGCACCGGAGATGGTGACGGGCGGAGATGGCTGCCTTGAGAGAGATGGCCGACGGGCGGAGATGGCTGCGTGCAGAGATGGCTGCCGTGCGGAGATGGCTGCCAAGCAGAGATAGCTGAGCGGCTCGGGGCTAGCTGACGCGGAGACGACGGGGGTGCCAGTGAACTCCAATTTGGAAGCATAGTGTGTTCCTTCTTCCAAAGAATGGTTGTTTTCACTGCAAATTTGAGTTGAGTTTCCCCTTCACCTGTAGCATGGTCAAGCTGTGCTTCCTCATATTCCTTCACAACCTCATCCACCCCGACAATAGCATAGCCATCTGGAATCGGTCGGCAGTGGTAAGTTCCACCAGCTACAGGAGGTAAGGCATAGCCGACAGCCACCATAATGGATAAGCCCATTAATCTCACATGCAGCTCAGCGTGTTCGCTCTCCGTGATCTCATCCACGGGGTATCGAGGACACGTCATTTCAAGCGTGGGCTGCACGTTCTCCGTGGAAGCCACACTGCTTTTCCGCAGATGCGGGCGGGCAGCTTCCAATGCAGGCTCTTCGTGCCGCTGAGATGGGCCGGTAGCTTGATGGCTCTGTTGTGCATTCACTTGCGCCTGCAGCGCCGCAAGTGCATGTTCTATCTGTGTCATCCGCTCTGTATGCTCTTTTTCTTTTCTGCCGCGCCATCTGTAAGAGTCGCTCCAGTCGGCAAACCCATCCTTCCACGTCATACCCCATGTGCCTCGTGCATGTCCAGGGTGTTCTTTTTTACCAATGGCGCGTGTGAGCTGGTCATTCTCTCTGTCGGGATGGAAGGTCCTGGCGGATGTTTCCTCGTATGCCATGATGAGTTCAGTGACGGGTTTGGCAAGGAGGGTTGGGAAGATACACAATCGCTTACGGGTCCAACCTTGCCCGATTCCAGAGAACCAAGTCTTTGCACATAGGTCCCACCCATCTGTCTAGGGTGTGATCCCTCTCTCGCGCAGGGCCTTCTTAGCTTCCTCCCACTTAGGCCTCGAGATATGTAGCCACCGACCCGGCCCTCCGGTGATATTCCTTCTTGGGGCATTAAGCGTATTGGTTTCTGACCTCTTTTTAGCTATAGCACTTTTTTATATGTCTCAAATTCGGGCCAGTGAGGTCTTATCTTCGCATAATATGCGTCTTCGAAATTTGGAGTCTCGCCAGATTTGACAAATTTGTTCAATTTTGTCTTCCAGTTGCGGAAAGCGTCAGCCATCTTCTTTAGAGTCCACTCTTTGACCTTTTCCTTTATAACCGGGTTGTTTTCATCCTCCTCTGGCGGAAGGGTGAAATTTACCAACAACGAATTCCAAAGCGTTTCTTTGGATCTGTCATCGACAAAGGTACTGTCGCCCTTCTTTGGCTTATTCCAATTTTCAATTATGATTGGGATTTGGTCCCTAACAAGAACTCCAGCCTGACGTACAAATTTGTCTGCGGCCTTCTTGGGCTCCATCGGCCTGCCATCAACACGGATCGCCGATCGTGAACTTTGCACGATCTTTCAACCGCCGGCTCGCTACCGCTTGCTCTTTTTCGTAGAAGAAGATGGTTGCTGGCTGGTCGATCCAGGGCTAAAAAGAAGAAAGAAGCGTTAATTAATACATGTAGAAGAAGATTGTTGGTGGAAGTCGCAGAGGCTTAATCAATTCATATACCTCGCGGACTTTGTAACCATTAAATTCGTGCTCACCGAGTCTTCATCTTCTCCATGACTAGTACTTGAGTCGTCATCATGTCCCTCCAAGTTCAGATATTGTGAGGTGTCCTCATCAATAATGTTCTCCATTATTTCTTCTTCTTCAAGGTTTCTACTAAGTGGATCCATAGTTTCTAAAACAATAATATTATCTAGAGTAAGAGTGTAAACATTCAAGTGGACTTGGATTCATACACAAATATACATATTATTCATACCAAAATACACAAATAAATACACAAATGAGTCAAAGGTCCAATTTGTATACAAATTTTAATCTATGCATGTAGTACAATTTATCGAGCAAACAAGTTTTAATCAGGATGAGTCAGCAATCATACACGTGGCAGACACGTGGCGTTCACCGGTGGGGTGACGTTGGTCTCGTCGGGCGGCGGTGCTCGTCGAACGGATGCGGCGGTCTCGTCGGGCGGCGGTGCTAGCGGCGGGCGGCGTCGGCGTTTAGGCGTGGCCTATGAGCTCCGAAGCGGCGGCGGCGAGACGCTCCTGCACGGGGAAGAGAGCGAGGTGGTCAGGGCTCCTCGAAATAGGCTTGCGCCCCGCTATATTAATATAGCAATCACAAGATACAACGACAATGTTGGAGCAACAGAAAAGCAACAGCACAATCTAACCCAAAAGAAAATAAAGAGAAAAATAAAAGAAACAAATGCCGACATCGAGCAGATCGACGAACGAAAACGACCCGTGACCGTTGCACCCTCCGGAGTTGTCCCACCTCACTCCTAGCACTTCGAAGCACCGTGTTTCAAGCAACACCTTCAAGAAGGAATGTGACGTTGACGACGCTGTTGCCCGGACTTGTCCTAGGGTTTCCCTCGATATCCTCTCAGTGTCAGAGGGTTTGGATGGATTCCCTATTTCTAAACTTGTCGAGGCTCGCCGGGGAAGACGACGATGACACGAGGCCGAGGCTCCCCGGGGAAGTATCCCTATCGCCATCGGCCGGACGGGTTGCACGGCGCGGGCAAGGGGGGACTCCCCCCTCTCCTCCTCGCCAACATGGACTCGTCGGCCCGCAACCCGACGAGGGAGCCGCGTCGCCGTCGCCCTCCGCGTCGGTTCCGGTGTGGCGTTACCGCCCGTGAAGTTTCGCGGTAGCGGATACCGTGGCGTGAGGCAAAGGCCTAGAAGCGGGCCGCAGCGTTAGCGTTAGAGGGGCGTTCCGAGGGGTGAAAACCATAATTCGGGGAAACTCCGGAAACACATGACAGGGGTTGATTTTGTTCTCTAATTAAACTTGTCATTTTAGTTGTTGACCAATGCATGATGATAGCTTACATAGCTAGGTTTCATTTTTCTGAACATTTTCATATATTATTTGTATTTTTTGACTTATAATTAATTAGATATTGAATTTACAAGTTTATAACATTTTCTGAAAATATTAAACCTAATTATTACCTCAGGCTGACGTCAGATAACCCTAACCCTAATCTTTTTGCACCGCAGAGGCATTTAGCCTCTTAGGCTGGCAGGTGGGGCCGAGGCCACGCAGACACCACGTGGGCGCCACGCAGGAGCCACGTCGGCTCGCCGGCCAATGGGACAGACGGCGGTGGCAGACGGTGGAGGAAGGCGTGTGCGCTTGCGTGCATGGGGGTGTTAGAGAGAGGGCGACGCGGGCTACCTAAAGATGGTGGCACCGCTGCGGAGTGGTCACCGGAGACGCATCAACGAGCGGCGGTGAAAACGGAGCTCGCAGGTTCTTGGCGGCGGAGCAATAGAGAGCGAGAGGGGAGAGAAGAAGGGGTCCAGGAGGACCAGCGGCTCATCGAAAATCAGATGGAGTCGATGGCGAGGAGAGGGGCAGCCGGACGGTGTTGGCAACATCCATGGCGACGAACATCGGTGACGGGAAAGAATAGGGCGATGCGGTCGATTAGCGGTGCCCGAGCTTGATTCCGTTGGCGAGGAGGGAGCTGACGTCGCGATGGTGCTCATGGCGGTCTCAAGTGGGCGAGGGGAGGCCGGAAACGGGCATGGCGACGGGCCGGAGCTAGGGTTCGGCCACGAGGAGGAACGCGCGAGAGAGAGGGGTCTCTGGGGAGAGAGGAAGGGGATAAGGACGAGAGGGGAGGTCGTGCACACGGCCAGAGCCCCACCGTGTTAGAGGGAGGGGAAGGATGCGGGGAAGAGAGGGTCGGGGGCGGCGAACCTCGAGCTCCGAAGCGGCGGCGGGCAATGGTCGGCGGCGAGACGACCTCGATCGATCTGGCTCAGTGGGGGGAAGAAAGGAAGGGGAAGGTGAAATAAATACCCCCTTTAACACCTCGTGGCTGGAACCGTGTTAAAGGGAATGCTTCACAAGATTTATTTCTTTAACACCGGTTCGTCTGGAACCGTGTTAAAGGGGGTGTGAAACGAAATAATCTTCTTTAACACCGGTTCTGCGGAACCGTGTTAAAGGGGGCATTATTTCATGCATTAAAGGGCATTTTAATTCAAAATATGATATGAATTTAGAAAATTCATATCTTTTTCATTCAACTCAGAAAATATGAATAATATATCATAATTTTCATAAAAATAATTTCTATCCATTCATGTAAATCATTTTATATTTACTTTACATGAAAATTTTCAAAATAATTAAAACACTTACATATAAATTTTGATTATTCAATTCAAACCAAAATAAATTGTTAAATCCTAAAATTTTGAACATAAGAAATATTAAGCATCTAAAAAATGATTTTTATTAGATCAAATCATATTTTAATGCCACATCTTTTGTATTAACATTTTTGAATTGATTGGATATTTAAATGTCGCATCTTTTGTATACACTTGAATCTCACCAAGCCTCGCTCAACTTGCATTGTTTTTTGATAAAATAGCATATTGTGAACCTAAAACTGATTTTTGTAAAAAATCATGAGCATCGTATCATGTACTTGTAGTTCATATCTGACACACTTCCTACCGATTCGGTAGGAATTTGTCTTTTTCACCAGAGGTGGACGGAAAGGTTTCAGATCCCCCTGTTGGTACATTGTCCATATAAGGTGGTCTAGTATTTTTGTAAAATGTGTTGGTGGTTTTTTGAATTAGCCATTTGGTGGTTGCTTCACAAAACCGTCTGCTTTTATGCGGAAAATGGAAAATGCCTTTTTGGTGCGATAAAAAGGAAAACTTCCTCTTGGAACATTGTTTGCCATGCCATGATGCACATGTATGCACAATATGGCCATATTATCACAAACTATGCCTTGATTCTAGCCATAACATTGGTCATTTGACCCGAAAGCCAAGAAACCTCGAATGAGATAGGTCATTTTGAGACAGTTACATAAAGCCGAACTGGAACTAAAAATTAAGATACATAAAAGAACTAAAAATTAAGATACATGGCCAGATTAAGTAACAATCGGCCGAACTGGAACTGAAAATTAAGATACATAAAAGAACTGAAAATTAAGATACATGGCCAGATTAAGTAACAATCGGCCGAACTTGTTTCGGAATGTTGGAGTGATTCAGTCATGCTCCTGCCTACACCTGTAATACTCGCCACTGTAGTCGTCATAGTCGCCGCCGCCGTCATCGTTGTTGTCGTCGGGGTCGCCATAATTGAACCTCTAGAGAGTACGCGTGGGCTGGACTTGAGGGTAGCGCGTGGGCTGGACTTGAGGGTAGCGCAAACGGGGGTTAGAGTCGGCGGCAGTGTCATAGGCCATGACGCTCTGGAGAGTTCGACCGCGCCACCATAGCCGACGGCCGGCCTCGTTGAAGTTAGGAGGAGGTGGGCCGTCCTCCTCGTGCCTGGCGAGTGCCCTCTCATGTCGATCCACGAAGAAGGCTTCCCAAGTAGGGAAATAGTCGGGATGCCATCTAGGATTCCTCCGCTCCTCCGGCGTGAGCTCGAAGTAGTAGTGGTTCGTGATGGACATCCGGCGCGCCACACCTAGAGGGATAGGAGGAACTGGCACGCCCGACGCCAAAGATCCAGCCGACGGGACACAAGAGTCCGGGCGGGGTAGTTCGAGGCGCAAAGCGCCTCCGCCTCCCTGGGGGTTAGTGCTACGGTGGAAGCCATGGGAAAGAGTGATGAGGTTACATATATGAGGCTAGAGATGTGCAATGACAATGGAGGCCAACCCCTACATATATATAGTGAACTAGCGGAAGAACTGGAGGAAGAATCAAGGAAGAAAAATGGCGAGAAGAAGAATGCGAGAAGAAAAATGGCGGGGAAAAAATGGTGGATGAACCTTTAGTCCCGGTTGGAGACACCAACCGACTAAAGATGAATTTAGTCCCGTTGGAGACACCAACCGACAAAACACGAGTCAACACTAATAATAGGGGTGAGTGTCGACATTATGTCGCGGCGTGTACCTATGCCGGATGGTGTCATCAACCGACTAAAGATGAACCTTTAGTCGGTTGGAGACACCAACCGACAAAACACGAGTCAGCGATAATAATAGGGGTGAGTGTCGACATTATGTCGCGGCGTGTACCTTGTCCGGATGGTGTCACCAACCGACTAAAGATGAACCTTTAGTCCCGGTTGAGACACCATCCGACAAAACACGAGTCAAGACTAATAATAGGGGTGAGTCGACATTATTTCGTAAGTGTCAACACTATGTCGAGCTGCTTATACTATAAATAGGCATCCTTGTGAGTCCATCCTCCAGGGCTTTGAGGCGGACACCACTACGGCTGCCAGGAGATGCCGACGGAGCCTAGTCCTCCGGCATCTCCGAGAAACTGGTCATAGAGGCACTCCCTAATATGTGAAATTAGTTAGCTCCCAGGTGTATTGATCTAGTTAGAGAAGTTACAAAGCTGCAAGATGGTTTTCGAGAGCAGGGACACCACTACGGCCAGTTTTAGGGAGATGCCGACGGATCCTAGTCCTTCGGCATCTCCAAGAAACTGGTCATAGAGGCACTCCCTAATATGTGACCGCGCGCGTTTAGAGATCAGATCTTAATGGTAAGTACGAATCGGGACAACTTCTTCTCATAGTCCCGGTCCATCCACAAAACATGACTAACTCTCAAGACATGTATTAATATTAAAAACACGAACTAGAGTTACATAATATGAGCATGAACTTCTTGGCATATGTCCTTCCTTATGATCGCTTCAGACGTAACCATGGAGCATCTTCTTTACTTAACGGAATGCTTGGGTCAGTTTTCACTGTGAAGGGCGGAATTTCATCAAACTTATTATAATCTTCTAACATGTCTGTCTTGTCCTCGATTCCCACGATGTTTCTTTTCCCTGAAAGAACTATGTGACGCTTTGTCTCATCATATGATGTATTCTTTTGCATATTTTTTCTTTTTTTTTGGTCTGGAGGACATGTCCTTCACATAGAAAACCTGAGCCACATCATTGGCTAGGACGAATGGTTCGTCTAAGTTCTTCATAAGATTGTTGAGATCCACCGTTGTCATTCCGTACTTCTTGTCTACCTCAACCCCTCCTCCTGTTAGCTTGACCCATTTGCATCGAAACAAGGGGACCTTAAAATTAGGTCCATAGTCAAGTTCCCATATCTCCTCTATGAACCCATAATACGTGGTCTTTTGCCCATTGTCTTCTGCATCAAGCGGACACCACTGCTTTTGGTTGGTGATCTTTTTATCTTGGCCTATCGTGTAAAATGTATTCCCATTTATCTCGCACTTGGAAAGTACATACGATCGAAGATGGTGTCCGCCAACAAGTACGGTGATCCCCAACAAGCAGGTGTTATTCGTGAGAAGTCTTTGCACCCGCCAAAACTCACCATGTGTTCACTTATAATCCATTCATCGACCGCCCGGTGTTTGAGGCGTATTAAATTCTTGTGTTCATTGATATACGGGCAACCAAGATAGATCTTTGTAAAACCGTGTAGTGTGCTTGATTGAGAGAATGCCCGTCCCTACATATCATTGCTTTACATCCTAGGGTGCCTTTTCCACGTAGTCTCCCTCATGTCGTGATTACGGAACACCAATCGCCTTAAGGTCGAATAAAATCAACACGTAACTCAATGACCTCCTCTGTTACATAGCCCTTGGAGATGCTTCCTTCGCCTAGCACGGTTATGAACATATTTCTTTAAGACTCCCATGTACCTCTCAAAGGGGAACATATTGTGTAGAACAGGACCGAGAATGGCAATCTCTTCTACTAGGTGAACCAGAGATGCGTCATAATATTGAAGAAGGATGGTGGGAACACCAACTCAAAGTGACAAGACATTGGGCCACATCTGCTTGTAACCTGGTAGGCTTTCCGGATCGATTACCTTCGAGATATTGCATTGAGGAATGCACATAGCTTCACAATGGGTACTCGAACATTTTCGTAGAAGCCCCTCAATGCAATCGGAAGCAATTGTGTCATAATCACGTGGCGATCATGAGACTTCAGGTTTTGGAATTTTTTTCTGCCATATTTATTATTCCCTTTATATTCGACGAGAAGCCGACGGACCTTGATACGCTCGACATTCAAAAAGATTTCCTTCTCGCTTTGGTAAGAGCATAGTGGCGGAGTTAAGTGGCATCGTTTACCCTTCTCGCTCGGATGCATAGGCTCTTGAGGGGCCTTGGACGTTGATGGTCTGTCGTTAGCTCGTGTATATTTTGTCTTCCCATACACTCCTAGAAAGCCTAGCAGGTTCACGCAAATATTCTTCGTCACGTGCATCACGTCAATTGAAGAGCGTACCTCTAAGACTTTCCAATAGGGTAGGTCCCAAAATATAGATTGCTTCTTCCACATGGGCGTGTCCGCATCGTCATTCGAACAGATAGACCGCCAGACCTTTTCCAAAGATTACTTCTAGGTCCTTGACCATACCAAATACCTCCTCACGACGGAGGAGGCTTCCTCCGGGGTTCTGCCAGACATTTGAAATGCTTGCCTTTCTTTCTTACTGGATGCAGGTTCGGAAGAAATCGGCGATACCCTAGGTACACAATCTTCTTTCATTTATCCAAATATACACTTTTAGTATCATCTAAACAGTGTGTGCATGCATTGTATCCCTTGTTTGACTGCCCTGAAATGTTACTAAGAGCAGGCCAATCATTGATGGTTACGAAAAGCAATGCTCGTAGGTCAAATGGCTCCCCTTTGTGCTCATCCCACATACGTACACCTGGTTTGGCCCATAGCTGTAAAAGTTCTTCAACTAATGGCCTTAGGTACACATCAATGTCGTTGCCGGGTGTGACCCACTGTGACCCATCAGCGGGGTGTCTCAACATCGCGTCTTTCTTACGGTCTTCCATGTGCCATCGCAACAACTTGGCATGCTCTTTATTTCTGAAGAGACGTTTTAACCGTGGTATTATAGGAGCATACCACATAACCTTGGCGGGAACCTTCTTCCTAGGGGCCTCGCCCTCAACATCGCCAAGATCGTCTCGTCTGATCTTATACCGCAGTGCAGTGCATACCGTACATGCATCCAAATTCTCGTACTTCTCACCGCGGTAGAGGATGCAGTCATTAATGCAGGCATGTATCTTCTGCACGTCTAATCCTAGAGGGCAGACAACCTTCTTTGCTTGGTATGTACTGCCGGGCAACTCATTATTTCTTGGAAGAAGATTCTTCATTTTTACCAACAACTTTGAAAATCTTGTCACCACACCATTCTCTGCCTTCCATTGCAGCAAATCCAGTGTGGCACCTAGCTTTTGTGGCCATCTTCGCAAGTTGGATACAACAATGTTTTGTGATCCTTTAACATCTCCAGCTTCTCCTTCTCCTTTTCGGTTTCACATTCTTCCTTTGCATCGGTAATGGCCCGACCAAGATCGTCATCGGGGCCCATCTGCCCTCTTGATCTTCATTATCTACCTCCGTTGCATTATCATCATATTCAGGATACATATTATGATAGTTTTCATCATCCTCTTCTTCTTCGTTGTCTTTCATCACAACCCCTTTTTCTCCGTGCTTGGTCCAACAATTATAGCTGGGCATGAAACCGGATCAAGGTGTGGGCGTGAATGGTTCTGGTATTTGAGTAGTCTTTCTTGTTACGACGGTGAACACACGGACAACACATAAAACCATTGTGACCACGGTTTGCATTAGCCACAACGATGAAATTTTGGAGGCCCGTAATGTACTCGGAAGTGCGGCGGTCACCGTACATCCATTGCCGATTCATCTGCATTAATATGTAGTATATATCAAAAAATAATAGGGAGATGACCATTTATATATATAGTACATCAATGACACATGAAACTATAGTTGCCGACCTCGACCGAGACGGAAAGAGCAACAAGAAAGCTTATTTTGAGCTCTCGGGCATTTCACCGAACACCTCTAGTGCATATGAAAAAAACACAAACTGGCACTCTTCACACCCTCTTGCTAGGCTCCAAAATGTGAACGAATGGAAGAGTGGGGTGTGTGTGGGCTGGGGTGGTGTCTTATATAGCCCCCCCCCCCTTTAACACCGGTTCATGCCACGAACTGGTGTTAAAGGGGGGGTGCACGGGCCACTGCTGCAGGGACCTTTAACACCGGTTCGTGGCACGAACCGGTGTTAAAGGGAGGGCTCCTTTTTTGCCGCAGGGGCCACGCTGGTACAGCCCCCCCTTTAACACCGGTTCGTAGAAGAACCGGTGTTAAAGCCCCTTTTTGGGATCAACAAAAGACCTCGTTTCCACTAGTGATTATATTTTCCAACTATGCATCTGCTATGTTTACCCTAATCTAGATGTAGTTTTTGGATCTGACACACACTTTAACCTGTTTTAGTATATTATACTATCTTTCTACATGTTATCTTTCCTCCTGTATGTTCTTCTTTGAGTTCACTAGGTAGTATTGCGATGATATAGTGGTAAACCTTATTGTCTCGAATAATAGATAAGCATGGTACCATGTGTTGTTATCGAGCCATAGTTATTTTCATTTGATGGCACAACTTTCATGACCAATTGTTGTTTACTGCCAAATAGAATAGGGTTTTCTCAGATGCTTCCTATATCAGGGCCTCAAGTATAGTTGATGGCAACTGGAATGCCAGACCTTTCTGGGAAACACCTAGGCAATCCTTTTTTTTCGAGGGTACGCCAATAGCGTACCAAATTTTTATAGAAGGGAGCAAACAATTTACAAGAACCCATATTGCCTTTGCGAACAGAGTTACACCTAGGAAATCCTGCTGGGATATTGGGCGCTTAACATTATGAACGTCTTATTGTTGAAACCTGCTGTATATCAGAAACTCTGGAAATCCTGTTTGTTCGGTTAACACTTGTGCTTAGGATCCATTATTTTTATGGTGAATTAATAGGTGGCAAAGGGATTCGATGCATCAGCCGGCTGCGCCGGAGAGGGAAGGAGCGAAGACCGTGCTAGTGCTCGCGGAGGTGATACCGGGCTAGGACAGAGGTTCCGCAAGGCGATTTTTCCGGAATATGACCTCCGAGGTGGTCCACGCGATGCAGCGGCCTCTGCATCAGCGAGCAGCTGCCTTGGAGGAGATCTCGGAGAGATGCAAGGTGCGGGACTGGCCGCTTCTGACTCAGAGGGGCTCCAGTGGGCGACTGCTGCAGGCCCTAGCGGTGAGATCGGATGTCGTGGCAGAGATGCGTCAGGCTGCATCAGCCGACTTGCCGTCGGCGGAACATTCGGTGGTGTTGATGGTCAGGGACACCAGCACCTCGGAGCAATGCCTGATGGCCGTGGAGCAACAGAGCGCGGTCTACCTACTGGCTTCCACCCATGCCCAGCGAGCGTCCCCGAGGTTGAGCGGAGTGGAGCTCGACTCGTTCCGTCTACAATTCATTCAGGAGATAGAGGCTGCGGGGGCTCGTCTGGAGCAGTCGAATCTGCGTCAATCGTGAATTCGTGCGACTGTGTGATTTCGAACTTGTACTCTCCCAATGACTTGTGTGTGTAACACTTGGACTCTCTATATTGATGTATTTTGTCACTTTGTATGAATTTCAGTGAGTTTCTGGATATTCCTGTGAGTTTTGTGCATTTCTGTGATATATTGTTGTATTCTGGTATATTTCCTGTGCATTCTGTGTATTTCTGCTGTATTCTGGTATTTTTTTTAAAATCCTGAAGCAAAATTCGGTGGCGCATATGGCATATGTGCCACAGATTGTTAGAATTCTGCCATATGCGCCACAGAATGTTGAGAATTCTGTGCGCATATGGCATATGCGTCACAGAATATTGAATTTTAGTGGTGAGGATTTAGTGGCGACTCCCATATGCGCCACAGAATTTCAATTTGGTGCGCCACTGGTAGCGTTTTTCATAATAATGTGGGTGTAATTGGTACTTTTATATATTAATATATATACTCTTTAAAAAAATGAGAGTTGGTACTTCCTTCTAAAGAAAACAAGAAAGATAAGTTCGTCTACTTATCTACTTGTCGCACATCGCAATTAGCAGCTTTCCAGTAAATGGCAAAAAACCAACGTGTCAACTTCTTTTTAATCGTCAGTTCCTCTCCGCGTCAAGCAGCCAGGACCTGTACTCCTAGCACTATGCTTAGCTTTTTTTTTAACAGGGAAACGGACCCGAAGGTCCCAGAACTGGCATTAATATATCAAAATTGTTACAATGCTGCAGAAATGACCTGAAAGATAGCAAATTACAACCATGTCCTCCCAATTTACACAGAGGACCCTAGAAAAATATTTCCAAGAGCCATCGAGTCCTCGAGTAAATCCCGACCTCGCCGGCGATGCAATTGCCACCATCGCGAGCCGCGTCCTTGCCAATGACAAGCAAGGTAGAGGGGCCTCCCGCCGGAGGTTGAAGGAGGGGGCTTCGGAAACTGGCCAGCGAAACCACTGATGCCGGCGAACCACCCGAGCCACCCTGACTGCAAACTGGAGGGGATTCCTTGAGATCTTGAGAGCTCCAGCAGCAGCAGAGGTCGTCACAGCAGAAGAAGAAAGCGAGCCACCGATGCCAGTTCGCGGCTTCCTCAACACATCCTGAACAACGAAAGCAGCAACTTCTCTACTTCTCCCCTCGCCACCATGGCCGGCCAGAGAAGGTTGAAGAGGCCTCATACGAAGACAGGGTGTACTGAGGCCACTGACCTGATGAGAGGAGCCACCGATGGGAGTCGTCGCCGCTGCATCTGGCTTCCTCCATGGAAGCTCCACACCGAGGATTCCTCCCAACAGGCGCTGGATCTGGCCAGAAAGATCCAGCGGATCGCATCCTGGCTCTTTGGCAGATCTGGTCTGCACCGCGCCAACCATCTCCCACCCCTCGCCACCACGGCCGGTCAGGGGGAGAAGCACGAGCGCCGGCCTCTAGATCTCGCCGAAGCAGCCGCCGCCGTTATAATAGAGGCTTTCGTCCTCAGACGCACTACCAGCGTTCCCCCACCTTAGGGACTCGCCAGAACACGAGGAGGACAGCCGTCTGTCGCCGAGCGGCAACGACAGAGGGGACAAGCCCATCGGCATCTCGCCATACGCCACGGAGGCAACAACGACTAACCCTAATCCTAAACCTACTGCGAGATGCCCTACACTTACTCTACACAGAAGATCCTGGCAACCTTCCCCATCTCCTCTCCTACCAGCATCGCCGGCGGAAGAGGAGGAGGGAGGCGCCAGGAGAACACGGCGACTCTCAAGGGAGAAGACTACTGAAGCAAGAGGGAAAGGAGGAAGGGTTGACACGGGAATTGGCTTGGCTTGCTTGAGAGTTATGCATCACATGCATCATCCTCTCAGCACTATGCTTAGCTGTTTCTGAACTTTCAACAACAAAATCACGAATACTCAATGAGAAAACCATGAACTTTTATGTACGACCAAGGAAAACCATGTGTCAGATGCATCCTCTCCACTATTCTTAATGTCAATCTAGACGATAAGATTGCCCCTCCATCATTTACTCACAGACACAAAGAACTATAGGATCAAGGAAAATATATATTTCTTCCGTCTATATTAATTGAGTCGGTTTTGTCTACACAAAAACTATCTAGATAAAGCAAAGTCAATTAATTTGAGAACGGAGGAAGTGGAAATTTTTTTAGTGGAGTTTGCTACTTGCAGGTAGAGAAACACGGAGACAGCAACGTGAGCTCCAGGCGGCGGCTATGAAATTTGAATTTTGAACTCGCCAGCGGGTCGCTGGCCCGCTGCTGCAGGCTGCCCTCTCCGTGGTGCTGGCCGCGGCGCGCCATGGCTACGTGGCCCGCTCTCCCCTAGCCCTCCTCCCTGTTCCACTGGAAAGCCTTCGTCACCTTGGTGTTTGCGGGGTGCCGCCCGGGGTGGTCGCCGGCCACCATGCTGCTCTGGCTATAAGCGAACCGCCTAGTCCTCCTTAATGCGACGGGAGTGGTGGTCGACACCTGCGATCGCCGGCAGGGGGAGTTCGTCTGGCAGGGCGCCTCGCTGCTCTTCCCCCAGTGCACAGAATCAAGGTGGGCGGCCGCTAGATCCATCCGCACTCTGGTGTCACCCTACCGCCGCATGTCCCTAGGCCGGCCCCTCCACCGTACCGTTCTGGCCTCTGTCGCCGGAGAAGGTGGCGGAGCTGGCGAACCTGCACGGGTTGGCCTAGGCATACATCGAGGGGGAGGAAGAAGAAGACCACGCGCCGGCGTCGGAAGTGGTGTCGGTGCTGGGGAAGGAGGCACACTGGGATCTCGTCTACGGGGAACGTGGGGTGGCGACTCTGTGGCGCCCCTCTCCTCTCCAGCTCCCTTCCCTAGGGGAATTTCTCCTGTTGGCCAGGGTTGATGCACGGCAGCCTCGCCGGCATGGTGGGATTCTGGTGAAAGCTGCCCCGGCGATGCCCCAGCAAGGGGTGGGGGCATGGGTAGAGGACCGAGGCGGGCTTGTACCTTAGCGGGGCATGCAGGGGCGCAGAGGAGATGGCTAGCCAGGCCGCTCGCAGGCTTCGGCATACCGGTAGCCTAAACCGGCTGACCCATCCATGGCCCGCTTTGCCTACGGCCCGTGACGTGTGCAGTGAGGCATAGACGGCCCATGATCGGCCCACCAAGGCGGCATCGATCCCTGTTTGTGCCAGTCCCATGGAAACCCTAACCTCGCCCATTGTTCACGACCATGTCTTGTCCCCTCTCGCCTTCGCCTTCCTGCGGAGGCTGCTGCGATCGTACCTCACGGCCCTGATGGCGAAGCGCCCCTGCAGCCCTTCGGTGGTGGCCCACCCCTGTTGGGCCACGTAGAGATAAAACAAAACTTTTTTTCTCTAACGTGGTGATCTCAAGATCTAGCTGAGGTAGATGGCCACGGGGATTACCACTAGACGCGCGGTTGCGGAATTGATGAATGTCTGTTGAATGCAGTGTAGTCCTCACGATCTGATCCGATCCCGATCGTCGTGGTGCTGATCATACAACACCGCTGCTGGTATCCACACGTACAAGGAGGATCGCCGGCGGTGAAGTGCTAGGTTCGTTACGACAGCAGGACTCCTGTGGATCTAGGGTTTTCAACGCATGAAATGACCTAACTGTTAACCCTCCTGGGTTTCTATGCCCCACTATATATAGGGAGTGAATGTGGGCTTCACTGACTTGTGGCCCATTCACTAAAGCCTATATAATATTAGTCATTATGAGTCCGATTCACTGACTCTGTCCAAAATCCGGCTCGGGTCTAACCCAACTAGATTTCCTCTTCAGATTCAATCTGAAACTGCTCCCGCTCTTAAGTATGTGACCCCGCATGCTCATGGCTACTTGGACACGATTGGAGTCCGACTCTCAATCGATCAGTCAGTAGCGGCTCCTAGCATAACGTGCCGACTCCCAGGTACCAAAGAGTCATGACGACTTGCTTTACCAATCTGACTTGCATCTGAGTCCCTCTTGCCTCACGATATACCTTGTCAGACTATAGGCGAATATTTTTCATCCCTTAAATAGTCTGACTCCCTTCTCGATCTGAGATAAGTGATTCATCTGACTAACTCTTAGTCGACCGCCTCTGTTAACACTTAACCAAGTTGTGCATGGCCATGCTTTCCGAATCATATCATCCGAGAGGGCCTAGAGAATATCTCTCCAACTGGAGGGGCAAAATCCTATCTTGGTTATGTAGGGGTTCATAGCATGGAAAACAAAAAAATTCAACTGCATGCACACAAACAAGCCAAGATCTATCTACTAGATTGTAGCAACGAGTCGATAGAAGAACTCACCCTCAAAGATTCCAAAGCAGTTAACGAGAGCAGATTCTCGTGGGTGACGTAGTCGTACACTTGACGATCTCAAGATCGCGTAGACGATCCTTCTGGTGTTGCGTTCCGGCAGTGCTCCCGTAGTTAATCACACGTTCGGTACTCGATGAAGACCTTCCTATCCCTTGTTCCAGCAGGCAGCGGAGGTTGTAGCACTCTCCTTGTGATTCCGGCATCACGACGGCGTGGTGTCAGAAGTAGAGGGAAGATCCCGCAGGGCTTCGCCTAAGCCGGAGCGACTATGGTGGATGAGGGCCTTGGCGATCTACGGTTTAGAGGCACCAAGGGGAGGTGGTGTAGCCGGCGTATAGGGTTTGGGGAAACCCTAGTCGGCGACTTGGAGGAGGCATAGGTGGCGGCAACACTTGGAGGGTGGTGGCGCCTAGAAGCTAGGGTTTGGGTGTGAGGGGTAGGGGTGCACCCTACCCCTTCTTATATAGGTGGGGGCGGTTTGCGGGGAGGGAGTCCTCCCCCAACTCCTCCTCCTTGGCCGGCGGGTGGAAGGAGTGGGACTCCTACCCTAGGTAGGTTTCCTACTCTCCCTCCACCAAGCAATGTTTAGATTTGACTTTTTTCAAATTGGCGTTTGACTTTCAAACTTGGATTTGATTTCTCTCTTCATATTGCCCAGCCAAGTGACCTAGTACATGATGCAACCATTCCACATTGTCATGACACATCCATGCACCCTTCCCCTTTCGGAGTGCCGGACCTTCCAGACCCTTCTAGAACATTCCCGGTGAAAACACCGAAATCATTTCCAAACTCTGAAAGAGGACTTTCCTTATATGAATCTTATTCTCCGGACCATTCCGGATCTCCTCGTGATATCCCGGATCCCATCCGAGACTCCGAACAACATTCGGTGTCTTACTCATCATTCCATAACTACACAACAACATCGAATCCTTCAGTGTGTCTCCCTACGGTTCGTGAATTATGCGGACATGACCGAGACACTTCTCCGATCAATAACCAACAGAGGAATCTGGAAATTCATATGGCTCCCACATATTTCTACGATTACTTTGCGATCGAATGAACCTCTGACATACGATACCAATTTCCCTTTGTCTCACGATAGTTTACTTATCCGAGGTTTTGATCGTCGGTATCTCTGCATACCTAGTTCAACCTCGTTACCGATAAGTACTCTTTTCTCGTTCCCGTCATATGTGATCCCTTGTGAGCCAGTCACATGCTTGCAAGCTAATTGGATGACATTCCACCGAGAGGGCCCAGAGTATATCTATCCGTAATATGGATGGACAAATCCCACTCTTGATCCATGTGCCTCAGCCCATACTTTTCGAACACTCAATGCCACCTTTATAGCCACCCAGTTACGGTGTGGTGTTTGATGTCATCAAAGCATCCTTCCGGTGATGGTGATTAACATGATCTCATGGTCGAAGGAATTAGGTTACTATGTATCAGAAAGCTTATAGCAAATGAACTATTGAAATGACTTGATCTTAATGCTACGCTAATCTATAGGAGTATGTCCATCATACCATTCTCCTAATGATATGATCTTGTTATTAATAACATCTCAATGTTCATGAACGAGAAACCACGATCATCTATTAATCAACAAGCTAGTATTATAAAGAGGCTTTACTAGGGACTCTAATTTAGTTTAGAAATCACACAAGTATTAATATTTCCGGTTAATACTATTATAGCATGAATGTAAATATTTATCATAAACACAAAGATATAATAATAACCACTTTTAGTATTGCCTCTAGGGCGTATCTACAACAGCCTCCCACTTGCACTAGAGTCAACTAATCTAGATTACATGGTAATATACCTAACACCCATAGCAGTTTGGTGTTGGTCATGTTTTGCCCTCGGGAGAGGTTTAGTCAACGGATCCGCCACATTCAGATCTGTGTGTACTTTGCAAATATTTATGTCACCATCTTGGACATGCTCTCGAATAGCATGAAAAACATAGCTTGATGTGCTTCAGCTTCTTGTGTGACCTTGGTTGTTGCGCATTGGCTATGGCGCCCATGTTATCATAGTAGATAGACATTGGGTCCAGCGCACTTGGAACCACACAAAGCTCTGTAATGAACTCCTTCATCCATATCGCCTCTTGTGAAGCCTCTTAAGCAGCTATGTATTCCGATTCATTTGAAGATCTCGCCACAACACTTTGCTTTGCACTCCTCCAGCTAACTGTTGCACCATTCAAAGTAAATACGTATCCAGATTGAGATTTAGAATCATCTGCATCGGTGCTCCAACTAGAATCGGTGTAACCATTAACAACAAGGTGTTCATCACCTCCATAAGAAAGAACCATATCCTTAGTTCTTCTTAAGTACTTAAGGATGTTTTTGACCGCTGTCCAATGATCCACTCCTGGATCACTTTGATATCTGCTAGTCAAACTAACAGCATATGCAATGTCGGGTCTAGTACATAACATGGCATACATTAGAGATCCTATGGCTGAGGCATAGGGAGTCTTACTCATCCTTTCTCTATCTTCTGTCGTTGCAGGACTTTGAGTTTTACTCAAGGTCATATTGGGCAACATGGGCAAGAACCCTTTCTTGCTATCTTCCATTCCAAACTTCTTTAGAACTTTGTCCAAATGTGTACTCTGTGACAATGATATTAGGCGTCTCGATCTATCTCTATAAATCTTTATGCCTAATATGTAAGCTGGTTCGCCAAGATCTTTCATTGAAAAACTATTATTCAAATAATCCTTGACACTATTAAGAAGGTCTACATCATTCCCAATCAACAATATGTCATCTACATATAGTATTAAGAATGCTACAGAGCTCCCACTCACTTTCTTTTAAATACAAGCTTCTCCATAAGTTTGTATAAAACCAAAACTTTTGATTACCTTATCAAAACGTTGATTCCAACTTCGTGATGCTTGCTTCAATCCATATATGGACCGTTGAAGTTTGCATACCTTGTTAGCATCTTTAGGATTGACAAAACCTTTGGGTTGCATCATATACAACTCTTCATCAATGTCTCCATTGAGGAACGCCGTTTTGACATCCATCTGCCATATCTCATAATTATAATATGCAGCGATTGCTAACATAATCCTCACAGACTTTAGCTTCGCTACTGGTGAGAAAGTCTCATCGTAGTCAACTCCTTGAATTTGTCAAAACCCTTTTGCGACAAGTCGAGCTTTATAGACAGTAACATTACCATCAGCATTTGTTTTCTTCTTGAAAATCCATTTGTTCTCGACAGCCTTCCGGCCATCCGGTAAGTCCACCAAAGTCCATACTTGGTTTTCGTACATGGATCCAATCTCGGATTTCATGGCTTCTTGCCATTTATTGGAATCCGGGCTCATCATTGCTTCCTCATATGTCGCAGGGTCATCGGTGTTATCCACCAACATGACACTCATAACGGGATCATACCAATCAGGAGTGGTACGAGTTTTCGTTGACCTGCGAGGTTCCGTAGTAACTTCGACCGAAGTTTCATGATCAACATCATTAGCTTCCTCTCTTATTGGTGTAGGTGCCACAGGAACTACTTTCGGTGCTACGCTACTCGCAAGTTCGAGAGAAGGTTCAACAACCTCGTCAAGTAATACTTTCCTTCCAGTCACTTCTTTCGAGAGAAACTCCTTCTCTAGAAAGGATCCATTCTTGGCAACGAAGATTTTTCCCTCGGATCTATGATAGAAGGTATACCCAATAGTTTCCTTCGGGTATCCTATGAAGACGTATTTTTCCGCTTTGGGTTCAAGATTGTCCGGCTGTAACTTCTTTACATAAGCTTCGCAACCCCAAACTTTAAGGAATGACAATTTAGTTTTATTCCCAAACCATAATTCATACAGTGTCATTTCAACGGATTTAGATGGTGCCCTATTTAAAGTGAATGCGGCTGTTTCTAATGCATAACCCCAAAACGATAGCGGTAAATCTATAAGTGACATCATAGAACAAACCATATATAAGAGAGTTCGATTACGACGTTCGGACACACCATTATGTTGTGGTGTTCCTGGCGGTGTCAATTGTGAAAGTATTCCGCATTTCTTCAAATGCTCGCCAAACTCGTAACTTAGATATTCACCTCCATGATCAGATCGTAGAAATTTAATCTTCTTGTTACGTTGATTCTCTACCTCACTTTGAAATTCCTTAAACTTCTCGAAAGTTTTGGACTTATGTTTCATGAAATAGATATACCCATATCTACTCAAGTCATCCGTGAAGGTAAGAACATAACGATAACCACCGCGCGATGCTACACTCATTGGGCTACACACATCGGTATGTATGATTTCCAATAAGTCCGTAGCTCGCTCCATCATACCAGAAAATGGAGTCTTAGTCATTTTACCCATCAGACATGCTTTGCATCTTTCAAGTGATTCAAGAAGTCCATCGGAATGGAGTTTCTTCATGCGCTTCACTCTAGTATGACCAAGACGACAGTGCCACATATAGGTCGAGTTATCACTCAATTTCAAACGTTTAGCTTCAATGTTATTAATGTGTGTATTAACACAATCGAGATTCAATAAGAATATACCATCTAGCAAAGGTGCATGTGCATAAAACATATTACTCATATAAATCGAACAACCATTATTCTCGGATTTAAACAAGTAAACGTCTCGCATTAAACATGATCCAGATATAATGTTCATGCTCAACGCAGGCACCAAATAACAATTATTTAAGTATAAAACTAATCCCGATGGTAGATGAAGAGGTAGCGTGCCGACCGCGATCACATCAACCTTTGATCCATTTCCAACGTGCATCGTCACCTCGTTCTTCACTAGCTTCCGTTTATTCTTCAGCACCTGTTTCGAGTTACAAATATGAGCAACCGAACCAGTATCAAATACCCAGGCACTATTACAAGTACTAGTGAGATACACATCAATAACATGTATATCGAATATACCTTTCTTCTTGATGTTGCCGTTCTTCAAATCCGCCAAGTACTTTGGACAATTCCGCTTCCAGTGACCTTCTCCCTTGCAGTAAAAGCACTCAGTATCAGGCTTAGGCCCAGCATTGGTCTTCTTCGTCG
The DNA here is from genome assembly GCA_030063025.1 of Avena longiglumis. Taxonomy (NCBI): domain Eukaryota; kingdom Viridiplantae; phylum Streptophyta; class Magnoliopsida; order Poales; family Poaceae; genus Avena; species Avena longiglumis. The sequence goes on along the minus strand of CP125975.1, from coordinate 103,316,166 downwards.
GCGCGGCAACTTTCTTATCGCCCTTCTTGAAGTTTCCCTTTTGCTTAGACTTGCCTTGCTTCTTGAATTTGGTGGTCTTATTGACCAAAAACACTTGGTGCTCTTTCTTGATCTCCACTTGTGCATATTTCAACATGGAGAAGAGTTCTGGCAATGACTTGTCCATGTTTTGCATATTGTAGTTCATCATAAAGTTCTTGTAAGTTGGTGGTAGTGATTGGAGGACACGGTGAATCCCCAAAGAATTAGGAATCATTATACCCAAGCTTTGGATTTTGCTTGCGTGCCCAGACATCTTAAGCACGTGCTCACTGACGGAGCTGCCCTCTTCCATCTTGCAGTTAAAGAACTTTTCAGAAGCCTCATAACTCTCAACTGCCGCGTGAGCCTCAAATATCATTTTGAGTTCACGGACAATATCATGTGGGCCATGGTTCTCAAACCTTTCAAGCTCGATTCCAAACCATACAAGATAGCACACCGAATCGTGAAGTACCGATTCTTTCGAGCGAGGAAAACATTCTTTACCTCATCGGTAGCAGATGGCTGCAGGTCACCCAAATGCATCCAAAGACATAGGTCAAATTACCAAAGATTGAGGACAATCCTCAAATTGCGGAACCAATCCGCGAAGTTGCTTCCATTGTTTTTCAACTTTTCTTTCTCTAGGAACGCATTAAAATTGATGGTAGGGGCCGCCATTGATCTACAACATATTTGCAATAGTTTAGACTAAGTTTATAACAAATTGAGTTCTAATTAATAGTTAAATTAATCTAGGTGAATTCCCACTCAAAACAACATCCCTCAAATTGTTTTAGTGATCACACGAACCAAATCCACCACATCAAAACCAATCATCACGAGAGTTGATGTAGCTTCAATGGAGAACAATCAACATGTTCATCATATGTACTATATGACTCATGCTTTACCTTTCGGTGATCCGTGTTCCGAGACCATGTTTGTACATGCTAGGCTCGTCAAGATCAAACATTAGCTTCCGCATGAGCAAATCTGGCTTTCTCACGTTGTATACACTCGCAGAATCTAACACACTCGATCATCACGTGGTGCTTCAAAACAACGAGCTTTAGCAATGGTGCTTACTAAGGATGAACACTTTAATACTTGAAATTGTGTTCTTGAGGGATCATCTTACAATGCTACCGTCACAAACTAAGCAATACAAGATGCATAAAGGATTAACATCACATGCAATTCATAATATGTGATATGATATGGCCTTTCTTCTTGTGCTTCCGATCTCCATCTTCAAGCATGAACATGATCTCCATCATCACCGATATGGCGTCAAGGTCAATGGCGCCGTTTCATGGTTGTCGTCCACCAGCTTCAACTATTACAACTACTTTGAATAGACACGTAGGTCTTAATGGAATTTAAAAGATAACCATATGGCTCCTGCTGGTTGCCAACTTACAATAAGGAATATTGCATACATCATATATAATCACAATCATGGTCATATCACATCACAGCACACCCCTGCAAAACAAAGTTAGACGCCTCTAATTTTCTTTGCATATTTTACGCGGTTTGGGGCTTTCAATAAGTGTCGTTCTAACTTACGAACAAGAACCACAACGTTGATGCTTAAACTATCAAGTGCCTGTTGTAAATTGAATCTATACTATGATGGGAGAGATAGACACCCGCAAAGCCACTTATGCAATACAAGTTGCATGTTGAGCGTGGAGAAAGTCTCATGAACGATGTCATGTAAGGTCAGCCCGGGCCGCTTCATCCCATCATACTGCAAGATGCAAAGTACACAAAAAGCAATTAATAATAAAAGCACCACCGCCCACAATGACCATTGTGTTCTACTCGTGCAACAGATCTACATATAGACACGGCTCTGATACCACTGTAGGGGTTCGTAGCATGGAAAACAAAAAAAATCTACTGCATGCACACAAACAATCCAAGATCTATCTACTAGATTGTAGCAACGAGTCGATAGAAGAACTCACCCTCATAGATTCCGAAGAGGTTAACGAGAGCAGATTCTCGTGGGTGATGTAGTCATACACTTGCCGATCTCAAGATCGCGTAGACGATCCTTCCGGCGCTGCTCCGCAGCTCCCCGCAGTCACACGCTCGATTTTCGATGAAGACCTTCCTCTCCCTTGTTCCAGCAGGCAGCGGAGGTTGTAGCACTCTCCTCGTGATTCCGGCAGAATGACGGCGTGGTGTCGAAAGTAGAGGGAAGATCCCGCAGGGCTTCGCCTAAGCCGGAGCGAGTATGGTGGAGTAAGAGAGGGCCTTGGCGGTCTACGGTTTAGAGGTACCAAGGGGAGGTGGTGTAGCCGGCAGCTAGGGTTTGGGGAAACTCTAGTCAGCGACTTGGAGGAGGCCTAGGTGGCGGCAGCACTTGGAGGGTGGTGGCGCCTAGGAGCTAGGGTTTGGGTGTGAGGGGTAGGATGTGCCCTACCCCTCCTTATATAGGTGGGGGAGGCGGTTTGTGTCGTGGGAATAGTCACGGCAGATGCTGCAATCGGCAGCGAGTAGTAGAACGAGGGGCAAGGGCGGCCGGCCATCTGCGGTGCGAGATGAGGGCAAAGACAGTGGTTTTACCTGTGTTCGCCCTCAAGGGTAAAGACCTACTCCTGCTAGATTGTATTATGGAGGTGTTACAATGGGCGAGCTCGGCGGCTAGGCAGCGAGTCGCTTGGCTGTATGAGGTAACGTATCTCTACTCGCCCTATAGGGAGGTTTATATAGGCTCACCTCCCCTAGGGTTTACATATCTCAACCGATTCAGTTAAAGCTTCGGTAGTCGTTTAACCTAATCCGACTGGGCCTATCTACTCGCCTGGGCCTTCAGCTTCCAGTCGCTTGGTTCCTCGCTGGGCTTCAATCCATTCGCCGTCCTGCAGGCCCACTCGCCGGTTCTTGGGCCAGTCGGAAACGTCTTGCTGGGTATACCCCGGTAGGCATATCCCCATCAGTAGTCCCCGAGGCCGTCGTTGATTAGGCGTAGGTGGCTGCTGGCAGTCGGAGTATACGGCTTCAGAGTAGGCATCCAGTCGAATCGTCGGCGGGCTCCTGTATAAAGGAGGAAACCAGTGATCCAGGTCGCAGCTCTGGCGAATCGAGTCGGCGAAACACTGTCATAGTGATTGGGTCGGCGAGCCGAGTGGCCGTAGTTGGACCGTCAAGCGTGGTCAAACTAGCCGTTGGGGTAATCCAACGGTAAATTTTGGCGTAATCATCGCGTGGTAACGGTTCCCTGATTTGGCGGGTAACATCCCCTATATAAGGGGAATGGCAGGCAATCGGAGAGCCACCTTCTCACCACTTCTTCCGATTGCACGCATTTTCCTTCCCTCGCATCGCGATCCAGCCAACCCGAAATCCCCCGACCCCCAACAAACCTCTCGGCCATGGCCCTTTCCACCGAACCGTGGGGTAGATCCAAGTGCACGAGGGCGCAACTGGCCTCTTTCGAGGAGGCCGGGATCTTGCGAGCCGGCTGTTGGCGTATTCTCAGCCGAGAGACGACCCCAACCCGCGAGAGAGAGAATTCATCTGTTTCACTCATCTCGGCGGGGCTAGGGTTTCACGTCCCTATTCTTCCGGCGCTACTTACCACGGATCCAGCCTTCAGATCTGGGTCCCCACAGCATCGAGCAGCTCGCCATCTTCGTGGCGTTCTGTGAATGCTACTTGGGATGCCGGCCCTACTTCCCCTTGTGGCAAGATCTGTTCCACGGACGGATCAGCCGCGAGGAAGCAGGCGGCCCAATGCTAGCCGCGGGCGGCCTGACGTTCCATCTCAAGTCCAAAGCTTCATTCTTCGATCTGATGCTGCCCGCCAAGGCAGCGAGCGACTGGAAGAAGTCATGTTTCTACGTGGCCGAGGCGACCCCGGAGGACGAGGTGGCGATCCCGCGGTATTCCGCCAATCGGTCCGATCCGTGCCATCCCCAAGTCGGCAAGCTCCCCAACGACCAGCAGATGGTCGTCGACGAGATGCTCCAGACCATCCGCGGTCTGGAAAAGAAGGGCCTCCAGACGATAAACCTGTACAACTGCTGGCTCGGGCGGCGGCTCGTCCCGCTAGCCTAGCGCAACCACTACATGTACCAGTACACGGGCCGGGGAGACTCGACGAAGGCCTGCCTCGACGAGTGGAAGCTGGAGGACTATCTCCCAGCACTGAAGAAGATTACCCAGGCGGTGTACCTGGATGCGCAGGCGGGGGTCGCCCCCTACACCGCAAAGCGTCTAGCTCCAATGGTAACCACTTTACTTTGCTCGCAGTCACAGTTTATGCAGTCGCGGTAATTCTGATTTAACTTTTTATTCGTCGCAGCTATTCCAAGTGGTGGAAGGGTGGCTCCCACCTTCGGACGATGAGAACTCGAGCTCGTCCGCCCAGGTCGTAGGCGAGTCGCCGCCTGCTAAGGGCGACGAGGACGATGACGACGAGTCCGAGGAGGAGGTCGCCCCGCTGGTCCGAAAGACCCGCGGACAACGACAGAGCGAGATCGAGGCAAGCAGAAGCCTCGAGCGTCATGATGACGACGACGAGCTCCCAGAGACCACTTCGCGCCGTCAAGCCACTCCGTCGAAGAAGAAGAAGAAAGGAAGGGAGGTAAGGGCCCCCGTGAAGAAGAAGACGAAGCCATCGAAGCCGGCCTCGCCGCCGCACTCGGCGAGCAGCTCTGATGCTCCCAGCCCGGCCGGTGAGGACGCGCCACCAGTGGCAGCCGCACTGGACGCGGCGACCGAGGAAGTGTCGCTGGCTTCAATGCCTCCGCCATTCGCCTCGCCTCGGGCTGGGGATGTTCCGCCGGGCGGCTTTCGCCAGAGGCTCCCGAAAGATATCTCAGAGGCTCCAGCTGCGGCCTCAACGACGAAGAAGTCGTCCGTGTCTTGGGCACGCGACGTCCTAGAGATGGGGCTCAGTCGCCGACTTGTCCTTGAACTAGAAAAACCAGCCGGCCTCCGTATGGGGCTACGTTTTATTCCAGTCGCCAAGTGAGTGCACTCACCTTTCCTTGTTTCTCATAATTACTTCAATTGTTTTTGCTTATACGTTTGATACACAGGACCAGAGTGAAAAGGATTGTCCATCCGACCGTGGCTAAGGTGTCGCCCGTCGTTAGCGAGGAGGATCCTTCCCGCAAGAGGAAGGCGGACGAGGTCGTCGCCTCGGCGGATGGCAGCAAGAAGGCCAAGGGCGACGACACCGTCACTATTTCTGACGACACGGCGGTCGCACCAGCCGGACCCGTGATGGAAGCAGCCGCGTCTACGAAGGAGGGTGCTCCCTTGCCTGGACCGGCGGAGCCGACCTCCTTTGGAGCAGGTGCCTCTATCGCCACGTTCCCACGCTTCGTGACCAAGGCGGCCACGGCGAGTGGGACTTCGCCCTCAAGCCACGCTCCTGGGACCGCCGATGCTGAAGTCGACCAACGTCGTGGGCATACGCCGGCTCTCCTCGCGTCTGTGGACGCGATACAACTCCATGGCATGCTTGGCGCAGCCATCCAGGTACATCCAGTCCCCGAGGATCAGGTCGGTGTTTTGCAGCGGCCTGATTCTTATAATATCTTAACTTTATTTTTCGCATCCAGTCCCCGAGTGCGCACGCGCTAAATTTTAGCGGGTGGGCACTTAGGAATTTCTTGATCGCCACCTCGAGTGCGCTTTCGCTGAATTTCAGCGGTGGGGGCACTTAGGATTTTGATTGCCGGTCCCGAGTGCGCATCGCTGAATTTCAGCGGGTGGGAACTTAGGAATTTTTGATCGCTATCCCGAAAGTGCGCATCGCTGAATTTCAGCGGGTGGGCACTTTAAAATTTTGCTTTGATTAACCTTTTGTTGACGTGCGGGTCTCTGCAGCTTTGAGTCGGTGACCGATTGGCATGGCGCAAGACGGAGAAGGAGCTGGCCATCGTCCAGGAAGCGAACAAAGGGCTTCAGTTTGTTGTCGCGAAGGCAGAGGAAGCTCGCCAGGGGCTTGTCCCCGCTGGTGAATTGGCGGCGGCGCAATCGGCTTTGAGTGCCGCTGAACAGCGGATCGCCAACCTCGAGCGCGAACTGCGGGAGGCAAAAGAAGAAGCGAGCTCGGCTGACGGGCGAGCTAAGGCCGCCATTGCAGCCGCTGAGGAGGATCGCAAGGTGTCGGAAGTACTTATTGCTGGGCTTCAGGACGACCATACATCGCTTCAATGCTTCATCACGGAACTCGCCCGCCCGCTGCTTGGTGAGTACATCCTCCCTTTCCGGTGGTTGTGTCTTTTGTGGTGTCCGTCGTAGTTATTATTGTCTTCTACTCGCAGGTCGCATCATCGATAGCGAGGAAGGGGCGAGCTTGCTCGACGCGAGGCAGTGTGTAAGCATGCTCGTCGATTCGGCAACGTTGTCGGCGACGTGCATCCGCGCCTATCTCCAAGAAATATCGCCCACGGAGGTGATTCCCAGCGACCTCGTCGAGGTGTGGAAGTATTTGGAGAAGGCGCCCGCGGTCGTTGAGTTCATGACGCGGTCGGCGTTTCGGCGCGGAGCGTCGACGGCACTTAGTCTTGGACTTGCCCACTTCCCCGAAGACTTCGACATCGACGATGTGACGAGTGGATATCCATCGTCGACTGGCGCGGTGGAGCTGTCCGAGGTTCTCAAGTTGCAGGTGTTGGAGATATGCCCTAGAGGCAATAATAAATGTAGTTATTATTATATCTTTGTGTTTATGATAAATGTTTACATTCATGCTATAATAGTATTAACAAGGAAACATTGATACTTGTGTGATTTGTAAACTTAATTTGAAGTCCCTAGTATAGCCTCTATACTTCACTAGCTTGTTGGTTGGTTAATGATTGTGGTTTCCATATCATGAACATTGAGATGTTATCAACAACAAGATCATATCGTTAGGAGAATGATATGGTGGACATACTCCTATAGACAAGCGTAGCATAAAGATCAAGTCATTTCAATAGTTCAATTGCTATATGCTTTCTGATACATAGTAACCTAATTCCTTCGACCATGAGATCATGCATATCACCTTTACCGGATGGATGCTTTGATGACATCAAACACCACACCGTGCGGGTGGCTATAAAGGTGGCATTGAGTGTTGGAAAGTATTGGTTGAAACACATGGATCAAGAGTGGGATTTGTCCATCCATATGACGGATAGATATACTCGGCCCTCTCGGTGGAATGTCATCCAATTAGCTTGCAAGCATGTGACCGGCTCAAGGGATCACATATCACGGAACGAGAAAAGAGTACTTATCGGTAACGAGGTTGAACTAGGTATGCAGAGATACCGACGATCATAACCTCGGATAAGTAAACTATCGTGAGACAAAGGGAAATTGGTATCGTATGTAAGTGGTTCATTCGATCGCAAAGTAATCGTGAAATATGTGGGAGCCATATGAATTTCAGATTCCTCTATTGGTTATTGTTCGAGAAGTGTCTCAATCATGTCCGCATAATTCACGAACCGTAGGAGACACACTTAAGGATTCGACGTTGTTTGAGTAGTTATGGTATTATGAGAAAGAGACCGAATGTTGTTCGGAGTCTCGGATGGAATCCGGGATATCACGAGGTGATCAGGAATGGTCCGGAGAATAAGATTCATATAAGGAAAGTCCCGTTTGAGTTCGGAATGATTCCGTGTTTTCATCGGGAATGTTCTAGAAGGTTCCGGAATGTCCGGCACTCCGGGGGGGAAGGGGTACATGAATGTGTCATTACATATTGGAATGATTGCATCATGTACTAAGTGTTCTCGCTGTTCCAAATAAAGGATTAAATTGAATCCTAAAACTGAAAAGTCAAATGGCCTTTGAAAGTCAAACGGCTAAAACAGAAACCGAGGGAAACAAGCAAGAGGAGGTTGAAACCGACTTGGGGAGGAGTCCTCCTCCAAGCCGGCGCACCACCTAGGCCGAGTTGGGAGGACTCCTCCTCCCCTTGGCCGGGCCTCCTCCACCTATAAGAGGAGGCGGGGCCTCCTCCTCTAGACACACAAGTTCCTATCCTCTAATCTAAATCCTAGCCCTACACTCCGGTTTAGAGCCGCTTTGGTTTAGAGCTTCTAATTGCACTAGCCTTTGGATTAGAGCCTTCTAATTGGTGTGTCTAAACCCTAGACCACTAATAGCTCTCTCATACTCCACCATACTCGCTCCGGCTTAAGGCGAAGCCTGGGATCTCCCTCTACTTCGGTACCACGCCGTTGTCTCGGAATCGCGAGAGTGCTACAACCTCCGCTGCTTTGGAACAAGGAGAGGAAGGTCTTCGTCAGTACCTAACGTGTGACCGATTGGAAGCGCTGCGGAGCATGGCGCGGAAGGATCGTTTACACGATCTTGAGATCGGGAAGAGTACGAATACGTCACCCACGAGAATCCGCTCTCGTTAAACACTTTGGAATCTTCGAGGGTAAGTTATTCCATCGACTCGTTGCTACAATCTAGTAGATAGATCTTGGCTTGTTTGTTTGTATGCGATAGAAAATTTTTGTTTTCCATGCTACGAAACCCTACAAAGTATCGAGCCGTGTCTATATGTAGATCATTGCACGAGTAGAACACAATGGTCATTATGGGCGTTGATGCTTTTATTGTCAATTGCTTCTTGTGTACTTTGCATCTTGCGGTATGTTGGGATGAAGCGGCCCGGGCTAACCTTACATGACATCGTTCATGAGACTTGCTCCACGCTTGACATGCAACTTGTATTGCATAAGTGGCTTTATGGTGCCTGTTTCTCCTAGCATAGTTAAGATCCAATTTACAACGGGTGATCAACAATGCTAGTATCAATGTTGTGGTTCTTGTTCGTAAGTTAGAACGACACTTATTGAAAGCCCCAAACCACGTAAAATATGCAAAGAAAGTAGAGGCGTCTAACTTTGTTTTGCGGGGTGTCTGATGATGTGATATGGCCATGATTGTGATTATATTTGATATATGCAATGTTCCTTATTGTAAGTTGGCAACCGGCTGGAGCCATATGGTTGTCTTTAATTTATGTTAAGACCCGCGTGTCTATTCAAAGTAGTTGTAATAGTTGAAGCCGGTGGACTACAACCATGGAGAAGCGTCATTGACCTTGATGCAATGCCGGTAATGATGGAGATCATGTTCGTGCTTGAAGATGGAGATCGGAAGCACAAAGAAGAAAGGCCATATCATATCACATATTATTGAATTGCATCTGATGTTAATCTTTATGCATCTTGTATTGCTTAGTAGACGACGGTAGCATTATAAGATGATCCCTCATGCACATGAATTTCAAATCATAAAGTGTTCACCCTTAGTTAGCACCGTTGCTAAATCTTGTTGTTTCGAAGCACCACGTGATGATCGGGTGTGTTAGATTCTGCAAGTGTATACAACGTGAGCAAGCCAGATTTGCTCATGTGGAAACTAAGGTTTGATCTTGACGAGCCTAGCATGTACAGACATGGTCTCGGAACACGGATCACCGAAAGGTAAAGCATGAATCATATAGTAGATATGATGAACATGACGATTGTTCGCCATTGAAACTATATCAACTCTCGTGATGATCGGTGTTGATGTAGTGGATTTGGTTCAGGTGATCACTAAAACAATGTGAGGGATGTTGTTTTGAGTGGGAGTTCACCTAGTTTAATTTCTTAATTAATTTGAACTCAATTTGTCATAAACTTAGTCTAAACTATTGCAAATATGTTGTAGATCAATGGCAGCCCCTACCATCAATTTTAATGCGTTCCTAGAGAAAGAAAAGTTGAAAAACAATGGAAGCAACTTCGCGGATTGGTTCCGCAATTTGAGGATTGTCCTCACAGCTGGTAATTTGACCTATGTGCTGGATGCACCGCTGGGTGACCCACCTGCAGCTGATGCTCCCGATGAAGTAAAGAATGTTTACCTCGCTCGGAAGAATCAGTACTCCATAGTTCAGTGTGCTATCTTGTATGGTTTGGAATCGGAGCTTCAGAAAAGGTTTGAAGAGTCAGACCCATATGATATTGTCGAGGATCTCAAATTGATTTTTGAGACTCATGCGACAATTGAAAGCTATGAGGCTTCTGAAAAGTTCTTTAACTGCAAGATGGAAGAAGGCAGCTCCGTCAGTGAGCATGTGCTTAAGATGTCTGGGCACGCAAACAAACTTCAAAGCTTGGGTATAGTGATTCCTAATGCTTTGGGGATTTACCGTGTCCTCCAATCACTACCACCAAGTTACAAGAACTTTGTGATGAACTACAACATGCAGAACATGAACAATAAGTTGCCAGAACTCTTTGCCATGTTGAAATATGCAGAAGTGGAGATAAAGAAATAGCACCAAGTGTTGTTGGTCAATAAGACCACCAAATTCAAGAAAGGCAAGTCTAAGAAGAAGGGACACTTCAAGAAGGGTGGTAAGAAAGTTACCACGCCGGCGAAGAAGACCAAAGATGGACCCAAGCCTGATACTGAGTGCTTTTACTGCAAGGGAGAAGGTCACTGGAAGCGGAATTGCCCAAAGTACTTGGCAGATCTGAAGAACGGCAACATCAAGAAGAAAGGTATATCTGATATACATGTTATTGATGTGTATCTCACTAGTACTCGTAGTAGTGTCTGGGTATTTGATACTGGTTCGGTTGCTCATATTTGTAACTCGAACAGTCTGCAGAATAAACGAAGATAGCGAAGAACGAGGTGACGATGCGCGTGGGAAGCGGATCAAAGGTTTATGTGATCGCGGTCAAGACGCTACCCTTCATCTACCATCGGGATTAGTTTTATACTTAAATAATTGTTATTTAGTGCTGTGTTGAGCATGAACATTATATCGGGATCTTGTTTATTAAGACGGTTACTTGTTTAAGTCAGAGAATAATGGTTGTTCGATTTATATGAGTAATATGTTTTATGCACATGCACCTTTGATATATGGTCTATTCTTATTGAATCTCGATAGTGGAAATACACATATCAACAACATTGAGGCTAAACGTTTGAAATCAAGCGATAATTCGACCTATATGTGGCACTGTCGTCTTGGTCACATTGGAGTGAAGCGTATGAAGAAACTCCATTCTGATGGACTTCTTGAATCACTTGATTTCGAATCACTTGATAGATGCGAAGCATGTCTGATGGGTAAAATGACTAAGACTCCATTTTCTGGTATGATGGAGCAAGCTACGGACTTATTGGAAATCATACATACCGAGGTGTGTGGTCCAATGAGTGTAGCATCGCGCGGTGGTTATCGTTATGTTCTTACCTTCACGGATGACATGAGTAGATATGGGTATATCTATTTCATGAAACATAAGTCCGAAACTTTCGATAAGTTTAAGGAGTTTCAAAGTGAGGTAGAGAATCAATGTAACAAGAAGATTAAATTTCTATGTTCTGATCGTGGAGGTGAATGTCTAAGTTACGAGTTTGGAGAGCATTTGAAGAAATGCGGAATACTTTCACAGTTGACACCGCCGGGAACACCACATCGTAATGGTGTGTCCGAACGTCGTAATAGAACTCTCTTAGATATGGTTCGTTCTATGATGTCACTTACAGATTTACCTCTATCATTTTGGGGTTATGCATTGGAAACAGCCGCATTCACTTTAAATAGGGCACCGTCTAAATCCGTTGAAACGACACCGTATGAATTATGGTTTGGGAAGAAACCTAAATTGTCATTCCTTAAAGTTTGGGGATGCGAAGCCTATGTAAAGAAGTTACAGCCGGACAAGCTTGAACCCAAAGCGGAAAAATGCGTCTTCATAGGATATCCAAAAGAAACTATTGGGTATACCTTCTATCATAGATCCGAAGGTAAAATCTTCGTTGCCAAGAATGGATCCTTTCTAGAGAAGGAATTTCTCTCGAAAGAAGTGACTGGAAGGAAAGTAGAACTCGACGAGGTTGTCGAACCTTCTCTCGAATTGCAGTAGCGCAGACCGGAAGAACTTCTGTGGTGCCCGCACCAATAAGAGAGGAAGCTAATGATGGTGATCATGAAACTTGGTTGAAGTTTCTCAGAGCCTCGGAGGTCAACGAACTCGTACCACTCCAGTTGGTATGATCCCGTTATGAGTGTCATGTTGGTAGACAACACCGATGACCCCGAGACATATGAGGAAGCAATGATGAGCCCAGATTCCAATAAATGGCAAGAAGCCATGAAATCCGAGATTGGATCCATGTACGAAAACCAAGTATGGACTTTGGTGGACTTACGGATGGCGAAGGCTGTCGAGAATAAATGGATTTTCAAGAAGAAAACAGATCTTGATGGTAATATTACATCTATAAAGCTCGACTTGTCGCAAAGGGTTTCAACAAATTCAAGGAGTTGACTACGATGAGACTTTCTCACCAGTAGCGAAGCTAAAGTCTGTGAGGATTATGTTAGCAATCGCTGCATATTATGATTATGAGATATGGCAGATGGATGTCAAAACAGCATTCCTCAATGGAGATATTGATGAAGAGTTGTATATGATGCAACCCAAAGGTTTTGTCGATCCTAAAGATGCTAACAAGGTATGCAAACTTCAACGGTCCATCTATGGATTGAAGCAAGCATCCCGAAGTTGGAATCAACGTTTTGATAAGGTGATCAAAAGTTTTGGTTTTATACAAACTTATGGAGAAGCTTGTATTTACAAGAAAGTGAGTGGGAGCTCTGTAGCATTCTTAATACTATATGTGGATGACATATTGTTGATTGGGAATGATGTAGACCTTCTTAATAGTGTCAATGAATATTTGAATAATAGTTTTTCAATGAAGGATCTTGGCGAAGCAGCTTACATATTAGGCATAAAGATTTATAGAGATAGATCGAAACGCCAAATATCATTATCACAGAGTACATATTTGGACAAAGTTCTAAAGAGGTTTGGAATGTGAAGAAAGCAAGAAAGGGTTCTTGCCCATGTTTCCCAATACGACCTTTAGTAAAACTCAAAGTCCGACATCGGCAGAAGATAGAGAAAGGATGAGTAAGACTCCCTATTCCTCAGCCATAGGATCTCTAATGTATGCCATGCTATGTACTAGACCCGACATTGCATATTCTGTTAGTTTAACTAGCAGATATCAAAGTGATCCAGGAGTGGATCATTGGACAGCGGTCAAAAACATCCTTAAGTACTTGAGAAGAACTAAGGGTATGGTTCTTTCTTATGGAGGTGATGAACAGCTCGTTGTTAACGGTTACACCGATGCTAGTTGGAACACCGATCCGGATGATTCTAAATCACAATCTGGATACGTATTTATTTTGAATGGTGCAGATTAGTGGAGGAGTGCAAAACAAAGCGTTGTGGCGAGATCTTCAACTGAATCGGAATACATGGCTGCTTAGGAGGGTTCACAAGAAGCGATATGGATGAAAGAGTTCATTACAGCTGGGTGTGGTTCCTAGTGCTGGACCCAATGTCTATCTCTGTGATAACATGGGCGCCATAGCCAATGCGCAAGAACCAAGGTCACACAAGAAGTCAAGCATCAAGCTGCGTTTTCACGCTATTCGAGAACATATCCGGATGGGGATATAAAGATTTGCAAAGTACACACAGATCTGAATGTGGCGGATCCGTTGACTAAACCTCTCCCGAGGGCAAAACATGACCAACACCAAACTGCCATGGGTGTTCGGTATATTACCATGTAATCTAGATTAGATGACTCTAGTGCAAGTGGGAGACTGTTGGAGATATGCCCTAGAGGCAATAATAAATGTAGTTATTATTATATCTTTGTGTTTATGATAAATGTTTACATTCATGCTATAATAGTATTAACAAGGAAACATTGATACTTGTGTGATTTGTAAACTTAATTTGAAGTCCCTAGTATAGCCTCTATACTTCACTAGCTTGTTGGTTGGTTAATGATTGTGGTTTCCATATCATGAACATTGAGATGTTATCAACAACAAGATCATATCGTTAGGAGAATGATATGGTGGACATACTCCTATAGACAAGCGTAGCATAAAGATCAAGTCATTTCAATAGTTCAATTGCTATATGCTTTCTGATACATAGTAACCTAATTCCTTCGACCATGAGATCATGCATATCACCTTTACCAGATGGATGCTTTGATGACATCAAACACCACACCGTAACTGGGTGGCTATAAAGGTCGCATTGAGTGTTCGGAAAGTATTGGTTGAAACACATGGATCAAGAGAGGGATTTGTCCATCCATATTACGGATAGATATACTCTGGGCCCTCTCGGTGGAATGTCATCCAATTAGCTTGCAAGCATGTGACTGGCTCACAAGGGATCACATATCATGGGAACGAGAAAAGAGTACTTATCGGTAACGAGGTTGAACTAGGTATGCAGAGATACCGACGATCATAACCTCGGATAAGTAAACTATCGTGAGACAAAGGGAAATTGGTATCGTATGTAAGTGGTTCATTCGATCGCAAAGTAATCGTAGAAATATGTGGGAGCCATATGAATTTCCAGATTCCTCTATTGGTTATTGTTCGGAGAAGTGTCTCGATCATGTCCGCATAATTCACGAACCGTAGGAGACACATAAGGATTGACGTTGTTTGAGTAGTTATGGTATTATGAGAAAGAGACCGAATGTTGTTGAGTCTCGGATGGGATCCGGGATATCACGAGGTGATCCGGAATGGTCCGGAGAATAAGATTCATATAAGGAAAGTCCGTTTGAGTTCGGGAATGATTCCGTGTTTTCATCGGGAATGTTCTAGAAGGTTCGGAATGTCCGCACTCGGGGAAGGGTACATGAATGTGTCATTACAAATTGGAATGATTGCATCATGTACTAAGTGTTCTCGCTGTTCCAAATAAAGGATTAAATTGAATCCTAAAACTGAAAAGTCAAATGGCCGTTTGAAAGTCAAACGGCTAAAATAGGAAACCGAGAAACAAGCAAGAGGAGGTTGAAACCGACTTGGGGAGGAGTCCTCCTCTCAAGCGCGCACCACCTAGGCCGAGTTGGGGAGGGACTCCTCCTCCCCTTGGCCCGGCCTCCTCCACCTATAAGAGGAGGGGCAGGGCCTCCTCCTCTAGACACACAAGTTCCTATCCTCTAATCTAAATCCTAGCCCTAGACTCCGGTTTAGAGCCGCTTTGATTTAGAGCTTCTAATTGCACTAGCCTTCGGATTAGAGCCTTCTAATTG
Organism: Avena longiglumis; assembly: GCA_030063025.1. NCBI lineage: Eukaryota > Viridiplantae > Streptophyta > Magnoliopsida > Poales > Poaceae > Avena > Avena longiglumis. Next base: position 103,300,989 of record CP125975.1, on the reverse strand, counting down.
GTGTGTCTAAACCCTAGACCACTAATAGCTCTCTCATACTCCACCATACTCGGCTTAAGGCGAAGCCTGGGATCTCCCTCTACTTCGGTACCACGCCGTTGTCTTTAGGAATCGCGAGAGAGTGCTACAACCTCCTGCTCTGGAACAAGGAGAGGAAGGTCTTCGCCGAGTACGAACGTGTGACCGATCGCAGCGGAGCCTTAACGGAAGGATCGTTTACACGATCTTGAGATCGGGAAGAGTACGACTACATCACCCACGAGAATCCGCTCTCGTTAAACACTTTGGAATCTTCGAGGGTAAGTTATTCCATCGACTCGTTGCTACAATCTAGTAGATAGATCTTGGCTTGTTTGTTTGTATGCGATAGAAAATTTTTGTTTTCCATGCTACGAAACCCTACAGCAGGACCGCGCCGCCACGTACTCAAAACGTGTCTGGGCAATGGGCGACCTCCTTCCGTACCAGGAGACGGTCGTCGCGCCGAACGACCCCGAGCCACCGCATCGTGACTTAAAGGTCGAGCAGCCTTTTCGCGCGGCAATGGCGGGTGAACTGACGACGTATCCGTCGAACCCGTACACGCCATTCATCCGCAATCGCCGGGATGTTGGCGAGTCGTTGTCAAAGCCTGCAGAGTAGGATAGTTTGCCTCGTGGCGTTAGCAGCAGGTCTGCCATGCAGGCATATTTTGTAGCATGAAACAATGCGATATGCAATTGAATGAGACATCGTGTCTATTTTGGTATTTGTTGTGTGCTTGTGATTGATTTTTGAACGAGTCCCCGAGCGCTTCCGCCCTTTTTGTGGGGTTTACCTCATATGCGATATATGTGTTGTTGTTATGTGTTTTGTTATTTTGGTCGACTCACCCGAGCTCGAAGAGCCAGTCGCTAGGCGACTCCCTTGAGTGCTCTATACTTTATCATTTTCCCTTGCGCGAACGAGGTCGGGTGGCCGAGTCCCCGAGCGTGGTACTTGGTTGTTCTAGGCGCGACTCGAGGGTGGTTGAGGACTTAGCGCGTTGGATTGAGCGCGTCACTCCTGCCTGGCCCGTGGGGTCAGTCGCATGGCGAGTCCTGGGCATGCTCTCCTACTTGGCGTTTTCCCTGACCGCTCGCGATGAACTGGTCTTCAGTCCCCGGGCGTGGTACTTAGCCGTTCGAGTCGCTATGCCGAGGATGCGGAGGACCAAGGTCGCTGTGAAGCGAGGCGATTGTCTTGGCTCGTAGAACCAGTCGAGCTAGGCGACTCCAATGGGGCTCCGGGTGGGCGTTTTTCATGGACGATGCAAGACCTGAGGTGATTCAGTGCTCTTACACCGCACTACTTAGCCATGCCGATCGCTATACCAAAGGTTGACTTCTGCGGTTAGCGTAACGCTGTTATTACGAGTGCGAGTGGCACAAGTCATGGAGAGTAGGCGCAATCTGCGGTAACCGTTTCTTTTTATTTCATAGCGACTGGAGAGTACATGTGTGGGGTTCTAGGAGTAGAACTTCCGTAGGAGGTTTACATTCCATGGTCGCTTGACGTCGAGTTCGCCATACCCGCGGACGTCGATGAGGTAGTAGGCGTCGTTGCCGAGTACGCGCTCGATGGCGAATGGGCCTTCCCACGGAGGGGAGAGCTTGTGCATACCCTTCTTGTCCTGGATGAGGCGTAACACCAGGTCGCCTTCTTGGAAGGTGCGAGCTTTCACCCGCCGGCTGTGGTAGCGGCGGAGTCCCTGCTGGTAGATAGCGGTGCGTGACCGAGCGAGGTCACGTGCTTCGTCGAGTTGGTCGATCCCGTCTTGGCGGGCAAGCTCGTTCGCAGCTTCCGTATAGTGAACGACCCGCGGCGAGTCGTGCTCGAGGTCGGTGGGCATGACTGCCTCGGCGCCGTAGACCATGAAGAAGGGGGTGAACCCTGTCGATCTGTTGACCGAGGTGCGGATCCCCCAGATGACGGAGGGCAACTCTTCGACCCAGCACCCGGCGGTGCGCTCGAGTGGTACTTGGAGTCGCGGCTTCAGGCCGTGGAGGATGCTTTGGTTGGCCCGTTCCGCCTGGCCGTTGGATTCCGGGTGGGCGACTGACGCGAGGTCGAGCCGGATGTGGTGCTCTTCGCAGAATTTGGCCATGGCTCCCTTGGCGAAGTTAGTGCCGTTGTCCGTGATGATGTTGTTTGGGAACCCGTAGCGATATATGAGCTCGCGTAGGAATTTAGTGGCGGTCTTCCCGTCGCATTTCCGGACTGGCTTGGCCTCCACCCATTTCGTGAATTTGTCGACGGCGACTAGCAGGTGGGTGTAGCTGGAGGGGGCCTTCTTGAAGGGGCCTACCATATCCATGCCCCACACAGCGAATGGCCAGGTGATGGGGATTGTTTTGAGCGTGGCGCTCGGTACGTGCGTCTGGTTGGCGTACTTCTGGCACCCGGCGCACCGCTGGACGATATCGACAGCATCGGCGTGTGCGGTGGGCCAGTAAAAGCCATGTCGCATAGCCTTGGCGACCAGGGAGCGGGCGGCGGCATGGTGGCCGCAGTCACCGGAGTGAATGTCGTGGAGGATCTTGCGTCCTTCAACTGGTTGGACGCAGCGTTGGTACACGTCGGTGACGCTGCGCTTGTGGAGCTCGCCGTCGATGATGGTGTAGGACTTGCATCGACGAGCGATCATCCGAGCGTCCGTCTCGTCTGCCGGCAGGGTGCCGGCTTCCAGGTAGGCTATGTAGGGCTTGGTCCAGTCGTCTGGCTCGTGGACGAGTGCGACCAAGGCTGCCTCTGGTTGCAGTGGGACTCCGATGTCGATCTCCCTCGGGGGAGAAACTGATGGCTTGGTTATCGTGTCGAGGAAAACGCCGGCGGGTGGTGCGAGTCGAGCCAGCCCGATGCGAGAGAGTGTGTCGGCCTCCTTGTTCTTCCGCCTGTCGATCCACTCGACGGAGTAGCCGGTGAAGTGTCCGCCCAACTTGTCCACTGCTTGGCGGTACGCCGCCATGGTAGGGGAGACGGCGTCGCAGGTGCCAGCGACTTGCCCGCGACAAGGTCGGAATCTCCGTAGCAGTGGAGGCGATTGACGTTCATCTCCTTGGCGGCTCGCATGCCGTGGAGTAGGGCCTCGTACTCAGCCATGTTGTTGGTACAGGGTGTGAAGTCGAGGCAAAGGATGTAGCGGAGCTTGTCGCCCTTTGGTGAAGTTAGCACTATCCCTGCGCCTGCACCGTCCGCGTTCTTGGAGCCGTCGAAGTGCAGGCTCCAGTAATGGAGGTACGGCAGCTTCTCTGGCTGCTGGGCCTCTTCCCAATCGGCGATGAAGTATGCCAGTGCCTGCGACTTGATCGCTTTTAGTGGCTCGTATTTGATGTTGTGGACGCCGATCTCGACGGCCCACTTGGCGACCCGCCTGGTTGCCTCGCGGTTGCGGATGATGTCTTGCAGTGGTGCTGAGGACACGACCGTGATCGGGTGCTCCTGGAAGTAGTGCGGCAGGCGCCGCTGAGCTCTGAATACCGCGTACACTAGCTTTTGGTACTGTGGGTACCGCTGGCGCGACTCGGTGAGGACCTCGCTGATGTAGTACACCGGCCGCTGGACTGGGCGCTCCTTTCCTTCCTCTGGTCGCTCGACGACCATGACGGCGCTGACGACGCGCTCGGAAGCCGCGACGTAAACCAGCATGGGTTCTTTGTCGGCGGGGGCAGCGAGTAATGGTGCGGCGAGTAGCACCTTTTTGAGGTCGCGGAGCGCGTCGTCCGCCTCCTTGTCCCACTGGAAGGTGGGGTTCTTGCGCATCAGGCGGTATAGGGGCATCGCCTTTTCGCCCAGGCGGGGGATGAAGCGACTGAGAGCCTCTACTCGCCCAGCCAGCTTCTGGACGTCGTGCAGGCACTCGGGTTTGCCGAGCCGGGTGATCGTGTCGATCTTCGTGGGGTTCGCCTCGATCCCTCGTTTGGAGACGACGTACCCCAGTAGTTGTCCGGCGGGTACACCGAAGGTGCATTTGCCTGGGTTGAGCTTTATCTTGTATTTTCGCAGGTTGGCGAATGTTTCCGCCAGGTCGGCGAGTAGGTCGCCTTGGCGAGCCGATTTTACGACCACACCGTCGATGTAGACGTGGATGTTGCGGCAAATTTGGCTCGCGAGGCATTCTTGCATGCACCGCTGGTAGGTCGCCCCGGCATTCTTGAGGCCGAAGGTCATGGCGGTGTAGCAGAAGGCTCTGAATGGCGTGATGAACGCCGTCTTCTCTTCGTCTTCGACAGCCATCTTGATCTGGTTGTACCCAGAGTAGGCGTCGAGGAAACATAGCGACTCCGAGCCCGCGGTTGAATCGATTATCTGGTCGATCCGCGGGAGGACGAACTGCTCCTTTGGGCAGGCGCCGTTCAGGTTTGTGTAGTCGATACACATTCTCCAGGTCCCGTTCTTCTTCTCGACCAGGACTGGGTTTTCCAGCCACTTGGAGTACTTGATTGGCCGGATGAAGCCGGCAGCGAGTAGACGCTGCACCTCCTCAGCGATTGCTCGACGGCGTTCTTCATTGAAGGGCCGCAGCGACTGCTTGACAGGTCGCACTTTGGGGTCGGCGTTTAGCTTGTGCTTAGCAAGCTCTCTAGGGACACCGGGCATGTAAGAGGGTTTCCATGCGAAGATGTCCCTGTTCTCACGGAGGAACTCGATGAGCGCGCCTTCCTATGCTGGGATCATGCCCGTCCCGATCGTCACCGTCTGGCTGGAGTCGCCTGGGACCAGCTCGACGGTGCGGGTGTGCGTCGTGGCCTCAAAGGTTGAGGTGTTTGCGCCCTCTGAGTTGGGATTCTTGAGTATGGTGGGGTCGTCGTTGTTGATTCCGCTCGCGTACTTGGCGAGCTCATCGGCGTGGTTGGTCTCCGCCGTGATGACGGCATCGGCGAGCTCGGCTCCTTTGGCCTCGCACTCGGCGGCCATGTCGGGGTCGCCGTGGATGGTGATGACGCCGCACGGCCCGGGGAGCTTCATCACGTTATGCAGCGTGTGGGCGCTGCCATGAATTTAGCGAACGCGCGGGGCCTTGATGGTAGGCTGTCGAAGGGCACCAGCTCGAAGACGATCCGCTCGGTGCGGAAGTTTGCCGGTGTGCCGAAGGTGACTGGCAGCGTAACCTTGCCGATCGGGTACGCCTTCCGACCGGGAACGATGCCGTGGAATGTGGTGTGGGTCGTCTCGATCATCGACTGCGGGAGCCGCAGCCGCCTGAAGGTGTCGAGGTACAGCATGTTGATGGAACTGCCGCCGTCCATCAATGTCTTGGGGAGCCAGTAGTCTCCGACCTTGGGCTTGACCACCAGGACGACTCGTCCTGGGTACTCGATGCGTGGCGAGTGGTCTTGGCGGCTCCAGGTGATGGGCTGCTCTGACCAGTTTAGGAACTAGGGAACGTCCACCTGGGCCACTGCGTTGACGGCGACAGCGCGGGCGATGACCTTCTTCTCGCGCTTAGTGTTGAAGCCTGTGAAGGTGTGGAGCGAGCCGGCCACTTTGCCGAATTTTCCGCCGTTTGGCGGGTCGTTGTCGGGGTCCTCCCGCGCTCGTCGTGCCTTCTCGATTTCCCTGAGGGTGTGGCAGTCGGCGGTGGTGTGTGTTGCGGGCTTCCCTTCCCTGCCATGAAACGCACATGGTTGGTTAAGGATAGCCGCGGGGTCGAACCTTGGCTTGGCCTTGTAGTTGCCGCCGTCGCGGCGGAAGCTCTTGGGCTCGGCTTGCGCGTGCCCGGCGTTGGCGACGAAGTCGACTCGCCCGTCACTGCGGCGCTTGCCGATGAGGCGAGTGTTGTTGTAGCGTAGGTCGGACCGGCGTCCGCCGTCATTGCCGCTCGTGCGGCGTTAACCTCCTGACTCGTCGTCAGTTTCCTGTTTTGGATATTCCTCGGCGTACAGTTTGGCGATCTCGAGGAGGTCGGGGATGTTGTCGAGTGTGCGGGAGTGTCGCTTGAGCTTGGCGACCAGGGGATCGTAGCGGCACGAGGTCTTGAAGCAATGGATCGCGGTGTCCGGGTGAATGCCGACCGCGTTGTACCAAAGTTCTTGCCACCGTTGGACCCAGTTGCGGGTCGACTCGCGGGGTCCCTGGACGCATCGCTCCAGGTCCTCGATAGTGGTGGCGCGGGTGTAGGAGCACTCGAAGTGCCTGACGAATGCGTTGCGCATCTCCTCCCAGGAGTCGATACTATCCTGGGGGAGGGTGTTGATCCACTGCCTGCACGTCCCCTCCATCATTAGGGGTAGGTAGCAGGCTAGCGGTCGGTGTGGCTGCGATCCCCATCGCCATGAGGTATGTCGAGCAGACGGCGGTCGCATGCGAGTCGTACTTTTATATCTCTTTTGGCGCCTTGAAGTTTGGCGGGTACTTCTCGCCTCGAATCATTGGTCCAAAGCACTTGGGTCCGAGTCGACTGAGCGATCCCATGGGCTCGCCGTCGCGGCGATTGGTTAGGGTATGTCGCAGGTCGTCGGGCTGGCGTGCGCGCCAACTTTGGTTGTTGATGATGTGGGTGGGCGTCGATGGGTTGCCCGCTTGGCGGCGAGGTTGGTTGCCGGCTGGGGTCGTTGGTGGAGAGTGCGCGTTCGCGGGTCGGTGTTGGAGCTGCGGTGGCTCGGTGGCGGGCGATTGAGGGTGTTTGCCGCCGGGGCGGCTGGAGGCCGCTCGCTTCCCGAGGAACGCGAGTATACTCGACCTGCGGTCGGTGCCGCTCTTTGCTGCTCGGCGGCCTTCGCGAGGTCTGACGTATTGGATCTGTAGGCGCCCGTCGCGGTGGCCGTGATCTTTGTCGGCCGCTTTCGGCCTGCCACGAGGTGGTCCATTGGGGTGGAGAACAGTGGGAGGCCGTTTGCGTCTCGCTCCCATGAGGAGACTACTATCCGCGGCTGGTCCCTGGGAGGGGTGCAGTTGGGTGGAGGTGGGGCGCCCATCGCCGTTGATCCTGGCGGGGGCCGGGCGCTTCCTCCTGGTGGCGCGTTCTCGCAGATCGCGCGCTCGGCCACACGGGTCGGGTCGTTTTCGTCGTCGAAGTTCAGGGCACGCCCTTGAACGGTGGGGTTTAGGCGTGACCTGATCCGCTGCTGGTGGTAGCGTGATAGCTCCTGCGCCGTCACACCTTTCGAGGCGAATTTTTTCGCTCGGCTTGCTCTTGCGCATCGCCTCCGATTTCGTGAGTTCCTCGACCTCCGTTGCCGTGGCGTTAGGAGGGATTGGGTGGAGAATGGATCCTCCGTGGATCGGTGCGGTTGCCATGTAGGTCGCGTGGCGACCGGTTCCGTCATGAGGTCGCGGAGTTCTCCGACCGGTCGACCAAGATCCCGAGGATGGAGGGTCCTCGAAGTCTCCACGTTGGAGACAGGCGATGGAGCCCGGATGAAGCCGGTGATGGATCCGGCGAGTGACACCGAGTCGGTCGTCATTGGTCGCGTCCTCACGGCCGCTGAGTTTTGGCCACGTTTTGTGGGCGAAATGTACTCGGAGGCGGTGGATCGTCGGATCTGGCTCTCGGAGAGCCGATTGCGTGGCGGCGACTTCGCGGATGCGAGCGAATCCTCCGAGACGATGGCGTCGGTGAGGCCGAAGAGGCTGATCGTGCCGATCGGCGGGATCCTGTTGCGTGACGGGTCGCGCCGGGGCGTAGCTGCTCGGCAAGATTTGGAGCATCTCGCCGATCGCTATCATGCGGCGGTGGCGGCCGTCTCGTTGATGGGCAGATTGGATCTCGCCAGAACACCGGCCGACCGCCAGGCCCTGTGGGCGCCACTATCGTGGGAATAGTCACGGCAGATCTTGCAATCGGCGCGAGTAGTAGAAACGAGGGCAAGCGGCCGTCCATCTGCGGTGCGAGATGAGGGCAAAGACACGTGGTTTTACCAGTTCGGCCCCGGAGGTAAATACCTACCTCTGCTAGATTGTATTATGGAGGTGTTACAATGGGAGCTGCTCGGCGGCTAGCGAGTCGCTTGGTGTATGAGGGAACGATCTCTACTCGCCCTATAGGGAGGTTTATAGGCTCACCTCTCCTAGGGTTTACATATGTCAACCGATTGATTAAAGCTTGGTAGTCGTTTAACCTAATCCATTGGGCCTATCTACTACTTTGGGCCTTGACTTCCAGTCGCTTGGTTCCTCGCTGGGCTTCAATCCATTCGCCGTCCTGCAGGCCCACTCGCCGGTTCTTGGGCCAGTCGGAAACGTCTTGCTGGGTATACCCCGGTAGGCATATCCCCATCATTTTGGGAGGATGGAGTCCTCCCCCAACTCCTCCTCCTTGGCCGGCGGGTGGAGGTAGTGGGACTCCTACCCTAGGTAGGTTTCCTACTCTCCCTCCACCAAGCAATGTTCAGATTTGACTTTTTCAAATTAGCGTTTGACTTTCAAACTTGGATTTGATTTCTCTCTTCATATTGCCCAGTGAAGTTGAAATGATACGGATGTCGCCTAGAGGGGGTGAATAGGCGATTAAAACTTTTCCTAGAGTGGCTCAACAAAGGCGGAATAAAACTAGTGTTTACTTTGTAAAGCACAACCTAGAAACAACTAAGGTTTACCTATGTGCACCAACAACTTATGATAAGCAATACAAGCAACAAAGTGATAGCAAGATATATATTACTTCAAGCACGAAGGCTATCACAATGTAAAGTACATAAGTAAAGAGCTCGGGTATAGAGATAACCGAGGCACGCGGGGACACCGATATTTTACCGAGTTCCTCCCAACATGGAGTACGTCTCATTTGGAGAGGGGGTGGTACCAAACCACCAACGCCACAAAAGGCCTCCCTTATTCTCCGGTGAATCTCACCCCAATGGGATCGATCCACGCTTCCACTATCGGTGCACTTGTCGGTGGCAACCGGAACCTCTCACAAGGTTTGGGCACAACTCCATAACTTAATTGGAGGCTCCCAACAAATGCCACAAAAGGCCACCAAGGCCACAAACCGTCTAGGGTTCCAAGAACCCAAGAGGTACAAGCTCCAGTGAGTAATACAAACCAAATCCTCCAAAGAGAAACCAAACCGATGCAACAAATGCAAATGGCAAGAACACCACAAAGATGCTCAAATCTCTCACTCTCAAGTTCCAACAAAGCTACCAAAGCTATTGGGGGAACAAGAGAGGAGAAATCAAAAAGAGACACAAAATCCCTCAAAATCTAGATCCCCAAAGATACACTCACAAAGAGATGAATCGGTTAGGTCAAAACGTGGGTCTAGATCTCCTCCAACAACCCCTCAAATATTTGCAAGAATCAATGGAGGGGTGTGTAGAAATCAAGCTTAAAGAGTAGAGCAAATGGGGGCAAAGCTTGGGAAAAAAAAGGAGGAAGAAGTGACCCTAAAGGAAAAAGGGCAAAGCTATTTAAAGAGATGGCTAATTCTGCCCGTTGGGGCAATTTTTCTGGACGGAACGGTAGTATCGGACGGACCACTACCGGGAAATGAACAAATGGGTCGGCGAGGAGAAAAACAGCGGTGGCTCAGCCTTGTGAGCGGCGTGGGGCCTTGAGCCCCGGCGGCCAGTGTAAGCGCCAGCAGGCGCAGTGGGGCCAGCAGGCCAGCAGCCAACGGCGGCCACGGTGGTGGCAGCAGTCAAACACCAAATGGGACCGAGCAGCGGCAACAGCATGACCTGTGGCAGAATGGCCAGCCCAGCGAGCGAGCAGCCTTGAGGCGGACGCAACGGCAGGTCAATGCGGCGGGCTGGGCCAATCGAGCGGGCACGCACGGATCTTAGATCTAGAAAAATATCTGGGCCAACCGGTACTACCGGCCCACCCGGGCGGTACTACCGGGCCGGCCGGTAGTACCGGATCTGGGTACCTAGCGAGACAGAACAAAAACGGGCCGTTTTCAGGCCCGGGCGGTAGTACCGGCCCGTCCGGGCGGTACTACCGCTCGGCCCAGAAAACAGACAAACATGCAAATATTCAAACAGCAATAACTTTTGACTGGAAGCTCCGATTGACGCGATTCAAATTGCGTTGGATAGAGGACGACAAGGGCTTTCTAATAAAAAGTGGAAATATTGATTATCACCAAGTGAGAAAGTATCAAGTAGAATAAAGTGATATACCCCCACTTGGTGAGAAACCGAAAAGCCGCATAAATCAAAATCACAACAAGATATATATGGGAGATCCGATTTTGATGAACAAGAGCTTGTTATGGAGATTACCACAAACTCTATATCCTCACATGGATAAGACCAAATAACAACCAAATATGATGATGCAAGTATGCAAAGGTTTGAGCTCTCTTCGAATGATGTGACCGAATTACTCATACGAGAGCCCCTCTTGATAGTACGGTTATCTATCCTAAACCCGGTCTCCTATACACAACAAGAGACCGGCAAAAGAGAAAACCTATCAAGATTATACCTTTGCCTTGAGCATTCCACTTGAGCTCGACGTAGACGGTCTTGCCCTTCTCAAGATGGAACGCCTTCCTTAATTCCTCATCATCGACCTCGCATATTGAGCTTGCCCAACAAATCTTCTTTTCATTTCATCGACCTTGAAGCCAATACATGCTCCAAGCGATGCCAATGGACAAATCCTACAAGTATAACTTAATACACACATTAGTCCATAAAGATTGTCAATAATTACCAAAACCACACATGGGGGCCCAACATGTTCTTTCAGAAGTGACCTAGTACATGATGCAACCATTCCACATTGTCATGACACATCCATGTACCCTTCCCCTTCCGGAGTGCCGGACCTTCTAGACCCTTCTAGAACATTCCCGGTGAAAACACCGAAATCATTTCCGAACTCCGAAACAGGACTTTCCTTATATGAATCTTATTCTCTGGACCATTCCGGATCTCCTCGTGATATCCCGGATCCCATACAAGACTCCTAACAACATTCGATCTCTTACTCATCATTTCATAACTACACAACAACATTGAATCCTTAAGTGTGTCTCCCTACGGTTTGTGAATTATGCGGACATGACCGAGACACTTCTCCGATCAATAATCAACAGAGGAATCTGGAAATTCATATGGCTCCCACATATTTCTACGATTACTTTGCGATCGAATGAACCTCTTACATACGATACCAATTTCCCTTTGTCTCGCGATAGTTTACTTATACGAGGTTTTGATCGTCGGTATCTCTGCATACCTAGTTCAACCTCGTTACCGATAAGTACTCTTTTCTCGTTCCCGTGATATGTGATCCCTTGTGAGCCAGTCACATGCTTGCAAGCTAATTGGATGACATTCCACCGAGAGGGCCCAGAGTATATCTATCCATCATATGGATGGACAAATCCCACTCTTGATCCATGTGCCTCAATCCATAATTTCCGAACACTCAAAGCCACCTTTATAGCCACCCAGTTACGATGTGGTGTTTTATGTCATCAAAGCATCCTTCCGGTGATGGTGATTAACATGATCTCATGGTCGAAGGAATTAGGTTACTATGTATCAGAAAGCTTATAACAAATGAACTATTGAAATGACTTGATCTTAATGCCACGCTTATCTATAGGAGTATGTCCATCATACCATTCTCCTAATGATATGATCTTGTTATTAATAACATCTCAATGTTCATGAACGAGAAACCATGATCATCTATTAATCAACAAGCTAGTATTATAAAGAGGCTTTACTAGGGACTCTAATTTAGTTTACAAATCGCACAAGTATTAATGTTTCCGGTTAATACTATTATAGCATGAATGTAAACATTTATAATAAACACAAAGATATAATAATAACCACTTTTATTGTTTCCTCTAGGGCATATCTCCAACAGGTTATTCACCTCACACAGCTTGATTCTCAGACGACCCGAATTCTGCCTTTTTAACTGCCTAGTTACGGATCAGCGTTTGACAGAACCTAAGTCGGTGATCCTCAACTCAGACTATGCAACAACCTCAGGTTTAAGTATTACATTGATTGAGATATACAAATGACAACTTGTTCGTTGTACCTCTATATGGGTCAATCCGACTCGCTAAACTCTTTAGTCGAATATGTGTAAGTTAGAATAGCATCTCCATGCCCATGAAAAGTGGAACCGAGTCATCAACCGACTTTCACATTGGTCTAAGTTGTGTGTCCAACACAACCTCGATGACCAAGGATATTTAGTATGAACAACATGAGTGTATAGTTCCACAACCGAATCACATATTCAATGATATACATCAGATGCTCATACAAGGACAACTTAATAACTTTATGAATACAATGGGAAATATCATCATACATGATTGCCTCTAGGGCATATTCCCAACAACCCCGCCTCTCCCCTTCGGGAAAGATTGCCACCGAGGGATGTATCTATCGTGGGCCGACGCCAGCCACCGTCGCGAGGGCATCAGGGATCCTATCGTCACCCCGGCCGCATTTCCCCTCTGTCACTTTGGTACCACCCCTCGCGCCACCCCTCAGTCACCTCCTAGAGCCCGCCGCCACTTCGAGGAGCCGCAGGAGAGGTATTCTCTGCTGCTGCCTCCACCTGAGGTCGCATGGGATGCACGTCTACGGTCCTCCGCCCTGCAGGCACGCGGGGAGATTGATGCAGCTCGGCGAGGCAGCAGCCGTGCCGACATGGGGTAATGGTGTGAGGGGCAGGCTCTGGTGCAGGGACCCTCTACGAGACACGAGGGTGAGGGCGCCGAGGCGTGGGGAGCTAAGAAGAAGAAGAAGAAGAACAAGGTGACGGCTTCCATGTCCATGAGGCCGTCGGTGACAACAGGCTCCGACTCTGCGGCATCGGGCGCGCCCTCCGGGGTGAGCTAGGGAGCGGGGTACGGGTCGCTATTGGCACTGGCCATACCCCATGGTAGGCAGTGCTTGGAGTACTACGACCACGGGTTGGATGGAGGCTTCTACTTCATCGACATGGGAGGTGTTCCAATGATGGTCCCGAAGACAATGGCGATGGTGATGGTGCTCCCGATCCAGGACCCCCCCCCCCCTATCGGTTAATGTGACCGAGGTCCTACTTCAGGACGACCTCAATGCGGTCCTTCCAGGCCACGAGTGGACAGTGCTATGTGTCTCCGCCACTGAGTTTGAGGTCTCGTTTTCTTCTGTGGCGATCCTGCGCATGTGCGCATGTGGTTCATCATTCACGCTCCTAATACACCAGTTGAAGGTCTCAATCAAGCCATCTTCAGTTGTTCAGGAGTCTGTGGCCACGCTTTCTAAGGTATGGTTCTATCTTATCGGGGTTTCGTCGAAGGCCAAGAGGCCGGAGATTGTTGCTCTCATTGCCTAGACAGTGGGCAAGCTCCTGGAGGCTGACGAGCGCTCTCTCATGGGGAACGGGGCGATCCGGATGAGGCTCTTATGCCCAGACCCCTCAGTGTTATTTGTCTCCCTACCGAGTTTTTCATGAGCATGGCTCTCACTCATAGGCAATCTCACCTCAAGTGGGAGGTGATCATTGTTTATGGCGCCGCGGATCATAGGAGGTCCGCTGAGTTTTTGCAGGAGCTCAAGTTGAAAGTGGAACGGTCTAGTATCCATGTGGTTATGGTTGGGGATTTCAAGATTATCCAGTCCGTGGACGACAAGAGCTCGGCCAACATGGACCTCCCTAGGATGCGCATGTTTAATGACTACATCGTCGACCTCGTGTTGTGTGCGATCGTGTGGGTGGGCGCTAGATATACGTGGAATAACAAGCAATTGGGTATCCTTCGTAGTGTTTTTGATAGGGTATTTGTGTCGGTGGAGTGGGAAGTGGCCTTCCCTCTTTGTTCCTTGAGGGCGGCCACCGGGACTGGCTCCGACCATACTCCCCTCCTCCTCTCCTCTAGAGGAGGTTCTCCATTGAGACTGAACCACTTCCACTTTGAAACCTTTTTTCTACAAAATAAGGGGTTTGTGGAGGCGATTCGGTCGAAGTGGCTGGAGGCCGCTGCCTCCCCCTCGTGTCTATTGTGCGGTTGATGTATGGCATCACTGTGCCAAGCTCTCCTGGCAATTCATGCGAGGATGGGAGGCTAACCTAGGGGGCGTCACTGCGGGAATAGAAGGAGGCGTTGCTTCAAGAGATCCAAGCCCTTGACCTGGAGGCCGACCTGGTAGGCCTCTCGGCTGACGCCTGCTCCCATAGGTACTCTCTTGGGACCTCCATTATGGAGATCTACAAGGGGAAGAGGCTTTCTGGTGATAGAAGAGTCAACGGAACTGCACTCTCCAAGGGGAATCGAACACGGCCTACTTCCATGCCATTGCCAATGGCAGGAGACGGAAGTGCTCGAGTACCTACCTCTAGGAGGGTACGTCTCTTTTGGAGATCCCATAGGAGACATCCTCCCATATTTATGCCTTCTATAAAGCTTTGTTTACAGCTTCGCCATGATCTGGGATCTCGCTGGTGCCGGACTTCTGGTCGGAGGACGCAATGGTTACCCCCGCCGAGAATGCGGAACTCACACTCCCATTCCTTTCGCCCTTGTCAAGGGACGTATTATCCGCCCCTGTCTCGATCGAGAAAGGTGCCAAGGCGCGTTAAGTGGTATGGGCAGAGTTTTCCCATGGATTGTCCGACCAGGGCCGGAGTTTTTACCCGGGCCAGATAATCCGCCCCATCAGGGGGCGGATAATCCGCCCCATCAGGGGGCGGATAATCCGCCCCCTAGGGATTTTTCTCAAGACAGGACAAGGCGCGTCAAGCAGTATGGGGGCGGAGTTTTCCCCTGGATTGTCCGACCAAGGACGGAATTTTTGCCCGGGCCAGATAATCTGCCACACCAGGGGGCTGGATAATCCGCCCCACAGGGATTTTAAAAAGTCAGCCAAGGCACGTCACGCGGTATGGGGGCGAACATTTGTCCCGGATTTTTTCTTTCCGGGCTGGATGTTTGTCCCGGCCGGATTATCCCACCCCCACTTAGGTTGGATTATCCGTCCCCAATTTCTTTCAACGGATGGCTTTTGGCAGGGGGTATAAATACCCCATTTGATCCCCTTTTCAGATCTTTTGGATCCACAAAAAAGTTCAGTGTTGTTCATTCCAATCCTTGTGAGATCTCCACTTTCAACCACCTAAAGGCTTCGATCTTTGGGAAATCGAAGGAGGAGGATTCGATCTTCATCGGCATCAATCAAGATCTTTATTTTCCCTCCATACACTTGCGAGATTTTTGATCTAGTATTTCTTGCAAATATTTAAATCTCAATTTCGGTTATTGATAAAGTTGTTTTTTGTGGCATCTTGTTGTCATCACGGAAGCCTCCAATTCAGTTATGGATGTGTGCCTCGGTAGTGTTGTAAATGCACCGATTCCCACCTCGAAGATACAATAGTGAAAAGATGGATCGGGCCTTTGGTGGCGAGATCCATCGGAGAATAGGATAAAAATTATTGTGGCGTGGTGGTCTTAGTATCGTCCATCTTTCAACGCAGACGTACTTCCCTTAATAAGGAAGGAACTACGATAGAACAAATCATATGTCTCCGCGTGCACCACTTTGATTACCTTGTTCTTCTCACTGCATGTACTCGCTTAGTAGATAGGTTGGCATATAGAAAATTTTATATTAGTTGCATATCTAGAAAATCCATCTCACTAAAACTAAAAAGTAATTAAAATTTAAAGTAGCGTCTATCCATCCTTATAGATACCCATACGATCCATTTCAATGCTTAGATGATGCGCCTGCGCTGTTTCCCTGCCGCAGCTATGCACCGTCGGTCTGTCCTGCTCACCGTCGTGCGGGTCACTTGCAGCACCTGAAGGTGGTCAGCCTCTCGATGGCGGTGTTCGTCTCAGCGCACTGTCAAGCTTTATGCACTAGCCAACGCAATCAAAAGTCCGAACTTATGGAAAGGGCTAGTGCAATCCAATTATACATTTCAACACCCCCTCTCACGTGTGACGGGGAGAAGTCAGCACGTGCAACCGAAAGAGAGCGACGGCGCGCGAAACTCACGTATGACTCAAGAGGACTATACGTGGACATAGAGGGGTAAACAGCAATTATAGGATAAATTGCGAAAGCCAGGACTCGAACTCGAGACCTTAGGCTCTGATACCATGTCAAGCTTTATGCACTAGCCAACACAACCAAAAGTCCGAACTTATGAAAAGAGCTAGTGCAATCCACTTATACACTTCAACACGCACCTCCTTCTAGAAACGCATTGGGAACTCGGGAAGACGAAACACCAAGAAAAAAAATGATTATGCATTGTCCGCTGGGTGCATGCCACGACCCAAACGGACACCATATCCAGTCCTATCCGGCTAGCCAACTATATGGACCAAAACGCAATGATCCAAACAGACAAGGGCAGTACTACGCGTTTCTGAGGATATTTCTCCAAAATTCCTTGGTCCTCCTGCCGACACGTGTTCATAAAAATCCTCAAAATCCCGCTTTTGCTATAAACATACCTGATTTTGCTATAAATAGTCTCGTTTTTGCTACATGTAGCAAAAAAAGGTTCGGTCCAGAAAATATAAAAATAGACTGGACCTCGCCGGCGACCGTGCAGCAAGAAAGTTGTGCTAATGTAGCAAAACCGACTTCGCCACAGACTCGCCGGAGACTCTCGCCGAAAAAAATGTCGTTGGATACCTCGTAGCAAACAATTTACACTATCGTATCAAAAACACAAAACGAGTGTAGCAACATATTTTTTTCTAATATAGCAAAAGAGATATCGCCGAAGACTCTTATCGGAGAACTCGTAGCAAAACCATAGAGATTGGTTGTAGCAAAAAAAATTATACGAAAGTAGTAAAAAATATATGAATATATAGCAAAACTAATATGCTAAGATAGCAAAACGTTCATAAACAGAGACAAAGTAGCGATATCAGTCAACTCAAGTAGCAAGCAATCTAAACTGTGGTAGCAACATCAGACGCAGTACGGCCTGCAGCAAGAAGGGAATGAGCCATGGCAGAAGGTGTATGTTCATCGCGCGGCAGGACGACGGAGGGCAGCACGGTGGCAGGAGCGCGGCAGGCAGAGGGCAGCGGCGCATGGCAGGGCAGAGGGCAGTGGCGCGCGGCAGCACGCGGCACGGCGGAGGGCCGCGCAGCAGAGCGGCAACACGCGGCACGGCGAAGGAAGCAGGCGAGACGAGCTGTGCGCGCGGCAGGACGGAGGGTGGCGACGCGCGGCAAACAGGGGAGAGAGAAGCTATGGCGTGTGCGGTAATAAAGTCCATACGTACCTAGAAGAAGAAAAGAACCATAAAAAAAAGGCTCGCGGAGGGAGCGATCGACCCCGGGGAACCCTATCGTTTTCCAACAGACAACGTGTCCGTCCCTGTCCGGCTGACTATCCATATAGACCAAAACAAACCGTTTTGGTGTCCAAAATGCATCAGGCCCCTTGGGGATGGCCTAAACGTAGGGGCCTGGATCGTTTCCATACTATCAGAATCCTTCGTTAAATCTTCATAATAAAAACTTCAGAATAGTAGAACTTCAACTAGTACGATACACATGTTCAGAATTGTCAGGTCGATGAGTGCTTAGAGCAATTCAGTAAAGTTGGCCTGAGCAACCAACAACCTTTTCGTTTCATTGGGTAGGATAGCATATTGTATAAAGAGTCATCATACTGCCACTGAAAAGCAGGCAGATCAACTATCAACCAATGCAGAAAGAGCGACATGTTATGCACAATGTCATCATCGACACGGAAGCAAGAACATCCACTAGGTAATTTACTGAACATGGGCATGACCGATACGACGCTAACTATCCAGTTGACGGAAAACAACTTCTCATAGACACTGAAAACACAGCTACACCAAACTGTGCGTGCGAAAACAGTAAACAAGGAAACAACGTCCACTAGGTAATTTACAGCCAAATATACCAGGCTAACTATCCGGACAATAGAAAACAACCTCTAAACACTGAAAACACATAGAGATGCTGAGAGAACAGCTCTATAATACACCAAACTGTGTGCGCAAAAACAGCTCCCAGCCTTGTGACGTGCGCCAAAAAAATTCAAACTCGTGAAACTCGAGACAATCATGGTATTCAAGGGAATCTCCTGGTTCAGTCCTAGTTTTGGTATCTCCTGCCAGCCTCCATGTTGTCTAGAATAGGACTCGTGTCTCTTAGGCCGATCCCACCATGCCCCTGCCCTTCAGGAATATTGACTGTTTCGATCTCAGAGGGTCGCACGCTAAAGGAGTTTGCTGCAATGCCACTGGCACGTGCCTCAGCTAGCTGGAGGGTGTACGCGTGAGGCCACAATGCTGAAACGGAAATTGTTACCGTATCATTGAAAAGCCCGATAAAACATGAAACTCTGAGATGAAGGAAGAAGAGGTACCATACCATCTGTATCATAAGGATATGGGAAAAACTGTAGGTAACAAAATGAGGACACTGTGAGACCTGCAGAAGGAACAGGCCACAAGAAGAAAGAA
The DNA here is from genome assembly GCA_030063025.1 of Avena longiglumis. Classification (NCBI taxonomy): domain Eukaryota; kingdom Viridiplantae; phylum Streptophyta; class Magnoliopsida; order Poales; family Poaceae; genus Avena; species Avena longiglumis. The sequence continues at coordinate 103,282,584 of CP125975.1, read as the reverse complement.
TTTTATTATGTGTATTTAGAACCACAGAAGGTCATCTTATACGAATGTACACAACTACCAAAATGGCTAACCTATAATAGCTCCTGCAAATACATCTTGCCAGTGATGCCAGTAGTCATCCACTCGAGAAACAGCAACAAGTGAAGCAGTAAGTAGAGGCAGAACCATGATGCACAGTTTTGCAATATGACCTTTACGGTCAAAAACTGCGATCTTCCCAGTTAAGTACCATGCAAGGAAGCCTAGGCCAGCGAAAGACCCTGAAGTAGTTTAACAAAAGGTGCAAATGCAGTTGTTAGATTATCTGGCCACATACCATTCCCAGGAATCTTAATGAAACTACCATAGACGGTAGATGTGGCCAATGAAAGACGGATGCATGTTGTTTTCGTATGCATTGGGCTAAACATTTGTAGCTTTAACGAAACTACCAAAGTATTATTTTGCAACAAATACATTGTATGGAGAGGCAAATAAAGTCATCGACCATAGTCATGACTAAGAAATGAGAAACATATTGTGCAATTTCTCATAATATGAAAAGAGAGTTATAAATGGTGGTTAGTAAAGTGTTATTAAGAAATTCATGTGCATTTAAAACATAATTTCATGTTATTCAACTTAATTACTTGAGTAATTAGATCCGAATGTATTTCAACACAGTCAAGCAGCAGCTTATACAGAATGAGTTAGGAAATCCAAATGCACTTCCAAAGTGAAGGCTTTTGCATAGCTTCTAATCAACTGACAAGCTGAACACCAGGGGTCCTTTGCCGTAACTTTCAAGTCAGTAAAGGCTCCAGCAGTGTACTGGTACTTGTACCTCTCGCTGGCAAGCTACCAGCATTAAGCTAGACCTCATCCCAGATTGTAATCGAACGAGCAGCGAGGCCAAAATCACCTTCCAAAGATTTTTCTTTATCAGAGGTTTTTCTTCATCGGAGGTTTTCACATTGCAGGCCCGAACATATGGAAACAAAGGAACAGAAAGATTGTTAACATTATGTTTCCCTAGCTGAGGCTGCTGACGCTTTTCCTTTTCACTTAAAATGAAAGAGAGTCTGGCCTACTAAATACATATTTGGCTCAATTCCTCCGTTGATTAGACATTTTTTTCTTGTTGTGCACTCCACCCCAACCCACCCACAGTGTCCACGTTACAGTATTCTGTTCAAACAATATGTAGAGACAAGGGTAAGGCTGGGGCAAATTTTGTTTCGTCTATAACCCAAGATATGAGCTATGTGCATTCTCCTTGGAAAATATATACCTCCACAATAGGGCAGGCATGATGAAGATGAACCATATGTTCTTATGTCGTTGAGTAGTTTCAGCGCTATTTTCCACCCAACTGTTCCTACACCAAGTAGTAACCAAACATCTACACTGGAAGGCAGCACGCAACTGCACTTCTGTTGCAGACACTTCCTATTGCACCAATGCACCAGGCTGCCCTAACACCTGTTAGAGCTCCAATCACATGCTCGCCACTAAGCCAGCCTCCACAAACAACACATCCACCACAAGACTAGAAGTAGTCAGTAGTCACCACTTATTCCCAGGCCCCAGCACGGACAGTATAAAAAGAATTATTTGTTAGGGGCTAAATTCACAAGGGTCTTTAGTGGTATCATCCAGGCATGTAATTGAGTTATAAAGAACGCCTCAGGTATATACATGTTTTTCTGCTCCGACAAGCTGACCAACAAACAAGTGACACCGATATTACCGAAGAAAACACTAGGAATATCAAGAGTTCATGAAATCACTTACATGATGAGTGTCCACTTGGGAAGCTCTTGTGACCTTCTTTGATGACACTCTTCTCTCCATGGCATAGAACTCCAGTAGTGACATTATCATAAACCTGAAATACAGAGATGAGGTTTGCTCACTTTGGATTTCCAAAGATGATAATAACAATTGAACAATAGACAGGTCAGCAGATATGAACTTGTAATATGAAAAACTGAAGTTCTTGGCTAATCTTATTCTTACATCCTTTCCATCTGGGAAACAGCGCCAGAAGAAATCTGGACGTGGTCGCCCAACTCCATCCTTAATTGCATCAGTAATCACAGCAGTTATGAGCACCGAATAAAGAATACCTACAAAATAACTGTGTTTAGAATTATATCTTATCCATACTCTATCAACATAGTCATATGCTAAAGAATATGCAAGTACCCAGTATGCCATGGTGCAAATCATAGATATTCTTCTTTTTGAAGTAAATCCCACCAAAGACGACACATGGCAATACAATTCCAATGAGCTGCAAATCAGAAGAGTTACCAGACTGAAACTAATTTTTTGGGTGGCACAAAAATAATGTAAGTGATGAATGAGATGCAAAATTAGGAGCACAGCAACACACCGGAACAGCCCAAAAGGGCACTGTATTGCCCTTCAATGGATATCTAAGGTCAGTCATCATGTCCTTCCCGACGAAACGGTGAAAAGGCTCAATTATATTCAACAGACCATCTATAACAGCAAGGAGGATGAGTATTATCCAGTCATACATGTGGAGTCTAGCCACTTTGGCTCCATGGGACTTTATAGTGTAACACCCTAACTGGATATCCGCCATTATGTCCTATAAACAAATGGGCCAAAACAACAAATTGGTGAGTAAAGTTGCAATAAGTACAAGATAAGTGATAGATGTAATGCATCTATCATTAACCAAATAGAAGATATAGTAAATCTCAAGGGGAGTTAACATGAATCTTGCAATTGTAGCTTTTTTAAACAAAGACATGTTACTCTTCTTGGATGGATTTTGTAAGCACCTTCTCCAGATCCTTTAATACATACCATCAGACACCAGTTGTTTTATGAGAATAATTCTACATTTGTGTACTCCCTCGATCCATATTAATTGTCACTGGATTGGATGTATCTAGTATTAAAATATGTCTAGATACATCCATTTCTGCGACAAGTAATATGGATCGAAGGGAGTATTTTTTTTAGTTTATTCATATTTGTGAACTTGGTTGGAAACATATTACAGGCTATAGTTTTCAATTATCAAACATTAGCATCTCATATAAAGTAAACTTTACGCATGAACCCAGTGACTGAGTGTCAAAGCAAAACATGAAAGCCCAAAGAGCCACCATAGGGATAATGATCTGACAACATAACTAGTCCACCAACCTCCAATTAAGGTGATTTTTACAAAAGGCTAATAGCCGAGAAATCTAGAGAGCTGACTAGTCCAGACAACCAGCATAATTTTTAAGTTCCACAGCAACTCGTCAGGCAAATAAAAGGGGTAACCCAACTCGAAGCAATAATAGTGTTTGACGTGTAAATTTAGCACATGCTTCTTCTAATCAGTATTTGCAAGGAACTTATGATACCATAATACTTTGAAATAAAACCTCAAGTTAGATGCTAAGGTCAGATAATGACTATAACTGTGTCGAACAATCTGACATCTAGAAAAATATGACAGGAAGGATGAACATTGAGTGGCAATGTAAAACCAGGGACAAATAAACTAGAATGAGAACCTTGTACAGACCAGCTACTCTGACCATAGGCTAAATCTGTAGTTCTAAATCTTTTTTGTTTTTAGGTGCCAGAAGTTAGGAAGGAACTCTTACGACACCTCAGTCTATTAAAAAACTCATAATATGAAAGACTGGAGCTGGAATATTCATATTCAATTACAAAACTTTGAACATTTTAACAATAGTACAGTCAGCATTGAAGTGCTGTTACGAATGCAAGATTTAGATCTTTCATAGCTTCTGCAAAAGATTTCAGAATGCAAATTTACTATGGAGTAGTCATAAAGTAATGAAAGAAGACTGTAAACAGAACTTTAAATAATCTGACTATCAGCATCAACATACATGAACGACTCGCAAGGTAGAAAATACCAAAGGAGTAAAGGGTCAAACAAACCAAAACAGCATGGAAATCCTCCTTGAAGAAATAGAAATCCAACAACTCCACGAATATAGGGTGGATACAGCCAATAACGACTACATGAAGCCCACAAACTTAACAAAAAAAAACACTGAATCATGGAATTTCTAACACACAGGGGTCACTCTGGTGAACCGAGCTCCGGGAACTTCAACGTGACCAAATCTCCCAAGTCAACGGAACAGATAACGACCACACAGGGTCCTGACCACACCAGATTCAAACTATAACTTAAACCCATATAGCCAAAACTTGTCGTGGCTGATTCAACCACTGAACCTTTCTAACATACATACATGCATACATGTTATACCGATATTTCTCATGTGAGCCGCTAAGTCAACTGCATAAAACTAGTGGTACTAAACTGGCACTCCTATGTGACTGTCGTGACTTGTTCGTCCTATGTGACTGTCGTGAATTTCAAGCCAACTGGCAGTAGGTAGACGCACCAGCTACCTATCGCTGGTAGCACTTGGAGAAAAATATCGTGGGTGGGAGCAGTCGGTAGCCCGCTTTGACTGTATAGCCGACGTACCGATGTTCAGCACCGAATCCTCTGAGCGCGGTTCGCAGAGATTGATTCTGCGCTAGGGGTGATAGGAATCTAACTAAACCGACGATTTTGGGCTACATGACTGGACAGGATTAGTATCCCGCGGCAACCAACTGAGCGGGGAGAGAGGAAGAAAAAAATTGGATTCAGTTGGCCATGGCCGCAGCAAGGAGCACATAATAACAAGAACAGAAACGAAAACCAATGAAAATCTAGGGTTTCCGTACCGGAAGAAAAGGGTCCTAGTCGGATCTCCAGCTCTCCGCCCCCCGCGGCTGCCGGAGCGGGACTCGTGTTTTCCGCGGTGCCGCTGCCGGCGAGGCGGGCGAGATTCCGGGGGTAGAAAAGCTGAGCAAATGATTGCCGCGGAGGGAATTATCGCTTTGGGCTTTGGGGAGAAAAGTGGAGGAGGACGAAGGGGGTGGGGAACTGTTTTGAATGTCTTTGAATTGGGTGGATGAACCGTCACGGGCTGGCACCGTGAACCCTCTCTGATAAAACCTGCACTGGATGACGCATTGACGCCTTTGTTGACTGCTGTGGGGCGGGCGCTTGCGTGAGGATCGGGGGAGACGGGCGCCGGCGCGCCGCGCGAGACCAGATTTTTCAGCGTGCGACGGGCACTCCGTTACAACTGCTTCGAAATTTTCAATCAAAGGATTTTAAAAAAGGTTACAGCGAGGAAATTGCAGTTTCCACCACCTTTTGTACAAGCGTTTTCAAGGATCACCACTTCTACAACTATTTTGCAGATTTCACCACATCTACATCTAATCTGTTGCACATTCCACCAGTTATTCGCTAATACATTAATTAGTAGTTTAGTTGACAACAAAATTGATTCTTAGATCATACTCCCTCTGTTTCAAAATGTAAGACGTTTTAGGTTTGTGAAGCAAATGTATCTAGACTTGTTTTAGTTTGTAGATTTACTCTAAACTTGAATGAACCTACACATTAAAATAAATCTAGATACATTTCCTTCATAAAACTAAAACATCTTATATTTTAAAACGGGGCGAGTATATGACAATGCTCTAGGTTTATGCACAAAATTCATTAAAACACTTTAGGCTGTAATGGATCAATTTAATATGAAATAAAAATGTTTATCCATCCAAAAATGGTTTGTTTTGTGTGTGCACTCTAGGTTGTAATAGATCAATTTTATATGAAATATGGATGTATATTCACGAATATTTTATATGTTCATTTCTACAAAACAAATAATCATGTCAAACAAAATAAATTAAAGAAAAATAATTGTGTGTAAAAAATACATTTTTATGCTTTATGTATAGCGATTGACTTAATTTTGATCCAAAAATTATAAAATGTGCTATACAATAATTAGACTGAGATAATGTAGCATGTTCAAATAGACAATGATACATATGAAAATAGATGAATGTAAATGGTGGATTAATGAACAACTGGTGGGATGTGCAACAGATTAGATGTAAAGGTGGTGAAACCTGCAAAAATGTTGTAAAACTGGTGATTCTTGCAAAAACTTGTAGTGAAGGTGGTGGATAGTGCAATTCGGCAGTCAGCCTGGAGCTGTTTTTTTTTTTAAGTTACACATCTATTATTAATCATCAACAACACTTAAAAGTAATAAAAATTACAAATAGGTCAATAAATCACCTAGCGATGACTACTGACACTAGCACGAGCCGAAGGCGCGCCGTCGTCCTCGCCCCTCCATTAATGGAACCAGGCAAAGCTTGTCGAAATAGAGTTTGTTATAGTAGACAAACGGTAAGTCGTCGTGCCAAGGTCCCAAAGAACCAACGCACCAGAGGAGCAACCATCGTCGAAGATGTCAATCGTAGATCTGTGAGACTGACCCAAAACCACACCAATGAATATGAAAACGACAAGATCCTAAGAGATTCGTCGGACACCTGACTCCACACGCACCCTGTCAGCACTATACATACCACCAGAGTAAGGATAGAACGACGAGGACATTATTCTGACTTCAGGATATAGCTGTCGCTCATCATCTCGAAGAAGACACCGAAAAAATACCTAAAAACAAACAAAAAACCTCCGCCGGCGATGTGTTGTGGTCCGCCGCCCCTACATGGCCCCAAGGCCAACGGAGACGGAGCGGGCCGCCGGTGTCACCGACGAGGGGACATAACCCTAGATGGGTTTGGACTTAGTCGCCACCACCTGTGCTTTTCTTTCCGTGCCGGTTAGCATGGAGCTGGTATTAGTAGGACGTGTGCAGCGTGCTAAATCTTAGACATGAGCTAAGAAAATAGGTAGACTTATCCCTTCCGTCCTCTCGAACCCTCTCTCTCCTGTTCGCGACCTTCCCCAAATCTGGGCCGCTAGGCCCCTCCCCTCTCTTCTCTGGCGACCGCCGGTGTCGAGCTGGGCGAGGGACCCTCCCTTGTACAGTTGTAGGTAGGGTTTGGCTTAGGTGCCGGTGTTTTGCCTCTATGGCAGTTTGGCGTTATGCCGGGAGGAAGGCGCTAGTTTCTTCGGGGCGAAACTGGTGCTCGTTGGTGGCTATCCTGTTCGTCGTGGTGCTCCTGAGGTGGGAGCCGGAGGCGGCGGAGGAGGGTGCTACTAGCTACTACATCAATAAAGCTCTCGTTCGTGGCGGCGGCCTGGATTGGCCCGGTGGCAACGGTGGGCTTCGTCTTCTTTGCTGGCGAGGGGCCAGCATGGGGGAGGAGCGTGCCGAGGCTGCTACTATCAACTCCAGGCAGTGGTGGGGAAGTTCTGAGCTGCACTTTGGAGATCACCAAACGGTGGCCATGGCTGGCCACTGTTATCTTCGGTCGACGAGGCGGCCTCTCCGGGCGCAACTGATGGCGCTCATTCAACCTCCAGTTCGGAGGCCCTTTGATGGATTCTCCTCGGCGTTCAGCGTGCTTGCTGCACCAAGTGGTTCTGTCCCCGGAGGCAGCGAGGACGGCCGGCGGTGGAATCCTCGTTCTGTTGGTGGAGGTGAAGGACCTGATCGATTTTCTTGTAATATGTTTAGGGTCCTTTTCACATATGTCGAGGACTGCTTTGTACTTTCTTATTTTTCTGGACTCCTCTGTAATTTGTATCCCCACCATCGTTGTCAATGAAGCAGCTTGGCCCTTCGGGATCATCCCCTTTTCAAAAAAAAAAAGAGTCTACAAAAAACAAAACTGATCCACCATTTAGGATCCTTGTGTAGGTCCCTGTATCAATTTTTCTCTCTTTCCCCCACCGAACTGGTACACCTCCAGCCAATGGAAGGAACCCAAAGAACTAAAACAAATTTTTTAATTAACTAGAATCTGGGTCTTGTACTAGACTTAAGAAAGAATCTTTCTCTTAGACCCACCTTCTCCACCATTTAGACATAGATCTAAGAGCTGAAAAGTTTTCTTAGACACCACATTTTGCACACATTGCACACGCTCGTATAGTGCATACAGTTGTACTTGATTCTACAACAGAAAAGAGCGGTGTATGTTCTTTTTCGTGTTTTATTACTAAATTCAACAAATTTTAAATTGAAAAACTTTTAATTAGTTTTTTTCAGAATCAACACCTCTTTATTGGTCAATTATAAGGTTTACAGGAATGGAAAGATTCTCAGAAGGATGTAAGCGCCACACTTGGCGTCCGATATCTCAATTTACGGAACAACGAGCTAGTCGTCGTGATGGTCATGGTTGGTTCGTGAAGGCCTGCTTGCCCATGGTCACCTCGATGGTCGTGGTTGGTTCGCGAAGTGTGGGTTGGGAGGCATCAGAATACTGTCGTGTTTTTTCTACAGGTGTGAGTTGTGAATCGAATTTGGTCTTGAAATTTTTTAACATGCTAGGTGCATCTTGCATCAAGGTTATAGTTTTTTTCCCTATAAGTTTTATGTAACTTGTCTTGTAGATTAAGAACTATGACAGAAGCACCGGATATGTGCTCACAGGTTCTTTTCTTTCATGAAAAACTATGATCATTGTTCAGTTGGACATCAAATCATTTGACTATGGCGCGAGTTTAACCTTCACCTTGAACTCCAACATCATTTGGAGGACACATCTCAAAACCACTTACTCTATGTGGTTTCGGTTACCGGTGTCCCATGTCCTGATGATTTTGGTTATGTCGTGTCTAGTTGTCATAGTGTCCATGTAGGTAAAAATAGCTGAGCTAGATTTCGGGTTTCTTAATTGGTTTTCTTTTGTTTGTGTGAAAATTGTCTCCACAAAAATATATTAAAACCTAGGTACGCCATCAGAGAATGAAACCACCAGATTTGAAGAGATATATGGGAGTTAAAGGAGTGTGCTCTAATCGATAATGGAGTTGGGTGAAAATCAAGGGGGTCTACTATTAAGAGAATAATTATAGCCACTTATCAAAAAACAATTATGTGATGAGCAAGGAATAGACCCAACCCACTGAATACTTACTCCTTTTGCTTTCTTTTTTGTTCACCTTCTTTTAGTGCTTCCCAACACGGATCACTGAGAGCCTTAGAAATTCATGACTTCTTCAAAACAAATGAAAACATAGAGATTATGTAGGATAGAACTATTTAGGAAAAAATATTATGGTTACTTTAGAATCCTTTGGATTTTCTATGGAATGGGCAATCGCATACAAATTACAGACAAAATACAGTTGTTTCCCTCTTTTGGTATCTACTACTCCCTCTGTTTGAAAATATAAGATGTTTTAGGTTTGTGAATGATATGTATCTAGACACCTTTTAGTGTATAGATTCATTTGAACCTATATACTAAAAGGTGTCTAGATACATCTCCTTTATAAACCTAAAACATCTTATATTTCTAAACGGAGGGAGTACAATGCGATTAAAGTGACACATTTTTTTTTTGAATTTTTTTTCTATAGGAATCCATAGTACACGGCATTTCCTCATGGTGGAGAAGGTGAGATATAGGCAATCTTGGTTTGCTGGTTTAGGGCAAAAGAGAAACCGAGTTGTTGCTCCTAAAAAAAGCCGGGTTCTCAATGGTGTAGTTGGTTGCCATTTTAGACTTAGTTTACTTCTCTCGAATTTTTATCCACTAGAGTTTTTGGGATATGCAGAGATTTGGTGTTCACCTAATACTCTCGAGTCACCTACAATACTCTCCCTTAAAAATACTCTACCTTAGAAAAGAGTTTTCAATCTAGACAAAAACATGAAGGATATGTGGAGATATTTAGAATTATCCCGGCCAAACCCGATATGGTAAACGTACGGGGATCCCGGGATTAAAGTGACACTTTTTAAAGAAAAAATTGTTTCTATAGGAATCCATAGTATTAGTAGTACATGGCATTTCCTTAGCTGGCGGAGAAGGTGAGATATAGGCAATCGTGGATTGCTGGTTTAGGACAAAAGAGAAACAGAGTTGTTGCACCAGTAAAAAGCCAAGGTCTCCATGGTATTGTTGGTTGCCACTTTAGAGGTTCTTTTTAAAATTTATTAGTTGGTTGCTACGTTAAGTCCTTCTCTTGTGGGGTAGTGGGGTAGATTTAGTTGTTGCTGCACGCTTTTTTCAAGAATTTTGCTTTAGTACTCCGTTTTAGCTTTGATGAATAGCTTCCCTTCTTTCAGCAATCCTGGCTGGCAGATGGGGACTCTTTTGCTAGTTCTGACCCTCTTAATTTCGTTATCAGGGCCTTCTTCGTTAGGCTGGTCCTAGTGGTAGTATCATACTACTAGTATCATGCATATGATACTAGTGCATGATACTATGTCTCTAGTGCATTGTATCATATAGTAGTATCATAGTAGTGGTATATTTATTGATTTGTAGAATCTCTATGTAAAATGTGTGTACAAGATTTACTTGCCATTATGATTTCTAGATTTACGTGCTATGATACGGTATCTACCTATGATACACTAACCACCTCTCTCTTCATTAATTATGGCGTCACATCAGATTTTTGCCAAGTTGGCATGCATGATACACCTTATGATACTAGCACTAGGACCAGCCTTAGTACACCTCGTGGCTCATTAATTGTTTTCAACATTATAATCGCCATGTTGACGGTGAGTCAGGGAATTCATCACGCCACGACAGCGCAACTAGTACATCTTAGCTGTTGAGTACTCTCTTCGTTTTAAAATATAAGATATTTTAGTTTTGTGAAGAAAATGTATCTAAACTTATTTTAGTGTGTAGATTTACTCTAAACTTGGTGAACCTACATACTAAAACAAGTCTAGATACATTTGATTCACAAAGATAAGACATCTTATATTTTGAAACGGAGAGAGTAGTTGATAAAATGTTTTTGGGACCCAGATATAGTACCTGTTAGAAATAATGGGGCTAATCCATTTAGGCCCATGAGTATTTCAGATTTTCCCTAAATCTCAAAGCCCAAATTTGTGGCAGCCCATATGTGTTTGGGCCCATGTTTGTGGCAGCTCACATGGGAGTGGAGTGGGAGCTAAAGTTTAGTCCCACATGGAAAGTTGGAGGAGAGTTGCACCACCTTATAAGGTGGAGTGTTGCACCAATTTGTAAGTGAGTGAGAATAAGAGAGATACACACGCGCGCTCCTCCTCCGACGACGCCGCCGCCGCTCGCACGCACGCCTCGTCACGGCCAGCAGCGCTGGGTTGCGGGTTGCGGTTGCGGTTATGGAATCTCGCGAGCCGAGCTTTATTTTCTTGCTCAGAAAATTGATGACGTGTCAAATGGTTAGCTTATTCGGTCGCCCGGATCGTGGGCTATCAGAATCGACCCGAACGTGCGTAACGTGGACTCGGCCCACGTTCGCCTCCGTTAGGGTTTCCTGAGACGCTCTATATAAAGTCCTGCGCGGCTATCGCCACAACACCACCGAAAACCAATCTAGGGGGTTGCCTTCCTCTACTTGCGCCACACCGTAGTCTACTCCATCCCGCTTGCCGGGCGTGCACCGCGGACGGGAGAGCAGGTCTCGGAACCACTCGCCTGCGATCCTGTGACGGGAGAGGGCGAATAAGGTTTTGGAAGCGCCCGCGATCGCCGAGTTCTTCATCACGGGTCGTCTTCCATCCAAGTCAGGCGGTGCTGCCTACCGCCGTCTTCGTCGTCATCTGCTGCGATCCCTCTTCCCCAAAGTTTATACTACGACAACCGAACGGTACGTGCTACGTGATCCAACAATCCAAAAACCTTATTGTCGGCAATTTTCTGAATTAACAATGGCTGGTTTTACCGATGCACTGAGGACGGATAAGTTTACCGGTGTGCACTTTAAGAGGTGGCAGTACAAGGCTGAGCTTTGGCTGACCACAATGAAAGTGTTCCACATCAGTAAAGGCAAACCTGAGGGAACTATATCTGACGAGGATCAGAAGAAGTTCGAGGATGCTAATACTGTCTTTGTGGGATGTATTCTGAGCATTCTTGCTGACCGTCTGTGTGATGTGTTTATGCACATAAAAGACGGAAAGGAGCTCTGGGATGCACTGGATGCCAAGTTTGGTCTTGCAGATCTTTGGCGTGAACTGTATATCATGGAGAGCTTTCATGATTTTAAGATGACTAAGGACCTTCCGTGGTTCAACAAGCTCATGAGATACGATTGCATTGCCAAGGAGCTCGAACTCCTTAAGTGTACCTTACCGAAAAGTTTGTGGCGGGATGCATTATTGCTAAGTTGCCCCTTCATGGAGGAACTTTGCCACAACTCTCAAACACAAGAGATAGGAGATATCGGTTGAAAACTGATGGCGTCCCTTGATGTTGAGGAGAAGGCTCGGGCTAAGGACACTCTTGAGAAAGGAGAGGGTCTTGCTCTGCTAACTTTGTGCAAAGTCAAATCCAGAGGCAAGAACAAAGGGAACTTCAAACCTCCTTTAACAAGCTGTAAAGACTACAACCTTCAAGAAGAAGAAGACGAACAGGGACAAGAGTGAACTGTCTTGTTACACTTGTGGAGAGCCGGTCATTTTTCCAAGGACTGTCCGAACACGCATCAGAGGGAAAAAGGCCAAGATCACAACGTCGTGACCGCTAGCAATACTGATGGGTATGGTAATTTATTTATGTTCTTTCAGATTTCAATCACCGTGTTGGTGGCTTGATACGGGTTCTAATGTTCATGTGTGTCTTGACATCTCTATGTTCACTTCTTATCGTCGCCGGATTCATCCGTCCTAATGGGGAATGGATCATATGCTTACTCGTGGTGTTGGTACGGTGGATGAAGTTTACTTCCGGAAAGATCGCGGTGAGGAACGTGCAACATGTCCCTACTATGAACAAGAATCTCGTTAGTGGCTCCTTCTTTGCGAGAGATGGGTTTAAGGTTGTCTTAGAGTCTAATAAAGTCGTTGTTTGAAACATGGACAATTTATTGGTAAAGGTTATGAGTTCGGAGGCTTGTTAGGTTTTCACCTTGAGTTTGTAATAAATCCGTGAATCATATTTGTGGTGGTGTTAATGATGATACCGGTGTTTGGCATTCTGCTTTATGTCACATTAATTTTGGTTTGATGTCTCGGATGTCCAAAGATGAGTTTAATTCAATTTCACTATTGCCAAAGGTTCTAAGTGCCATAGTTGTGTGCAATCAAAGCAACCTCGAAAGCCTCACAAGGTCATCGAGAGAGAAACTTGGCACCTCTAGAACTCATACATTCTGATCTATGTGAGATGAATGGTGTGTTGACAAAAGGTGAAAAGAGATATTTCATGACGTTGATAGATGATGCTACTAAATTCTGCTATGTTTACTTGTTGCAAACTAAAGATGAGGCTTTAGACTACTTTAAAATCTATAAGGCCGAAGTTGAAAATCAACTAGAGAGAAAGATCAAGCGTCTTAGGTCGGATCGTGGTGGTGAGTATTTTCCCAAAATATTTGATGAATTCTGTCAGGAACACGGAATTATTCATGAGAGGACGCCTCCCTACTCGCCCCAATCAAACGGGGTTGCCGAGAGGAAAAACCGCACGCTGACTGACTTGGTGAATTCCATGTTAGCCACTGCTGGTTTATCAAAGGCATGGTGGGGGAGGCTTTGTTGACTTCATGTCATGTCCTGAATAGAGTTCCTAACAAGAATAAAGAAAAGACCCCTTATGAGGAGTGGGTTGGGAGAAAACCATCACTTTCAGATCAAGGCATTTGGGGTGTTTGGCGAAGGTCAATATACCGATTCCCAAGAAACGCAAGCTCGGACCCAAGAGGGATTGTATCTTTCTAGGATATGCTCCACTGAGTGTAGGCTATAGATTTCTAGTGGTTAAATCGAGGTACGATATGCATGTTGATACTATAATGGAATCTCATGATGCAACATTCTTTGAGAATATTTTTCCTATGAAAGATATGCATAGCATTGGTAGGATTTCTTCTGAAATACTTCCTGAATCTAGTGCATCTATTGATAATTCTGAACAACCACATGAGGAATTTCTTGAGAAGGATGACGATGAATCTCTCACGAGGAGTAAGAGACAGAGGGTTGCAAAATCCTTTGGCAATGATTTCATCGTGTACCTTGTGGATGATACTCCCAGATCCATTACTGAGGCATATGCATCTCCTGATGCAGATGATTGGAAAGAAGTTGTCCAAAATGAGATGGACTCGATTCTTTCTAATGGAACTTGGGAATTATCAGAACGACCCTATGGTTGTAAACCCGTGGGATGTAAGTGGGTGTTCAAGAAGAAGTTAAGGCCTGATGGTACTATTGAGAAGTACAAGGCACGGCTTGTAGCTAAGGGCTACACACAGAAAGAAGGCGAAGATTACTTTGACACCTATTCACCTGTCGCTAGACTGACCACCATTCGAGTACTCGTCACTGGTCGCCTCTTATGGTCTTCTCGTTCATCAAATGGACGTGAAGACAGCTTTCCTTAATGGAGAGTTGGAAGAGGAGATCTATATGGATCGGTAGGATGGGTTTGTGGTAAAAGGTGAAGAGACAAAGGTGTGTAAGTTATTGAAATCTTTATATGGCCTGAAACAAGCACCTAAGCAATGGCATGAGAAGTTTGACAGAACTCTACTTTCTGCTGGCTTTGTCATTAATGAGGCCGATAGGTGTGTTTACTATCGCCATGGTGGGGGCGATAGCGTTATATTATGTTTGTACGTGGATGACATTCTGATGTTTGGTACAAACATGAAAGTGATAAATGAAGTCAAGTCTTTCCTGTCAAAGAGTTTTGATATGAAAGATCTGGGAGAGGCTGATGTCATTCTGAATATCAAGCTTATTAAGAACGAGGATGGGATTACTTTAACGCAATCTCATTATGTTGAGAAGGTCTTGAGCCGATTTGGCTTTAATGATGGCAAGACTTCTCCAACACCTTATGATCCCAGTTTGACATTACGAAAGAATAAGAAGGAACCAACAGATCATTGAAATATTCACAAGTTGTTGGTTCTCTCATGTACTTAGCAAGCGCTACAAGACCCGATATCTCTTTTCTTTGTGAGCAAGTTGAGTAGGTTCATGTCTAACCCGGTATTGATCATTGGCATGCACTTGAAAGGGTCATGCGCTATCTATGTGGTACAATGAGCTATGGGATTCACTATTCAGAAATCCTGCGTGCTTGAAGGATATAGTGATTGAATTGGATCTCGGCGTTGATGAACTCTCGCCACGGCGGGTATGTGTTTACCCTTGGAGGTGGCGTGTCATGGAGGTCTCGTGACAAACCATATTGACGAGGTCAACTATGGAAGCAGAACTTCTTGCTTTAGACACGACCTTGTTGAGTCGAATGGCTGCGTGAGCTCTTGATGGACTTGCACGTGGTTGAGAAACTGCGGCAATCCTTCCGAATTGTGACAACCAAAGCTGTTATTGTCAAAGTGAACAATTCTAAGGATAACGAAGTCATCAAGACACGTGAAGAGACGTTTGAAATCTGTCAGAAATTGAGAAACTCGGGAGTAATAAGCATTACGTATATTCAAGCAGACAAAAACCTGGCAGATCCCTTTACAAAGGGACTATCACGAAATGTGATAGAAAGTGCATCGAGGAGATGGGGTTGAGACCCATGGATGTCACACCTTAGTGGTAACCCAACCTATGTGATCGGAGATCCCGTGAATTAGGACACAGGAAGAACAAGCTAGTGGTTTGACCGAGGAGAGTATTTTGAAAACCCTCTATGTGAAGATGCATGACTCTCATAATATGTAAGGCAGGTTGGCAACATGCCTTAATGTGTTCTGGCTTTAATTAGCAAAGATGCCGTCCTACAGGCATTCTTGAAAGAACACACCTATATGAGCTCGATCAGGCGTCGCGGTCTATGAGATCTGGGTGATCTCTAGTAAACTCATGAAGAGACCAGGGAGTATGACGCATATGCTCCAACCAGCGGGGTAGGCTCTTGTGACCAAATACTAGTTATGATTTTGAGCGAAATCTATTGGCACCAAACTTGCAATTCAAGGTTAGTCCATTGTTCAAGTTGTTGATAGGCGTAGTTCAAGATTCTAGGCGGAAGTTCAACTTAACAGTCTCTGAAACACTTGGTATATAAACAAGTAGCAAGGATTGGCAAATCTTCAAATGGGCATTTGAGATCGGTGGGGATTGTTAGAAATAATGGGGCTAATCCATTTAGGCCCATGAGTATTTCAGATTTTCCCTAAATCTCAAAGCCCAAATTTGTGGCAGCCCATATGTGTTTGGGCCCATGTTTGTGGCAGCTCACATGAGAGTGGAGTGGGAGCTAAAATTTAGTCCCACATGCAAAGTTGGAGGAGAGTTGCACCACCTTATAAGGTGGAGTGTTGCACCACTTTGTAAGTGAGTGGGAATAAGAGAGATACACACGCGCGCTCCTCCTCCGACGACGCCGCCGCCGCTCGCACGCACGCACGCACGCACGCCTCGTCACGTCACACGGCAGCGCGCTGGTTCGGGTTGCGGGTTCTTGAGTTGCGGGTTGCGGGGAATCTCGCGAGCCGAGCTTTATTTCTTTGCTCGAGAAAAATTGTCGACGTGTCAAATGGTTAGCTTATTCGGTCCGGATCGTGGGCATCAGAAACCCGACCGAGCGTGCGTAACATGGACTCGGCCACGTTCGCCTCCGTTAGGGTTTCTGAGCTCTATATAAAGTCTGTGCTACCGCCACAACACCACCGAAAACCAATCTAGGGTTTTGTCTTCCTCTCTTGCGCCGTCACCATAGTCTACTCCATCCCGCTTGCGTGCACGCGGACGGGAGAGCAGTCTCGGAACAACTCGCCCTTGCGATCCTGCGGGAGAGGCGAATAAGGTTTTAGGAAGCGCCTGCTGATCGCCGAGTTCTTCATCACGGGTCGTCTTCCATCCAAGTCAGGCGGTGCTGCCTACCGCCGTCTTCGTCGCCATCTGCTGCGATCCCTCTTCCCCAAAGTTTTTACTACGACAACCGAACGGTACGTGCTACGTGATCCTGTTTGGTTATTCATCATGTTCTGCGAGTACATGGCTGCTGTTTGTTTCCGATCGTCCTGTTGTTTAGTACATCTAGTATGTTCGAGTTACATGAGCTAGTAGCTGGTTTTGTCATAATTTATATTCTGAAATTAATCGTGAAAATTATGCCTAATAATCCAACAGTACCATGGAACAATCGTCAATGCTCCTGCAAATTGTCCGGATGCCAGCCGAACTCCTCTCCCCAGGTTTTAGGGGTCGGCGACCAAATCCTGTGGTCACGGGCTGTGCGGTTCCTGGGGCAAGTATGCATTTTCAAGAGCACGACAGGACGAACTACTGATGTGGTTGCAGCTGGATTGCCTCATCGATCCATTTGCTTCCTCGCGCGCACGATAAATACCATTTTTTTTTGAATGGTCGCGGGAGTCTGTCTCCGCAGGGAGTCTAGCAGGAACACGCTCACGCCACAGAGTAGCATTGTTTCGGTGCTTCCACACATTCCACTTCCAGCAGCACATGATGGTGAGGGTCGACGCCGTCTTGCCGCCGAGCACCTGAGGGTACTCGTGGAGCTGGACCCGCTGTACGTCACGGGGCGTAGTTGCTCCAGACGAAATCCGCGAAAGGAGCAGCGGTGTCACTGGCCTGGCAGATTTTGTACAGAGCCGAAACCCACAGCTCGCCGTTCTTCTTGGCGCAGCAGCAGGACAGGGAGCGTGTGTCGGGCACGGGCACGCCCGAGAGCAGGACCTCGCCGACGAGAGCTTCGACCGCCACGAGTTCCCGAGCCCCAACAGTGGACAGGCGCGGAGCCAGGGAAGCACGCAGGCGGGCCACGGGGTAACACAACGGCCACCGATGCATGGGGATCAACGGCATGGGAGAAGAGGGCAGGCACCCTTTTGGTCAAGCGCGCCGCCGCCGAGCCAGTCATCCACCCAGAAGCTGGTACAGGCCGTGACAACCGAGATGTCGCGGTAGAGCGCCATCAGGTCCACCAGAGCGCGCCAGTGAGGCCCCGAGGCCGAGCGTCTGCCGGCCGAGACCGGCCCAACGATCGATCCCCAGGGGAGGCCGGCGAGGAATGGAGGCGGTGCAACTCGAATATAAGTAGTACATGTCAATCAGACTTGATATTTGTATCTCATTTTCACAATCAGAAGGTGAATCTAACATATGCTTATGAGTTCAGCAAGTCCCAGCATAACGTGCAGCCCACACTGTGTTGACCTCTGATCGCCGCGTCAGGCATGGCTTGCAGGATCACAGCTCTGCATGCTATGTACTCCGTATGTTTGAAGGAGGAAGGCACAGCGGAGCATGTGCCGATTCAGTGTGTGGTAGCCACGGAAGTGTGGCACCTATGCAGCAGGATTTGGAGATCAATATACCAGTATACCGACACACAGTGACGCACTGCAGGGCCGGTGGACGCGGGAGAGGGCAAGATTCAGGAAGAAAGACAAGAGGAGCTTTCATGCGCCAGTTTTGTTTCGGTGTCCCCCTTCTTTTTAAAAAAAAAATTGTATGGGAGAATGGCGATAAGATTTTCGGGAACACTATTGGCGCGACTACTGATTTCATCACGGACTTCTTCACGAATAACGGCAGTGCCGACGTATTTCTCAACAACGACTTCTTTTCCAACATCAACAACCTCTTTCTCGACAACATGGCTGATGACGGGGTGCCAACGCCAACACTGGTAGTTCCTCAGCTGTGATGTACATCCTCTTTCTCAATCTTGTTTATCTTAGTCAAATAGTATGTCGTTCCTTTTGGTTTGCTATAGACATTGTTCTGACTTATCTCAAGTTCTATGTGTTGGAGATATGCCCAAGAGGCAATAATAAAGTGGTTATTATCATATCTTCGTACTTATGATAAATGTTTACATACCAATGCTATAATTGTATTAACCGAAAACATTAACACTTGTGTGGTTTGTAAACATAAAAGAATCCCTAGTAAAGCCTCTTGTTAAACTAGCTTGTTGGTTAATATATGATCATGGTTTCCTGATCATGAACATTGAGATGTTATTAACAAAAAGGTCATATAATTGGGACAATGATGTGATGGACATACTCCTATAGTTAAGCGTAGCATAAGATCAAGTCATTCGAATAGTTCACTTGCTATAAGCTTTCTGATACATAGTAACCTAATTCCTTTGATCATGAGATCATGCTAATCACCATCACCAGAAGGATGCTTTGATGATATCAAACACCACACCGTAACTGGGTGGATATAAAGGTGGCATTAAGTGTTCGGAAAGTATGTGTTGAGGCACATGGATCAAGAGTGAGATTTATCCATCCATATGACGGATAGATATATTATGGGCCCTCTCGGTGGAATGTCATCCAATTAGCTTGCAAGCATGTGAACGGCTCACAAGGGATCACATATCACGGGAACGAGAAAAGAATACTTATCGGTAACGAGGTTGAACTAGGTATGCAGAGATATCGACGATCAGACCTCGGATAAGTAAAATATCGCGAGACAAAGGAAAATTGGTTCCGTATGTAAATGGTTCATTCGATCGCAAAGTAATCATAAAAATATGTGGGATCCATATGAATTTCCAGATTCCTCTATTGGTTATTGATCGGAGAAGAGTCTCGATCATGTCTGCATAATTCACGAACCGTAGGGAGACACACTTAAGGATTCAATTTTGTTTAGTAGATATGGAATGTGAGTAAAGAGACCGAATGTTCTTCGGAGTCTCGGATGAGATCAGGTGACATGGTTATACCCTACGGGTACGTGATCTCAGCATACCTGGTCCAGCCCAAGGAGGGCCCACGGCGGATGTACGCCGGCCCATGAAGACTTTCGGGTGGCCCAGGCCCATGACGCCTTCGGATCCTTGGAGAGCCAGACTAGAGTAGATAGGAAATTCAAAGGGGTAAAACCCTAGAACCTGTAACCGACTAGGACTATGCCCGGGACCTACCTAAGTCTATATAAAGGCCAGGAGGGCACGACCTAGATCTCTCGACTCATACTTTCGCATACACACCTCCACGCCAGATTGCGTCTGCGCACCCCTGTAACCTTCGGTTCCGCCGTAATCAAGAGCAGACAAGCAGGAGTAGGGTTTTCCCTCCGGGGGCCTGAACCTGGGTAAACCTTGTGTCCCCGTGTTTCTTGTTTGCTAACTGTTCCACGATCTCCGGCATCCCCATCTTCTCCAAAACCCAAGTCCATAACAATGGGCATTGACGAGATCAAACCTCGTCAATTGGCGTCGTCTGTGGGAACTGGGGACGCTGATTGTGCGGTCGTGATGGTCCCAACCCGATCGATCTACAACTCTACGGCGATGGAGAGTCACCTCCTCTTCGGTGCTTTCGACTTCACCGCCCACTCACCGGCCACCATGAAGGACTTCGAGCCCGTAGGCGACGGACTCGAAATCCTGTTCGGGAGCTTCTGCTTCCAGGTGGGACAAACTGGCACCCTCCGCCTCCCTGAGCGGGTGCCCCTACCATCAATCAGGCCCGCTTCATGGACCCCGCACCCCGTGCTACGCACAACATCATCAACAGATGATTCCTACGACAGCAGCAACTGCAACTCCGATCTGTGTGATCCGCCATCGGATGCAGGGACCTACGGTTCCAGATCTGAAAGCTGCGGCAGCAGCGGACCAATCTACGAGCGCTACCAACCCGCCGCCCAACCCGACGCCTAACCCGCCAGAACGAAACGGCGGGAATAGAAGAAGTCAGTCCCCCCCCACCCGAAGGGGAAAACAACGGCGGCCACGTCATCCGCCTTAGCAAAGAAGGATGGGCCCAGGTCCGCAACGCCGTGGCAGGCAACATAGTACTGCCTGCAGACGCCTCCCGGGATATGCTGATGGCCTACCACCTGCTCCTGATCGAGGAGCACAAAAAGCAGGTCAAGATGCAGGAGGTGCTTGACAAACGCAAGCAAGCAGCCTCAGAGTCCAGCGCGCGATGAGCTGCGCTCTCCGCCATGGGCATTGGCTCCAGCTCGAACGCCAACCAAGGCAACAAGCACCGCTCTCGGGTGGAGAACATGGACCCCAAGGAGCGTCGGGAGGTGACCCGAACCCTCCACACATCCTTCATGGAGATGGACGCCGACGGCAACGTCATCCCGAAAACGCCGCAGGCTGTGATCATGGCAGCCACTACGTACCTCGCGGCTCACCCACCGCCGGAGGGGGACCCGAAAAGGGCCTACACAAGTCCGCACTCACCAGACTCGGACTCGTTGGAGCTGCACTCCACCAGGAAGCTCCCATGGAGCCGAAGAAGAAAGCTCCGGTCAGGTTCGACCGCAGCCCCACCCCTTCATCCGAAGAAGAGTAACATGACCTTCCCCAAAGGAAGAAGAGTTCGCGCCGCCGCGACCGCAACTACGACGCCAGAGATGCGCTCACACAGCGCAAAATCGACAAAGCGCAAGCCAAGCGCGCATGCTCGTCCGAATCCGAGATGGACGAAGACGAAGGAGAACTCTGCGGAGCCTGATGCTTCAGCAGATCCGTCCGGCGGACACGGATGCCGCGAAATTTCAAGCTTCCTTCGGATACTCCGAAGTTCGACGGCACTCAAGACCTAAAGGCTTGGCTCAGCGACCACTTATCATCCGTCAAACTGCACGGTGGAAACAAAGAGACTGCCATGCAATGCCTTCAACTGCAGCTGACAGGCGCAGCCCGGATCTGGCTCAGCAGCCTATCTTCAGGGTCCATCCGAAGCTGGGATGAGCTAGCTTACAGCTTCATCCAAAACTTCAAAGGCACCAGCAAGAGGCCCGCCTCAATCGAAGAATTGCGAGCCTGCACTCAACGAACGGGCGAATCCATTCGCTCGTACATACTACGCTGGTCCAACACAAAGAACTCCGCATCACACATCTCCGAAGAGAGGGCCGTCGACGCCTTCAGGGACGGCGTCAAGCGCCAAGACTTCAAGGAGGAACTTGGGCGCGTTAAGCCCAAAACACTCGACCACCTCATGGACATCGCCAATAGGTGGGATGACGGAGAAGATTCCATTCACCGAGCACAATCGGAAGAAGAAGACGACTACGGTCGACGGCGAGAGCGCCGTAGCAAGAGAAGATCGCACGTCTACGACGATCGCGACGGACCCGACATGGTCGCGGCTGGCTACGCCGATCACCGCTACGATGCCAACCGCAACAGCGGAGGATATCGCGGAGGAAACTTCCGCGACGGGGGACGCCCAGCGCAATCGTGGCAACGCCGCGACCGCGATAATGGACCCTCAGCATACGAAAAGCTTTCGGTTCCATGCACCATCCACTTCTACATCGACAAGCAGGATGGCAAAAACAAGGCGAGCCACATGCTCAAGGATTGTCGCGAGTTCCAGAAACTCAGCGAAAGCATGGTGCAGATGAGGCAGCAAGCCCCAATCCCTGCGTTCGGAAACGCACCCGCTCCAGGGGAAATAGCGAATGAAGCTCCTCCACCGCCACCTGTTGGAGGCCCAAACCAACCAGTCGCACCAGCACAGAACAACACTGGGAACGGGTATCCCCAGCCGAAAGGAGCACTGATGATCCAGAAGGGGCACCCCACGAATAGGGTGCAGAAGAAAATCACCCGACAAATCAACCTGGTCGTGGCAACTCCACCCGCCATCCCTAAGTACCTCAGCGGATTGGAGTCCTGCATCACGTTCAGTCGTTCGGATCACCCTTGTCAGATCCCTCGTCCAGGTCATGCTGCCCTAGTGCTGGAGGCGCAGATCGGAGGTTTCGAGACGAGTCGCGTCTTCATGGACGGCGGCAGCGGCATCAACCTGATGTTCGCAAGCACTCTAGCAGCAATGCGGATCCCGCAGTGCAGCCTGGAACAATCAGATACAACATTCCACGACATCGTCCCAGGGAAGGGCATATTCCCCCTGGGAAAAATATGGCTCGATGTCATCTTCGTCAAGCCGGACAACTTCCTACTGGAACGGCTCGAATTCGAAGTGGTGGACTGGCCATCACAGTACCACGCCATCCTCGGGCGTGTAGCATTCGCAAGGTTCCTGGCTGTCCCACACTATGCATGCCTGCTACTCAAGATGCCAGGACCGAAGGGCGTCATCATAATCCACGGGAGCTTCACCCGATCGGACCAATGCGACAGGGATTTCAACAGAATCTCCCAGTCATTCGGCATGCAGGAGGAGCTCCTAAGGCTCCGCGAGGTGACAGACAATGGGGCACCCCCGGTCGCACGACAAAACGCACCTGACATGTCTTTCGACTCCACCGTTAACACAAATAAGGTGCAAGTCCATCCGACGGATGCCTCCAAGACGGCGCTGATCGCCAACGACCTCAGCCCCGCATAGGAAGGCGCGCTCGTCGAATTCCTCCGTGAGCTGAAATCGCTGGTGTCCTGCGGACATGCCAGAGTTCGTGGTCGAAACACGCACTCAACGTCTTTCCAGACACCAAGCCCGTCAAGCAGTCCATCCGGAGACTGTCCGAGCCACGAGCCGAAGCTATCAGCAAAGAAATCAACAGACTACTCGTTGCAGACTTCATCAGGGAAATCAAAGAAAGCGAGTGGCTTGCAAATACAGTGATGGTCCCAAAGAAGGACACGGACATCCTGCGGATGTGCGTGGATTTCACGTCGCTAAACAAGCACTGCCCAAAGGACCACTTCCCTCTTCCTCGGATCGATCAGATAATCGATTCGACAGCAGGTTGCGAGAAACTCTCCTTCCTCGACGCCTACTCAGGCTACAACCATATTCGACTCAAGGTCGAAGATGAGGAGAAAACGGCGTTTATCACACTGTTCGGAGTGTTCTGCTACAACACAATGCCCTTCGGGCTAAAGAACGCAGGTTCCATGTACCAGCGATGCATGCAGGCATGCCTCAAGGACCAGATCGGTCGCAATGTTCAAGTCTATGTCGACGACATAGTCATAAAAACCAGGGAGGCGAGGACACTTATCGACGATCCTCGCGAGACGTTCGACAACCTCGACTGCTACAGGATCAAACTCAACCCCGAAAAGTGCGCCTTCGGCGTCCCATCGGGTCAGCTGCTTGGGTACTTCATCTCTCAGCGAGGGATCGAGGCGAACCCGAAGAAAATCAGAGCCATCATGGCAATGGAGAAGCCGAAAAACCTTAAGGGTGTCAAGCTGCTCGCAGGACGAATAGCGGCGTTGAGCAGATTCATTAGCCGCATGGGCGAGAAGGCCCTGCCATTCTACCAGCTGCTACGCAAGGCAGATAAATTCGAGTGGACGCCCAAAGCCGACGATGCATTCGAAAGCCTCAAACAGCTACTCTCCACCTCGCTCGTACTGGTCACGCCAAAGGAGCGCGAGCCTCTGCTGCTATACATAGCAGCCACACACCAGGTGGTCAGCACCGTGCTAGTGGTCGAACGACCCGAAGAAGGCAAGACCCACGGGGTCCAATGCCCAATCTACTACCTCAGCGAAGTACTAACGCCAACAAAACAAAGGTACCCTCACTACCAGAAACTCGCCTACGGCGTGTTCATGATGGCTCGACGGCTGAGCCATTACTTCCAGGAGCACCAGGTGATGGTCGTCAACGAGGCACCCCTGAACAACATCCTGAATAACCCAGAGGCCACAGGACGCGTGGCCCTGTGGGGCATCGAGTTGTCACCTCTGGACATCATCTACGAGAAGTGTCTCGCAATCAAATCTCAAGTCCTCCCGGACTTCCTCGTACATTGGATGGAGCTGCAGCTGCCAGACACCCCAGACATGTCGCAGTCATGGACAATGCACTTTGACGGCTCCAAGCGTGAAGTCGGAGCAGAGCGAGGTCATCTTGACCTCCCAGCAGGCGACGGATGAATCGTCCTCCGGATGAAATTCCGAGCCTCCAATAACGAGGCCGAATACGAAACCCTCATCCACGGCATGCGGATGGCAAAGATCTACGGCGCAACGCGCCTGGTCATCTATGGTGACTCCAACCTCGTCGTCCAGTAGACGATGAACGAGTGCGACGCACATGCCGAAAACATGATCGCGTACCGCGCGCTCTATAATGCACTCGAAGGAGAATTCGACGGCTGTGAGCTTCGGCACGTCGGAAGAGAAAGCAACGAGGAAGCCGACAGACTCGCCAACATCGGCTCCACCTGCGTAAAGGTGCCACCGGGTGTTTTTCTCGAACAGATCTACGTGCCATCCATCAAGCGAAAATTCCCCAAGGGATCACCCGAAGAAGCAGAACACTCGGGGGCTACGCTGCCCGAAGGACACGAAGGACCCGAGAAACTGGACACAGAGGTCGCTATGGTTAACCTGATGCAGGTCATGGCAGTCGAAGAAACTTGGACGCGACCGTACCTCCAGTTTTTGATACACGGAGAACTGCCTGACAGCCCGACAGATGCCCGGCGCATATCTCGTCGGTCAAAAGCCTTCACCATCATCAATGGGAGTTGTACAAGCACAGTATTACGGGTGTACTACAAAGGTACGTCACCATCGGTGACGGGAAAGCCATCCTCCAAGACATCCACGAGGGCATCTGCGGCCATCACGCAGGTAGCCGCTCCCTTGTCGCCAAAGCTCTACGAGCCGGATTCTACTAGCCAACGGCCATGAGCGATGCAAAGGACATCGTCCGAAAATGCAACGGGTGCCAACGGTTCGCCGATAAACCGCACGCACCCGGGTTAGAGCTCAGACCCATACCTATAGCCTGGCCCTTTGCTCAATGGGGCCTCGACATGATCGGAAAACTGCCAAAGTCCTCGAAAGGGGGGCACGTTTACCTCCTGGTCGCAGTCAACAAATTCACCAAGTGGGTCAAGGCCATGCCAGTCACCAACCAAAAGGGCAAGACTGCCGTCAAGTTCTTCGAATCCATTGTCTACAGGTTCGGCGTACCGCACAACATCATCACCGACAATGGATCGAACTTTATCTCCAAGGAATTCCAGGACTTCTACGAAGGCCTCGGGATCAACATCACGTACGCCTCAGTGGCACACCCGCAAACGAACGGGCAAGTGGAAAAGGCCAACGGCCTAATCGGCGCTGGCATCAAGAAGTGCCTCATGAGTCCACTCGAACGGAAAGCTGGAGCCTGGACGAAAGAGCTACCATCCATCCTGTGGAGCTTACGGACTACGCCAAACAGCTCCACCGGCTACACGCCGTTCTTCATGGTACACGGAGCCGAGCCCGTGCTACCAGCGGCACGCCACCGGGCCCGGGTCGTCGCTTACAGCGAAGCCGAATCCACGGCTGCACTCGAAGATGCCGTCGACACACTCGACGAAGCAAGAGACGTAGCAGCAGCTCGATCAGCGGTGTACCAGCAGAGTCTCCGCAACTACCACAGCCGACGGCTACGCCCAAGGTCCTTCGTCGAAGGAGACCTCGTCTTGCGACTCAAGCAACAGCGACCGAAGAAATTTGAGTCACCATGGGAAGGACCCTACATTATCACCGAAGTCATCCCAGGTGGCGCCTATCGCCTGAAGCACGTGGAGTCCGGAGTCGCATACTCCAACCCATGGAAAATCGCACACTTGCGGCGATTTTACCCATAGTTACCTACCCCTTTACTTTCAATAAGGCTTTTCAGCCAAGGCTATTCAGCCGAACAATGTACTTCCTCCATTACGATATAACTAAAGCTAAGTGTCTCGCCCCAAAATTTCGTTTCGCTATTTGCAACTTTACTTTATGCTACAAACGCACTCGGGGGCCCCCCACCTCACGATTTCATCGACCGAGGATCACACGTGTACACCTGAGTAGCTGACAACGTCAGGCAAACGAAAAGGACACGTACTCAAACAAAGCACTGTGTGCTGACAACAAACAAACCTTTATAACAAAGGGCACAACACGCCCAGTCGAAATATACAAATTTTACATCTATCTCTTTTACAGGTACTACCTATCCTGAAGAATAACTTGAGCACGCTGCTCAAACAAATCTACAACCTATTCGGCATACTGCCTTACAGCCGCATAATGCGGACGCATATCCCACTCGCCACCATCCGGCCGAAGAGGCGGCCCAGCTGCTACAACAGACAGATCTACGTCAGGTCGATGCAGCCTAACAAGGGACAACGCAGCCTTCACCCCTGCGACGAGTTGCTGCCGCACCAGTTCCTGGACGCGAGTCACGCTCCAAAATCTAGACAGAAGGCCAGACAAGGATATTGGCACAGTAACCAGGGGAAACATCACATGCAGAACCGATGAAAGCGAAGTCTGCACTTGACGAAGCACCCGCGACACTTGGTGAACGCGATCCTGCACCGTCGCTAGAGCCACGGCACGGTCACGATCCATCCAAAAGAAACCACCAGCTTCCATGTCTTGTTGAGTCAAGCAATTGACCCGAACAGCGACACGCTCCTTCTCCTCCCTCGGACCAAGGTTAGCACCTGCGACACTCACACAAAATAAGACCCAAGGCCAGCAGGCGCATCCGAAAACAAAGCTGCAGCTCGAAACAAAGAACAACTTACATTGAAGCTTCTCAGACAGCCGAAGCAGTTCTGCCATCAATTATTCCTCTCTGGCCGCACCGCGATCTGCCTTGGACTTCCAAACATCGGCGTGACCGCGCACCCCAAGCAACTCCCTCTCAAGACTACGAACGCGGTCCCTAAGAAAAGCGAGTTGTGAGGAATCATCCAAAGATGGCCGCAGTTGCGCTGCAGGCGAGGTGTCAACGGGGTCATCACCCGAAGGAACCTAGAACAGCAGAAAAGCAAAGGACATAAACATTCAGCCAGAAAAGAGCACAACTCAGAAGAATTCATTAAGCATATAAAGGCCACTACGTGGCACAATGATTTTGTTCCTCAACATAGTTACAGCAAAAGAAGACTACAAACTATCCTATAGCTACAACGCCTAAGACGCGGCACCACAGTAGCCTCGGGCGGATTGCCTCGGGCCTCCCCTCTTGCCTTGGCGCATACTCGACAGCGGATCAATGAGCTTTGGACCATATAAACTACGAAAGCGGAATAGGCAGCAAAGGCTACCTCGGATCCATCCACGGTCGTCGGCATCCGGGAGGTGATCTGGGGAAGGTCCAGCTCCGCTCCAGCCCCAAGGCCATTGCTAGCCCGACGGACGCGTCGATGCCCTTCTGCTTGCGCTTGTACGCCGTAGGCGCTTCGGCTGAAAAAGCCTCCGCCAGGGCGTCAACATCATCAAGGGTCGCGCCCTTGGGGACAATCTCCTTGTAGAAGTGGCCAAGGACTTCCTTCGCCTTGGCAAGGGAGCTGACGACGGTGCTGCAGCGATCTTCGACCGCTGCAGTAGCATCATCCAAAGCACTCCCGTGCTCCAGAGTGCCGCGGTCAAACTCAATGCCTGCGGCATCTAAGACAAAAAAAGAGAAGGAATGAAGAAAGTAACACAGAAGAAAGACAAGAAAACAAAAAGAAAGGAGCAAAATAAGGTAGTCACCCGAAACAACCTTGGCAGCAGCCATGAGCTTGCCCGCCACCTCTCTTTCACGTGCAGTCGCAGCCATGGCAAGCTGCTCCTCGCGGTCCGTAGCTTCCGGCTGCAAACGCTCCTTAGCCTTGGCTGCCTTGGCGACTCCAAGGCGCTCTTCGCACCATCGGCGTCATGACCTTCTTCTCCGCTTGACCAAGGCTCTTTTTGAGCATCAATCTCACGGAGGAAGTGTTATGCTCCTGCATTCAACACATACAAGCGTCGAAAGCAAGACAACAATGCAAAAGAAAGAGGTACCAAAGCATACGGTACCTTGAAGCTGTGGAGGTTGGCCTCGGCCAGTGCTCTGCACCATTAAGCTAGCATCCTGCACAAAAGGCTGCAGGAAGAAGAACAACCAGTAAGGAAAAGGACTTGGGGGCTGCGCCCACCACGAAGAAACAAAAAGCAAAATTCGCACACGAAAATGCTCGGGGGCTCCCCCCGAAGACTCGAAGAAAGAACAAGACAAGAAAAAAAATTCAGACGCTCGGGGGCTACCCCCGTAGCTGGAAGCAGAAGTACTTACATGCTCCGATGGCGACTCCGACGGCCCGCTCGTAGCCTTCTGAGGCGCAACCACCTGAGCCTCCTGCGGAGAAGGGACCGGCGCAACACCCTCAGAGGTAGCCACCATCTGAGGAGGAGGAGACGCAAACTTTGACTCTCCCATCATCTCCCGAGCACCATCGCTGGAGGAGTCGTGGGAGGAGTGCCTGCAAACGAAATATTTAGCACAAGCACAAAAGCTAACAGGAACAAGACAGCAGTATAAAAGAAACTTACGAGTCCAGTGAGCTCAGGTCGAAGACAGGAGGAGTCCTTCGGGCTCTCTTCTCCCCTTTCTTCTCTTCCTTCTTCTCTTACTTCTTTTCTTCCTTCTTCCGCTTCGCTGGAGGGTGCGGCGCTACAGCCCGCAAAGGAATGGCATGAAGAGGGGAGGAAGAGCCTCCATGCTCATCACTGTGATGCTCAAGGCAAAGAGGGTTTCTAGGAGTCGGAGGAGTCGAGGCATCCGAAGACTCGCTGGAGCTCCGCGACCGTTTGCGCGTGTGGTCCTCGCTCGACTCATTGGCATCTTCCGCAGGAGATTGCGCCGACGGCAGCTCGGACACGGAATCCACCACGTCATTATCCGGAGCATCCGGAAATAATTCAGGAAATGGCGGCACCATGCCTGGCACCTTGAAACTCTGCAAAAAAGAAGGGACTTTGTTAACAAACAAAGGAAAATAAATATGCAGTCGACGAAAAGCGCTACGCGCACGAATCTACACCTGTGGAACGGCCAACGTCGAAGAAAACGGAGGAGTCAGCGACTTCCCCGGGATTTTTTCTTCGGCCTTGAACTTCAGCAGCAAGCGCAGGGCCCTGTCAAGATCTCCCTCGGAGATTTTATCAGCCGAAACTCTCGTCGGATCATGGTGCCCAGAATAAAGAAACATCGGGTGCACCCTAGCCTGGAGAGGCTGCACCCGACGCTCGAGAAATGTGCGGATAATATCCACGCCGTTCATCTCCTTCTCCGGAATCAACTGGAGATCCTCCACCCGACGGTAAAGGTCCTCTATCTCCTCTGACTCGCCATCCAAGATCTGGTTTTTCCAGGACCTTTTCAGCTCGATTATCTGGGAGGAGTCGAAAGGAGCAAGACCAAAATGCTGCCCAGCCACTGTGGAGTCGCGAATGTAAAACCACCGCCTCATGATCTTGGATGATTCAGACATAGAGAAAGAAAAGAAAAGAATATTGGCCTTGAGGGAGATGATACAACCCCCAATGGGATAAACACCATCCGAACCAGATTGCCTCTTCACGGAATAAAGTTTCCGGAAGAGGCCAAAATGCGGCTCGATGCCGAGCCAGCACTCGCAGAAAGTGATGAAACAAGCAGCGTGAAGAAGATAATTGGGCGAAAGATGATGCAGCTGGATGCCATAGAGAAAGAGCAGCCCACGAAGGAAGTCGTGGACTGGGAAGGAAAACCCACGCATAACGAAGGCCAGAAACATAACCCGATACCCAGCGGGGGGACGGGGGATTACCTCGTTGCCGGGGAGTCTGACGGCCTCCCTATCCCGCGGGATCAAGCCCCGCTCGCGAAGCTTGCGGAGGTCACTCTCCCGCGTCTCTGATCGCCGCCAACCACCGTCGGTGACACGGGTAGCGGTGGCGCCTTTCTTTCCTCCGGCGGCGCTGGTACCAACCGCAGATGATGATTTCTTAGGTTTCCCCATCGCGCTACGACGGCGCCGGCGGTGAGAGCGCAGAAGGGAAGATGGAAATGTGGAAGGATATTCCAGCGTGCAGCAAGAATTGCTAGAGCGCAAGGAGGCAGTGAAAACAAGAGTAGATGCGGTGAAAACAAACTGCAACTTTCCCCAATGATTATAACGGCAAAGACGATGCACGTCAACCGTTCATCAAGAAGACCTAACGCCAACGGCAGATCTGGCCATACACGTGTCAGCATCACAACGAACCGTCGTTACCACGCCGTCCACTACGCGTGGAAATCGAGGAGACACCATAATTATCTCCACGCCGCGCGTGACCGGTCAATTCAAGGTCAGCAAGTAGGAAGTCACCTGGGTCATTGATCGTTATCGCGATGTCATCAAAAGCTATACTAGCAACAACTACAATTTCTTCTTCAAAGCTAAGAGTACTCACCGAATCTACGATTCGACTAAATACCTAGGGCTACTCCTATTAGGCGGCTGGCGCGCGAAGAAAGATGAATAAAAACGAACTATTTCTTCGAGTCCTACGTCGAGTCTACGACTCCACTACGGACTCGGGGGCTACTCCCATAGGGAGGATGGATTTAATCATCCGAATTTTTTTGAGTCCTATGGACTTAACAACTGAACAATGTTTGAACTAAAGTCTCCGCTCGAGTCTACGACTCGAACAGACACTCGGGGGCTACTCCCATAGGGAGCACTGGTCGCGCACCCTATGAAATCTTCGACTGCGATCCTTCGGATCAGCATGCAAAAACTTTTCGGCAACTCTGCCCCAACAAAAACGCTGAGTGAGCAACGATCTCCTTGGCCACCCGAAACACCTCCGCGGTGACAAACATTCGGATGCTGTGTCTGCGACACAAAGATAAGACCTACAGATATCGTCTGATGGCCTGGCAACGCACACGACTGCGCTCTGCTAGTAAAAGCCCGTGCTAACAGGTGCGATGAAAAATCCCGACGGACGCGTTGGGTACATCAATTAAATTCACTGGAATTCCACTCATGTAAGTCCTTTGCGGCCTGAGTTGAATTATGCCAGCATATGTTCCAGTTTCGAGTTGAGGGACTCGAACCTGAGGAAGATCGTGTTGTTTCGTCCTAAGACAGTTAACTGACCCCGATCCGTTGGGTGAGTCAGGCACACGCATCAACAATCCCCACACACATACTGTTAATACATAGTTGCACCCGAAGGATTGAAGAGTCCTCAGCCGAATCTACGATTCGACTGATCACTCGGGGGCTACTGACATGGTTATACCCTACGGGTACATGATCTCAGCATACCTGGTCCAACCCAAGGAGGGCCCACGGCGGATGTACGCCGGCCCATGAAGACTTTCGGGTGGCCCAGGCCCATGACGCCTTCGGATCTTTGGAGAGCAAGACTAGAGTAGATAGGAAATTCAAAGGGGTAAAACCCTAGAACCTGTAACCGACTAGGACTATGCCCGGGACCTACCTAAGTATATATAAAGGCCAGGAGGGCACGACCTAGATCTCTCGACTCATACTTTCGCATACACACCTCCACGCCAGATTGCATCTGCGCACCCCTGTAACCTTCGGTTCCGCCGTAATCAAGAGCAAACAAGCAGGAGTAGGGTTTTCCCTCCAGGGGCCTGAACCTGGGTAAACATTGTGTCCCCGTGTTTCTTGTTTGCTAACCGTTCCACGATCTCCAGCATCCCCATCTTCTCCAAAACCCAAGTCCATAACAATGGGCATTGACGAGATCAAACCTCGTCATCCGGTTAGGGAGGGTTTCTAAGTTAGGAAGGGTTTCCACCTGGGTTGGGAACACCCTTGGACGCCCCACCTATATAAGGAGGGGTGGGGCGCACCCCAAGGTATCCCCCTTGCCCTAGGCGCCCAAGAAACCCTAGGTTGGCCGCCGCCCCCCTCTCTAGTTGCGACCAAACTAGATCTTCTCTAAAACGCTACCGACTAGCTAAACTCTAGTTGCTAGCTACCTCTAAACCTCGGCCCTCTAAACCCTAGATCGTCGGGGCTCCCTCTACTCCACCATACTCGCTCCAGCTTAGGTGAAGCCCCGCGGGATCTCCCCTCTACTTCCGGCACCACGTCGTCGTGCTGCCGGAATCGCGAGGAGAGATCTACAACCTCCGCTGCCTGCTGGATCAAGGGAGAGGAAGGTATTCATCAAGTACGTACGTGTGACCGACTGCGGGAGCGCTGCCGGAACGCGGCGCCAGAAGGATCGCCTACGCGATCTTGAGATCGACAAGTGAACGACTACATCACCCACGAGAATCTGCTCTCGTTAACCGCTTTGGATCTTCAAGGGTTAGTACTCTATCGACTCGTTGCTACAATATAGTAGATAGATCTTGGCTTGTGTGTGTTCATGCGATAGAAATTTTTTGTTTTCCATGCTATGAACCCTTATAGTGGTATCAGAGCTGTGTCTATATGTAGATCTCTTGCACGAGTAGAACACAATGGTCATTGTGGGCGGTGGTGCTTTTATTATCAATTGCTTCTTGTGTACTTTGCATCTTGCGGGATGGTGGGATGAAGCGGCCCGGGCTAACCTTACGTGACATCGTTCATGAGACTTGCTCCACGCTTGACATGCAACTTGTATTGCATAAGTGGCTTTGCGGGTGTCTGTCTCTCCCATCATAGTGAAGATTCAATTTACAACGGGCACTTGATAGTTCATGCATCAACATTGTGGTTCTTGTTCGTAAGTTAGAGCGATACTTATAGAAAGCCGCAAACCACGTAAAATATGCAAAGAAAATTAGAGGCTTCTAACTTTGTTTTGCAGGGGTGTGATGTGATGTGATATGGCCATGATTGTGATTATATATGATGTATGCAATGATCCTTATTGTAAGTCGGCAACTGGAAGGAGCCTTATGGTTGTCTTTTAATTTCGTTAAGACTTGCGTGTCCATCATTCAAAGTAGTTGTAATAGTTGATGCTGGTGGATGACAACCATGGAGCGGTGCCATTGACCTTGACGCCACGCCGGTGATGATGGAGATCATGTTTCGTGCTTGAAGATGGAGATCAGAAGCACAAGAAGAAAGGCCATATCATATCACATATTATGAATTGCATGTGATGTTAATCCTTTTATGTATCTTGTATTGCTTAGATTGCGACAGTAGCATTATAAGATGATCCCTCTCACAAAATATCAAGTTATAGAGTGTTCGTCCTTAGTAGGCACCGTTGCCAAAGCTCGTTGTTTTGAAGCACCACGTGATGATCGGGTGTGTTAGATTCTGCGAGTGTATACAACGGGAGCAAGCCATATTTGCTCATGCGGAAGCTAAGGTTTGATCTTGACGAGCCTAGCATGTACATACATGGTCTCGGAACACAGAATATCGAAAGGTAAAGCATGAGTCATATAGATTATATGATGAACATGATGATTGTTCGCCTTTGAAACTACATCATGTCACGTGATGATCGGACTTGGTATAGTGGATTTGGTTCATGTAATCGCTAAAACAATGTGAGGGATATTGTTTTGAGTGGGAGTTTAACAGCAATATGATTAAAAGTTGAACATTATTTATCATAAATTAAATCAAAGTGAATTTGCATAGTTGTTGTAGTCATTGGCATCCGTTTACCACCTTGCGCTTAGTTATAATTGAGATAATAGAACTATAGAATTCTTGTTAGTTACTTTACGAACTAGTATCGTATTGTTTTGAAGTGTTAATCTAAAGTTTAAAAGTCCTATTGCAAACTTTCAGTAAGTTCTGGTTACTCCATGAAGTTTAATAATTGGTACTAAATCAAGAGTAACAATTCTAGTGTTAGTATATAAGTATCATGTTTATCTCCATGATTCTTGATATTTAAAAGATTGTTTTAATATCAAGGTTATCTAGGAACATCATATGTGAAAGATATTGCGATATCTGAAACGATGTTTTAATTATAACATGATAGAGTATAATATGGAAAAGTTTATGTTTTCATATTTGATGGGAATTTTCAAAAGGTTGGAGACGCTAGTCGTCCTAATCCTCCAAAAGGTTTTGGAGAGGAGCATTATACTCGCAATTCACCATTATAAGCTAAAGTAGCTTGATCATGAATAGTTCCATGATAAGGATGAATATTTGATGTAGGTAAAATGTTTACTACACTAAAAGATTACTAAAGAATGGAATTTGAAAGAACACCAAACATTTGATGATGGTGATGTACTTCAAAGTGCAAGTCCAAAGACATTGGTATTTAACTATACATGCTTTGGACTATGCGTCATGTGTATGGCTCCACTATTGATGTTGATAGATTCTTTCAAACAGAAAAGGAAATACTGAAAGAGAATCTCAGAAATATATGGCAGAAAAGAAAAGACTAGAATTGTTCAGCTTAGGTATATAGAGGATATACATGTTATGGCTATATTATTGCTTATTAAACAATGTGGTTCTTAAGTATTGGATACTGAATTTGTTGATGTGAATCGTCATATGGAACAACACAATTCATGAACTACAATAGCCTAAGTAACTTTTTTTCCCATACAATCCCCCAAAGAGAGGGATCGGTTCCATTATCAACAGATAACGGAACAACAAACCACACAAGTTCATGTCACACAGATTTTTGATCCACCTAGTGGGATCAAAGCAGATAAGTCTCCATACTACAAACCAAACAAACCTAACTGGAAAGGAGAAATAAGCGGAGAAGCTAGAGACGCAAGAACACCGCCCTCAGGATAGCGATAGAAGTTCAAACATGAAAAGAAACTAACAACCCAGACTGACAGGAAGGCTCGAAGACTCAGTTTATTTTACACCAAACAACATCAAATCCTCCTCCTTTTCTCCCGCCCCCTCTCAAGCTCAGGGGCTTCGTGGGCACGATCTTCAGGGATCGCTGGCAGTACCAAGAAAGGAACAGGGGCCACATCCATAGCCGCAGCATCATCCAGGTCATTCTGTTGCAGGACATCAACCCCAGCATGCAACATCTTCCATTCCTCCTCACCATGTAAACCTGCCCAGTAATGAATGAAAACACATGCATATATAACCAGATCAACAGGGGAATTAATAAGTTTTTTTTCAAAACAAGCTCTGTTTCTGAGCTTCCAGATAGCCCAACAGATCGCTGCCACCACCGTAATTTTCACATTTCTGCTAAGTCCCAAAAACTGAGGAGCCCACCAGAAGTATTGAGAAAAGGACCCAGGACTATTCCCAGCACCGATAGTTTTAGCAACCACCCCCCATACATATTTAGCTGCCACACAGGTGAAGAACAGGTGCCCAATGTTTTCATCTTCACGACAAAAACTGCAAGTAAAATCCCCTTCCCATCTTCTTTTTCTCATGTTATCTTTAGTGAGAATAGCATTGTGCCAAATCAACCACAGCCATATTTTAATCTTTAGAGGGATTTTTGCTTTCCACGGATGCTTGAAACTCCTGTCAACCCCCACATTCGAAAGATGAGAGTACATAGATTTGCCAGAAAACCTGCCAGATTTATTCCACAGCCACAAAGGTCTGTCTTTTTCCGGACTCAAACTCACCCCATTCAACAAGCCCCTTAATTGTTCATGATGATTCATCCCATCAGCATCTAGCCATCTTATAAAAGAACATCTCCACCCTCTTCTAGCCATATCAGCAACAGTAATCAATTGATTCTGACAGACATCAAACATATTAGGGAACTTACTTTTCAAAGGGATATCTAAACACCAAGCATCATGCCAAAAGTCAGTCAGCTCCCCATTGCCAACTTTCATTTTTCTGCCAGCCAGATAGAGGGCCCTGATCTTAATCAAATCATTCCAGTAAGGGGAATCACTCTTGAAAGAACATGTGGTCCCCCATGTGTGGTTTTGGTAATTAATGACAATCTCTATGGACTAATGCTTGTATCAAGTTGTACTTATAGGAATCGTCCATAAGCAATGCTTGAACCTTATGTTGGCTTCAAGGTTTGGAGAAGAAGATAGTGAAGAGGATCAAGTGGTGACCAAAGTGTTCAAAGAGTGATCCACAGATTGGTCATGTGAGAGTTGAGCCTTTTGCAAGGGTGTCTTGAAGAACAAGATAGAGTTCATCATATGTATCTTCAAGACATAATCCAAAGGGTGTTAGAAGTAATGTTGTGCAAGCTAAAGATGTGCCATATCTAGAAGATATCATGCTTGAAGCTTGCCATCCTCAGTGATCATGGATCGATGAAGACAAGGTCAAAGTAAAGGTTTCCCCATGTCATACGGGGGAGCAACTTGCAAGTCTTCATCAAGAGAGTGCGTGCAAGAGCAATCAAGAAAGGTGTTCCATCTAGAGAAGGACAAGATCGTATACATCAAGATCAAGTGGAATATGCGCAAGGCAAAGGTATGATATTGATAGGGTTTCTTTCTTACCGGTCTTGTGGTGTTAGTTGGGGAGACCGGTTTATAGGATAGACAACCGTACTATCAAGAGGGGCTCTCAAGTGAGTAACTTGATCATATCTTTCAAAGAGAGCTCAAACCTTTGCATACTTAGCATCATCCTTTCTTGATTGGATCTTATCCATGTGAGGTTCTAGAGCTTGTGGTAATATTCATAACAAGCTCTAGTTCATCAAAAACGGATTTCCCTTTTATATCATATTGCGTTTTTGATCTTTGAGGTTTTACGGTTTCTCACAAAGAGAGGTATCTCACATTATAATACATGAAATGTTATCTCTTGGTGGTATCCAATATTTCCAACAAAATTGGTTTCAGGTCAATCGGAGTTTCCAAACTCTAGATATCGCCATTTGAAGTTTGCCTCTTATTTGGTCCTGACCGGAGTCTCCGGTCTGTGTGGACCGGAGTCTCTGGTGTAGTCCGGAGTTTCCGGATGTGTCTCCGGTGGTGACTTCAGAATCAGGGCTGGGACATATTGTATGGGGGTCCGGAGCCAGGTCCGGAGGCTACCCCGGAGTCTCCGGTGTTTCCTTAGTCCGGAGTCTCCGGTGTTGGATGGCCGGAGTCTCCGGTCTTGTTGGGTCTTGGACGGCCCAGATCATTCAGATGGGTGGTCCGGAGGCTGGTACAGTGGTTGGGCCGGAATCTCCGGTGTAGACCGGAGTCTCCGGTCTGACTTTTCCCCAATAGGCAGAAAACGGTCAGAAATTTGTGGGCCTATAAAAAGGGGCCCTTCTTCCCCAATGCAACTGCTCGAGTTTTACAGGCTTTCTCCTCCATTCTTGACCCTCTTGAGCTTGCTCCCCCTTCAATACCTCCCTTGATTCTTGCATATACTTTAGGGATTTGAAAGAGGATATCTAGATTTACAATCCCACCAATCCATCTCTCCTCTAAGTGAGGGGAACATCTTGGGATCTAGATCTTGGAGTCTTTTGTGGATTTCCTCCTTTGTTATTCCTCTCTTATTCCCCCACAAGCTTTTGTAGCTTTGTTGGACTTTGGGAGAGTAGGATTTGAGCACTACTTGTGTTCTTGCCATTGCATTTGGTGCATCGGTTTGAGTTCTCCTCGGAGGATTTGGTTTGAGTTAATCATTGGAGCTTGTCCCTCTTGGGTTCTTGGAACCCTAGACGGTTTTGTGGCCTTGGTGGCATTGTGGCCTTTTGTGGCATTTGTTGGGAGCCTCCAATTAAGTTGTGGAGAAGTGCCCCAACCTTGTGAAAGGTTCCAGTTGCCACCGACAAGTGCACCGATAGTGGAAGCATGGATCGATCCCGTTGGGGTAAGATTCACCGGAGAATAAGGGAGGCCTTTTGTGGCGTTGGTGGTTTGATACCACCCCCTCTCCAAACGAGACGTACTCCATGTTGGGAGGAACTCGGTGAAATATCGGTGTCCCCGCATGCCTCGATTATCTCTATACCCGAGCTCTTTACTTATGCACTTTACATTGTGATAGCCTTCGTGCTTGAAGTACTATATCTTGCTATCACTTTGTTGCTTGTATTGCTTAGCATAAGTTGTTGGTGCACATAGGTGAACCTTAGTTGTTCTAGGTTGTTCTTAACAAAGTAAACACTAGTTTTCTTCCGCCTTTGTTGAGCCACTCTAGGAAAAGTTTTAATCGCCTATTCACCCCCCTCTAGGCGACATCCGTATCCTTTCAACTCTGTTTGTGTCTCACAGCACCGATACCCCCTTTTTAATATATTTTTTCCTCACAAAAACTTGCCAGGGTCCTTCCTCAACCTCAAGCCACCACCACCACTTGCAAAGCAAGCAGATATTAAACAGTCTAATATTCTTGATCCCCAAGCCTCCTTTTTTCCTGGGTCTACACACAAATTTCCACTTTACCGGATGATACTTTCTTTTGCCCATCTTGCCATACCAGAAAAAGGCTCTGGTCTGCTTTTCAATTTCCTCCACATTTGTTTTGTGCAAAAGAAACATAGACATGGGATAAACAACCAGACTAGAAACACAAGCAGTAATTTTAACATGCCTACCTCCCAGAGACAGTGCACCACCCATCCAACCATCTAACTTTTTTTCAGCCTATCCCCAATAAAGCCCATCTCAGCCATTGTGCATCTTCTACTACAAACCGACAGCCCCAAATATTTAATCGGTCAACTACCTTTCTGACAATTGAACAACTCAGCATATTGGATAGCTTATCCTCATTATCCAACACCATCATTACCTCACTCTTCTCAAAGTTAATTTTAAGGCCAGACATGGATTCAAACAAATATAACAACAACTTCAAATTTCTAGCCCCCTCAATATCATCCTTAATAAAAAGGATAGTGTCATCAACATATTGCAAAATAGCAATCCCTTTATCCAACAGATTATCAACCAACCTTGTAAACAACCTACTAGCTTGGGCATTAAGAACCATCTTATCCAAACACTCCCCTGCCAAATTAAACAAAAAGGGAGAAAAAGGATCCCCTTGCCCGACCCCTTTAAAACTGCCAAAATAGGGACCAACTTCCCCATTCACCTTAACACTGAGAGTACCACAGTCCGCACTCTTCAACCAAATCAACCAGTCTTCACTGAAACCTTTCTGCTTACAACAATAAAACAGGAAATCCCAATTGAACTTATCATAGGCCTTTTCAAAATCAATCTTCAAAATCACACCCTGCTGCCTCTGAATTCTTGATTCTTTCAGGATTTCATGTAACAAGGTAACTCCATCAGCAATAAATGTCCCTTTGATAAAAGCAGTCTGGCATGTATCAATCAATTTCCCCATCACATGCTCTGTTCTAACTGTCAGAGTCTTGGTAAAAAATTTAAACAACACCTATAGCAGATAAATGGGCCTATATTTCTGGATTCTATCAGCATCATCACCTTTGGGTAAAAGAGTAATCACCCCATAGTTAATACTCCTCAGATCAATTTTATGAGCATAAAAATCATCAAACACAGCCATAACATCTTTTCTTATAATCACCTAGCAGTGTTGATAGAATTCAATAGGAATCCCATCAGGTCCAGCTGCTTTATTTTTCTCCATCTGATCAATAACCTCCTTCACCTCTTTCTCAGTAAAAGGCACACCCATCTTCTCCCTATCTTCATCATTAAGTTTCTCCCAAGCCTGCCAATTATCATCAGAAAGTCTAACAGAAAATCCTCCAGCAGGACCAAACAAAGTTTTATAATAATTGGTGGCATGCAGCAAAAGGTCATGAGTCCCCTGAATCTCATTCTCCCCATCTTTCATAGAAAAAATCATTTTCTTTCTCCTCACCCCATTAGCAATCCTGTGAAAGTACTCAGTGTTATTATCACCTTTCAACAACCAATTATCTCTCGATCTTTGTTGCCAAAATCTCTCTTTGTTCTCATATACTTCCAACAGTTCTTTCTGAATTGATGCTTTCCGTTTTAACTGTTCTACACTAAGCAAAATCAATTCCTCTATACTTTTCAGTTCCTGAAGCTCCTCCACTAACTCTTTCTTCTTTTTTTCTCCAACCCCCTAATATGAGCACCCCACCCTTTCAGATCATTCTTGACATTCTTAAGCTTTTTCTGCAAACTATCAAGACTGTTATTACCTTTGACAGGTTTTTTCCAAATCTTCTCCACTCTGAGCAAAAAATCATCACTCTGTAACCAGCTTTTCTCAAACATGAACTCCTTGCCACCCCCTTACTGCCCTTCCATAGTATGCAAAATCAAAGGACTATGATCAGAAACCTCCCTAGACAACTTGTGTACTATAGTAAGAGGAAATAACCTCTCCCACTCCTTGCAAACTAGTATCCTATCAAGTTTCTCCAAAGTAGGATTTTTCTGGTTGTTGGACCAAGTAAACTGTCCCCCAGACATTTGAATTTCTCTTAAACCATATGTATTAATAATCGAGTTAAACATGTGCCCCCACTTGTTCAAAGAATGACCCTTGTTTTTCTCAGAAACAAATATAATCACATTAAAATCACCACCCACCAGCAAAGGAATTGACTGGTCCTGGCAAACATCAGCTAATTCTATAAAATAAACTCCTCCTTATTTTCCTCTTGAGCAGCCCCATAGACCACAACCAAATGCCACTGAACCTATTTCATTACATCAAACACCCTCATCTTAACATGGAACCTGCCCACATACACATCCAACTGAGTCAATTTGGAGGAACGTAGGGCCCCCAAAATGCCCCCAGATCTTCCTACAGAAGGCAGCCAACTCCAGGAGAATTGATTCATAGGATCAATTCTCCTAAAAGGTCAGTAGAATAATCCTTCTTAATAGTTTCTTCCAAACCAATGAAATCCACTTTTTCCTGTCTCAACAAATCATTCAAATAAGCACTCACACCTTTTTTCACCACACCTCTAATGTTCAAAATAACACCTATCATAATACAGTTTTTCTCTCTCTCTTGTTCCAGTCACAACACCACTCATAGGGTGATAGTTGTGGACCTTCACAACAGCCGCCTTTAACTTTCTATTCTTACCACCAGAACCAGATTTCATCTTCTTCTTATTTCTTCTAGAAATCACAGGAGTAAATTCCCCTTCATCATTACTATCTTCCTTCCAATCAAGAAACATGACTTTCTCACTCAAATCAACTTCTGCCACAGTCTCAACCTGTTTCCTATCCTGTAAACTATGCCTAGCAATATATAAATCTTTCAAAGAATTGATATGATCTAAAGATATAGATGAAGCATCAACTCCCATCTCCAAAGCTCTATGCATAATAACATCATCATCCATGGCAGCAAAGGAATTATAAAAAGTTAAGTTGGTACCTGACAGATCTCTAGTAGATTGCTGAGCCAAATGTCTTTCTTCCATGTTCCTAGCCCCACCTTGAGCAGCCACCCTTGAACTCATCCTTATAGCTTGTTCATCCACACCAGTTACATTCTCAGATAGAGATCCCAAACTTTCTTGAGTAGAAAGAACATCAGGTTGAGACAAACCAAGAGCCACCACCTCCTGATCTTGGTTTTCCATCTCCATATCATGAGCACCCCCATCACAGAACCTTCACCATTACCCTTTTTTCCACTATCAGAAGAAGAACCAAAGGATTCCTCAGTAGACACATCATCGTCCCTTTGCTGACCAGCCTCACCCTGTCCCACTTCATCCCCCAGCAAATGGCCATACTGTTTCTTGAGCTCATAATACTTATCACTACCCCTGTCCTTCAACAAATCTCTGATAAAATCTTCAAAACTCTGAGGACCAGCAGGAGGAGGAATGATCTCATTAACTAAAGTAGGAGCCAAATTCTGGATGACTTCCATGTGAACATCACCCAACCCAACACTACCCACCACAGCCCCATGAACACCATCTTGTGGGCCCACAACAGCTTCTTTGTCCTGATCATTACCACGACCAGAGTTACCACCCTCCACATTCTCCCTGATAACAATCCCCCTTGAAAGACCACCACTTCCAGAACTGGCCCATATATTAGTCATCTTAGTTCCAAAATACACTTCACCAGAATCTTCCTGTTCCACCAGGACCCCTTTACCCTTCTCCAACCCAGCTCCACCAGCACCACCATCAGCATGTTGGTGACCACCACTTACCCCACCAGCACCTGCACCAGCCCTAAACCCTTGCCCATTATCACCATCAAGCCTAATATGCCTAGCTTCTTCCTCATTCCTCCCATCCAGCACATTGGCACCATCCTGCCCATCAACACCCACAGATACAGGGATGGTTGGCACTGCATCAGGAGAAAAAATCTCTCTAGTGTACTTGAATTCATAAATCCCCCTGCATCTCCCCCCTTATGGTATTAGGAACCAGAGTCACATCAAAACAGACAATCTTCACCCTCACATAAGCTAGGTTCCTCAAGCTATTCCTGTCCAGGGCCAAAGGTTTGCCCACCAGAGAAGCAACATAAAAAATAGTTGATTTCTCCCTATATTTCATAGGGATACCAATAATCCTAAACCAGGCCTCCTCTAACCATTCAACTGGTTCCAAGTCCCCATTCCACTTAGACAACTGTATAACAACATCTGGAATTGTCTTCATAAACACCTTCCCAAATGGAAATCATCAATAGACCT
Source organism: Avena longiglumis (assembly GCA_030063025.1). NCBI lineage: Eukaryota > Viridiplantae > Streptophyta > Magnoliopsida > Poales > Poaceae > Avena > Avena longiglumis. The sequence goes on along the minus strand of CP125975.1, from coordinate 103,239,442 downwards.
AGCTGAAGAAAACCTCATCAAAAATTCCACATCATTAATGGGTCTAGCATTGAATCTCCAACTAGACCCCAAAGCATCAGCCCATATCTGGAATTCTTTTTTAAGGTCCTTTCCAGTGACATCACCTCTGACCACACTTATATGAGCATAGTGTAACTGTTCCATGGACTGAACAGCAGATTCCACAACAGGAATAGAGTGAAAGCCCTACTCAAAATCAGTACTGCCAAAGAAAAGAGGAACATATTCCCAGGGCTTCTTCTCTTGATAGACCAAAATACTATGATCTTTGCCACAATTTTCACACACTTGCTCTTCTTGCACCACATCAAGCAACTGCAAATCCCCTGAATCCCCAACAACATTCACATGTCTCTACACACTTACTACTGGTGGTGGTACAGAGGACCCCACCAGAGTAGTGGCCACATCATCAGACTGATTAACTGTCAAAATTGGAGACAAACTCAAAGGACGATTCCCCCCAACAGGCACATTAACAGAAGTCGATGCAGATGTGTTCAATCCAGAAATAGGGCGACTCACAGGAATGGAAGGATTCACCACAGTCCTAGGAATGGTAACCTGCTCCATAGTGCGAGCAAAAACTGGCTCTCCTCTTCTAGGATTTGCATCAGAATTACCTAATCTGTCTGGAAACGAAGAAGCCGTAGCATCGGACCCAGAACCTTGCTGCATCTCAGGACGGTGACTCCATCGGCCTCGATTGCAGGCCTGCTATGCTTCATGACGGCGCGCCTCTGCCAGAGCCCTGTCCCGCACCATGGCTTCCCGACGCTGGTCCTCCAATCCGCCCTCGCTCTCCGCCTGCCTCAACATATCATCCATGTGCCTCGCATCCCGCCGCCGCGCCTCATCACGACGATGTTCTTGCTCCCGAATCCACTTACTCTCTCTATGATCCTCCTCCATCACCCTGCGATCAACAAGGGGCGCCCTTGTCCATACCCAGATCCAAATCTGTTCGCGTAGGGACCAGATCGGACTGGAGTACGAGAAGGGGAACCGCGCCCACCACGAAAACGACGATCCATAGATGAATCCGCCGCCACAACCTGAGCAAACGATCTGCAGTCACCTGAATCAACCCCACTCTACCTCACCGGAGAAATAACTTGCGGCGATGAAGGATGAAAAACTGACGACCCCGAACGAAAACCACTCTGCACACCTCGCGTGACCTAGGATTTGCGAGAGACGAAGTGGAACCGAGTCTCGATCTAGGGTTAATGGAAATGGGAGGTGGGAGGGAACTGGATGGACGACGTGCTCCGGTGTACTAGTACCCCTCACCTCGACTGGCAAGTGGCCCTCCTCCACCGACGACCCACCGTCAGCGCCCGTACACCTCCTGGAACCACCCAGACGTATCACCCGACACGTACGCGCATAGGCGACCGATGACATCATGAGCGTCGCCTGCGCCACAACCGCCGGTCCCACGAGAACGTGCCAACCCTTGTGTACCAAACGCGCCCCAAACGAAATATCCATCATCGAGCTCCAAATGGCCAAAACCTGTCCCGAATCATCTCGCAGCGACACCTGTCCTGAACCATCCCTCGAGATCGACCCCTGCCGACATGGACTGATTGTTGCACCATCCACGTCCCTAATTATGGCCCTCCAACTCCCTGCCAAAGCAAGGTGATCACCGGAGAAACCCGCCGTCGACGTGAGAGAGGAGAGGAGAGAGACGGCATCGCTCCGATCTCGCACCACTACTTATCCCGTAGCCTAAGTAACTAGCAAAAGAATATGTGATGATGTTCATCGAGAACAAATAAAGGGTTGTTGTGTTGCTCGTTAACAAAGCTTGCCTTCAAGATTTGTTTTATCAGGTATTATGAGAACAAAAGAGTTGTTCAAATAATTGTAGTAATCCATAAAAGATGGATGATTTAAAAATCTCGTTGGATAAATCACATCCATAAAACCAGTGCTAAAAATATCGAAAGACAATTGATTGAAAGATCACTTAAGAAGTGACATCGCCGTTTAAATTATAGTGGAAATAAAACATGAAGAAACCCCATTCTTGATGGAATTTTGGAGTCTTTTGATTTTTGATCCAATGACGCTTGTGAAACTTTCCTAGAGATAATTAAAATTTCGTTAATAGGCCGAAGGGAACAAATGACTAGCTTACTGGAACTTGTACATATTGTTGTATGAAGTCCATTATGTGTAGTCAAGAGCGATGGATTTCAACTTCATATGCTTTCTCCAAAAATTTGAGTGAATATATGAATATTTACTTAATAAGGATGAGGTGTGAAACATTTGAAAAGTTCAAAGACTTTCAAGATGAAGTGCAAAATCAATGTAACAAGAAAATAAAGAATTTATGATAGGATCATAAAGGAAGATATTTGAGTTACCAGTTTAGAATAACACATAAGATTTGAGGAATCATTCCGTGGATTTGTGTTTCCCAAAACACCATATGAGTATGGAATAATCAAGATATGAAATGAAACCTTGTTTGACATGGTAAGATCAAAGGTGTAGTTCATAAAACTGCCATTATATTTTAAAGATTAAAAGCTTTAGAGACTACCGCTTTTCCACTAAAAAGAGCTCCATCATGATCCGTTAAAATGACACCATATAAATTTAAGGTTTGGGATAAAACCCAAGTTGTCCTTTCTTAAACATTGATATGCTATGCATAAGTGAGATGTTTACAACCAAAGTCGGATGAACATGTCTTTGTATGTTATTTCGAATAACCGTTAAGTATTCCTCCATAATACCAAAGACAAAAATGTTTGTCGCTTGGAACGTCAAGTTTCTTTGAGAAGGAATTTTCCATGAAAAGTTAAGTGGGAGGACGATAGAACTTTGATAAGGTTAAAAGAACCTTAGATATATGTGCAAAGTTGCGCAACAACGAAAAGTGTTCCGGAGGCATCTCATGACTCACGTGCCTCAAAGGTTATGGTTACGGAGGTCTAAGTTCCTATTGAACCAATTGTAGGTCGGGTAAACAATCAAATACCAAGATTTGAGGGTTGAATCATTATTTGACAATAATGAACAGAATACATGCAAAGAAGCGATGATGGGCCCTGACTTCGTCAAATGGATTTAAGCCATCAAATCTGTGGTAGTTCCATACACGAGAAATCAAGCTTTGAACTTGAAAGACCCTCTGGATAGGTGTAAGACGTTACAGTCGTGTTTGGATCTATAAATAAATAGACATGGATGTTTCACATCTATGAAATATTCGACATGTTGGAAAAGAGTTCACAACAATGTTCAAAGGTTGACTATGACAAGATTTGATCTTTCATAGCGATATGTAGTCTATATGGATTAATATAGCAACCACTACGTATAATTCTGTTATATGGTGGTTGAACAAAAAAACAAAGTTCTTTTAATATAATTGTTACCTAGGACGTGTACATAACACGATCCAAAGGGTTTTGTTAATTCAAAGGCTGCTAATAGAGAATGCAAACTTCAATGGTTGAAATAAGCATCGCGGAGTTGGAATTTTCACCATGATGAAACTATTAAAAGAGTTTAATCTCATCAGAGATGATGAAGATACTTTCATTTGCAAGAATTAAGTGGGAGCACTAAGACATATTTCTAATGCATTATGTGGAAGACATATTGTTGATTGGAAATGATGTATTTTTTGTTAACACAAGCTAAGAATTTCATTTTGATGAAAGACTTAGGCAAAACCCGAATATTTGGCATCAATATCTATATAGATAGATTGAGACGCTAATATGGTTGTGCCGAAAGTACATAGATGATATATTGAATGATTTCAATATAGAAACTACAAGAAAGGTTCTTGTCGCACAGAAAGGATTGAATCGAAATTCAAGTGTATTGACACTTGGTAAGTGAAACAAAGATTCAAGTATACATTGATACTTGATGTATGAAATCACAAAGAGTATTTATATCAATCATACTGTGATATGTACAAATCCAGATATGTCCTATGCTCTAAATTTTATGAGCATATACCAAAATGATTCATAAGATAATTGTTGGACGATAGTAAGGATATTCTTATGATCTTTTGGAAAAACTAAGAATATATTATTTTTGTAGAGGTGACAAATAGATGGTTAGTTCATTGTAAAAGTACTACATTGATACTAGTTTTGTCACAAAGTACAAATTAAGTTTATCTCAATGTAAACTAAGGGTGGCACAATATAATGGAAAGCAAGTTCCATAATGGATTTGGATGAGTTCCAAAGTTAAGACATTGTGACAGATACTACAACAGAATCTGAGTATATGACTGCTATTATAGCAGCAAAAGAGGGCATTTGCGTCAAGTAGTTTGTTATCAAACTAGGTGTAGTTCACAGCGGGCTAGTACTATGGATATATATTATACAACAAAATTATCAACATGTTTTAACCCCAAGGAACTAAATGTCTCACCAAAGGACCAAATTTATACAATGACATCTCATTACAGAATGAGTGATGCGTAGCGACGCAAAGACATGCAATTTCACACGGACCTGTAAGTGTCGGATCCGGAGATCGGTTGACCACTAGCAATCGTGTAAATACAACACCAGAAAGCCATATCTGTTGAATACACAAAGTTTTGAAACTAGATTATTGTCTCTAGTGCAAGTGGGAGACTGTTAGAGATATGTCCAAGAGACAATAATAAAGTGGTCATTATCATATCTTCATACTTATGATAAATATTTACATACCATGCTATAATTTTATTAACCGGAAACATTAATACTTGTGTGGTTTGTAAACATAAAAGAGTCCCTAGTAAAGCCTCTTATTAAACTAGCTTGTTGGTTAATATATGATCATGGTTTCCTGATCATGAACATTGAGATGTTATTAACAATAAGGTCATATCATTAGGATAATGATGTGATGGACATACTCCTATAGTTAAGCATAGCATAAGATCAAGTCATTCAAATAGTTCACCTGCTATAAGCTTTCTGATACATAGTAACCTAATTACTTCGACCATGAGATCATGCTAATCACCATCACCAGAAGGATGCTTTGATGACATCAAACACCACACCATAACTGGGTGGCTATAAAGGTGGCATTGAGTGTTCGGAAAGTATGTGTTGAGGCACATAGATCAAGAGTGGGATTTATCCATCCATATGACGGATAGATATATTCTGGGACCTCTCGATGGAATGTCATCCAATTAGCTTGCAAGCATGTGAATAGATCACAAGGGATCACATATAACGGGAACGAGAAAATAATACTTATCGGTAACAAGGTTGAACTAGGTATGCAGAGATACCGACGATCAGACCTCGGATAAGTAAAATATCACGAGACAAAGGGAAATTGGTTCCGTATGTAAATGGTTCATTCGATCGCAAAGTAATCGTAGAAATATGTGGGAGCCATACAAATTTCTAGATTCCTCTATTGGTTATTGATCGGAGAAGAGTCTCGATCATGTCTGCATAATTCACGAACCGTAGGGAGACACACTTAAGGATTCGATGTTGTTTAGTAGATATGGAATGTGAGTAAAGAGACTAAATGCTGTTCGGAGTCTCGGATGGGATCCGTGATATCACGAGAAGATCCAAAATGGTACGGAGAATAAGATTTATATAAGGAAAGTCCAATTTTGGAGTTCGGAAATGATTCCGGTGTTTTCACCGGAATGTTCTAGAAGGGTCTAGAAGGTTCACCGATCTGGAAGGGGAAGGGTACATGGATGTGTCATGACAAAGTGTAATGGTTGTATCATGTCCTAGGTCACTTGGCTGGACACTTGGAAGAGAGAAATCAAACTCTAATTTGAAAGTCAAAAAGGCAGTTTGAAAAAGTCAAATGCCAATATGATTTCTGAGTTAGGGAGGGTTTCCACCTGGGTTGGGAACACCCTTGGACGCCCCCCCACCTATATAAGGAGGGTTGGGGGTGCACCCCAAGGTATCCCCCTTGCCCTAGGCACCCAAGAAACCCTAGGTTGGCCGCCGCCCCCCTCTCTAGTTGCGACCAATCTAGATCTTCTCTAAAACGCTACCGACTAGCTAAACTCTAGTTGCTAGCTACCTCTAAACCTCGGCCCTCTAAACCCTAAATCGTTGGGCTCCCTCTACTCCACCATACTCGCTTCGGCTTAGGCAAAGCCCTACGGGATCTCCCCTCTACTTCCGACACCACGCCGTCGTGCTGCCGGAATTGCGAGGAGAGAGCTACAACCTCCGCTGCCTGCTGGAACAAGGGAGAGGAAGGTCTTCATCAAGTACCGTACGTGTGACCGACAGCGGGAGCGCTGCCGGAACGCGGCGCCGGAAGGATCGCCTACGCGATCTTGAGATCGGCAAGTGAACGACTACATCACCCACGAGAATCTGCTCTCGTTAACCGCTTTGGATCTTTGATGGTTAGTACTCTATCGACTCGTTGCTATAATATAGTAGATAGATCTTGGCTTGTGTGTGTTCATGCGATAGAATTTTTTTGTTTTCCATGCTACGAACCCTTACACTATGCCTTGCAATCATTTTAGTTATCTGCCTTAATCTGTATTCGGTAATTCATATGATTAGTTTAATTTCTATTATTCTATTCATATTTTATCTAGCGTTTATCATGGTTAATTCTCTTGGTAAATTGCTCTTTTACTCGATAATTACGTGATAGAGTAGCTTTAGCAATTTTCAGAATTTCTTTATTTTCGCATAAGAGACATTTTTTGTAATAAAACAAACATTCTAACTTCTATAAAACTAAGATATGCGTGTACACTCTAGAAAAATACAACCCACAAGCATACATTATGTTTGTCTATGTATTTGAACCTAGGTTCAAACAAGCTCATCTCCATCTCTATGGTAATTAACTATATGAATCCAAACATAAAACCATAATTGTACGAATCACACATGAAACAATCTCTATATTGATCTAATGATCACTTTTATGATAGAAAAAAGTACTGCAACCGGCAAGATGTAGGAGCAACTCCAATAGTGTCCCCCCATTTCAAACACCAACTATATCCAAGTAGGGCCGGCTGCTGTGGCGGGCGGACATGCCGGAGGCCCATGACCTCCCAAGAGAGGCCACTCCACCCAATGACGCCCCTCATTTGTCCATAGCTGGACATTCTTTACCACATTTCATTTTGCATATTACACACATAAATAGTAGTACTAATTTAGTGAAAATGGTAGTAAATTATAGTATAGCACTACAAGATAGTTCATAAAAAACAAAAACAATCTTCTTGCTCTACTAATTCTACTAACCCTAACCCCTAGATTGGCAACGTTATTCATCATTGCAGGAGCGAAGGCCCTCATATGCCGAGGTAGTGGAAGGTAGTGATATTCATCGTCGCCATCGCGCGGGCCCTTACATGCCGAGAGAGCAGAAGGCAACCTCATCAAGTGGGTGCCACGATCGAATGAGGCCCCACTTCTAGAGAGAGCGAATGGTCATCTTCTGCCTATCAAGCTCCTCTTGAGCTTCTTCAATACGGACACGGACGGCCCCGTCGACGGAGTTCACGCGCAACTCGCGGAGGCGCTCCAAGTGATCCTCGTCGAGGGCTCGCAGACGATTCACCTCTGACAACAAGATGCCACTGACGTCCCAGCAGAAGGGGCAACCGACAGTCCAGGAGACGGGTCCTTGTTGTCGTGCTGGAACGGAGCCCCAGCCGCCACATCATGCGAGGGACCGTCACGACCATGACAGGCATCCGTGGATCTAGGGTTCTACGATACCAAGTGGCGACTATGTGAGAGTGGAGGTAGGAAAGGAAGGCTGGTGTGACTTCTTGTGGTTGGCTGGAGGGCCCAAGTCTGAAAAAAAAGCGCGACCCTAACTAGAGCTGTGCCGAGGAGGAGCGCGTGAGGGCGAAAGCGGTCACGAAATTTCTTTCTCTCTTTTTTCCTTCTTCTATACCTAATAATAAAGTAATAAGCGTTTCTTGTCGTTCCTACACTTTTTTGGACCAAATTGCCCTTCCACAAAATCACGTATTACCAATGGCTTCCACCGCAAAAAAAGTCTCCTATTGCTGATTTCGTACCGATTCATTTCCACGCCAACGACCATGACGAGAGAGCAAGCCAACATCGCAGGAACAACTTGATTCATTCCTGCCATTATTTCATAGGCCAGACTACACGTGCGTTCAGACCTGGTACACCAATGTTAAAGGAGGCAGTGGCGGAGACAGCGCGGGACCAGCAGGGCCTTTGCCCCCCCCCCTAACATGCAGAAAATTTTGTTAGATCTTCTGATGTTTATGCTAAAAGCCCCTTAAATATGTACATTTTAGTACTTTGACCCTCCCCAACAGTTTGCATGAGTAGAAAAAAATTTGTTGGCCCTCCTCATATAAGTTTCCTGCCTCCGCCACTGAAAGAAGGCCCTGGTTTTTTTTTTTTGAGGGTAAGGCCCTGGTTGTTTACCTTCTAAAAATTAGCACCGACAGTTTTACACGCAGCTTGACTTTTAGTTCCACATCGAAAAATTAGTAAACAATCTAGCATCTTAAATAGAACCATTATCTCACAGTAGACAAGCTAAGTCGCCTAGGCAGCATACGGATGATGACAATAAAGAATATAATAAAACTGAGTAAGCTTGAAAGACTCGGGAATTAATTAGAGCTAATTATAAATAGGAGGAAGGAGGGATTGATGGGCGCATGATGCCATGATTGAATGATTAAAGGAGGATTATGGGCTAATTATAAATGGGAGGAAGGAGGGATCGTTGATCGCATGATGTATGATTAAAGGATTAAAGAAGGATTATAGCTTGAGCTTAATAAACAGGGATGAACCAGAACTCTTCCCAGCGCGAAAAATAGATACGCCGAGTATCAGCTTGGTCTCCCTTTGGCCTGTGACGTTTGCTTAAAAAATATATATAAAAATATGTTATTTCCCTTTTCGCAACAACTCGCGTTGAATTTTGCTACTCGCGGCCCACAACCTGCCCTCGCGGCCCACAACCTGCCAGCCCGAGAGCCTCTCGATTCTCTTCCTCGGTTCCTCCCCTTTCCATTTCCTTCCACCAAATACGGCACCGTGATCCGCCACCATCCCGCCGATTCGCCGATCAATCCCCGGCCATGGCCTCCACTTCCGCCGCCGCCTGCCCGTGGGAGGCGCTCCCAGAGCACCTCCAGGAGCGTATCCTCTCCCTCCTTCCGCTCACCGCGCTCATCCCCGTCGCCGCCGTCTCCCGGGCACTCCGCCGCATCCTCCGCTCCCCGGCCTTCCACGCCCTTCTCTCCCAGCACCGCCTCGACGCCTTCTTCCTCCTCTCTCCGCGCCTCGCCTTCCACCCGCTCTCCCGCCGCCACCTCCCGGTGCCCCTTCCAGATTCATCCTGGTCTTCCCCTCCCCTCGTCTCATGCGCCTCCCCCTCCCTCATCGTCACCGTCGCCTCGCTCCTCCGCCTCCCGCCGCTCCCCGACCGCTCCTACCTCATCGCTGTCATCGTCCCACGTTCCTTCTCCAGCAGGCGGGATTACTCACTCGTCGCCGTCACCACCGGAGCCGCCGTCCTCTCCTACACCATAAACTCCGCAGATCCCTCCCCCCAGTGGGTGCCTCGGGGCGAGCTCCCGCTGCCATTTGCGCTTCTGGGCAATGCCGCGGTTGCCAGCGACCGTGCTAGGCTCTTCGTGCTCGGCCGTGGTCCGGACGCGCTTCTCGTGCTTGATCTCGTGACAAGCGAATGGATGGCGCCGCCGGTTGTCATGCCACACGGCCTTACCACAGCACACCTGTTTGTTCTTGATGATCGGCTATTCTTGCTAGGTGGAGTGGAGATCTTTGGGGTGCTGGAGCGGATAGTGGTGTGGCAGCTGGACAACAATGAAGAGGCAGCGGGAGGATGGCTGGAGGTAGCCAGAATGCCAATGGAGATGTTCGACGAGTTAGTGGCTGGCAGGCACGGCAGCTTCTGGCACTTCCAGGCTGCGGACAGAATGGGGACTGTTTGCCTGTACAATGCTCTGGATGGGAGGCTGGTGATGTTTGATGCGGTGGATTGTGCCTGGACAGCGATGCCGCAAGTGTCTGGGTTGGACCCCGAGGAGAGCCGCCGGTGGTTTGGCCATGTCGTGGAGCCCGGCGTCGAGCTCTTGCTAGGACAACGCTGACGGTTTTGCTTCATTGGCTTTCATGCTCCAGCGCAGTTCTGAACCCGAGCAACTTTCCCTGAACCCTGATGCAATTTTCTCTTTGTACTACTAAGTAGGAATAACTAGTTCTGCCATAGCTGTTTGCTCGGAAAATAAACCAACCATGTACGTGGCATCATGCTTCAAGCATCCTAAGTTGTAATGTATCATGGAACAAACTTTCAATGAAGAAAACTTTGATAGAAAAGTTGCTCTGGATTCACGATTGTGCACCGTTTCATCGAAGCCACTGAGATACTTTGGCTTAGTCATTAAGATTCATCTCAAAACCAATAGTGCTAGGCTACTCTTTCTGTGTTTGGCTGTTGGATGCAAACGTGTACCTTCATCTTCCCAAGGTTTCGTGCAGTGGTAACCTCCCAAAACTGTACTCCATTGTACTACTGTTTCATAGTAAGTGTCGGGGATATAGTTTATTTTGGTCCAAATTTGAACTGAAGTCCTGACAATTTTTATGAATCGGAGGGAGTAGCACCACTTTACCTCCAGGGACCTGTAGACGCTGCCCCGAAGAAGTGAGTGTTTCGATTCTGCTGGGTGCGAGCCTTATCCTAGAGGGTACTGAGTCTTATCAACAGTGGATTCATGGATACCCATATGTTCGTATGCACACAAATTTATCTAAAAATGTAATTTTGCTAAGCTATCTCGTATAGGCAGCATAACTTTGTCATGTTTTCGCAATAAGATCGTGTTTTTATTGTAAATCTAGTTTGGGTGTAAGACTATTAGTTGTAATGCTGAAATAAGAGTACTGCCCCCCAGCTTCAAGCTGGTTTAAGCACGGACAAAAGATTCTGCTGCTATGGGCTCTTATTCTGAAGGGGTACATGCTATCATAACGAAAGAGCACACTTAGTAGTTGTGAGTGGTAGCAGATATTTTTTTCTGAGAGGCCAACGATAAGAATGAATGAATCATACAGGTTCCATGTTGTTATTGCCACAACTAATTTTTTAGCAAATGACTTAGATATGCAGATACTTTTTTCTGAGAGGAGGCCAATGATAAGAATGAATGAATCGTACAGGTTCCATGCTGTTATTGTCACAGCTATTTTTTTAGCAAATGACTCATATATGCAACATCCCTCTAAAGCAATCACAAGTCTTATCAATGGTCCACAAAGGTAATTCCGCAAAAATAGGAAAATGGCTACTACTGTTTCAAAATGGTTCAAAGTAGCAGGGCCCTTCTCGAACTAACATCAGGCCACTTATACACTTTGGGAAACTAAAAAAATAGGTCATGCAACATGTCATATCTGAAGGTAGTGATTACTAAAAAGTAACAGAAATAATATGCAACATCTTGAATGAGAATAACAAGACCAAAAATATATGTAAACTAGAATGCCTACCAGATAAGCTTAAAAGGTTCTGATATTCCACTTGCCCAGAAAAATGGTCTCCATAATTGGAGCACAGTAATGGTTCCCGTAATGCCTCAACAGGTACTGACATAACGACAGATCCGCAGGCACAGCAAGAACTGATACAATGCTAGAAAACTTGCAAATAACACATTGCTTGAACTGAACTATTACTACCTGAATAATTGTATCCACGTAATCATCCCAAGGATGGTCCCAGAAGGTGAGATGATCTAGAGGCCTAAATCAATCTGATTACAAGTTTACAACTAGCTAAGTGAGTTTTCTTAGCCAAATGTAACTGCAAGAAATAGAAAACGAACAAATTGCAGTTAGCTGACTATTTACACAGCGAGAGAAATACTTGGCAATAACAGTCAATAATTAATAGTAGTTAAGGTGGACAGCCTTTTCCTCTTTCTGTTCTTCTTTGGAGTCAAATCTCGTTGCACACTGCCATTGGAATGAGGAAGAAGACGTACGGGGCTGGTTCGCCTAGCAGCTGTTCTTCTCCCTCTTTTGTTCGTCCACTGAATTGGCAATTTGCCTGCAACTTGGGCAATGCCATCGGATGTAGCAAGCTCAGACACTTTTTGGATCCTCTCCTGCATCTGCATGACCCATGCTACCGAGAGATCCAGTGAGAATGAATCGTCCAGTGGTTTTTGCCACAGATCAAGTAGGATGCGCTGAAACGATTGAAATGATAACGAGGGCTGGAGATCCTTGCGTGGTGCATATAGCATGTTAACCTTTATGACATGCTTACATAGGTTACCCTGCATTGACCACGAACAGCTGCACAGAGAGAATTCAGACCCAGCATTCCATACAGTCCGCATTTCAATAGAATCCTTCTGGCTTGCCACCTTGGCTGAAAGAGGTTCTTTGTCATCAAAGAAAACATCCTTATCAGGTATCTGCATCGCCCTTTGCCATGAGGTGGATGCAATGTACTCTGCTTTCACCTGAGGAAATGAACCGCTCTCATCTGCATATAGGTTGAGCCAGTAGCCTGAATGCAGCTCTGTTGTTAGCTTGTGCACCAACCAGTCCACACGTTGGAGAGCATCGAGTTGTGAATCATCATATGCTTTAAGCTTTAGCTTTAGATGGTAACCCTCCATTGCACCACAGGATTCCTGACTTGCTAGAGGCAAATTTCTGATGATATCAATCCACATCTCTAGATAGGGAAATAGCATAAAAAGGAACACTGTTAGCATCTAGATGAGCATTTGCAATTAATTGTACATTTTGAATCTACTACCTGAGATTCTTACCCAGTTTTGGAACCCAAAATGACTTGAAATACTGTATGAAGGTGGTTTGGTCAACAAAGTCTTGAAACAACTGCTCCAGGGCATCCATGGGATTTTTCTCACTCCAGATACTATAAATAAATTTCCCTAGTTGTGTAAGAATTTCTCGTTGCACCTCAACATTGCTGCATTTCTTGATTATATTTTTATGCCAGGTTCTCCTTATGTGCCATAAAGAAAATAATATTGGGCAGGAGAATACATTCCTGAAAACAATGACACGTTTCGTCAATGGCAATTAACTATACATGATTTACACTGAATATTTTCAGTTAGATCATGTGTCAAAATCTATGCTATACCTGATTGGCTCCAGCTCTGAGGTTGGGTCATCTATTATAAATCCGCCAATTCTCCAGGTAGAATCAACAGAATGTATTCTACTAGTAAGTGCTTTCATCCATCTCGAAGTGTCCTGCTTGGTAACTGATCGGGTTATAACCCATGCAACAGGTAAAGCTTGCTGTCTTGAATCGAATACTAGAACTGTGTGCAATGGGTACTGCAGCAATGAGTAGAATGTCAAACAAATGGTGAAACCTGCCCCAGCAGACATAACTAGACATCTACAATAAAAATGTTGCTTAAAAGTATAACCAAACAACTGTTAGCTTTTGTTGTAGTCAGATACCTTCAGCTTGCTTACACCAAATGAGGAATGAGAGGCCAAAATACCCTGGTGACCAAAGCGGATCATCTGCTGCAGTTGCCATTCTGTCTGTATCCCTAGTACAAATGCATCTGTCTCGGTCGAGTCCTGGTGGAAAAACACAGACTTCTTATTCCTATCTACCCACATCCTGATGCTAGCTTGGTCATCTAGATCCAACTCATGCGTAGACCTCTTGATGATAATCCCAAGCTTGTGGACATACTGCGAAGCAAGGCTATCGACCTTTGCATCCGAGCCACAGTAGCGTTTTATCCCTTCTATATGAGTCTGAAGGATATTCTCCTCGGGGACACCAAGATAGATCAAGGACATGGTCTGTTGCTGAATCTCACTCCCAACATATGGCACTTTGCTAGCACCAGGCCCAATGGCATCCCGGTCTAGGGGTCCATGGCATACGAAACCAGACTTGGTGATATGGCGCCTCTCATGGTAGATAATGAGAACCACCGAAGGCCGGGCATATAACCGCTTGATCGCAAAATGGCAGGTGCAGCCTCGCATCGACTGTGGGCGAGCTGCACGGTTTCGTGTGTTAACCCTGTACCTTCTGCTAGGCAATATCTCCCAATCTTCCCCGTAATTCTCTGGGCCGAACGAGCACCAATACCTTGAATTTATTTAGAACAGGACACAGTAATTATCAAGAACTTGTAATAAGCCAATAATTAACATGGCGAGCATAGGCCTTTCCCAAAAACATGGCAAGCAAAGCAGGGGCAAGCAGGGTAGGTGGCAACAGGGGAGCACGTACATTCTGTATTTGAGGTACTCGTCGCTCCTGAACTCCTTGAGGGAGCCCCTGTCGCGCTTGCGGCTGCGCTCGATGTGGAACCTCGTAGGGTACTCGGGTTTGTTGCACTCCCCGCTGATGAAGGCCTCCAACCGGTCGTAGGGGATGAGCGCGACGTCGTCGCAGTGGTGCTCGGAGTTCGCGTACTTGGCCCACCTGAGGTCGGCGGCGGAGAACTCCTCCCCGGGAGGGTCCTGTACGGGGAGGTCACTCACCGACTGCAGCACCTCCGTCTCATCCGCCATTTTTCCTTCTCGCTGTCGCCCGCCGCCAGTCGCCGGAGTTGGGATTCGGTGCTGGAAAAACCCTAGAGAAAGGAAACGAAGTGGGGACGACTGAACGAGGCAGAGACTACGGGAAAAAAATCCTATTCTCCGCCAGTTGCGGAGAATAGAGAACCTCTGCGTACCCCTCGGTTCACATGGGCTGGCCCATTTAGGCCGGCCTTTTTTTTCGTTTTCCTTTTCTACTTTCAAAATTTATTTTATTTTGAACCGGACTTTCAAATTTTATGAACTTCAATTTTCAGAATGCTGTCCTGTGTGATGACGGAGGCATGCTCATCGTGTGTATCCAATTAAGGACGAAGAAGTGGGATGGGACAAGTGGGATGTGAGACCCTATTGATAGGATAATTATATTGTTTATATTAATATTTTTAACTTTGTCTAGATACAAATGCATGTCTAAACACTTAACTAGATACATATAAGTCTAGAAAATTGAGAACATTAATATGAACTGGAGGGAATACTAACAAGTCGTAATTTTTTTTGGGGCTCATCTTTAAAGGAACTTCAGGTTAAACGTAGTTGGCATGTAGCAATTTGAGAATAGATGAAGAACCGAAAAGTTGTTCTCGGGTGGGTATGGGTGAGGAAAAAGTGTCTAAAAAAACCTACATTACTATGTGGGATTAGTCTAAAAATCCTAAAGAGATGTCAGAGGTAACAGCTATGGGCCCCTGTGTGGCTAGGGCCTAGGGCGTTATATAGGACAAGTGAAATCACACTTTTAGACCCCTAGACTAACTCTAAACTAAGTAGGATAAGTGAGACAAATGAGATTTGACAATTCTTACTTATATCGCTTACCACATTTAGTTTAGAGTCAGTATATACTTCCTTGAAAAAAGATGTTTCTCTGGATTTTTGTCGGATGGGCTCTCGTGACAGGAGCTCTCGCGACAAGGCGATTGCGACCTCGTCGCCTCTCCGATCAATCCTTGTCGGATTACCGTGTTCGTGCTCTCCTAGAGAGAGATTACTCGTCGGAGCTATGTAGGTGTGGTGATCGGGGATTCATTGAGAGGAGGCGAGGGTAGGTTTCGAGAGGCGCTGTCACCGAGGTGGGTGTCACCAGCAAGGTGCTCAGGCTCGCCGGTGACAGTGGGGATAAGAGGTTGCACGCTTAGGAATTCAAGCTATGTTTCCCCACCTATCAGTGATTCTCCGTCGCCGTCTCGGGATAACCATGGATGCGACACCTGACCACCTAGATCGGAGGATGGATGTGGTTGTGCCTATGTGGAATACGCTTACGCGAGATTTGGACTTACTTCCTGAGAAGCAGAGGCGATTGGATTAGGTTCGATCTAGGGTTTTCGCTCCAGGAATCCTGGTGTGGATTCAAAGAGAGCTATTTCAGGATGGGACATTCTCATCAGTGGACTGCTATCCGGCAGGAGGCGGTCGGCTACCGATTCCGAAGAAGTTTAGCTTCTCAAGAGATAGGTGGGCGCGCGATTCAGGGAAGGCGACGTTTGCAAAGGTGGTGAAGATGGCCGACACTGGGCGTGGTGGATGTGGCATCCCGCAAAAACCACTACTAGAAAATCGCGTTGATTTGTGCATTGCATCGTCATCATCATGCATTGGTTGCATAAAACTATTTTCGCAAAGCATGTTTTGTTTTCTAAAACGCCCGACTTTATTCAAACGCAAAACCCCGGGTCTCCGGATTATTTTGTTTTGTTGCTATCGGTTTGCAAACGGCCCGTTTAAAACAAATAAAAAGTTTAATTGTTTTAGTGGAGGCAGTCGAACGGGCCGACCCGACCCGAACGACCACCCCCATTTTCAAATCGGTCCACCTAACCCGCCCCAAAAATCCTATTCCTACCCAACCTATCCTACCCATCCCTCTGGCCACATCACCCCAACCAATAATCTGCCGCCGCATCACCTTGTACACCCCCCTCCAACCAAAATCTGCCAACTCACCCCTCTCTTTTCTCTCTCTCTCCCTCACCCCTCTCTCTCTCCACACACTGGCCCACACAGTCAGCCTGCCCCAGGCCCCACCTACCACTCCCACCCCACGGTCCACCCCGCCCCTGGCCCACCACCTGTCCATGCCCTGATCCCCACGCCACCAGCGACGCTTCCTCTCTCTCTCCCAGGCCGCCCACGTGCAGCCCTCTCTCTCTCTCCCCAGCCCTTTGCTCGCGCGCCGCCCGCATGGCGCCTCCCCAGCGCCCCTGCGGCCCCGCCTCCTGCCGTCGCCGGCCGCCGGCCCCGCCTCATCGCCCCTCTCGGCGCTCCTCCGCCTCCCGCTCCGCCGCCCCCTCTCCCGGCTCGGCCGTCAGCCGCCGCCCTCCGTCGCTGCAGCCCGCCCGCATCCCGCGCCTCCCGAGCCAGCGCCCGCCGACCTTCTCCTCCTCGAGCTCGGTGCGCCTGCGCCGCGCGGCCACCGCCAGCGTCCGCCGCGCGGTCTGCAACCGGCGCCGCCGCGCCTCCGTCGGCCGCGCCCCCGGCCGCCTCCGTCGACCCGCGCCCCCGCCCGCCACCGTCAGAGCCGCAGCCCGCCTCGCCTCCCTCCTCCAGTGCGCGACCCCGCGGGACCTCGGCTTCCGCACACCATCGCCGGCGCTCATCCGCGTCCGTCGAAGCTCCTCCCCACCTCGCGCAGGGCCCTGGCCGCAGACGCTAGCCACGCGAGCTGCCGCCGCTTCTCCTCGTCTCTGCCTGTCGGTTTCCCCTGCGCATGCTCGCCATGATGCCCTCTGCCCGCGTGTGCCGCGAGCTTCCTCCAAGTTTCCTCCAGTGCGCGACCCTCCCGATGAACAAGATCGTCTGTTAGACCACGTTGGAAACTTGTTGGCCATCAACACGGGAAAAACCAATTCCTTCTTCATGGACGACAAGATCTGCATCACGGACCCGAGGACGGTACTACGAGGACTACTACACGGGTCCGAAGACCGATCACGGCGCGCCCGAACCCCGTCAGAACACGCAAGACCCTGGCGCTTGAACCGAGGAACCTCGTCGAGAAAACCCCGGTACCAGAGGTCGACATCAGATCGAAACATCAAGGCTCCTTCACGGATCTCAAGTTCTCCGTCTCGGACGCCAAGTTTGCCACGAGAACGCTCCCGAACGCGCACCGACTCGATGGCGCGGACCCAACAAGACCCTCGCAACAGCAAGACCGACCCCGTGGGACCCGACAAGACCTTCGCGACGATAAGAACGGCACCGACCCGGAAGAATCCGATGCGCCCCGGCACCGAACCAAGTCCTGCTTCCTGGACGCAACAAGACCTACCTCAGATATCCGAGAACGCTTCCGCCGATCCCGATCCCGTCGAACCCTGGACCCCGAGACCGACCCCGAACCCCGGAACCCCAAGTCCGTCGAGACCCCCTAATGTGTGAACCCCTTCCCGAAACCCTATCTTATAAATAATAACCTTGTCGCATATTAATTGTCATAATCGCATGCATCTTATCATGTGGTTTGGGGGCCTTATGCCGATTCACCTAATAATTAAATATGGGGCCCATATGCGGGCAAATCTAGCCTTATATTGGCCTCATTTAAATTTGTGTAGCGAACCCGGTGCTGTCACCTGCCATGTTAAACAACATTTAATTTGCGGGGTAGATAAATAACATGAACCATCTAATTAATTGTCGGGGCCCCGGTTCCACTTAATATGACCTAATTGCATCGCATTCTTGCCATGTCATACATCATACATGCATCATGCCGATCTTCTGCCGTTGTATTAAATATTGCATCCGGTGTTTCTTCTAGTGTTTTGGTTCTTCGCGGATAAGGCCGTTGAGTTGATGTGAGCTTCGCCCCGATCTTGGTTGAACCTTCGACAATGTTTTCAGGCGAGCATCTCCCCCTTTCTACCTATCTTACTTTTATAGTATTTATTCCCTCCTGTTGATCTATTGCTATCTGTGTTGCGATGCTCTAGCTTTCGTACCCGTGATATCCCTTGCAGCCTTATATTGCCTTGGACACATCCTATTACCTGTTGTTTTGGTAGATAGTTGGACTTGCGCTTCGTAGTCGCTTGCTCTAGTGCTGTTGCGTGTCGTCCAGTGCCACAGTTGTTGATGTATGGCCGCATGTTGATGTTGGAGATGATCATAGTTTTTACTTATCGTTCACTTTAATTCCTGTTTAACAACTAAAATTGAAGTAAGCAGAGGCATCGGTGGGTGATAGAAAATATTTGGTTTCCGAACGCCCACTTGTGTCCCGTAGGACCCCGAGTACTTGATACCTGTTCCTTGATTTATCGCGCTATCCACATCCGGGAGGTATATGGGACCCCTGAGCGAGCTTGATTGATCTTATTTCTTGGGGCCACAAACTAGTTTGAGGTTTTATTTACGATCTTGTACTTATGCCATGCTACTTATGTATTTAAATTGTGCGAGGAGCACTTTGCATCTGTTTAGGATCGGGACACGATTCCGCGGTGTCGACAAGCCCAGCCACACTTTCGGGTTCCCAGTCGTTCACAACCGTCTACCCAAACCTTAAGTCCGTCTCGGAGCCGGCCGGCTTCGTTGCGGATTCTACTTAAGGGGTGGCCCCCTGAAATATTTCTGAATCCTGTGATTGTTCAGTCGTGAAAGCCTCGTTGGGTTTTGATTTGGTTTTTCCGAGGTTGATCGAGCGTGTGTTGCTATTGGTGCACCCCGGCCGGGTAAAACTTTCTGAAAGCCGTGTCCGCGGATATGGACGACTTGGAGCACAGTATCTCGACCATAGACAAGCATAACTAAAGTTTATTGTTATAAATTTGACTTTATATTGACTAGTAATCAGTTTCACTATAATGGAATGGCTAATTAATACTGCCCACAATTGCTTGTTTGAATTGTCGCTTGCGACCATTGTACCTGACTAGTAAGTATTGCAACTACAACGGAATGGCTAAATAAAAGTACCAACAACTGCTGGGTTTTGGGTTATCTCATGCTATCTGTATCTGATTAGTAAGTGTTGCAACTACCACGGAATGGTTAACTAAAAGTGCCCACTGCGTACTTTATCAGGATGATTATCTAAACCTGACTAGTAAAGTGCCGCAACTATAACTGAATAAGTAAAACTGCCAACGGTGTGAGTTCCTCGGTTGACTTCTTCGTTTGGTCTCGAGGGGGAAACACCAGGATGGGTTTGTTTGGTGTTAGCTTCAGGTTGGATCCGAATAGGTCTTTCTTACCCCTCTCTGATAACCGCCAGTTGTATCGAGGCTCTATAGGTTGTTCGATTGCATCTTTGCCGCTTGATCCACCATATCTATGTAGGCGAGGACCGCCAATTCTAGCCTAGTGTCTTGGCCTCGATCTTGACGCTCCTCTTTTCCTTTGCCCTTCGGCACCCCTTTTGTTTAAGCAGGTTTTGAGATCGACGCCGTTAGGTGGTTACCCTTCCTTGGCCTGGGCAGGGTTATGGACGCCATTGGTTATTCTTCGGGCTCTTAGCCCCATTTGCATCTTGTCCGTAGTGGACGCTATATCGTTCAAGGTGATTGGATCTTTGTCTTTGTATATCCGTATTCTTGACTCATGGAGTCGTGTTGTATATATATCTGTTCTGTGGGTCCCATCGAGGACTGTTGTGTAATGTTATTACTTCGTTTTCCACCCGCACGCAAGTGCCTGGTGGGCACCTTTGAATCGTTTCTATGCGGGTTTTGGCGGGTTTCGCTAAAACTTGCATAGGTCCGATTCTGAGGGTGTTACAGAGTGGTATCATAGCTCAGCAGTTGCGATACCCCACAAGTCCAGCCTGTAGGATAACCTAGCTAACGGCCGAAGTAGAAGTGTCAAAATTATTTTTGAAAATCGGTTGGATAATTCTGATTAGGTCTGATTTTACTCCTTACCCCTCTGCTGCTCTCCTCTTACCTCTACGTGATTTGAATCCGCTCTCTTCTCTCTCTTCGAGTCCAGGATTTCTCGTGGTTAGGTTTCCGTCGTACCGTCAGGGTTTCGTTTTCTCCCTTTGTAACGGAGGTGCTACGATCATCAATCTGCAACTTGTCTGTTGTACCCTTCATCCAATCTCTTGTTCTGGAGCTCTTTATCTATGTGTGTTCCTTGCTGGATATCAGTGTCGTCGAAAAACATATGAGAAGGACGAGCATTGGTGAAGTTGGAGTATACCTTGAGCATGTGTTGTTCATGCCAATGGAACCATCGCGGAACCTAATCATTGTGTCTTTCATACGATTTCTGCTGGCATCATCCCTTTGTTCCGGATACCGCCTATGAAGATCTTCAGTCTAAATCTCGAGATTTGGGTTGCCTGATTCTCCTACTCATGTATAGAGTTGATAGTTTGGTGCAGGATGGGTGATCACCCTACCCGACTCTTACTGTTCGCTCTGTACATCGAACTGGTGGATCGATGTAACTTTTCCTCTTCTAATGGAAGTTAGAGGTGACCTTATCGTTTGATACCTCTACCTTTGTCCTTTGTTTTTACGGAGTGTTCTCTCGACGATCAGGAACAACGACCCTTTGTTGGTGGTGTCGCCGATTTCCAGATGAAGAAGGAACCATCGTTAGTGGTGTCGCGAGGATCTACACGGAGCGAGAAGACGCAGATCACCGACCTTCCTTCCGGTACCATGAGGCGGATCTCGAGGGCGAGATCCATTGTTAGTGGTGTCGAATTGTGGCATCCCGCAAAAACCACTACTAGAAAATCGCGTTGATTTGTGCATTGCATCGTCATCATCATGCATTGGTTGCATAAAACTATTTTCGCAAAGCATGTTTTGTTTTCTAAAACGCCCGACTTTATTCAAACGCAAAACCCCGGGTCTCCGGATTATTTTGTTTTGTTGCTATCGGTTTGCAAACGGCCCGTTTAAAACAAATAAAAAGTTTAATTGTTTTAGTGGGGGCAGTCGAACGGGCCGACCCGACCCGAACGACCACCCCCATTTTCAAATCGGTCCACCTAACCCGCCCCAAAAATCCTATTCCTACCCAACCTATCCTACCCATCCCTCTGGCCACATCACCCCAACCAATAATCTGCCGCATCACCTTGTACACCCTCCAACCAAAATCGCCAACTCACCCCTCTTTTCTCTCTCTCTCCTCACCCTCTCTCTCTCTCCACACACACACCCCCACACACCCGGTCAACCCTGCCCCACCAGCCCCACTGCTACACCCACTCCCACCCCACGGTCCACCGCCCCCTGGCCCACCACCTGCCCGTCTCCGCCCGATCCCCACGCCACTCCTGTGACGCGACGCCGCTCCTCTCTCCCCAGGCCGCCCCGTGCAGCCCTCTCTCTCTCTCTTCCTAGCCCCACCCCCTCTGCCAACCGCCTCAGTGCCCACCATGGCGCCCTCCCTCCCAGTAGCCCCTGCGGCCCGCTCGCCTGCCTCGCCAACCCGCATGGCCGCGCCTCATCGCCTCTCCGCTCCTCCTCCCCGCCGCCTCTCCGAGCTCAGCCGTCAGCCGCCGCCCTCAGCCGCAGCCCGCCCCTCCTCAAGAGCCAAGAGCCACGCCGACCTTCTCCTCGAGCTCGTGCGCCTGACGCCCACCAACCAGCGCCCTCACAAGACGGTGCTGCCGTGGCCGGCTTCGGCCGCCGCCTCCGTCGACCAGCGCCCGGCCGCCACCGCTGAGTCGCAGCAGCCCGCCTCGCCTCCTCCTCCAGGCGCGACCCGCGGAGACCTCGGCTTCCGACACCATCGCCGGCGCTCATCCGCGTCCGTGGCTCCTCCCCACCTCGCGCAGGCCACGGCGCGAGACGCTAGCCTTGTTGCCGCTTCTCCTCGTCTCGCTTCGGTTTCCTGCGCATGCTCGCCATGATGCCCTCGCCGCGTGCCGCGAGCTTCCTCAAGTTTCCTCCGGTCGCGACCTTCCCGATGAACAAGATCGTCTGTTAGACCACGTTGGAAACTTGTTGGCCATCAACACGGGAAAAACCAATTCCTTCTTCATGGACGACAAGATCTGCATCACGGACCCGAGGACGGTACTACGAGGACTACTACACGGGTCCGAAGACCGATCACGGCGCGCCCGAACCCCGTCAGAACACGCAAGACCGGCGCTTGAGCGGAGGAACCTCGAGAAAACCCGGTACCAGAGGTCGACATCAGATCGAAACATCAAGGCTCCTTCACGGATCTCAAGTTCTCCGTCTCGGACGCCAAGTTTGCCACGAGAACGCTCCCGAACGCGCACCGACTCGATGGCGCGGACCCAACAAGACCCTCGCAACGGCAAGACCGACCCCGTGGGACCCGACAAGACCTTCGCGACGATAAGAACGGCACCGACCCGGAAGAATCCGATGCGCCCCGGCACCGAACCAAGTCCTGCTTCCTGGACGCAACAAGACCTACCTCAGATATCCGAGAACGCTTCCGCCGATCCCGATCCCGTCGAACCCTGGACCCCGAGACCGACCCCGAACCCCGGAACCCCAAGTCCGTCGAGACCCCCTAATGTGTGAACCCCTTCCCGAAACCCTATCTTATAAATAATAACCTTGTCGCATATTAATTGTCATACTCGCATGCATCTTATCATGTGGTTTGGGGGCCTTATGCCGATTCACCTAATAATTAAATATGGGGCCCATATGCGGGCAAATCTAGCCTTATATTGGCCTCATTTAAATTTGTGTAGCGAACCCGGTGCTGTCGCCTGCCATGTTAAACAACATTTAATTTGCGGGGTAGATAAATAACATGAACCATATAATTAATTGTCGGGACCCCGGTTCCACTTAATATGACCTAATTGCATCGCATTCTTGCCATGTCATACATCATACATGCATCATGCTGCCGTTGTATTAAATATTGCATCCGGTGTTTCTTCTAGTGTTTTGGTTCTTCGCGGATAAGGCCGTTGAGTTGATGTGAGCTTCGCCCCGATCTTCGGTTGAACCTTCGACAATGTTTTCAGGCGAGCATCTCCCCCTTTCTACCTATCTTACTTTTATAGTATTTATTCCCTCCTGTTGATCTATTGCTATCTGTGTTGCGATGCTCTAGCTTTCGTACCCGTGATATCCCTTGCAGCCTTATATTGCCTTGGACACATCCTATTACCTGTTGTTTTGGTAGATAGTTGGACTTGCGCTTCGTAGTCGCTTGCTCTAGTGTCATGCGTGTCGCCCAAGGCCGCTTGTTGATGTATGGCCGCATGTTGATGTTGGAGATGATCATAGTTTTTACTTATCGTTCACTTTAATTCCTGTTTAACAACTAAAATTGAAGTAAGCAGAGGCATCGGTGGGTGATAGAAAATATTTGGTTTCCGAACGCCCACTTGTGTCCGTGGGACCCCGAGTACTTGATACTGTTCCTTGATTTATCGCTATCCACATCCGGAGGTATATGGGACCCCCGAGCGAGCTTGATTCAGTCTTATTTCTTGGGGCCACAAACTAGTTTGAGGTTTTATTTACTATCCTGTACTTATGCCATGCTACTTATGTATTTAAATTGTGCGAGGAGCACACTGTACTGTTTAGGATCGGGACACGATTCCGCGGTGTCGACAAGCCCAGCCACACTTTCGGGTTCCCAGTCGTTCACAACCGTCTACCCAAACCTTAAGTCCGTCTCGGAGCCGGCCGGCTTCGTTGCGGATTCTACTTAAGGGGTGGCCCCCTGAAATATTTCTGAATCCTGTGATTGTTCAGTCGTGAAAGCCTCGTTGGGTTTTGATTTGGTTTTTCCGAGGTTGATCGAGCGTGTGTTGCTATTGGTGCACCCCGGCTTTCTGAAAGCCGTGTCCGCGGATATGGACGACTTGGAGCACAGTATCTCGACCATAGACAAGCATAACTAAAGTTTATTGCTATAAATTTGACTTTATATTGACTAGTAATCAGTTTCACTATAATGGAATGGCTAATTAATACTGCCCACAATTGCTTGTTTGAATTGTCGCTTGCGACCATTGTACCTGACTAGTAAGTATTGCAACTACAACGGAATGGCTAAATAAAAGTACCAACAACTGCTGGGTTTTGGGTTATCTCATGCTATCCGTATCTGATTAGTAAGTGTTGCAACTACCACGGAATGGTTAACTAAAAGTGCCCACTGCGTACTTTATCAGGATGATTATCTAAACCTGACTAGTAAAGTGCCGCAACTATAACTGAATAAGTAAAACTGCCAACGGTGTGAGTTCCTCGGTTGACTTCCTCGTTTGGTCTCGAGGGGGAAACACCAGGATGGGTTTGTTTGGTGTTAGCTTCAGGTTGGATCCGAATAGGTCTTTCTTACCCCTCTCTGATAACCGCCAGTTGTATCGAGGCTCTATAGGTTGTTCAGTGCATGCTGCGCTGCCGCTTCAGTCCACCATATCTATGTAGGCGAGGACCGCCGAATTCTAGCCTCGTAGTGTCGGCCTCGATCGACGCTCTTTTTCCTTTGCCCTTTACCGGCACCCTTTTGTTTAAGCAGGTTTTGAGATCGACGCCGTTAGGTGGTTACCCTTCCGGCTTGGCCTGGGCAGGGTTATGGACGCCATTGGTTATTCTTCAGGGCTCTTAGCCCCATTTGCATCTTGTCCGTAGCTGGACGCTATATCGTTCTCAAGGTGATTGGATCTTTGTACTGTATATCCGTATTCTTGACTCATGGAGTCGTGTTGTATATATATCTGTTCTGTGGGTCCCATCGAGGACTGTTGTGTAATGTTATTACTTCGTTTTCCACCCGCACGCAAGTGCCTGGTGGGCACCTTTGAATCGTTTCTATGCGGGTTTTGGCGGGTTTCGCTAAAACTTGCATAGGTCCGATTCTGAGGGTGTTACAGTGGAGGATGGTATGGACCGAATCGGGGGCGGATGGGTGGTGTTCAATGTTGACGTGGACAACAGCCGCCGCCGTTGGGGCAAGGTGTTGCGGTTTAGAGGCCTCCAATGCCGAATCCAACAACATCCCGACCGCCAAAAAAATTCACGCAGATGCTGATGCAGCAGTTCGGTGGAGACTCTGCTCCAGTATGTACCAGATGTTCCCTCCTGGGATGTGGAATGGCTTCCCTTGTGGGAAGTGACCACCCTTTTCCCCCCAATGTTGTGAAATCATATGGTTCAGGGGACAGGGTTTGATCAGGTGATGGTGTCGAATCAGCAATTCAACCAGATGGTAGGGCGTAATCAGCAGTTTCAGATGCTAGGAGTTTCTCAACTTCAAGCCTCTCAACAAGGATCTGCTAGTCAAACTAGTAATGTTGGGTTGTAGGGGAATCCAAAGAACAAAGCTCAGTCCAGCAATGTTGAAGGACAGAAGCAAAATGCTGAGAAGGAAGTGGTGTTTGGTGGTAACTCTGGGAGGCAAATGGGGCTAGCCGAAGTCAAGTTTTGGACACTAGGTATAGGAATGTGGTCTGCTTCAATTGTGGAGAACCTGGTCATTATGTGGGTTTATGTGGATGGCAGAAACTTTGTGTAACACCCTCGGATCGTCCCTATGCAAGTTTTAGCGATTCCCACCAAACCCGCATTAAAATGATTCAAAGGTGTCCACTAGGCACTTTTGTGCGGGTGGAAAACAAAGTAATACCATTACACATTAGTCCATGATGGAACCCAAAGAACAGATATATACAACAATGACTCCATGAGTCAAGAATACAGATATACAGTACAAAGATCCAAATAACCTTAAAAACGATACAACATCCGACTATGGACAAGATGCAAATTGAGCTAAGAGCCCTGAAGAATAACCAATGGTGTCCATAACCCTGCCGAGGCCAAGCCGGAAGGGTAGCCCTGCTAACGATGTCGATCTCAAACCTGCTTAAACAGAAGGGGTGCTAATGCGGCTCAGATCACTTTAGAGCTTCGTTGGCAAACCCCACGAGGAAGGTATGATGAGCATACTATGAAACCAAGGTTATCGAACCAGTAGGAGGAAGGAAACGACCCCAAGGTGTTGCTAACAACTTGGAACCTGCACAACACAAACTCAAGACTTTGCCCCAGCGAACAGTGAGGTTGTCAATCTCACCTGTTTGCTGAAAACAAAGGATTAAACGTATGGTGTGGAAGGTAATGGTAGCTTGCAGAAAGTAAACTGTAACAGTGGAAGATGTATCAATGGTAAAGATTGGACCAGGGTCCACAGTTCACTAGAGGTGTTCTCCTTAAGATAAATAACATAACATGTTGGGTAAACGAATTACAACGGGGTAATTGACAGGACAGATCAAGGCATAACAATGCAATACTAGACATTCATGATCCTTTGAGATTTGATTGGGCATTACAACAATATACATAGACCGCCATCCAAATGCATATATGACTAGTAATCCACCTTCAGGTTATCATCCGAACCCCCTCTAGCATTAAGTTGCAAGCAACGGATAACTCCTTTAAGCAATATATGTAAAGTAAACAATACAATTGTTCCATGAATAAGAGATTGTTGTTTTCTCCCTAGTAGCAACAACACAATCTACAACCTTAGAGATTTCTGTCGCTTCCCCAGATTCAATAGAGGCATGAACCCACTATCGAGCATAAATACTCCCTCTTGGAGTCACTAGCATCTACTTGGCCAAGATAGCTACTAGAAAAGGAGAGCATGCAAGATCTCAAACAACACAAACATGATAGAATCAATAAGATAGAACCTTTAATCAATCTGACATAGTAATCTCAATATCCATCGGATCCCCGCAAACACAACATTCATGATTACAAATAGATGATCTTAATCATGAACGGAGCTCACAAGATGTAGACATGATAGCACAAAGGAGGAGAAACAACCATCTAGCTACTGTATGGACCCATATTCCAAGGTGGAACTACACACGCATCATACCGGAGGCTGGCATGGTGATGAAGAAGGCCTCCGGGATGATCTCTCCTCTCCGGCAGGGTGCCGGGAAGAGCTTCAGATCCCCACGATTTAGGGACGATGGTGGCGGCGGCTACAGACTGTTTCGTGGAGATCTGATTGGGTACTTAGGGTTTTGGCATCAGGGGCTTCTTATAAACGAAGAGGCGAGGCACGAGGGCAGCCAGGGGGCCCACACCCTGCCCAGGCGCGGCCCAGGGTGGGCCCGCGCATGGGGGGTGTGACGACTGTCTGCGCACAGCCTGTTGGGAACCCCAATAGCAAGGTGTGAAGCAGCAAGCAGCAAGTTTTCCCTTAGTTGAGACCGAGGTTATCAAACCGGAAGGAGGAAGGAAATGTCACACAGGTGTTGCAAGCAACGCGGAGACCTGCACAACACAAATTCAAGACTTTGCCCCAACAAACAGTGAGGTTGTCAAGCTCACAGGTTTGCTGTAACAAAGGATTAAACGTATGGTGCGGAAGGTAATGGTCTGCAGCAAGTAAACAAGTAACAGTGGAAGATGTATCAATGGTAAAGAATGGACCGGGGTCCATAGTTCACTAGAGGTGCTCTCCTTAGATAAACAACATGGCATGAAGGGTAAACAAATTACAGCAAGGCATAACAATGCAATTACTAGTCAGAAAGATCCTATGAGATTCGATTGGGCAATACAACAAGATACATAGACCGCCATCCAACTGCATCTATGACTAGAAGTCCACCTTCAGGTTATCATCCGAACCCCCTCTAGTATTAAGTTGCAAACAACAAACAACTGCTTTAAGCAAAGTGTGTAGGGTAAACAATCCACATGTTCCATGAACAAGAGACCGTTGTTTTCTCCCTAGTAGCAACAACACATCTACAACCGAAGAGATTTCTGTCACTTCCCTTGGAAACTAGAGGCATGAACCCACTATCGAGCATAAATACCCCCTCTTGGAGTCACTAGCAACTACTTGGCCAAGATAGCTACTAACAACGGAGAGCATGCAAGATCACAAACAACACAAACATGATAGAATCATAAAGACAAAACCATTAATCAAACTAACATAATAATCTCAATATCCATCGGATCCCCGCAAACACAACATGCATGATTACAAATAGATTAGATCTTGATCATGAACGGAGCTCACAAGATCTATACATCAAAGCACAAAGGAGGAGATACAACCATCTAGCTACTACATGGACCCATAGTCCAAGGTGGAACTACTCACACATCATACAGGAGAGAAGGCCTCCGGGATGATCTCCCCTCCGGCAGGGTGCCGGGAAGAACTTCAGATCCCCCGATCTAGGGACGATGGTGGCGGCGGCTACAGACGGTTTAGTGCGTATTTGATCGGGTGCTTAGGGTTTCTTCATCGGGGGCTTCTTATAGGCGAAGGGGGAGACCGAGGAGGCGGCCTGGGTGGCCAAACCCTAGCCAGGTGCGGGGCTAGGCCCACCCGCTCCTGGGGTGGGTCTGGCCCACCTGGTTGGCCCCTCCGGCTCCTCTCTGGACTTCTTGTTCCCCACGGAAAGTAATTGACTTTGTCCTTTGTCCCGTCCAATTCCGAGAATATTTCTTTACTAACTTTTTGGAAACCAAAAACAGCAGAAAACAGGCATCTGGCACTGTTGCAACTTGTTAATAGGTTAGCCAGAAAACATGTAAAAAGCACCTCAAAGTGTAGACAAGTAAAGCAAAGTAGATACCAAACAAGCATGGAACATCAAAAATTATAGATACGTTTCCAATGTATCAGGGTGCGGCCACCCCGTGGCGCCCCTCCGGTTGCCCTTCGGTCTCTATGTTCGTCTCAGTAAAATATTGACTTTGGTTTTTGTCCCGTCCAATTCCGAGAATATTTCCTTACTAGCTTTTCTGAAACCAAAAACAACAGAAAATAGGCAACTGGCATTGTGGCAACTTTTTAATAGGTTAGTCCCATAAAATGTATAAAAATACCTCAAAGTGTAGACAAAGCATAGCAAATTGGATATTAAACAAGCATGGAACATAAAAAATTATAGATACATTTACGACGTATCAAGCATCCCCAAGCTTAACTCCTGCTCGTCCTCGAGCAGGTAAGTGATAAAAAGAATAATTTTTGAGGTGATATGCACCATCACAATCAAGATCAAACCATTTGCAAGCATTGAAAGCTGGGATCAAAGTACTCTAAACAAGATCATGAAATATGAAGTTCTAACCATAAGACATAGCAACTATGCTGCAACATGAAAGGATACAAACAAAGATTCATGAATAACAATGCATTGAAAGACATTTGTTTGTTTCACATACAGAAAACATAGCATAGTGGCATTCAGCTTGTCCCTCATGGAGTAGCAAAACATAAATGCATAGGACACCTTCAAAGTTCATAAGGGTGGCTAGATACAAATAGTTCAAGAACCAGCAATATCAACAATATGAACCAATCAATAAGTTTCGGGACAATGCACATAGACCTAAGAATGGCAACTATGCTCTCTTAATTGGCGCCTAAGGGTAGAAGGTGGAGACTCAATATAAAAGTGGAAGAAATTCCCTTCAAAGGGAAGCAGGGATTTCAAGTTTCATAAAGAGCTTCCAAAAATTATGGTACTTGTTAGCTTTTAGCTCTCATTGCCCCTATCATAAGCATCTTGAAGTGATTAAGGTTAAAGTGAACAAAATATGTAGTATATGCTTGACAAAGTATAAGTTGGCAATCTCATGTCCCTTGAGTACGCGGGTCGCTCCTCATGCTACTCAACTTTAGTCAGGTAAGTTCTTGTCATAGTAAGTACATGTGTATCATAGAGAACCGCCAACGGGGTACCCCTTGCCCCATGACACAGGAGCTATCCCATATCAAAATGACAAGGCAAGCAGACAATGAGCATCTCAGCAATCTTCTTATTTACCATGGGAAAATGGTGCCTTTTCTCTCTTTCCTCTTTTATCATCTTTTTTTATTTTTCTCAATGTCTTTTTTCTATATCTCTTTTTTTATAAGAAGAATGCTTCATAGATTGCTCACTATGGTGATGCTGCAAGTTTCCACCATGATTAGGCATGGCTTAGGCTAGCAGCCTAGGCGTTTCTCTGACACACATACATAACTCCATGGACTTACAAGCTCCCCTTTTATTTCACATCGATGACATCCATAAACAAAAGAACACGATATCAACTGGGTAGATATTTACAGGTGTTGAAAGCGTTCCCCGTGACAATATGGTTCTGCTAATTCCCAAATTATAAGTGCAAGCATATAAAACATATATGACACAATGGTTCAAGTTTATTAGGGGCAAGAAAAATAAAGTGTGCCATCAAGTTTGTGAGATCTTTAATCACTAACTTTCACATAACAAGTTTAATTTGGAAGATAGAAAAAACAAGAATATACTTGGAATGGTGTAACACACCATGCATAGGAATTTATAATGGACTCTTTGGAATAACTTGGTTTCTTGGGAGTTGGATGCATGAGTAGATCTTACTCAATACAAGTGGAGGCTAGCAAAAGACTGGGAGCGACCAACTAAGAGAACAATAATGGCAATAATCATACATAGCGATAAAACATTACTAACCAAAGCATAAAGTGGTACCACAAGTGAAAAACTAAATGATCATAGAGGCTAAGGTGACTGGTTCATAGTCATAAATGGTGTCATCATGTGCCAGGTCAACCCAAACAAAGCATCAAAGGAGAATACCATAATACTATGCTTTTGTATGCTAAAACAACGCATGATTCTTTCAAGGCACATTAAGCAATCTCAATTGTTTGGAACAAGTCATGCTACAACAATAATCACTAAGCATGTCAAAACAACATCTAGCATGATATGATAGAGTTTAGGCCACAGTCAAAGGAAACTCCTTTTGTACTACTATAAGCAAGAACTTCCTACTCCTTTCCAACACCAATCAACTTATTTGAAACAACAAGGCGAAAGCGGGGGTCCACCTACTTTATTCAAGCAAACTAAGCAAACAAAAACCAAAATGAAAACTAAGGCACTCCAAGAACAACACAACAGTGCATGAAATAATAAAAACGAAGTGTCTAGAAAGACCTGCGATTTTTATTTATTAAGAAGGGGATGCCTTGGGCATCCCCAAACTTTGAAGCTTGTACCTCTTAAATATTTCTTGGAGTGACACGGGTTGCATACCCAATCTTGATCTTTTGTACATTCTTCATCTCATTACATCATTCTTCCCTTACACCTGAAAATTTTCCTTCATACAAAACTTCACACAATCTTCATTAGCAACATTAGTGCATTCAAAAGATAATAAACCTTTGGGTTTAGTTTAAAAATAGTAAAACTTTCATTAAAGACACAAGCTACTGTAGCAATTCACTCAAAAATCTCAATTTACCCAATAGAACCCAAAAGGAAATCAATAAAGAGGCAAATGCAAATAATGGCAGAAATCTGTTAAAACAGACCAGCAGGTAGAAACCGATTTTTTCAAAGACCTTCTGTTGCTCAAATCAAAATGTGTTGAACTAATGAAAGTTAGCTAACAACCTAGGAGATTTATTCAGAAAATTACATCTCAATGCGACTTACATAGAATTTTTAAGAAGTTTTACAGTGGAGCACAAAAATCTGTTTCGGGACAGCACTTCCCCAAATCTTACTTCCCTCTTATTAGAGGTTATTCTTGGCACAAAAATCAAACAAAAAGGATAATGAGAGGTTATTATAGAAGTAATAACTTCCAAGACTTAAGAAAACTATTGGGTTATCTCCCAAGAAGTACTTTTCTTTAACGCCTTTAAGCTAGGCACAAAAAGCAAGAATCAAGTATTTTCAAATGAAGAAGCATTAAGATCAATACTCGAAATTTCTTCAACTAGAAAAGGTATCTCATCCAAATGAGTTGTAGAGGATCCTCTCTCCGCACTCTTGGGTTAACTACTTTCATCAAACGGGTTTTCAGGAACAATCCAATCAAAATTCTTTTCTAGGGCTTCATGCATTCCTACAAGTTTAAAAGGTATGGGTATTTTAATTTCCTCTCCATTGGGTTTGGTTATCCAACTTTTCTAATGTACCCATAACATCTACACATGAGCCTAGCATATTAAAACGATCAAAGACCTTTTTGGCTTCCTTAGCAACATCATTGAACTCTTTTACCAAAGTTTCTAGGATAAAATCTCTCTTTTCAGCATCCTTAATTTCTTTTAGTTTAAGAAACATTATTTGCATCCTGGGGTTAAGGTTAACAAACCTAGCCTCCAACATATGAACTAAAGAAGCTGCAACAATTTCATAATTAGGAGCAAGTTCTGCTAAGGATATATCCTCAATATCCTCATGTTTGCTAATATGATTAAAGAATTCTTCAATATTTTCTTTCCCAATTATAGAGCCACTACCTATTGAAAGGTCTTTCAGGGTGAACTTAGGGATCAACATGGTGAGCTAGAGAAAGAAGACAACTATAGGAAGAACTATTTTTGTGTGTTTTTTATAAGAAAAGGCAAACCAAATGAAACTATTTTTTTTGGAATTTTGATAAAAGGAAGCAAACAAAAAAAGCAAAAGGAACTAAGCAAAACAAAAAAAAAGTAAAGATAATGGTTGTGAAGGACTCCCCTTGTGAAACCGTCCTTAACTCCTCGGCAACGGCGCCAAAAAACGTCTCGATGCGGCTCAGATCAGTGTAGAGCTTCGTTGGGAAACCCCAAGAGGAAGGTATTATGAGCATAGGAGTAAGTCTTCCCTCAGTAAGAAACCAAGGTATCGAACAAGTAGGAGGAAGGAAATGACCCCAAGGTGTTGCTAACAACTTGGAAACCTGCACAACACAAACTCAAGACTTTGCCCCAACGAACAGTGAGATTGCCAATCTCACCGGTTTGCTGAAAACAATGGATTAAATGTATGGTGTGGAATCTAATGGTATCTTGCAGAAAGTAAACAGTAATAGTGGAAGATGTATCAATGGTAAAGATTGGACCGGGGTCCATAGTTCACTAGAGGTGTTCTCCTTAAGATAAATAACATAACATGCTGGTAAACAAATTACAGCGGGGCAATTGACAGGACAGATCAAGGCATAACAATGCAATACTAGACATTCATGATCCTATGAGATTTGATTGGGCATTACAACAATATACATAGACCGCCATAAAACTGCATATATGACTAGTAATCCACCTTCAGGTTATCATCCGAACCCCCTCCAGTATTAAGTTGCAAGCAACGGATAACTGCTTTAAGCAATGTGTGTAAAGTAAACAATACAATTGTTCCATGAATAAGAGATTGTTGTTTTCTCCCTAGTAGCAATAACACATCTACAACCTTAGATATTTCTATCACTTCCCCGGATTCATAGAGGCGTGAACCCACTATCGAGCATAAATACTCCCTCTTGGAGTCACTAGCATCTACTTGGCCAATATAGCTACTAGAAACAGAGAGGATGCAAGATCTCAAACAACATAGACATGATAGAATCAATAAGATAGAACCATTAATAAATATAACATAGTAATATCAATATCCATTGGATCCCCGCAAACACAACATGCATGATTACAAATAGATGATCTTGATCATGAACGGAGCTCACAAGATCTAGACATGATAGCATAAAGGAGGAGAAACAACCATCTAGCTATTGTATGGACCCATAGTCCAAGGTGGATGTAACATCCCTAAAATCATGTCTTCAAAGTTTGCACATCATTCATGCATTCATACTCATTTTAGGATCATTTCCTCAAAATCAGAAACTTTGTGATCTATTATTTTATGTAAGGCAAGGCATTAGCCTTATTGCTACCTTATAAGAAGGAAGACCTTGTTTTGATCAGTAGATAATTGATCCTAAGATTTATTGATATTTTCTAAAGCTTGTTCAAAGTTTCAAAACAAGAATCAAATCAAAAACCATTTATATGCCTATTATAAATATTTAATTAAGGCATGGTTTTAAATTCTATTTTTAATGGACCAAAGTGTTTGTGATCAAACAACAAGGTTTTATACACAAATATATGCTTGGATCATTTTACAAAAATCCAGAGGAAGTTTGAATTCAAACTCATTTAAATAGCATTTGAAAATGATTTCAGAAAATCAAATAAGAAATAGAAAAGGAGAAAAGAAATGGAAAAGGGCCGACGCCACCATTCCAATGACTTCAACAGTAAGCCCAAAAGCCACACAGGTTCCCTCTTCTCTCTCACCCGCACCGGATCTGCCCCACTATCGCTGCCACTGGGCCCAAGCCAGGTCAGCATCTTCTTCCCCACCCCCGCGCGCGCAGACTCCGTCGCCACCGCCGTTTCCTCTAGAAACGCCGCATTGATTTCTCGCTTAATTGGCATTGAACCACTGCGTAATTCTCTCGCCCCTCCTTGCTACTTAATAACCTCTCCTCCGCGGTCATTTCCCCCCACACAGCACACTCACCTCGCCACCAGGCTGCCAGTATTTCGAACTGCACCGCCGCTATCCGACGAGCTCCGATAAGCGATTACGGTGAGCTCCGACCGCCCCTTTGCTTCTGGTTCAAACGAGCGTGACCCTCGTGTCCTTGTGCATCTTCTGACACCTCTGGTTTTCCTGCTCGTGATCCAGGTCGCCGTCCCCGTCCACCTCTGCAAGTGACCGAGCCGCCGCTCAACTCCATCGAGCAATCTAGGTAAAACCCGAGCGCCCCTTGCATTCTGCCTGACCCTATCGTGTTCGCCTGACCTTTGTGCACGCACTGATGCTTCTGGCTTGTGCTAGGGAGATCCAGAGCGTTGTCAATGTCTCCGTCTGCACGAACCCGACGCCGCCCGCAACTCCGACGAGCGCTAGCCTCTGCTACAGCCCGCCCTTGTCCATGCCAGCAGCACGTTGAGCTTCCTCGTGTTCTTGTGAGTGTGGTAAGCCACACCACAACCCCCAACCCCTCCTGTATTCGCCGGACCATCGACGCCAGTAGCGCCGCCGCCGCTTCAACCACGCGCGCCACCAGTTCTTGGCCAAGCCATCGTGGGCCGTTGGATCTAGATCTAGCGCGTTAGATTAGATCACTTATCGAAGGGGTATGATTAGATCTGGCCCGTACGATTTCATTTAGATCGTGCATCCCACGTTATCTATCCGACCGAACCGGTACGGGCCAATCAGACACGCCCACGTGTCTAGAGTTTTGATTTAAAATCTGAATTTAGATCTATTAGATGTTTAAACTTGCAAAATTCATAACTTTTGATCCACACGTTCAAATTTTGAAAATTTTATATCATTGGAATCAGGAGAAAGAATTCTATCCAACCATACAATTTGTTTAATAAATTGCATCTGTTAAAATTGTGGTTTTTTCAGAAACATTTGTAAGCTTATTTTGAGTATAGAAATCATTTGAAAAATGTGTTAAAGACTAAATAAAGTTTTTTTAGTGAATATTTGTTTTGTTTGTAATTCAGTACTGTTACAGTTGTCTTGTTTGATTTAGAAAAATAATCACATGGCATTTGCATGCATTCATATATTTTTGTTTGTTATTTTGATATGTGAATTTGGTGCTATCATTTTATGTGTAGATTTGGTGCTAGTGGTGATTGTGATTGTGAGGATTGTTGCTACTCCCCCAACTACCAAGGCAAGTGGTGCTTCATATTTTATTCCAATATTTTGACTATGCATTAGAAATATTTTGTTTAGGGCTTGGATGAATATTTTGCTAAGTATCTATATGCTATGCTTGGGAAATCCTAGTAGTTGTAGAATTGTTAGATTTTTCTCTAAGTTAAGATACTTGCTATTGCCATGCTTAGCCTAGCTAGTAGCAACCAAGGGTGGATTATATACATACTATGGGAAAATATTGCTAAGTCTTTGACTCATGGTTTTTGCTTAATAAAACAACTAAGTGAATGAAACACCTGGGTGGAATGGTAATTGCTTGGTGGTTTTTGGTTGAGTGGTTACACAAGGACCATTTCTATGGTTTAACTTGTGTATCTCACTTGTGGATTGCCACCCAGGAACAAAGGGATTTGAGATGCCAAATGTTAAGAAGCTTCTAGTGCAGCCACATGGCATTATGGGCTCTGCCTGGATCATATAGGTTGCAATAACTTAGCCAAATGGACAGTCGGTAGTAGGGGATTGATAGGTTTGGAGCGCGTCCATTTTAGTCAAAGGGAAGGCTTCTGAAAGGTCCTGTCTTGGTGAAAATCAATTCTTGTGGGGAAAGTGCACCACCTCTACAGATGGAAGAAACTAAGTACTTAGCCGTGTCCCCGGTAACGGACAATTTGAGCATCAAGACATGGAAGCTATCAAGAATCTCCTCATCCCAATTTTCTAAGTTAAAACTTGTGGTTGGACAAGGGTGAAGGTTCACCAATATCTATTGGTGGTTCCTTGGGAGTTTTTCCAAACAAAAACTTAGTGTTTTCAACTGATAGGTAAAACCTATTTTGAGCAAAGCAAGCCTAAGCTACACCTAGCCAAATTAATGTAGTAACTAGATGCTAATATTCTACTAAGGTATCACTTGCCAATACTATTCCAATGTATTGACCCACTGTGGCTGTAACTTGTGATGTTGAAGGTTACTCTGATGATGATTAGGGGTTATGAGTCTACACTCAACATGCTTTGCCTGTGGCACATGAAGATGAAGACTTCTATTTTTATATTGTTAAGTTAAACTCTTGTATTAGCCTATGGCTATGGAGTTGTAAAAGACTATGTTATCTCTGGAATAACGATGTAATAATGACCTTTGTTTCTGTGTACTTCATCTTAAACTGTGGATGCTAGCAATTGATCCAGGGACTAGCATTGCAATCACAGGGATCTTCACCTTTATAAAGGTGGGATCTTACAGTGGAACTACTCACGCATCATACCGGAGGCTGGCATGGTGATGAAGAAGGCCTCCGGGATGATCTCTCCCCTTCGGTAGGGTGCCGAGAAGAGCTTCAGCTCCCACCTGATCTAGGGACGATGGTGGCGGCGGCTACGGATTGTTTCATGGAGATTTGATTGGGTACTTAGGGTTTTGGCATCATGGGCTTCTTATAGGCGAAGAGGCGAGGTAGGAGAGCGGCCAGGGGGACCACACCACGACCAGCGACCTGTGGGCCCGTGGGGGGGGTTTGGCCACCCTGTGGCTCCCCTCCGGTCGCCCTTCGATCTCTATGTTCTCTTCGGTGAAATATTGACTTTGGATTTTGTCCCTTCCAAATCCAAGAATGTTTCCTTACTAGCTTTTCTGAAACCAAAAACAGTAGAAAATAGGCCACTAGCACTATGGAAACTTGTTAATAGGTTAGTCCTAGAAAATTTATAAAAATACCTCAAAGTATAGACAAAGCATAGCAAAGTGGATACTAAACAAGCATGGAACATCAAAAATTATAGGTACGTTTATGACATATTAGCCTTCAAATCGAGCAACACAACAACAATCTACACACAGTTGCAAAGACAACAGCTGCACAGGAACACATGTACATGGCGAGAAGACACATCTTGCCATGCACATGCAAGGAAACAGGGCAACGTACAACACCAGCAGGGAAACCAACATGTCCATGCCCGTGGTGGCGAGGTTGAGATGCATAGAAGGAGGCCACTGTTGGCGGCGGCAGCGCGTGCAAGCGGAAGTCAGGGTATGAGGATGATGCAGGGACAAAGTCGGGGCACCCAGCGGCTCGGGAGGCACGCCGAGAGGTGTCCGACGCGATACCTGCGCGGGCGTGCTTGGTGATTCATCATAAACGTATCTATAATTTTTGATGCTCCATGCTTGTTTTGTACCAAATATCTTATGTTTTGTTTACACTTTGAGGCATTTTTATACATTTTCTAGAACTAACCTATTAACAAGATGCCATTGCCAGTTGCCTTTTTCTGTTGTTTTTGGTTTCAGAAAAGCTAGTGAAGAAATATTATTGTAATTGGACGAAACCAAAGCCGAAGTTCCTATTTTCCCGACACAAGACGGAGTCCAAAGAAGAGACGGAGGAGGGAATCGGGGTGGCCAAACCACCCCTAGGCACGGCCCCCCCTGGGCCGCGCCTATCCATGGTGTGGACCCATCGAGCGTCCACCGACCTTGCCCCTTCGCCTATATAAGCCCCCCCGAGGAAGAAATCCTAAGTACCCGATAAGAAAACCACGAAAAAGTTCGTAGCTGCTGCCACCATTGTCCCTCGATCGGGAGGGATCTGAAGCTCTTCCCGGCACCCTGCCAGAGAGGGGAGATCACCCTGGAGGACTTCTTCATCACCATGCCAGCCTCCGGATTGATGCGTGAGTATTTCATCCTTGGACTATGGGTCCATACCAGTAGCTAGATGGTTGTTTCTCCTCTTTGTGCTATCATGTTTAGATCTTGTGAGCTGTCTATCATGATCAAGATCATCTATTTGTAAACCTATATGTTGTGTTTGTTGGGATCCGATGGATATTGAGTACTACGTCAAGATTGATTATTGATTCTATCATGTCTATGTTGTTTATGATCGTGCATGCTCTACGTTGCTAGTAGCTACTCTGGCCAAGTACTTGCTTGTGTCTCCAAGAGGGAGTATTTATGCTCGATAGTAGGTTCATGTCTCTAGTAATATGGAGGAGTGACATATACCTCTAAGTTTGTACATGTGCTATTGCTACTAGGGAGAAAACAACAATCCTTTGTCCAAGGGCAATTGTATTGTTTACTTTACACACTTTGCTTAATGCAATTATCTGTTGCTTGCAACTTAATACTGGAAGGGGTTCGGATGATAAACTGAAGGTGGATTATTAGTCATAGATGTAGTTGTATTACGGTCTATGTATTATGTTGTAATTACCAAACGAATCTCGTAGCGATCATCATGACTTGTAGATGCATTTGTATGCTTTCTGTATCCTGTCAATTGCCCAACTGTAATATGTTCACCCAACATGCTATTTATCTTATGGAGAAAACACCTCTAGTGAACTATGGACCCCGATCCATTACTTCCCACTGATATTCAATCTACTGCCTACTGTTTACTTTCTGCAATTACTACTAGAAATTACTTTCTTCCACACTATACGTTTAATCCTTTGTTTTCAGCAAAACCGGTGAGCTTGACAACCTCACTGTAAGTTAGGACAAAGTATTGTGGTTGTGTTGTGCAGGTTCCACGTTGCTAGAAACACCTTGGAAGATGTTTCCTTACTCCTACTGGTTCGATAACCTTGGTTTCACAACTATGGGAAAACTTGCTTCTGTGCTCATCATACCTTCCTCTTGGGGTTTCCTAACAGGCTTTGAAGTGACCAAGCCGCACCACTTGGACGGAGGACGGACTTGGTCGGCACGGGCTCACAGAGGGGCGCGAAAGGGGTCGGGGCGACATCACCCGGTCTTGCAGCAGAGGCAGACGCAGCGTTGGGCAGATTCTGGCCGGGCGGAAGAAGGAAGAGGGAAGGCAAGGCCTGCAGGGGCGGCCGACACAGAGGATAGCGCGACACGAGGGGAGAGAGGTGGAAGACACGGTCGCTACTGGCGGTGGATGGAGGAGGCGGGGCGGCGCTCAGGCGCGAGGTGCTCGGGCTGGCAAGCTCTCCAGTAGGAAGGGGTTGACAACAACAGGGGCCACGCGAGGCGACAACGTCCGACGAGGTGGAGGCGCTCGCTGGTGCTAAAGGAGGCGAGGCTCACATGGATCAGAGGCGGGGAAGTCACAGCCGGGGATGATGGGGGCTGCACAGAAGGGAGGAGGTGGCGTCGGAGACGGGTCGTGCGGAGGCGACATGAGAGGAAGGTGGCACTCCTTGCAACGGGGATCGAGCAAAGAAGGGGAAGGGATCCCGCGAGCAAGGGAGAGGAGTGGGACGAGCAGGGACGCGAGGTGGGGCCGAGGAACGTGGGATGGGCGGTTGTCGCTAGGTGGGGCCAGGTACGCGGGATAGTGGGTGGGATCGAGGAGGATTGGTGAGGAAGGGGAAAAACGGGGAGAGAGAGGGCATCAGTCGGGAACAAGGTGGTGGGCCAGGCTGGGTAGGACCGGGGGCGTGCAAGCGGGCGTGAGAGGCGGGAGTATCGAGTGGGAGTGCGTGCGTGAGTCATGTCGCGGGGGTGTGGTCACGTGCTGGGTGTGGCGTGCGACGCACTGCGCACGTTGGAAGCGTGCATGCGTACGGTGTGGGTTGCGTGTGGTGGGGTGGTGTGGGGTTGCTTTGGTAGGTAGCTGGCGGTGGCAATGGGTGAGGGAGTCTGGGGTAGGTTAGGGTTTGATTGGGTCCAGCCGGCTGGGCCTGTTGGGCCTGGCCAATTTTAGGTCTAGATTATATTATTATTATTTATAAAATATTTTTTTTATTTCTTTTGTTTTGTTTTTTAAACCCTTTTTTTAAAATATCTTTTAAACAAATATGGTGAAGGAAAAATAGAGTTTTATATTTGAATAAGAGGAGAGGTAATGTAGGAAACAAAAATAAGGTTTAGGAAAAAATAGTTTTAGGGACAGATAAATGTATGATAATGAACAAAATATAAACAACATGCAATTTTATTATTTAGGGTTTCTTGGGGTGCTACACTCTGCTTCATGTGTGGAAGACCAGGACACCATATGGATTCGTGTGCAGAATGGTATAAGACACTCCCATGGCTCAATATTGGGGAAGTGCTAATCCAGGTCTGGACTTCTTTCATGTGGAGGTGGAAGGGCTTGAAGAAATCAAGTGGCTCAACATTGAGAATGTTAGTATTGTAGTTGTCAATGAAGGGGATATAAATGAAAAGGAGCTTGAACTGAACTTTAATGAGATGTGGAAAGTGGAGTGGTTTTGGCAAATCGGGCAGTTATCTGCGCAGAGGTTCTTGGTCAGGTTTCCTCCTTCTAAAACGATTAAAGAGTTGGTGGAATATCCTTCTATCATTTTGAAGAAAAAGGGGGTGAATGTGTCATTTGAGGATTGGAATGGGGAGGCTGATCCTTTTGAGGAATTCAAGGAGGTATGGGTAAAAGTGGAAGGAATTCCCTCTAAGTGGTGTACTTGGAAAGTCATTTCCCAAGTTGCATCCTATTTGGGTGTATTGGTGAATGTGGATTGGCATTAGGTGTTCAAATCTTTCTACAAGAATGTTAAAGTCAAAGTTGCAGTTAGGGATTCTAAGAAAATTCTATCAAATAAACTCTTGGAGATGGGACAATGTTTTTCCCTCATTTACTTCACTGTGGATGATGTTGAGAGTGGTGATGGAGCTGGGGCTGATGATGGGGGAAATAATGATGGGGGAAATGGTGAGCAAGATATGTTTGAGGATGATGAATTAGGTGAAGATTTCCAAG
Organism: Avena longiglumis; assembly: GCA_030063025.1. NCBI lineage: Eukaryota > Viridiplantae > Streptophyta > Magnoliopsida > Poales > Poaceae > Avena > Avena longiglumis. Next base: position 103,197,653 of record CP125975.1, on the reverse strand, counting down.
AACAATGTGGTAAAATCAAAGATGGTTGGGCTGGTAGGATGGACACTGATTTATAGAGGACTCCAACACCTAGTTCAAATAGAAATGGGGCCATGACTTTAGGTGATGATTCTGGTAGTCAGAAAGCTAGAGAAAGTGTAGTCATGAGAAAAATTATGAAAGAGAACATTGTTACTTCTTCAAGCAAGCTAGTATGGGTGCACAGGAAGCCTGAGGAAAATATTGGGGTACACTTGTTGCAGATATTTGAGGAACAATATTGTGGGGAAACTCAAGGAGGTCAAAATGAGTAGTTGATGGTCACTTCACATAAGCAGTTGGTTCCTATTACCTGTGATCTGGTTATACCAGATGGAAAACTAAAGATTAAGTGGGGTTCTGTTATGGCGCCTAGGATGAGAAGTATGATAATTAGGGATGGAAAAAACTATTATTTAAAAGGCTTAGGAACTAAATAAGACAAAGATTTTTGAAGTCCCTAGAGGTACTCTAAGTTACATGGTTATTCTAATTCCTTTGCTGCTTTAGATAATGAAGTTGAGGCTAGAGATACAGGTATTAACCTGGGAACTAGTGATAGTGAAGTTGAGGCTAATTTAGTATTATTAAGAATGTTGAAACTGAAATATTAGTTAATTTTCATTCAGATCACCCTGATATGTTCCTGCCAGGAAACATTAATGTTTCTAGTGAAGACGTGATTGTAATAGATGCTTCCAACTATGGTAAGGAAGATAAAGGTCATGATGGTTGCATTAGCAATACACATGATGGTGGGGAGACTTGGTTTGAGGTCTCTAATAAGATGGGCAGTAAGAAGAAACTAAACTTTTCTAATAGTAGTTGCTCTAATTTGGTATCTTAGAGGCCTTAACAGGCCTGACGGGCTTTCTAGAGTGTATGATCTCATTAGAGAGACATGCCCTAATATTATTAGTTCTTCTGAATCTAAGAAGATGGAATTTAGTCCCTTTCAATTAAAGCAGTTAGATCCTTTTGATAAGTTTATGTGGAATTGGTTACCTACCAAAGACACTGCATGTGGTATTTTGGTAGGGATTAGTTTAGATATGTTTGAGCTTGTGTCTTGGGATATATAGGAATTTTCTATTTATGTGTTGATTAAGGAAAAAATGTAATTTGGAGGTTTATCTATGTGTATGTATCTTCTTATGAGGAGCATAAGTTAGATTTCATAAAAATCCTCATAATGCATGTTCTAGCTGGGTTAGACCTTCCCTAGTAGGGGAGATTTCAATCTTATCAGAGAGTTTTGAGAAGAATAGTAGGAATATTTCCTAGCATTGAGTTGATTTCTTTAATGATTGGGTTAACAAATTTGTCCTCATGGAAATAAATAATATAGGTAGAAAATTTACTTGGGCTAATAACCAGGATAATATGGTCATGGCTTTGTTAGATAGAGTGTTTGTCTCTACTTGATGGGATGATTTATTTCATGCAAGTAATGTTAAAGCTAAGGACATGTTGGGAAGTGATCAGGCTCCTTTAGTGGTTGATACTGGGGCTTTGAAATTTCCTAAAACCGTGCAGTTCAGGTTTGAAAAGTGGTGGTTGGAGATAGAAGGTTTTGACTAGGTGGTTGCCAAATTTTGGTCCGCTCCCTATCACCTAGTCAAAGCTATAGATAGATGGCAATTTAAAACTACAAATTTGAGGAAAGGTTTAAGTGGATGGTCTGCTAATATAGAGGCTAGTAGACATATAGTTAAGTAGGATTTGGTTGCTGAGTATGATATCTTGGACATTATGTATGAAACTCAAGTCTTATCTCCAGTGTCTAAAACTAGGATGAAAAGTATTGCATCTGAGTTGGCACACTTGTGGAAAACTGAAGAGATTAAAGCTATACAACATTCTAGGGAGAAGAATATTTTATAAGGGGATCGTAATACTGGAGATATTGTGTGACAACACTGGCGCCATAGCACTCGCTAAGGAACCAAGATATCATCCAAAGACCAAGCATATCAACCGCAAGTTTCATATAATCCGAGATTATATAGCAGATGGAGATATGAAGATTAGCAAAGTACATACAAATCTGAATGTCGCAGATCCGTTAACTAAACCTCTTCCGCGTGCAAAACATGATCAGCACCTCAGTGCCATGGGTGTGAGATTTTTGCCAAATGTAAACTAGATTATTGACTCTAGTGCAAGTGGGAGACTGTTGGAATTATGCCCTAGAGGCAATAATAAAGATGTTATTATTATAATTCTTGTTCATGATAATGTTTATATTCCATGCTAGAATTGTATTAAGCGGAAACTTTAATACTTGTGTGGTTTGTGAACAACACCGTGTCCCTAGTACGCCTCTATGGACTAGCTCATTGATTAATGATGGTTAAGGTTTACTAACCATGGACATGAGTTGTCAATTAATAATGAGATCATATCATTGGGGAATGATATGGTGGACATACCCAAACTAAGCGAAGAAATTAGATCGTGTCATCGTGTTCGTCTTTGCGAAGCTTTTCTTATGTCAAATATTGTATTCCTTAGACCATGAGATAATACAACTCCCTGGTATCGGAAGAAAGCTTTGAGGTCATCAAACGTCATCCTATGAGAGGGTGATCATAAAGGTGTCTCGTGTGATCGGAAAGTATCTGTTGGGTTGTATGTATCGAGATGGGATTTGTCCCTCCCAAGTCGGAGAGATATACTTCGGGCCCACTCGGTAATCGATATCAACACCGCTTGCAAGCACGTGGTTAAGGAGTTAATCGCAAAGTGATATCGGATTACGGAACGAGTAAAGTACTTGCCATGAACGCGATTGAACTAGGTATGACGGTACCGACGATCAAATCTCGCAAGTAAAATATCGCGAGATGAAGGGAATATATATATGGGATTGATTGAATCCTGGCATCGTGGTTCATCCGATATGATCATCGATGAATGTGTGGAGTCAATATGGGTGCCTGCAACCCGCTGATTATTGATAGAAGATCATGTCTGCATATTCTCGAACCCGCAGGGTCACACACTTAACGTGTCTCGACGCTAGGATAGATTGGATAATTGGTTTATGAGTTTTTGTTCGGAGTCTCGGATGGGATCCGAGACATCACGAGAGGTTCCGGAGTGGTACGGAGAATAAGATTCATATAAGGCATGTTGGAGATATGCCCAAGAGGCAATAATAAAGTGGTTATTATCGTATCTTCACACTTATGATAAATGTTTACATACCATGCTATAATTGTATTAAACAGAAACATTAATACTTGTGTGATTTGTAAACTAAAATAAGAGTCCCTAGTAAAGCCTCTTGTTAAACTAGCTTGTTGGTTAATATATGATCATGGTTTCCTGATCATGAACATAGAGATGTTATTAACAACAGGATCATATCATTAGGAGAATGATGTGATGGACATACTCCTATAGATAAGCGTAGCATAAAGATCAAGTCATTTCAATAGTTCAATTGCTATATGCTTTCTGATACATAGTAACCTAATTCCTTCGACCATGAGATCATGCATATCACCTTTTCCTGATGGATGCTTTGATGTCATCAAACACCACACCGTAACAGGGTGGCTATAAAGGTGGCATTGAGTGTTCAGAAAGTATTGGTTGAAACACATGGATCAAGAGTGGGATTTGTCCATCCATATGACAGATAGATATACTCTGGGCCCTCTCGGTGGAATGTCATCCAATTAGCTTGCAAGCATGTGACTGGGTCACAAGGGATCACATATCACGGAAACGAGAAAAGAGTACTTATCGGTAACAAGGTTGAACTAGGTATGCAGAGATACCGACGATCATAACCTTGGATAAGTAAACTATCGTGAGACAAAGGGAAATTGGTATCGTATGTAAGTGGTTCATTCGATCGCAAAAGTAATCGTAGAAATATGTGGGAGCCATATGAATTTCCAGATTCCTCTATTGGTTATTGTTCGGAGAAGTGTCTCGATCATGTCCGCATAATTCACGAACCGTAGGGAGACACACTTAAGGATTCGACGTTGTTTGAGTAGTTACGGTATTATGAGAAAGAGACCGAATGTTGTTCGGAGTCTCGGATGGGATCCGGGATATCACCAGGTGATCCGGAATGGTCCGAAGAATAAGATTCATATAAGGAAAGTCCCGTTTTGGAGTTCGGGAATGATTCCGGTGTTTTCATCGGGAATGTTCTAGAAGGTTCCGGAATGTCCGACACTCCGGGGGGGGAAGGGGTACATGAATGTGTCATTACATATTGGAATGATTGCATCATGTACTAAGTGTTCTCGCTGTTCCAAATAAAGGATTAAATTGAATCCTAAAACTGAAAAGTCAAATGGCCAGTTTGAAAGTCAAACGGCTAAAACAGGAAACTGAGGGAAACAAGCAAGAGGAGGTTGAAACCGACTTGGGGAGGAGTCCTTCCTCTCCAAGCCGGGCCACCACCAAGGCCGACTTGGGAGGGACTCCTCCCTCCGCCACTTCCACCTATAAAAGGAGGGGGCCCCCTCCTCTAGACACACAAGTTCCTATCCTCTAAATCTAAACCCTAGCCACGACCTCCGGTTTAGAGCCGTTTTGGTTTAGAGCTTATAATTGCCCTAGCCTTGGTTTAGAGCCTTCTAATTGGTGTGTCTAATCCCTAGACCACTAAAGCCTCTCTCATACTCCACCATACTCGCTCCGGCTTAAGGCGAAGCCTGCGAGATCTCCCTCTACTTAGGTACCACGCCACAGTCTTAGGAATCGCGAGGAGAGTGCTACAACCTCCGCTTTGGAACAAGGGAGAGGAAGGTCTTCGCCGAGTACCGAACGTGTGACCGATCAGGGAGCGCTGCCGAACGTGGCCGGAAGGATCGCTCACGATCTTGAGATCGGAAAGAGTACGACTACATCACCCACGAGAATCTGCTCTCGTTAACCGCTTTGGAATCTTCGAGGGTAAGTTATTCCATCGACTCGTTGCTACAATCTAGTAGATAGATCTTGGCTTGTTTGTTTGTATGCGATAGAAAATTTTTGTTTTCCATGCTGCGAACCCCTACAGTGTTATCAGAGTCGTGTCTATATGTAGATCTGTTGCACGAGTAGAACACAATGGTCATTGTGGGCATTGATGCTTTTATTGTCGATTGCTTCTTGTGTACTTTGCATCTTGCGGTATGTTGGGATGAAGCGGCCCGGGCTAACCTTACATGATATCGTTCATGAGACTTGCTCCACGCTCGACATGCAACTTGTATTGCATAAGTGGCTTTGCGGGTGCCTGTTTCTCCTAGCATAGTTAAGATCCAATTTACAACGGGTAATTAACAATACTAGTATCAATGTTGTGGTTCATGTTCGTAAGTTAGAACGACACTTATTAACAGCCCCAAACCACGTAAAACTTGCAAAGAAAGTAGAGGCGTCTAACTTTGTTTTGCAGGGGTGTGCAGTGATGTGATATGACCATGATTGTGATTATATATGATGTATGCAATGTTCCTTATTGTAAGTCGGCAACCGGCAGGAGCCATATGGTTGTCTTTAATTTTTGTTAAGACCCGCGTGTCTATTCAAAGTAGTTGTAATAGTTTAAGCCGGTGGACGACAACCATGGAGCAGCGTCATTGACCTTGATGCAATGCCGGTAATGATGGAGATCATGTTCGTGCTTGAAGATGGAGATCGGAAGCACAAAGAAGAAAGGCCATATCATATCACATATTATGAATTGCATGTGATGTTAATCCTTTATGCATCTTGTATTGCTTAGTAGACGACGGTAGCATTATAAGATGATCCCTCAAGCACACAATTTCAAGTTCTTAAGTGTTAACCCGAGTATGCACCGCTAAAGTTTGTTGTTTCAAGCACCACGTGATGATCGGGTGTTAGATTCCGCAAGTGTATACAACGTAAGCAAGCCAGATTTGCTTATGCGAAGCTAAGGTTTGATCTTGACGAGCCTAGCATGTATGGACATGGCCTCGTGGAACACGGATTACCGAAAGGTAGAGCATGAGTCATATAGTAGATATGATGAACATGTTGATTGTTCGCCATTGAAGCTATATCAACTCTCGTGATGATCGGTTTTGATGTGGTGGATTTGGTTCGTGTGATCACTAAAACAATGTGAGGGATATTGTTTTGAGTGGGAGTTCACCTAGATTAATTTAATTATTAATTAGAACTCAATTTATCATAAACTAAATCAAATTGAATTTGCATAGTTGTTGTAGTCATTGGCATCCGTTTACCACCTTACGCTTGGTTATAATTGAGATGATAGAACTATAGAATTCTGGTTAATTACTTTACAAACTGGTATCGTATTGTTTTGAAGTGTTAATCTAAAGTTTAAAAGTCCTATTGCAAACTTTCAGTAAGTTCCGGTTACTCCATGAAGTTTAATAATTAGTATTAAATCAAGAGTAACAATTCCAAGTGTTAGTATATAAGTATCATGTTTGTCTCCATGATTCTTGATATTCAAAGGATTCTCTTAATATCAAGGTTATCTAGGATCTGAAAGAGTTGTTTCAGAAACCATGATGTGTGGAAGATATTGTGATATCTGAAACGAAGTTTTGGTTACAACATGATAGAGTATAATATGGCAAAGTTCACGTTCTCATATTTTGATGAGAATTTGCAAAAAGGTTGGAGACACTTGTTGTCCTAATCCTCCAAAAGGTTTTTGGATAGCAACGTTATACTCATAATTCATCGTTATAAGCTAAAAGTAGCTTGATCATGGACGATTCCATGATAAGGGTGAATATTTGATGTAGGTAAAATGTTTACTACACCAAGAGATTACTAAAGAAAGGAATTTGAAAGAACACCAAACATTTGATGATGGTGATCTACTTCAAAGTGCAAGTCCAAAGACATTGGTATTTAACTATACACGCTTTGGACTATATGTCATATGTATGACTCCACTATTTATGTTGATAGATTCTTTCAAACAGAAAAGGAAATATTGAAAGAAAATCTCATAAGTATATGGCAGAAAGGAAAAGACTAGAATTGTTCAGCTTAAGTATATAGATGATATACATGTTATGGCTATATTCTTTGCTTATTAAACAATGTGGTTCTCAAGTATTTGATACTGAATTTGTTGGTGTGAATCGTCATACGAAACAACACAATTCATGAACTACAATGGCCTAAGTAACTAGCAAAATAATATGTGATGATGTTCATCGAGAACAAATAAAGGGTTATTGTGTTGCTCGTTAAACATCAAAGCTTGCCTTCAAAGATTTGTTTTATCAGGTATTATGATAACAAAAGGGTTGTTCAAATAAGTGCCGTAATCCATAAAAGATGGATTCGCAAATCTCGTTGGAGACATCACATCCATAAAACTAGTGCTAAAGATGTCGAAAGACAAATTGATTGAAAGATCACTTAGGAAGTGACATCGCCGTTTAAATTATACTGGAAAGAAAACATGAAGAAACTCCATGTGGATGGAATTTTGGAGTCTTTTGATTTTTGATCAAATGACACTTGTGAAACTTTCCTAGAGATAATTGAAACTTCGTTCATAGGCCAAAAGGGAACGAAAGACTAGCTTATTGGAATTTGTACATATTGTTGTACGAAGTCCATTATGTGTAGTCAAGAGCGATGGATTTTAACTTCATTTGCTTTCTCCGAGAATTTGAGTGAATATATGAATATTTACTTAATAAGGATAAAGTATGAAACATTTGAAAAGTTCAAAGACTTTCAAGATGAAGTGCAAAATCATTGTAACAAGAATATAAATAGTTTATGATAAGATCATAAAGGAAGATATTTGAGTTACAAGTTTAGCATAATACCTAAGATTTAAGGAATCGTTCCGTGGATTTACATTTTCCCGAAACACCATAAGAGTATGGAGCATTCGAGATATGTAATTAAACCTTGTTTGACATGGTAAGATCAAAGGTATAATTCATAAAGCTGCCATTATATTTTAAAGATTAAAAGCTTTAGAGACTACCGTTTTTCCACTGAAAAGAGCTTCATCATAATCCGTTGAAATGACACCATATAAAGTTATGGTTTGGGATAAAACCCAAGTAGTCCTTTCTTAAAACATTGGTATGCTATGCATAAGAAAGATGTGTGCAACCAAAGTCGGATGAACCTGTCTTTGTATAACTGTTAAGTATTCCTCCATAAACACCGGAGACAAAAGTGTTTGTTGCTTGGAATGTCAAGTTTCTTTGAGAAGGAATTTTTCGTGAAAAGTTAAGTGGGAGGACAATAGAACTTTGATAAGGTTAAAAGAACCTTAGCTATATGTGCAAAGTTGCGCAGCGCCGAAAAGTGTTCCGGAGGTAGCAACAATGCTCATGGCTCACGTATCTCAAAGGTTGTGGTCACGGAGATCCAAGTTCCTATTGAAACAAGTAGGTCGGATGAACAATCGAATACCAAGATTAGAGAGTTAAATCATTATTTGACAATAATGATCCGACTACATGCAAAGAAGCGATGATGAGCCCTGACTCCGTCAAATGGTTTGAAGCCATAAAGTCCGTGATAGTTCCATACATGAGAAATCAAGTTTTGAACTTGAAGGACCCTCGAGAAAGGTGTAAGACCTTAAAGTCATGTTTGGATCTATAAATAAATAGACATGGATGTTTTACATCTATGAAATAGTCGACATGTTGGGAAAGAGTTCACAACAATGTTCAAAGGTTGACTATGAAAAGATTTGATCTTTCATTAGCGATATTTAGTCTAGACGGATTAATGTAGCAACGACTACATATAATTTTGTTATGTGGTAGTTGAATAAACAAAACAAGTTCTTCTAATAGAATTGTTACCTAGGACATGTGCATAACACGGTCCATAGGGTTTTGTTAATTCAATGGATGCTAAAAGCATATGCAAACTTCAATGGTTGAAGTAAGCATAGCGGAGTTGGAATCTTCACTATGATGAAACTGTTAAAAGAGTTTAATTTCATCAGAGACAATGAAGATGCTTGCATTTGCAAGAAATTAAGTGGGAGCGCTAAGACATATTTCTAATACATTATGTGGAGGACATATTGTTGATTAGAAAAGATGTATCTTTTATTAACACATATTAATAATTTCATCCTGATGAAAGACTTAGGCAAAACCCAAATATTTGGCATCAATAGACACTAATATGGTTGTGCCAGAAGTACATAGATAAGATATTGAATGAGTTCAATATAGAAACTACAAAGAGAGGTTCTTGTCGCACAGAAAGGATTGAATTATTTCAATGTTGATGATATATTCAAGTGTATTGACATTTGGTAAAGTGAAACAAATAATCAAGTATAGATTGATACTTGATGTATGAAATCACAAAGAGTATTTATATCAATCATACTGTGATATGTACAAATCCAGATATGTCCTATGCTCTAAATGTTGTGAGCATATACCAGAATGATTCGTAAGATGATCATTGGACAATAGTAAGGATATTCTTATGATCTTATGGAAGAACTAAGAGTATAATATTTGTAGAAGTGACAAATAGATGGTTAGTTCATTGTAAAAGTACTACATTGATACTAGCTTTGTCACAAAGTACAAATTAAGTTTATCTCAATCTAAACTAAGGGTGGCACAATATAATGGAAAGTGAGTTCCATAATGGATTTGAATGAGTTCCAAAGTTAAGACATTGTGACAGATACTACAACAAAAGGCTAAGTATATGACTGCTATTTTAGCAGCAAAAGAGGGCATTTGTGTCAAGTAGTTTGTTATCAAACTAGGTGTAGTTCACAGTGGGATAATACTATGAAGATATATTATGCGACAATATTATCAACATGTTTTAACCCCAAAGAGCTAAAGGTCACACCGAAAGACCAAATTTATACAAAGCCATCTCATTAGAGAATGAGTGATGCGTAGAGACGCAAAGACATGCAATTACACACGACTGGAAGTGTCGATCCGAGATCAGTTGACCACTATCAATCGTGTACATACAACACCGGAAAGCCATAGGTGTTGAATACACAAAGGTTTGAAACTAGATTATTGACTCTAGTGCAAGTGGGAGACTGTTGGAGATATGCCCAAGAGGCAATAATAAAGTGGTTATTATCATATCTTCACACTTATGATAAATGTTTACATACCATGCTATAATTGTATTAAACAGAAACATTAATACTTGTGTGATTTGTAAACTAAAATAAGAGTCCCTAGTAAAGCCTCTTGTTAAACTAGCTTGTTGGTTAATATATGATCATGGTTTCCTGATCATGAACATAGAGATGTTATTAACAACAGGATCATATCATTAGGAGAATGATGTGATGGACATACTCCTATAGATAAGCGTAGCATAAAGATCAAGTCATTTCAATAGTTTAATTGCTATATGCTTTCTGATACATAGTAACCTAATTCCTTCGACCATGAGATCATGCATATCACCTTTTCCGGATGGATGCTTTGATGTCATCAAACACTACACCGTAACCGGGTGGCTATAAAGGTGGCATTGAGTGTTCAGAAAGTATTGGTTGAAACACATGGATCAAGAGTGGGATTTGTCCATCCATATGACAGATAGATATACTCTGGGCCCTCTCGGTGGAATGTCATCCAATTAGCTTGAAAGCATGTGACTGGGTCACAAGGGATCACATATCACGGAAATGAGAAAAGAGTACTTATCGGTAACAAGGTTGAACTAGGTATGCAGAGATACCGACGATCATAACCTCGGATAAGTAAACTATCGTGAGACAAAGGGAAATTGGTATCGTATGTAAGTGGTTCATTCGATCGCAAAAGTAATCGTAGAAATATGTGGGAGCCATATGAATTTCTAGATTCCTCTATTGGTTATTGTTCGGAGAAGTGTCTCGATCATGTCCGCATAATTCACGAACCGTAGGGAGACACACTTAAGGATTCGACGTTGTTTGAGTAGTTATGGTATTATGAGAAAGAGACCGAATGTTGTTCGGAGTCTCGGATGGGATCCGGGATATCACGAGGTGATCCGGAATGGTCCGGAGAATAAGATTCATATAAGGAAAGTCCCGTTTTGGAGTTCGGGAATGATTCCGGTGTTTTCATCGGGAATGTTCTAGAAGGTTCCGGAATGTCCCAAGACTCCGGGGAAGGGGTACATGAATGTGTCATTACATATTGGAATGATTGCATAATGTACTAAGTGTTCTCGCTGTTCCAAATAAAGGATTAAATTGAATCCTAAAACTGAAAAGTCAAATGGCCAGTTTGAAAGTCAAACGGCTAAAACAGGAAACTGAGGGAAACAAGCAAGAGGAGGTTGAAATCGACTTGGGGGAGGAGTCCTTCCTCTCCAAGCCGGCGCGCCACCCAAGGCCGACTTGGGGAGGGACTCCCTCCCCTTGGCCGCCACTTCCACCTATAAAAGGAGGGGCAGGGCCCCCTCCTCTAGACACACAAGTTCCTATCCTCTAAATCTAAACCCTAGCCACAGCCTCCGGTTTAGAGCCGTTTTGGTTTAGAGCTTCTAATTGCCCTAGCCTTCGGTTTAGAGCCTTCTAATTGTTGTGTCTAATACCTAGACCACTAAAGCCTCTCTCATACTCCACCATACTCGCCCGCTTAAGGCGAAGCTCATGAGATCTCCCTCTACTTAGGTACCACGCCACAGGCCTTAGGAATCGCGAGGAGAGTGATACAACCTCCGCCGCCTTTGGAACAAGGGAGAGGAAGGTCTTCGCCGAGTACGAACGATGTGACCGATCAAGGGAGCGCTGGAGCGACGTGGCGCCGGAAGGATCGTCTACGCGATCTTGAGATCGGAAAGAGTACGACTACATCACCCACGAGAATCTGCTCTCGTTAACCGCTTTGGAATCTTCAAGGGTAAGTTATTCCATCGACTCGTTGCTACAATCTAGTAGATAGATCTTGGCTTGTTTGTTTGTATGCGATAGAAATTTTTTGTTTTCCATGCTACGAACCCCTACAAGGCAGTGCAGTTTTTGGAGTTCGGAATTGTTCCGGGTTAATCGGTATTGTACCGGAAGCTTCTAGAACCTTCCGGAAGGGGACCAACGTGGCCCCACCTTCCGGGAGGGGGCATGGGCCTATGAGGGAGTGCCCTGGCCGCATTGGGCCAGGGGCACAAGGCCCCATAGGGCCCAGCCGGCCAAGAGAGTTTAAACTCGAGATAGGGCTTCTAGAAGGGGGGTTTGCCCCAACTCTTCCTCTTTGGGGCCCGCCTTGGCTTGGTGGAGGGTTAGCTGCGCCCACCTCTATATATAGAGGGGGCGCACCCCCACACCTTCCCTCCAACCCTAGCCGCCTTCCTCTCCCCTCCCGTCTGCTTGTAGGCGAAGCCTGCTGCAGAAATTCTCCACCATATACACCACGCCGTGTTGTAGATCCAATCCGCTCTCCACCATACTTTCCGGACCGAAGGAGGAGACGCCGAGGTGCTGCACGTGTGCATCTCACGGAGGCACCGTCACTTGTGGTGCTAGATCGGATCGGATCGCGAGGAGGAGAAGCGTACGACTACATCACCCACGTTCCGTTTAACGCTCACGTGCGAATCTTCAAGGGTATGAAGATCTAATCCAATCTCTCTCGTTGTTTGCATATCCTAGATTAGATCTTGGCTTTCCCTCAGTTCGCATCCGTAGAAAATTTTGATTTACTATGCCGCGAAACCCTTCAGTGGTATCAGAGCTAGATTTATTCGTAGATGTGTTTCACGAGTAGAACGCAACATGGTTGTTGCGGGCGTTGATGTTTTCTGTTGCAAGCCTCTTGTTTGTGTTCTTCTTATGACGCGGGATAGTGAGATTGAAGCGGTCCAGGCCAACCTTACGCGACGTCGTCATGAGACCGGCTCCGCACTTGACGTGTGGCTTGTTCCACACATGCGGCCGGTGGATGCCGTTTCTCTCACTATAGTTGTCATGGGATTAACACCGGAGTTTGGCAACCATAATATCACCGTTGTGGATTTCCGTAGGTAAGAATCGTTCTTAGCATCTACTCCCATAAGCCACGTAAAACATGCAACAACAAAGTAGAGGCGTCTAACTTGTTTTTGCAGGGAGTGTTTTCTGTGATATGGTATGGCCCAAGATGTGATGTGTATATTGTATGCGATGATCATGTTTTGTAATGTTTCAAGACTTGCATGTCGATGAGTACACAACCGGAAGGAGCCATATGGTTGTCTTTATAATTGTGTATGACCTGCGAGTAAACTTCTTATACGCCATGTAATAGCTTTACTTTATCGCTAAGTAGTTAGCAAAAGTTGTAGTTGCTATTCGTGGTGGAGGCAATCATGGTGGAGTGATGGAGATCATGCCGGAATGCACAAGATGGAGATCATTGCGCGAAGATTGGCTATACCATGTCACATAAAGTTATATGCATGTGATGTTTATCCTTTTATGTATCTTATTATGCTTAGATCGCGGCGGTAGCATTATAAGATGATTCCTCACTTAAAGATCAAGATAAAAACTGTGTTATCCCCAAGTATGCACCGTTGCGAAAGTTCGTCGTGTCCAAGCATCACGTGATGATCGGGTGCTATAGACTCTACGCTCACATACAATGGGTGCAAGCCAGTTTTGCACACGCGGAAATAATTGGGTCTAACTTGACGAGCCTAGCATGTACAGACATGGCCTCGGAACACAAGAACCGAAAGTTTAAGCATGAGTCATATGAATGATATGATCGACACTTTGTTGTCCACCATTGAAACCACATCTCTTCTCGTGATGATCGGATTAGGTGTGGTGAATTTGGATCGTGTTCACTAAACAACTTGAGGGATGTTGAATTTAGTGGGAGTTCATCTAGTAATTTGATTAAGTTGAACTATTTATCATGAACATAGTCTAAATTGTACTTGCAAATACTGTAGATCACATGGCCAAGTCCAACTTCAACTTCAACGTTTTTTGCTGAGATAGAAAAGCTTAGAAACAATGGGTCTAACTTCACCAAATGGTTCCGCATTCTGAGAATCATTCTCGCTGGCGGACAAAAGGACTATGTCCTTGAGAAAGCGCTAGGTGACGCCCCTGCTATAGATGCGCCGGTTGATGAAAAAGTTGTTTATCAGTCGCGCAAGGATGATTATGATTTGATTAAGATCGCCATGTTGTATGCTATGGAATCGGATCTTCAAAATCGTTTTGAGGAGTTCGCTGGGCCCTTTGAGATTCTCGAGGAGCTGAAAAACATGTTTCAGACTCAAGCCCGTTCTGAGAGATATGAGATCTCTAAGAAATTCTTTAACTACAAGATGGAGGAAGGGAGTTCCGTTAGTGAGCACGCCATTGAGATGACGGGCTACACTCAACTCCTTGAGCAACTGGACTGCAAGATTCCAGAGGAGCTCAAGATTGACACTCCTAGCTACAAAAGTTTTGTAGTTGATCACAATCAGATTGGTTCCACTGATATGATCACTGAGCTCTTTGCTAAGATGAAAGTAGTGGAGGTGAACATCAAAAAGAATAATCATGTGTTGATGGTCAACAAGCCCCCCACCTTCAAGAAAGGTAAGGGTGCAAGGAAGCCCTTCAAGAAAGGCGGCGGCAAGCGCGTTGCCCCTGCTGAGAAGAAGCTCAAGTCTGGTCCTAAACCGGACACTGAGTGCTTCTATTTCAAGGACAAGGGTCACTGGAAGCACAACTGTTCGAAGTACTTAGCGGACAAGAAGGCTGGCACCATCAAAGGTATATTTGATATACATGTTATTGATGTTTTCCTTACTAGCCCTCGTTGTAGTGCCTGGGTATTTGATACCGATTCAGTTGCTAATATTTGTAACTCGAAACAGGAGCTACGGAATAGACAGCGGCTTATAGGATGAGGTGACGCGCTGCTGGCAACGGATCAAGAGTTGATGTGATGGCCATCGACGCCTCCTTAGTTTTACCTTCGGGATTAGTTTTAAACCTTAATAAGTGTTATTATGTGCCTGCGTTGAGCATGAACATTATTTCTGGATCTTGTTTATTGCAAGACGGTTATTCATTTAAATCGGAGAATAATGGTTGTTCTATTTATATGAGTAACATCTTTTATGGTCATGCACCTATTGTGAATGGTTTATTTCTTCTAAATCTTGAAAGGGATGAAACACACATCCATAACATTGAGGCTAAGAGATGCAAAGTAGGTAGTGATAATACTACTTATTTGTGGCACTGTCGTCTAGGTCATATTGGTGTAAAGCTCATGAAGAAACTCCATTTTGATGGACTTTTGGAGTCTCTTGATTTTGAATCACTTGACACATGCGAACCATGCCTCATGGGCAAGATGATCAAAACCCCGTTCTCCGGTATGATGGAGCGAGCAACGGACTTGTTGGAAATCATACATACCGATGTATGCGGACCGATGAGTGTTTCGACGCGCGGTGGATATCGCTATTTTCTCAATTTTACCGATGACTTAAGTAGATATGGGTATATCTATTTAATGAAACATAAATCTGAAACGTTTGAAAAGTTCAAAGAATTTCAGAATGAAGTGGAGAACCATCGTAACAGAAAGATTAAGTTTCTACGATCCGATCGTGGAGGTGAATATTTGAGTTATGATTTTCTCACGCATCTTAAAGCAAGCGGAATTGTTTCGCAACTCACGCCACCCGGAACACCATAGCTCAATGGTGTGTATGAATGCCGGAATCGAACCTTATTAGATATGGTCCGATCGATGATGTCTCTTACTGATTTGCCGTTATCATTTTGGGGTTATGCATTAGAAACCGCTGCATTCACTTTAAATAGGGCACCATCTAAATCCATTGAGACGACACCGTATGAACTGTGGTTTGGTGCTAAACCTAAGTTGTTGTTTCTTAAAGTTTGGGGATGCGAAGCTTACGTCAAGAAGTTGATGCCGGACAAGCTCGAACCCAAAGCAGAGAAATGCGTCTTCATAGGATACCCTAAGGAAACTATTGGGTATACCTTCTATCACAGAACCGAAGGCAAAGTGTTTGTCGCAAAGAACGGTTCCTTTCTTGAGAAGGAGTTTCTCTCGAAAGAAGTGAGTGGGAGGAAAGTAGAGCTAGACGAGGTTGTTGAACCTTCTCTTGAGTTGGAGAGTAGCGCAGCACCTGAAATTGTTCCAGTGCCGCCTGCACCAACAATAGAGGAAGCTAATGATAAGGATCATGAAGCTTCGGACGATGCTGCTACTGAATGTCGCAGGTCGATAAGGTCGCGTGCCCCTCCTGAGTGGTATGGCAATCCTGTCTTAACTGTCTTGTTAGTAGATGACAGTGATCCTTCGAACTATGAGGAAGCGATGATGAGCCTAGACTCTGAGAAATGGCTAGAGGCCATGAAATCCGAATTGGGATCCATGAGCGAAAACCAAGTATGGACTTTGGTGGACCCTCCTAGCGACCGAAAGGCCGTTGAGTGCAAATGGATCTTCAAGAAGAAAACGGACACGGATGGTAATGTTACCGTCTATAAAGCACGGCTTGTCGCGAAAGGTTTTCGACAAGTTCAAGGTGTTGACGACGATGAGACTTTCTCTCCCGTAGCGATGTTTAAGTCCATTCGGATTTTATTAGCAATTGCTGCGTTTCATGATTATGAAATATGGCAGATGGATGTCAAGACTGCGTTCCTCAATGGCAACATTGATGAAGAGTTGTATATGATGCAACCCGAAGGTTTTGTCGATCCTAAGGATGCTGATAAAGTATGCAAGCTTGAGCGTTCCATTTATGGACTAAAGCAAGCATCTCGGAGTTGGAACCTTCGTTTTGATCAAGTTATCAAGAGCTTTGGATTTGTTCCAAATTGCTCTGGCTTGTATCTACAAAAAGTGAGTGGGAGCTCGGTGACATTTACGGTACTATATGTGGATGACATATTGATTATTGGAAATGACATTAACATGCTTAACGATGTGAAGAGTTATTTGAACAAGTGTTTTCAATGAAAGACCTAGGTGAAGCTGCTTATATTGGGCATCAAAATCTATAGAGATAGACAAAGACGCCTGATAGCTTTAAGCCGAGTACATACCTAGACAAAGTTCAAAAGGTTCGAATGGATAAGGCAAAGAAAGGTTCAAGGCCTATGTTGTCGGGTAAGATATTGAGCAAGGCTCGGTCCAGCTACGGTAAATGATAGGGAGGCTATGAGCAAAGTGCCTTATGCCTCGCCATAGGTTCTATCATGTATGCCATGCTATGTACTAGACCGGATGTGTCCAATGCTCTTAGTTTGACGAAAGGTGTATCAAAGTGATCCAGAGTGGAACATCGGATAGCCGTGAAGAACATCCTAAAGTACCTAAATAGGACTAAAGAAATGTTCTTAGTCTATGGGGTGATGAACACTGTCAGAAAAGGTTACGTCGACGCTAGTTTCGAATCGACAAGGATGATTCCAAATCTTAGAGGATACATTTATATTTTGAATGGAGGAGCTGGAGAAGTCGCAAGCAAAGCGTGATGAGGATCTAAGAGAAGCAGAATACATGGTCGCTGCGAAGCGTCAAGTGAAGGAGTTTGGATCACAAACTTCATCACTGAGCTTGGCGTGGTTCCAAGTGCATTGGACCCACTGGAGATATTGTGTGACAACACTGGCGCCATAGCACTCGCTAAGGAACCAAGATATCATCCAAAGACCAAGCATATCAAACGCAAGTTTCATATAATCCGAGATTATATAGCAGATGGAGATCTGAAGATTAGCAAAGTACATACATATCTGAATGTCGCAGATCCGTTGACTAAACCTCTTCCGCGTGCAAAACATGATCAGCACCTCAGTGCCATGGGTGTGAGATTGTTGCCAAATGTAAACTAGATTATCGACTCTAGTGCAAGTGGGAGACTGTTGGAATTATTCCCTAGAGGCAATAATAAAGATGTTATTATTATAATTCTTGTTCATGATAATGTTTATATTCCATGCTAGAATTGTATTAAGCGGAAACTTTAATACTTGTGTGGTTTGTGAACAACACCGTGTCCCTAGTACGCCTCTATGGACTAGCTCATTGATTAATGATGGTTAAGGTTTCCTAACCATGGACATGAGTTGTCAATTAATAATGAGATCATATCATTGGGGAATGATATGGTGGACAGACCCAAACTAAGTGAAGCAATTAGATCGTGTCATCGTGTTTGTCTTTGCGAAGCTTTTCTTATGTCAAATATTGTATTCCTTATACCATGAGATAATACAACTCCCTGGTATCGTAAGAAAGCTTTGAGGTCATCAAACGTCATCCTATGAGAGGGTGATCATAAAGGTGTCTCTCAGGTGATCGGAAAGTATCTGTTGGGTTGTATGTATCGAGATGGGATTTGTCCCTCCCAAGTCGGAGAGATATACTTCGGGCCCACTCGGTAATCGATATCAACACCGCTTGCAAGCATGTGGTTAAGGAGTTAATCGCAAAGTGATATCGGATTACGGAACGAGTAAAGTACTTGCTGTGAACGAGATTGAACTAGGTATGACGGTACCGACGATCAAATCTCGGGCAAGTAAAATATCGCGAGACGAAGGGAATATATATATGGGATTGATTGAATCCTGGCATCGTGGTTCATTCGATATGATCATCGATGAATGTGTGGGAGTCAATATGGGTGCCCACACCCCGCTGTTGATTATTGATAGAAGATCATGTCTGCATATTCTCGAACCCGCATGGTCACACACTTAACGTGTCTCGACGCTAGGATAGATTGGATAATTGGTTTATGACTTTTTTTTCGGAGTCTCGGATGGGATCCAAGACATCACGAGAGGTTCCGGAGTGGTCCAGAGAATAAGATTCATATAAGGCAGTGCAGTTTTTGGAGTTCGGAATTGTTCCGGGTTAATCGGTATTGTACCGGAAGCTTCTAGAACCTTCCGGAAGGGGACCAACGTGGCCCCACCTTCCGGGAGGGGGCATGGGCCTATGAGGGAGTGCCCTGGCCGCATTGGGCCAGGGGCACAAGGCCCCATAGGGCCCAGCCGGCCAAGAGAGTTTAAACTCGAGATAGGGCTTCTAGAAGGGGGGGTTTCCTTGCCCCCCACTCTTCCTCTTTTGGGGCCGCCGGCCTTGGCTTGGGGGAGGGGCTAGGGCTGCGCCCACCCCTCTATATATAGAGGGATGGGGGCGCACCACCCTCCCACACCTTCCCCTCCAACCCTAGCCGCCCTGCTGCCCTTCCTCTCTCCCTCCCAACTGTTTGTAGGCGAAGCCCTGCTGCAGAAATTCTCCACCATATACACCACGCCGTCGTGTTGTAGATCCAATCCGTCTCTCCACCATACTTGCTGGACCGAGGAAGGAGGATACGTCGAGGTGTTACACGTGTGCATCTCACGGAGGCACCGCCACTTGTGGTGCTAGATCGGATCGGATCGCGAGGAGGAGAAGCGAGTACGACTACATCACCCACGTTCCGACAAATGTTCCGCTGTGCGAATCTTCAAGGGTATGAAGATCTAATCCAATCTCTCTTGTTGTTTGCATCTCCTAGATTAGATCTTGGCTTTCCCTCTGTTCGCATCCGTAGAAAATTTTGATTTACTATGCCGCGAAACCCTTCACATGATACATCCAAAATGTATCTACTTTCTCAAACACTTTGCTATTGTTTTTTCTCTAAACTTGTGTGATTTGGATACAACTAACACGGACTAACGCTGTTTTCAGCAGAATTACCTTGGTGTCTTGTTTTTGTGCAGAAAATGAACTATCAGGAAAAATCCCGGAAAATATGCCAAAAATTATATTTCACCAGAAGATCCACGAAGCCAGAAGAGGAGACAGAGTGGAGGCCTGGTGGGCCCAGACCCACCCCAGGCAGCTCCTCGGCCTCCCTCCGTGCCTATAAGTTGCCTTCTGACCTAAAAACAGAGGGGGGTTCGATAGTTTTCCAGAAAGAGTTCCGCTCCACCGCCACCAGAAACCAAGATTCGGATCCAGAAACTCCGTTCTGGCACCCTACCGGGACGAGGAATTTGGAGAGGATCATCGCCATCATCATCACCAACACATCTCCATCAACCACCGATGTTTCCCTCATCCATGAGTGATTAATCCCCCGCTGTAGGCTTAGGGATGGTAGGGATTGGATGAGTTCTATCATGTAATCGAATAAGATTTGTTAGGGGCATAGTGCCTAGTATCTCTATTAGTGCTATTTGACTTTGTTGCAACTTGTTATGCTTAATGTTTGTCACTAGCGCCCGAGTTCCATGATCTCAGATCTAAACTTATTATTGAATCATTATGATAGTATTGTTTATGGTCTTATCTGCAAGTTGTGTACACATATCATTGTCCGGATACAAAGGCCCCAAAGTAACAGAAAATAGGACAACCAGAGGGGATGGCTGTGGTGTGAGGATCACATGTGTTCACGGAGTGTTAATGCTTTGCTCCGGTGCTCTATTAAAAGGAGCACCTTAATTGCCAGTAGTTCCCTAGAGGCCCCGCTACCACGGGCTGGCTGGACAGAAGATGTTGTGCAAGTTCTCATTGCGAGCACATATGACTATATTTGGAGCACATGCCTAGGATTGTTTAGTACTTGGATGCTTGTTATTATTTATCTACAATGCCCTAGTTCTTTGAAGTTACATGTTTAGACTCGTCCATGCAATGCCCGTCCATCCATCCCTATGCCTACCGTGACCGAATCGCATCATATCTGCTATCAAGCATTATTTCTCTTGTTTCACTATTGTCACATCCTTTGTTGCTTTTGTTGCTACTACAAACTGCTTTCTCTTGATAAACTTCGTGAGCAAGAACTATTTCAGTGCAAATTGAACCGACAACTCAGTTCTTAAGGCTTGCAAGTATTCTTTGTCTCCCTTGTGTCGAATCAATAAATTGGGTAATACTACCCATGAAGACTGCTATATCCCCTACACTTGTGGGTCATCAAGACTATTTTCCGCGCCGCTGCGAGGAGCATAGCTTTATTTGTAAGTTTACTTGGATCTATTATTGTTCATCGCTACTCCTTTCATCATGGGTAAGTCTCGTGATGGAAAGTTCCCTATTTTACCATCCACTACAAGAAGAGGTACACCCTAAACACCTCATTGCTCTTGATTCACCGTCTGTTATAAGTAAGCTTGTCACACCACCACCACATACTCATGCTACACACACTGCTACTACTGCTGAATCTGAAACTGCTTTTGATGCTCATGATGTTACTTCTACTGTGCTTGATGCGAGTGGTTCACTAGGTCCTTTTCTAGATGCTACTATGGCTATTCTAGGAAATACCAAAACTCCTAGTGAAGACACTGTTACACCTATTAGCTCACCTGAGTCTAGTGAAAGTTTTGATATTAATGATGGTTACATTGAGCTCACTGATGAATTTGTTGAAGAATGCCGAAATACACATGATGCTAGTGCTATGAAGAGTCTCATTGCTAGACGTACTATTATGCCCAAGAAGTCTTATGATCCTAAGTTTGCCACCTCTCCCATAGATATTAAAGATAAAGATTATGATTTCTCTCTTGATTTAGCTTATTTGGATATTGTTGAGAAAGAACCGTTTTGTGGTACTGAAAATGAGAGTGTTGTGGCTCATATGAATGAGCTTTCTACTATGAGTGCTTTATTCTCTGATGATTTTAAAATGCGCAAGTACTTTGTTGCTAAGATCTTCCCCTTTTCACTAAAAGGAGAAGCTAGGGCTTGGTTTAATAGATTACCTCTTGGTTCCATTGATAGCCCTGATTGCTTATTTCTTCCATAAATATTTTCCTCCCAGTGCTAGACATGCTGCTTTGCAGAGACTTTTTGATTTTAAATAGGAAGAAGAAGAGAAATTGCCTGAGTCATGGAAAAGATTCTGTTCCTTGATTCATGCATATCCTGGATGTCCATTACCTAAGAATGAGTTGCTTGATATTTATTATAATGGACTAACTGATGATTCTAGGACCTACCTAGATAGCTTTGCTGATTGTGTTTTCAGGAAAAGGACTCCTACAGATGCTGAAGAGTTGATGAACAAGATAAGCAAGAATTATGATGATTGGACTTCAACTGAGCTGAATACACCTGAGCCTATTACTCCTGAACCAGTTGTTCCTGAACCTGTTCCAACACCAACAACAAAGAAGAGGGTAGTTATTGCATTAAATGATGAAGTGATAAAGGAAGCTAAAAAGTGTCTAAAGGAGAAAGGTATTAGAGCTGAAGATGTGAAGAATCTACCTCCTATAGAAGAATTATGTAAGCCAATTCCCCACTCATCTACTATTGAGGTACACTCTCTCCAATTTAATGAAGGTGATATTCCTTATGGTAAGCCTCATGATCAATGCTTAGAGGAACTTGACAGGTTTATTGTTAAACAAGGTAATTTTAATAAACAAGTTCAGAATCATTTATTGGAAAAATCTAGAGCTATCCATGAGTTGAAAGATATTGTGGAAAGAACTTCTAATGATATTAAAATGCTTTGTAAACACTTCCAAATGGTTCAAACCCAACTTGATCAACTTGCTAAAGTACAAAAGGATATGCTAGTTAATGCTTCAGGAAATAAACATGCTTATGGAATTAGAACTAGGAGTGGTGCAGCTACTCAAGACCCTTTATATCCTGAAGGACACCCTAAAATAATAGAGCAGGATTCCCAACAAGGTGAGGATAGTGGTATTCCTCGTAAGAGGAAGAAAAAGAAACATAAGATAGTTGAGGAACCACTTGAACCTGCTGTAGATCCTAATAGTATATCTGTCTCTGATGCTGAAACTGAGAGTGGTAATATTGATGAGTCTCCTGATAAGGAGGAAGTTGAGGAAGAACCTGAGAAGCACACTAAGAACACTAGGTACACAAAGGAAGATTTTATTTCTAATAAACATGGTAAAGAGAGAGAACCTTGGGTGCAGAAACCTATGCCTTTTCCAGGCAAGAAACACAAGTCAAAGGAGGAAGAACACTACAACAAGATTTGTGAGTGGATGAAGCCTTTATTTCTGCAAATTCCTTTGACTAATGCTATTAAATTGCCTCCTTATTCAAAGTATATGGAGGATATTGTCTCTAATAAAAGGAAGATTCCTAATTGTAGGGGTTCGTAGCATGGAAAACAAAAAATTTCTATCGCATACAAACAAACAAGACAAGATCTATCTACTAGATTGTAGCAACGAGTCGATGGAATAACTTACCCTCGAAGATTTCAAAGTGTTTAACGAGAGCGGATTCTCGTGGGTGATGTAGTCGTACTCTTTTCGATCTCAAGATCGTGTAGACGATCCTTCCGGCCATGCTCCCAGCGCCCTTCGGTCACACGCCTGTACTGACGAAGACCTTCTTCTCCTTGTTCCAAAGAAAATGGAGGTTGTAGCACTCTCCTCGCGATTCCGGCAAAGACAACGGCGTGGTACCTAAGTAGAGGGAGATCCCAGGCTTCTTAAGCCGAGCGAGTATGGTGAAGTATGAGAGAGAGCTATTAATGGTCTAGAGATTAGACACACCAATTAGAAGGCTCTAAACCGCAGGCTAGAGCAATTAGAAGCTCTAAACCAAAACGGCTCTAAACCGGAGATTAGAGGATAGGAACTTGTGTGTCTAGAGGAGGAGGCCCTGCCCCTCCTTTTATAGGTGGGAGGGCGGCCAAGGGAGGAGTCCCTCCCAAGTCGGCCTTGGCGCCAGCTTGAGGACTCCTCCCCAAGTCGGTTCCAACCACCTCTTGCTTGTTTCTCACAGTTTCTGCTTCCCACGCTTCTGTTTTAGCCGTTTGACTTTCAACCGGCAGTTTGACTTTTCAGTTTTGGAACAGAAGAACACTTAGTACATGATGCAATCATTCAATATGTAATGACACATTCATGTACCCTCCCCGAGTGCCGGACAATCCGAACCTTCTAGAACATTCCCGATGAAAACACCTAATCATTCCCGAACTCAAACGGACTTTCCTTATATGAATCTTATTCTCCGAACCATTCCGGATCACCTCGTGATATCTCGGATCCCATCCGAGACTCCAAACAACATTCGGTCTCTTTCTCATAATACCATAACTACTCAAACAACGTCGAATCCTTAAGTGTGTCTCCCTACGGTTCGTGAATTATGCGACATGATCGAGACACTTCTCCAACAATAACCAATAGAGGAATCTGGAAATTCATATGGTTCCCACATATTTCTACGATTACTTTGATCGAATGAACCACTTACATACGATACCAATTTCCCTTTGTCTCACGATAGTTTACTTATCCGAGGTTATGATCGCTCGGTATCTCGCATACCTAGTTCAACCTCGTTCGATAAGTACTCTTTTCTCGTTCGTGATATGTGATACCTTGTGAGCCAGTCACATGCTTGCAAGCTAATTGGATGACATTCCACCGAGAGGGCCTGAGTATATCTATCCGTCATATGGATGGACAAATCCCACTCTTGATCCATGTGTTTCAACCAATACTTTCCGAACACTCAATGCCACCTTTATAGCCACCCAGTTACGGTGTGGTGTTTGATGTCATCAAAGCATCCATCCGGTAAAGGTGATATGCATGATCTCATGGTCGAAGGAATTAGGTTACTATGTATCAGAAAGCATATAGCAATTGAACTATTTAAATGACTTGATATTTATGCTACGCTTATCTATAGGAGTATGTCCATCACATCATTCTCCTAATGATATGATCCTGTTGTTAATAACATCTCTATGTTCATGATCAGGAAACCATGATCATATATTAACCAACAAGCTAGTTTAACAAGAGGCTTTACTAGGGACTCTTATTTTAGTTTACAAATCACACAAGTATTAATGTTTCCGTTAATACAATTATAGCATGGTATGTAAACATTTATCATAAGTGTGAAGATATGATAATAACCACTTTATTATTGCCTCTTGGGCATATCTCCAACAGTCTCCCACTTGCACTAGAGTCAATAATCTAGTTTCAAACCTTTGTGTATATAACACCTATGGCTTTCCGGTGTTGTATGTACACGATTGCTAGTGGTCAATCGATCCGGATCCGATACTTCCGTGTCCGTGTAATTGCATGTCTTTGCTCACGCATCACTCATTCTCTAATGAGATGGCTTTGTATAAGTTTGGTCTTCGTGTGACCTTTAGCTCTTTGGGGTTAAAACATGTTGATAATATTGTCGCACAATATATCTTCATAGTATTATCCCATCGTGAACTACACCTAGTTTGATAACAAACTACTTGACACAAATGCCCTCTTTGTCGCTAAAATAGCAGTCATATACTTAGCCTTTTGTTGTAGTATCTGTCACAATGTCTTAACTTTGGAACTCATCCAAATCCATTATGGAACTCACTTTCCATTATATTGTGCCACCCTTAGTTTAGATTGAGATAAACTTAATTTGTACTTTGTGACAAAGCTAGTATCAATGTAGTACTTTTACAATGAACTAACCATCTATTTGTCACTTCTACAAATATTATACTCTTAGTTCTTCCAAAAGATCATAAGAATATCCTTACTATTGTCCAATGATCATCTTATGAATTATTCTGGTATATGCTCATAACATTTAGAGCATATGACATATCTGGATTTGTACATATCACAGTATGATTGATATAAATAATCTTTGTGATTTCATACATCAAGTATCAATCTATACTTGAATCTTTGTTTCACTTACCCTGTGTCAATACACTTGAATATATCATCAATATTGAACTCATTCAATCCTTTCTGTGCGACAAGAACCTTTCTTGTAGTTTCTATATTGAACTCATTCAATATCTTGTCTATGTACTTCTGGCACAACCATATTAGCGTCTATTGATGCCAAATATTTGGGTTTTGCCTAAGTCTTTCATCGGGATGAAATTCCTAATATGTGTTAATAAAAGATTCATTATTTCCAATCAACAATATGTCTTCCACATAATGTATTAAAAACATGTCTTAGCGCTCCCATTTAATTTCTTGCAAATGCAAGCATCTTCATTGTCTCTAATGAACTTTTAAACTCCTTTAACAGTTTCATCATAGTGAAGATTCCAACTCCGCGATGCTCACTTTAACCTTTGAAGTTTGCATATGCTTTTAGCATCCTTTTGAATTAACAAAACCCTATGGACCGTGTTATGCACATGTCCTAGGTAACGATTCTTTTAGAAGAACTTGTTTTGTTTATTCAACTACCATATAACAAATTATATGTAGTGGTTGCTACATTAATCCGTCTAGACTAAATATCACTATGAAAGATCAAATCTTGTCATAGTCAACCTTTGAACATTTTGTGAACTCTTTCCCAACATGTCGACTATTTCATAGATGTAAAACATCCATGTCTATTTCTTTATAGATCCAGACACAACTGTAAGGTCTTACACCTTTCTCGAGGGTCCTTCAAGTTCAAAACTTGATTTCTCATGAATGGAACTATCACGGATTTTATGGCTTCAAGCCATTTGATGGAGTCAGGGCCCATCATCGCTTCTTTGCATGTAGTCGGTTCATTATTCTCAAATAATGATTCAACCCTCAAATCTTGGTATTTGATTGTTTACCCGATCTACTTGTTTCAATAGGAACTTAGATCTCCGCGACCACAACCTTTGAGGTACGTGAGCCATGAGCTTTGTTGCTGCCTCCGGAACACTTTTCGGCGCTGCGCAACTCTGCACATATAGCTAAGGTTCTTTTAACCTTATCAAAGTTCTATTGTCCTCCCACTTAACTTTTCACGAAAAATTCCTTCCAAAAGAAACTTGACTTTCTAAGCGAGAAACACTTTTGTCTCTGGTGTTATGGAGGAATACTTAACAGTTATTCAAAATAACATACAAAGACAGGTTCATCCGACTTTGGTTGCAAACATCTTTCTTATGCAAAGCATACCAATGTTTAAGAAAGGACAACTTGGGTTTTATCCCAAACCATAACTTTATATGGTGTCATTTCAACGGATTATGATGGAGCTCTTTTCAGTGGAAAAACGGTAGTCTCTAAAGCTTTTAATCTTTAAAATATAATGGCAGTTTTATGAATTATACCTTTGATCTTACCATGTCAAACAAGGTTTAATTACATACCTCGAACGCTCCATACCCTTATGGTGTTTCGGGAAATGCAAATCCACGAAATGATTCCATAAATCTTAGGTATTATGCTAAACTTTGTAACTCAAATATCTTCCTTTATGATCTTTATCATAAACTGTTTATATTCTTGTTACAACGATTTTGCACTTCATCTTGAAAGTCTTTGAACTTTTCAAATGTTTCATACTTCATCCATATTAAGTAAATATTCATATATTCACTCAAATTTTCGGAGAAAGCATATGAAGTTGAAATCCATCGCTCTTGACTACATATAATGAACTTCGTACAACAATATGTACAAGTTCCAATAAGCTAGTAATTTGTTCCCTTTTGGCCTACGAACGAGGTTTTAATTACCTCTAGGAAAGTTTCTCAAGCGTCATTTGATCAAAATCAAATAGACTCCAAAATTCCATCCATATGGATTTTCTTCATGTTTTCTTTCCAATATAATTTAAACGGCGATGTCACTTCCTAAGTGATCTTTTAATCAATTTGTCTTTCGACATTTTTAGCACTAGTTTTATGGATGTGATTTCTCCAACGAGATTTGTGAATCATCCATCTCTTATGGATTACTGAAATTATTTGAACAAACCTTTTGTTCTCATAATACCTGATAAAACAAATCCTGAAGGCAAGCTTTGATGTTTAACGAGCAACACAATAACCCTTTATTTGTTCTCGATAAACATCATCACATATTCTTTTGCCAGTTACTTAGGCCATTGTAGTTCATGAATTGTGTTGTTTCGTATGACGATTCATACCAACAAATTCAGTATCAAATACTTAGAAACCACATTGTTTAATAAGCAAAGAATATAGCCATAACCCGTATATCATCTATATACTCAAGCTGGACAATTCTAGTCTTTTCTTTTCTGCCATATACTTATGAGATTTTCTTTCAATATTTCCTTTTCTGTTTGAAAGAATCTATCAACATCAATAGTGGAGTCATACATATGACATATAGTCCAAAGAGTGTTTAGTTAAATACCAATGTCTTTGGACTTGCACTTTGAAGTAGATCACCTATCATCAAATGTTTGGTGTTCTTTCAAATTCCTTTCTTTAGTAATCTCTTGGTGTAGTAAACATCTTACCTACATCAAATATTCACCCTCATCATGGATTTATCCATGATCAAGCTACTTTTAGCTTGTAACGGTGAATCGCAAGTATAATGTTGCTCACCTTTTGGAGGATTAGGACAACTAGTGTCTCCAACCTTTTGCAAATTCTCATCAAATATGAGAACATGACTTTTGCCATATTATACTCTATCATGTTGTAACCAATACTTCGTTTCAGATATCACAATATCTTCCACACATCATGGTTTCTGAAACAACTCTTTCAGATCCTAGATAACCTTGATATTAAGAGAATCCTTTGAATATCAAGAATCATGGAGACAAACATGATACTTATATACTAACACTTGGAATTGTTACTCTTGATTTAATACTAATTATTAAACTTCATGGAGTAACCGAACTTCTTGAAAGTTTGCAATAGGACTTTTAAACTTTAGATTAACACTTAAAACAATACGATACCTTCAGAAAGTATCTAACCAGAATTCTATAGTTCTATCATCTCAATTATAACTAAGCGCAAGGTGGTAAACGATGCCAATGACTACAACAACTATGCAAATTCACTCTGATTTAGTTTATGATAAATTGAGTTCTAATTAATAATTAAATTAATCTTGGTGAACTCCCACTCAAAACAATATCCCTCACATTGTTTTAGTGATCACACGAACCAAATCCAGCACATCAAAACCGATCATCACGAGAGTTGATATAGCTTCAATGGCTAACGATCAACATCTTCATCATATCTACTATATGACTCATGCTCTGACTTTCGGTAATACGTGTTCCCGAGGCCATGTCCATATGCTAGGCTCGTCAAGATCAAACCTTAGTTTCCGCATGAGCAAATATGGCTTGCTCACGTTGTATACACTTGTAGAATCTAACACACCCGATCATCACGTGGTGCTTCGAAACAACAAGCTTTAGCAACGGTGCTAACTAAGGGTGAACACTTTATGACTTGAAATTCATGTGCATGAGGGATCATCTTATAATGCTACCGTCGTCTACTCAGCAATACAAGATGCATAAAGGATTAACATCACATGCAATTCATAATATGTGATATGATATGGACTTTCTTCTTTGTGCTTCCGATCTCCATCTTCTAGCACGAACATGATATCCATCATCACCGACATTGCATCAAGGTCAATGATGCTTCTCCATGGTTGTCGTCCACCAGCTTCAACTATTACAACTACTTTGAATAGACACGCAGGTCTTAACAGAAATTAAAGACAACCATATGGCTCCTGCCGGTTGCCGACTTACAATAAGGAACATTTCATACATCATATATAATCACAATCATGGCCATATCACATCACTGCACACCCCTGCAAAACAAAGTTAGACACCTCTACTTTCTTTGCATATTTTACGTGGTTTGGGGCTTTCAATAAGTGTCGTTCTAACTTACGAACAAGAACCACAACATTGATACTAGTATTGTTAATCACCCGTTGTAAATTGGATCTTAACTATGCTAGGAGAAACAGCAGCACCATAAAGCCACTTATGCAATACAAGTTGCATGTCAAGCGTGGAGCAAGTCTCATGAACGATGTCATGTAAGGTTAGCCCGGTCCGCTTCTTCCCAACATACCGCAAGATGCAAAGTACACAAGAAGCAATCAACAATAAAAGCATCAATGCCCACAATGACCATTGTGTTCTACTCGTGCAACAGATCTACATATAGACACGACTACACATCAGGGGTTCGTAGCATGGAAAACAAAAATTTTCTATCGCATACAAACAAACAAGCCAAGATCTATCTACTATATTGTAGCAACGAGTCGATGGAATAACTTACCCTCGAAGATTCCAAAGTGTTTAACGAGAGCGGATTCTCGTGGGTGATGTAGTCGTACTCTTTCCGATCTGAAGATCGTGTAGACGATCCTTCCGGCCAAGGCTCGGCAGCGCTTCCGATCGGTCACACGCTCGGTACTTGATGAAGACCTTCTTCTCCTTGTTCCAAAGAAAATGAAGGTTGTATCACTCTCCTGCGATTCCTAAGAAAGACAACGTGGTACTGGAAGTAGAGGGAGATCCCAGGCTTCAGCCGAGCGAGTATGGTGGAGTATGAGAGAGAGCTATTAGTGGTCTAGAGATTAGACACACCAATTATAAGGCTCTAAACCGCAGGCTAGAGCAATTAGAAGCTCTAAACCAAAACGGCTCTAAACCGAAGATTAGAGGATAGGAACTTGTGTGTCTAGAGGAGGAGGCCCCGCCTCCTTTTATAGGTGGGAGGGCCAAGGGAGGGAGTCCTCCCAAGTCGGCCTTGGTGGCGCCTTGCTTGAGGACTCCTCCCCAAGTCGGTTCCAACCACCTCTTGCTTGTTTCCCAGCTTCTGCTTTCCACAGCTTCTGTTTAGCCATTTGACTTTCAAACTGGCATTTTGACTTTTCAGT
The DNA here is from genome assembly GCA_030063025.1 of Avena longiglumis. Taxonomy (NCBI): domain Eukaryota; kingdom Viridiplantae; phylum Streptophyta; class Magnoliopsida; order Poales; family Poaceae; genus Avena; species Avena longiglumis. The sequence goes on along the minus strand of CP125975.1, from coordinate 103,167,022 downwards.
TTTGGAACAGCAAGAACACTTAGTACATGATGCAATCATTCAATATGTAATGACACATTCATGTACCCTCAACCTTCTAGAACATTCCCGATGAAAACACCGGAATCATTCCCGAACTCCGAAACGGGACTTTCCTTATATGAATCTTATTCTCGGACCATTCCGGATCACCGTGATATCCCGGATCCCATCCGAGACTCGAACAACATTCGGTCTCTTTCTCATAATACCATAACTACTCAAACAACGTCAATCCTTATGTGTCTCCTACGGTTCGTGAATTATGCGGACATGATCGAGACACTTCTCCGAACAATAACCAATAGAGGAATCTGGAAATTCATATGGTTCTCACATATTTCTCGATTACTTTGCGATCGAATGAACCACTTACATACGATACCAATTTCCCTTTGTCTCACGATAGTTTACTTATCCGAGGTTATGATCGTCGGTATCTACGCATACCTAGTTCAACCTCGTTCGATAAGTACTCTTTTCTTGTTCGTGATATGTGATCCCTCAGAGCTCCACATGCTTGCAAGCTAATTGGATGACATTCCACCGAGAGGGCCCAGAGTATATCTATCCGTCATATGGATGGACAAATCCCACTCTTGATCCATGTGTTTCAACCAATACTTTCCGAACACTCAATGCCACCTTTATAGCCACCCAGTTACGGTGTGGTGTTTGATGTCATCAAAGCATCCATCCGGTAAAGGTGATATGCATGATCTCATGGTCAAGGAATTAGGTTACTATGTATCAGAAAGCATATAGCAATTGAACTATTTAAATGACTTGATCTTTATGCTACGCTTATCTATAGGAGTATGTCCATCACATCATTCTCCTAATGATATGATCCTGTTGTTAATAACATCTCTATGTTCATGATCAGGAAACCATGATCATATATTAACCAACAAGATAGTTTAACAAGAGGCTTTACTAGGGACTCTTATTTTAGTTTACAAATCACACAAGTATTAATGTTTCCGGTTAATACAATTATAGCATGGTATGTAAACATTTATCATAAGTGTGAAGATATGATAATAACCACTTTATTATTGCCTCTTGGGCATATCTCCAACACTAATTAGGAGATTTCTACTTTGCTTGCTAATTACTCCTTCAATGGTAAGGTTGCAAAGAAACTTGGTGATCCAGGTATACCAACTATTCCTTGCTCCATTAAGAATAATTATGTTAGAACTGCTTTATGTGATTTGGGAGCTGGAGTTAGTGTTATGCCTTTTTCTCTCTACAAGAGACTCCATCTAGAAAAGTTGATACCAACTGATATATCTTTGCAAATGGCTGATAAGTCAACTACTGTTCCTGTTGGTATATGTGAGGATGTTCCTGTTCAAGTAGCTCATAATTGCATGGTTCTAACTGATTTTGTTGTGCTTGAAATGCCTAAAGATTATAATATGTCTATTATTCTTGGGAGACCTTTTCTTAATACTGCAGGTGCTATCATTAATTGCAATTAAGGAAAAGTAACATTCAATATTAATGACAAAGAGCACACTGTCTATTTCCCCAAGAAGGTTGTTAAGAGCCATTGCCTGAATTCTATTGAAAATATTGAAGGCATCAAGGCTGGAGAAATATATTGTCCCATTTCACAAGAAAATTTTGAAACTATTATGATTGGGACCATTGCTATCAAGTATGAGGTCATAATCACCTTGTGGAATGCAAAGTTTTGTTTCATATAAGATTGTTTTGGTAAGAAGACTTGATCAACCTTGTTAACAAAAGGATCTTAATGAACAAAATAATGTTTCCACTATGGTTATACTTGCTTTCTTTTACTTTTCTCCTTCCTAGTCTTTGCTTTACCTTTAGTTTTGCTAGTTGTTTGCTTGTTTGAGTTTCTTAGATCTCCTGTAGTTTGGCTTTTGGTTTGCTTTTGCTTCTTCTGAAAAAAAAATGTTTCTGCGAGAAAATCAATTTTCATACCATGAAAATTGGCCAAAAATAAAGTTTCCCGAAAAATCCCAGGAAATTCAAAATAATTTTTTCCTCGAAAAAAGGGGCAGAGAGGTACCAGAGGTGACCCAGGGGGCCACCCCTAGGCCCCACACCTTTGGTAGGCGCGGGCCCACCATTGGTGGCGCCTAGGGGAGGGGGGGTCTAGCCCACCTGGGCCCCTCCAGGCTGCCTCCTCAAAGCCACCTTCTTTCTCTCTACCGAAAAACACCGGGAAACTTGCTCAAGCTCGAGTTCTTGCTGTTCTTGCTCGTGATTTTCGATCTCCTTGTTCAGCCCATATCAAGTGCTGATTTTTGGAGGGATTGCTCCTTGGTATGTGCCTCCTCCACTTGTCCAATTAGATTTGTGATTGGTAGATTGTATCTTGAGTATTTTTCTACTATAGGTGACAGGTTGTTTGAGCTTGCATGCTTTTTCTATGCTTAGAAACTTTGTTTTGATGCATGTGTAGTCCTCTAGCAAGTTCCTGTAGTAGTTGCTCATCATTTATCAACTTCGAAATCACTTGGTTTGATGGTTGTTTAAAATTTCAGCAAAGGGAAGTCATGGACCACCACACCTTTGGTGACATTTTTGAGAGTGATGCACCTAGAAGGGCAAGGCTCCCAAGGTCATCTACAAGCTCCAAACCCTCATACAATGAGGATCTCATCACTCCGCGGTTTGGTGATGAGGGAGATGAAGGGGATGCTCACCCCTCCCCTTTCCTTGTCAAACTTTCTTGCGAGCTGCTGGGATTCTTAATGATTTCATGGATTTGATTGAGAGGGCTGGTCTAACAAGTTTCATGCAGGATGAGAGTACACAATATGCTTCACTTTCTAAAATATTTGTGGAGAGTTTCTCCTTCACCAATATTTTGTTCAGTTCTTCTGTGTCTTTCAGACTTTATGGCAGGGCTCATTCTATGACATTGAAGGATTTTTGCAAGCCCTTGGGGTGATGACATCAAAGAAGATTACAGCTCTTCCCGCTGATTTGCTGGAACTATACCGAGGAATAACCAATGATGATGACCGCAGAGCTCATCGAGGAAAGATAAAGAACATTCAACTTCCAGCCATCAGGTACTTCACCTACTATCTTACCACCAGTGTTCTTGGTAGGGAGAACACTAGTAATATATCCAACTATCAATTGGCCTTCTTAGCTACTGCGCTCTATGGTGAGGAAAAGTATAACCTTGGTTCCCTCATTGCTCGTCGTTTAGCTGCTAGGGGACCCATTTATGGGGGAATTATTGCTACTCGTATTGCTGCTGCCTTGAACATTGTTGTTGATCCCCATGATATAGTTTTGGCTCCCAGAGACTTGATCTTGCTTCCATGAAGGCGCACCACTTCGTCACCTCTAGCTCTACTCTTGAGAACTTGGTTTATAGAATGCTATTTACTGACGGGGAAGAGAGAGAGATCCCTCTACCCAAACCACTTTGTTCAGTATTTCTCAGGGACCTTGGTCACGCTCGAAGGCGGATATGGACGAGTTGATGGATTCTCTTAGCTTCCACAGGCACTATCAGGGGGGAGCGCCCGCTTATGACCCCGTTGTACACTACACAGGGGAGGCTTCGAGCTCGTACCAGGACGAGGGAGCTTCCTCGACATACTATGGAGGTGCATCTACTTGGGCACCATGGGATTGAGCCCCGCTTAGGCCAAAAGCCTAAGCTTGGGGGGAGGTATACCGACATCACACTCATCTATATATCATGTTCGGTCGGTTCTTTGTACATCCATTGTTTTCGCTTTATTTTTCGTTCTTGTTGCTTCTTTCTCAAAAACACAAAAATACCAAAAATATTTTTGTTGTTTCTCTTGGTTTGTTTCTTTGTTTCTTTGCTTTGGTTTGCCTTAAAAGAAAAACCCAAAAAGATTTTGTTTTGTTTGGTTTGCTTTGTTATTGTTTGGTTTTTCTTTGTTTGCTTGTTTCTAAAATAATCGAAAACACCAAAAATATTTGTTGTTCTTCTTTGGTTTTGTGAGTTCTTTGCAGGGTTTAGCTGTCCTCAGTGGATATTGGTTTTCATGTTAATTATTCAAGTCACACAAGTGAAGAGCAATAATGAAGATTAAGACAACTCGAGGTGTGGTAAGAGGCTGGTAACAAACTCTATTTGTTTCATTTTTGTACATATACTCATCATTGTGAGCATGCTTAGCCTGTTTGTGTAAGGTGTATGTCATTATGGATGCTTAGTAGTTCTTGCTTGTATATGATCAGCTCCAGCTTGCTAATAGTTTGTAGCATGTCATATGAATGTTTGCTTGCATTGTTTTATTCATACTTTGGTATGATATTGTGGTATCCTCCTCTGACTGTTCATGTGAATCGACTTAGAACATTCTCATGCATGCATATGACTAATCAATAGTCAGTAAGCCTCGATGATTTATTTTGCCTCAGAGTTCTTGTATCACTTTCATGCTATAATTAGTCATGTTTTGTTGCAAGCATGATTATGACAACTATTGCTCTCTCGTTTGTCGCTCCCTCTCTATTGCTAGCCTTCACTTGCACTGAGTATGTGCTCTACCTATGCTTCTAACTCCCCCAAACCAATATTGCCACTATGTCCACCATACCTACCTATTAGCATCATTTGCTACTTCAGTGCATATTTTATATATGCCGTGTTTTCTTCCAAAATAAAAATGTTTGTCTCTTTTGAGAAAGTTAGTTAGTAAATCTCTGTCACATCCCAAATTTTAGATTTGGTCTTGCATATCATTCATAGCATTGCATCATATCTTCCCATGCAAAACCGTCGAGTAGAAAGGTTCGGCGAAACGCTATTTGCAAAACCCTATTTTACATCGCATCAAGGTTCCTGCGGGGGGATTTAGAGGGACTTGCAACAACCACCCCTGTAGGTTCGAGTTTTCACTCAAACTTTGACTGAAGGTTGTTCCCCTCGACGATACGAACCCGTAGGCGCGAGAATCGCTCCAATTGGAGTTCGTATGCAAAAGACTCGGACGTTTTAGTAAACCGCCGGAAAACGGTCCGAAAATCTGGACCGATTTCTGAGTCCTAATCAAACTCTGGATCGAATCAGTTTAGAACTTCGCGAGAGGGCCACAAAAGGGGGACCCGTCCGGCCTCGGGAACCGCACCCGCACACACCCCGCCTGCCCGCGATCGCGCCTCGAGGCACCGGCCGCCGAGGCCGTCCGCCGCCGCCGCCATCGCCACCCTGTGTCCGCCGCCACCTCTCCTCCGTTCCGCCGCCGCCATCTCGCGCCGCCGCTTGGCAGCGCCGCCTGCGTCGCCACCACCGAACGCCGCCATGGACCTCGCATCTCCACCGCCGCATCAAGGCCCGCCGCGCCGCGACCGCACCGCTGTTCGTTTCGCGTGCTTGCATGCACATACGCATACGCGACGCGCACGCTGCTATTGCATGCACGCACACGCACGCGGCCGCCGCGTTGATTTTCTTGACCGTTCGTTGACGGTATGCGTCCGCAGGAAGAACCACGTCACCGGATTTGATCGTCGCCGCCGTCCGGAACTCGCCGCACCTTCCGGAGTCCGATTCGCCATCCGTTTCCGGTAAGACAGCAGCCACCGTCAGATCTCAGACCAGCGGCTTAGATCGTTTGTTGACTGGTCAGCATCCCAGGCGTTGACTAGTCAGACGCCCAGTCAGCAGACGAGCGATTGACGGTCAAGCATACGCTTAATCGGGTCAATTTCGTTAATCCCTTTAGTTGGCAGATTTCGGTAGAATCTTGTAAATTGCGTAGAAATTCAACCGCTTGGCCAAAAATTTCAAATAAAATATGTACGAGTTCAGTGAGTCGTGTAGAATCTCGCTGTAGCTTTGTTTCAGACTTTTACTGTCAGGTTTAGTACAGTTTAATCGAACTAGTTAGTGGCCTTTTCGGAGTAATAAATTCGTAGAAAAAGATCCGTAGCTCCAAAAATCGCGTGTGATATGTCCCTGAACTCGTGTGAACGAGGGGAATCTCATCGTGAATTAAAAAGGTAGGCTTACAGTAAAAACTTCTGCAGTATTTGTCTAATGGCTTTCTGCAGTGTTTTAATTACTCGGGGAGTTTTATAATTCCTTTTTGAGTAATTCCAATTGGTACTGTTTATATTCAGCGATGCCTATGAGGTAGAATTTTCCCAAGATTTTACGAACAGTATACTACCGGTAGTGAATTATTTAATTTCTAGCTCTAGTTTGGAGCATTACTTTTGTCTATTAGTTTTCCTAGCGCCAAATCTATTTTTCCATGCATGTATTCGGTAGTATTATGGATTAGAATGATGTGGTGCAGCTTTAGCCCCAATTCACTTGCCGTTCTTGCATTCATGCATCATATTTGTTGCATATGTTGTGGATTGTTTGTTTATGAATGCAATTTTGTCGTGTAGATTGTGCTGAGTGCAACGCTTGCTCGTGTGAGGATTGTGCTCCAGACCGCTACAACCAAGGCAAGTAGATGCTACTTTATTCATGATATCGTCCTACTATTTTCAATGCATTGTCGTGTATTTTGTAGATGCATGTGTAGGATGATACTATCGCTATGCTATGTCCTATTATGTGGTAGGACCCTCTTTGTAGATGAACCACCATTGGTAGATGTGCTTAGCCATGCTTGTTGAACGAGGGCTGGGTTACATCGTTGATACTTGTTTTCTCAAAGTACTGGTTTATGAAAACTAAAAACAACTTAATCAATGAACCCCTTGGGTGTGATGGTATTGATAAATTTTGGTGGTTTCATTGCGGAAAGGCACCCAGGTATCCAGAGAGAATGATTGGCTTCTTTATTGTGTAGCTTACGTGTACAACCATGTGCCAATAATGGAATGGGCGGTTGGTTGGACTTAGTAGGTTCTGGTAACTCGAACCCGCGTATCCAGAGATGTAGAATTTTGGTAGGTTGGACCGATGCGCGTCGGGATTGAGGAGCTACTTTCCGAACAATCTCTTCTTGGTCTTCTCCCTATCATCACCCAAAATCAGAGTGATGGTACGAGCTGGGCTGACCAAGTCACATGGGTAAAGTGTACTAACCTCTGCAGAGTGTTTAATCTAATCGATTAGCCGTGTCTCCGGTTATGGACATCTGAGTTGCTAGATATTGATTCCATGACATGTTTCTCGCTCATTCTAATTTCATATTTGTTCTAATATGGTTGGGTTAACTTAATTGGGATCTTTTCAAAGAAAATCAAAACTGTTTATGAAATTAGGACAAATGTATTTGCAAATGCAAGCCAGACACAGCTCCACTTGCCAGATATGCATGTAGATGTTAGTACTATTGTCTCCATTACTAGCTCTACTTGCCATACATTCCATGTATTGACCCTTCGGGGCTGCTACGTTTCATGTTGCAGGTTATTCCGATTCTGATTGATCGTTATAGGCCACGGTACTCCACTCGGCACTTGTTCACTTGTGGGCAAATTGAAGATTGGAGGATATATTTGGTTTTGTTGCTACCTGAATAATTTGAGCTAGCTTTATGCTAAGCTTTTATTGTAATAATGGTACTCTGGATCTTTGTAGATCACGATACATGGTTAATTTGCTATGATTATCTATCTTACTCTATTGTGGGCCAATGAATCGATCCAGGGATTGGCATGTCACATAGAGGCCACGGTCTTTTCAGAACCGGGGTGTTACAGGATGGTATCAGAGCCCGTGTGTCGACTGTAGGATCGTGACCTAGGATTGGATTAGGAAGCCTTAGATTCATTAAGCCTATATTAACTCTGTCTTTCATCTTATGCCTTTCACCCTCGTAGACTCTTACCATATGCTGTTCTCACACTTTCCTCTTTTACTTGATAGATGGGAGACGTCAGGACTGAGTATGTCACCATGGAGTCACCAAGGCCCTTTGCAAGGCAGTTAGCTCAGCTCTCTCAGTCATTGGGATTGCCACTGCCTATGTTCAAGGGAAGAAGGCTGTACACCTATGGATATGGAGAGGATGCATGGGAAATCACTACCTTCATATTCAGAGATGCTGCCTTGCCAAACCCCGCGCACTTGGTCTACACCAAGATATACTGCAACTGGGGGCTTGGAATCAACTTGGCTGTACATGAAGCCCTGTCTCTCCAGTGCCACTATGTCCGACACCTACTGCCTGCAGATTCACCCTACCGTGATTATGGAAGGCGTGATGAAGATGGAAACATTGTGGTTACCCCGAGCGACAGGAACAACATGCCGCCCCGTCGGAGGCACATAGAGGACATGGAAAGAGAGAATGGAGCTCTAGCAGAGAAGGTGAGGATGTTGAAGGAGATAGCAGACTTTACTAGCAATGGAATGGTGGTCCAAGGACAGGAGATTGACACTTTGCATGAAGCTGTGGGAGTTCTGGAGACTGCCCTGATAGCCAGAGATGAGACCATAGCACATCTTCATGGTACTGTGCAAGAGAACACCCAGAACATACAACAGTTGCAAGGGACTGTCCAGGAAAGGGACCAAACCATTGAAGCTATGACAACCCAGATTGCCGCTCTCCAAGCACAGCTGAATCCACCCTCTGATGATGACAATGGAGATGATGGCAAAAATGGGGATGATGATGACAGTGGAGACGATGATGATGATGAGGACGAGGATGATGATGATGGAGACGATGATGGTGGAGGAGATGAAGTTGTTGCTGTTGCAGCTGAGAATGAAGAAGAAGAGGAGGATCCAGAATAGGTGGAGTTTGAGATATCAAGTGATGGTTCAGGAGAGGTGTACACTCCGCCGCCATGGTTGTACCGTGAGCCGAAGCGCCAACGCATGACCGCAAGGATCTACCTCAATCTCTTCAAGAAGTAGATAAAAGTCCACCAATTAGTCCACGTTTGGAGAACTCGTTAGGATTAGTCTCGATCGTTGTGAAACTTAGTTCGTGTTAGTTTAAGAGTGATTAGTTGCTTATTTGTGTACTCCAGTATCCCAGGATTTATTTGTGCGAATTTTATGAAAGAGTTATGACAATTTGGTTATCATCTGTGTTATTTTCGCTGTAGTTTTTCTGCTGATACAGCAGTACTGCACGATTTTTAATATTTTTCTGGTAACTCGGAAAAATATGAAAATAATTGGGCTGATGCGAAACTCTCTGTCCTATACGCACAAAAATTGGCTTAATTTTCTGACGAGTTTAAGTCAGGCGGAAAAATTCGTGAAGGCTGCTGGACTGTTCTGGCAGATTGCTGTTTTGGTTGTTTATTTGATCAACTGTTTAGTTAACCATTGCCAACTCTTGCAAAACTATTTCAGTAGTTATATACTGCTAGGATAACACCTGGGATGTTGCTGGATCACTTGTTTGTTGATGTGTTGCTTGCTTGTGATTGTCTGCTATTGTTTGTTGTTGCTTGATCATATGCATGGGTAGAATCCTGTTGTCGTAGTTGTTTCTTTCTAAACTTACATATGCTGAACCGCAGATGCCTCCCCGTCGCCAACCCATTGAGATGGAGAAGCTCATGGCGGCTCAGGCACAGCTGATCCAAGTGATGACCCAGTTCATGGCGAATCAGAACAACAACAATGGGAACAATCAGCCTCAGGGAGATGCTCTCACCAGATTTCTGAGGTTAAGACCAGCTAAGTTCTCTACTGCAACGGAACCAATGGTTGCTCTCGACTGGTTGCGTTCATTCAACAAGGATCTAGTAACTGTCGGATGTACTGATGCTGAGAAGGTGAGGTTTGCCGCTCACCTACTGGAGGGACCAGCCGCTTCTTGGTGGGACACATTTCAGATCACCCACCCGCTGGATACCGTGACTTGGGCTATGTTTGAGGAAGGTTTTAGGACCAACCACGTGTCGTCAGGAGTTTTGAGCCTGAAGAGGAAGGAGTTCCGCAATTTGCGCCAAACCAATCGCACCGTGGCCGAGTACATTGAGGAGTTCAACAACCTGTCCCGTTATGCACCTGAGGATGTTGACACCGATGCCAAAAGGAGGGAGAGATTCCTGGATGGCCTCAGTGATGAGCTTTCAGTACAGCTACTTGTGGTTTACTGCCCCACTTTCCAGGAGCTTATGGACAAGGCTAGGATCTTGGAGGGGAAGCACAAGCAGGTGGAGAACCGCAAGAGAAAGAGCAACACTCATCACTCTGGTTCTCACCACAAGTCTCGTACTTCATATGATGGATACTCCAAGCATGGAGGAAGTGACCATGGGAGCCATGACCGCCGCGATGGACATCGTCATGACAACCATAGGAGCACCCACCACAACCACAAGGGAGGACACTCTCACCACTCTGGAGGACACGGTGGACATGACCGCAACCGTGATTGCAACTTCGTGAAGAAGGATCTGAGTGAGGTGACGTGCTTCAAGTGCAAGCAAAAGGGACACTATGCTGATAACTGTCCAGAGAGGAAAGGACTGAAGACAACCAACGGTGAGAAGGCCACAGTGAACCACATGAATGTGGAGGAGATTCCAGATGAGCCTGACCTTGTGATTGGTAAGTTCCCAATCAACACTTACCCTGCACTTATACTTTTTGATACTGGTGCATCGCATTCATTCATATCAAGGGCATTTGTGGATAAGTATAAGTTACCTACTGAGTCTATGAAAAGGTCTATTAGAGTGAGTTCACCTGGAGGAGATATGATAGCTAGCGAGATGCCGACTTGACTGTGTGAGGATTGGAACACACAACTTCATTGCACATCTAGTAGTATTGGATTCACGAGGATTAGACGTTATTCGGTATGGATTGGATGTCTATGCATGGGGACACATAGATTGTGCAATGAAATGTTTCACTCAAAACCCCGGATGGTAAGAGGATTAGATTCAAGTCGGCTGCACGACCGAGAAGGTGTAAGTTGAATTCTCTTAAGGGGGTTAGCATGGATACTGTACCAGTGATTAGGGATTACCCCGACGTGTTTCCGGAAGAGCTGCCAGGAATGCCACCTGACAGGGATGTAGAGTTTCTTATCGACCTGATGCCGGGAACAGGACCTATAGCAAAGAAACCATATAAGATGGATGTGGATGAGCTGAAGGAATTGAAGAAACAGTTGAAGGAACAGCTGGAAAAGGGATTCATTCAGCCTAGTGCGTCGTCATGGGGAGCACCTGTTCTGTTTGTAGAGAAGAAAGACAACACCAAGAGATTAGTGGTAGACTATCGCTCGCTGAATGAAGTAACCATTAAGAACAAGTACCCTCTGCCGAACATAAATGACTTGTTTAATCAACTGGAAGGAGCAAAGGTGTTCAGCAAGATTGATCTGTGATCAGGCTATTTCCAATTGAAAATCCGAGAAGAGGATGTACCAAAAACCGCCTTCACCACTAGTGTCGTGGTATTGCACGGCAGATGCTACTGGGGGTAGCTTACGTAGAGGGAGCAAGACGACGTAGGAGAATCCGGGAGCGAGATTGGCACACGATGTACCCAGGTTCACGTCCCCTCGGTGGAGGATCGCTACGTCCTGCTATCAATCCAGTATATGATCATAGATTGGTTTACAATGGAGTCGCCGGAGGCGGTGGGGGAGACTAGATCTAATATGACGTACCCCTTGGGGGTGCCCTTGGTAGCTTTATATATGCAGCCAGTTAGGGTTTACAAGTGCTTTGGTGGGCTTTCTATTGGAGTCGCCATCTTGGGCCTCCAGTCGGCGCCAGTCGTTTGGGTCCAACATGCGCCCGCCATTGGCGAGTCGACCAGGCTAGGTTCCAGCTCGATCCAGATGGCGAATCCGCTTCGTGGGTATACCCCGATTGGTATTCCCCCATCAGTAGTCCCCGAGCGCGTTGTCGATTCGACACGGGCTTGAGGCATGGCGCGGAGAGTCTTGACGATAGGTCGTGGCGAATCGGCGACGAGCTCCTGAACAAAGAAAATAACCGTGAAGCGGGAGGCGGTCGGCGTGAGCCAGTCGGTGATGGCCAGTTGGCGAAAGACGCAAGGTGTTGGTGAAGCCGTCAGTTGCGGCGAGTCCCCGAACGTGGAGCGTGCCGAGTCGCCGAGCGTGGCGAGTGGCGAGGTCGAGCGACCGACAAGTGCTGAGTCCCCGAGCATGCCGAGAGGCGAGGTTGGGCGACCGACGAGCGGCGCTGTCTGTAGCGCGCCAAGTCCCCGAGCGTGTTGAGTACGCGAGGGCGAGTCCGCGGCGGCGAGTACCTGAGCGTGGAGAGTACGCGAGTGGAGAGTCCGTGGCGGCGAGTCGACAAGGACGAGCCGCGATCGTGGACCCACGCGTACACGCAGCATGCCTAGGAGTAGTCCCCGAGGCTCGAGTTGGCTTGTAGAGGCGACTTGAGGCTCTTTAGATATGCATATTCTGAAAATAGTAGTGGTTGCTGCCGAGCATGGAGAGTGGCGAGGTCGAGCGAGTCCGCGAGGGGAGAGTCCCCGAGCGTGGCGAGTCCGCGATGATTGCGAGTCCGCGAGGGGAGAGTCCCGGAGCGTGGCGAGTCCGCGATGATTGCGAGTCCACGAGGGGAGAGTTCCGGGCGTGGCGCTGGCGATGATTGCGAGTCCGCGAGGGGAGAGTCCCGGAGCGTGGCGAGTCCGCGATGATTGCGAGTCCGCGAGGGGAGAGTCCCCGAGCGTGGCGAGTCCGTGATGATTGCGAGTCCGCGAGGGGAGAGTCCCCGATGATGTTGATTGCGCTGTTTCTGTTAGCGAGTCTCTCGTCTTGGCCCGGGGGGCCAGTCGCATGGCGACTCCAAAGATGGCTCTCGGCTTGGCGTTCTTCCTGGACGATCCGAGGCTCGGTTTGCGAGTCCTCGTCCGCAGTACTTAGCCGTGCGAGTCGCACTGTCTAAGGTTGAGGAGGACATGGTGCTGTTTGTGTAGCACTACCATTTGTCTTGGCCCGGAAGGCCAGTCGAGCAAGGCGACTCCAATGATGGCTCTCGGTTAGCGTTTTTCGTGGACGATCCGAGGCTCGGTTTGCGAGTCCTCGTCCGCACTACTTGGCCATGCGAGTCGCTCTTTCAAAGGTTGACAAAGGCGAATAGATTTTTCCCGGGGGGAAGAGACACCCAGTGGTGAGTCCATGCAGCGTGGCATGCGACCCTCTCTGGCGACTCGGACGATGAAAGTCCCTTAGCAGGCGCGGCGTATGCATTCGACCTAGCCGGAAGGAGCCGACGCGGCGGACACGGGGTCGACGCGGCGGACGGGGGTCGCGCTATGGCGAAGTCGACGCGGCGGACACGGGGTCGACGCGGCGGACGGGGGTCGCGCTATGGCGAAGTCGACGCGGCGGACACGGGGTCGACGCGGCGGACGGAGGTCGCGCTGTGGAGATGTCGACGCGGTGGACACGGGGTCGACACGGCGGACGGAGATCGCGCTGTGGAGATGTCGACGCGGTGGACACGGGGTCGACACGGCGGACGGAGGTCGTGCTATGGCGATGTTGACGACGGCGGGGCCGCGAGGGCGAGGTCGTGATGGCGATCCCGCGACTGGCGAGTCTCCGAGCGTAGCGAGTTCGCGTTTATGCGTGTCCGCGTTTAAGCAAGTTCCGGAGCATGGCGAGTCGACGAGCCGGTAGATTGGAGAGTCGGCGATGGACGAGGCCATGAGAGGCGAGTCCGCGGCGGACGAGTCGCCGGATGTGGAGAGTGTACGAGGGCAGCGAGTCGTGGGTCCCCGCGTACGGCGTTTAGCCTGAAGAAGTGGACGCGGCGAGCAAACTGTTCATGCGTACAACAAATATACACGTACGGGTTAAATTCATATAAGATAATCAATTAACAACACGATTAGTAAAAGAGATTGTCATTGTCAGATTTAAGAATAATCGTTGAATGCATCGGTAGCTGATCGCCCGGATTATGCATAGAGCCAAACGCGTGGCTCCCGTGGCTGTAAAAAGGGATCCTATCACGGAGATGTGTTCTGACTCCAGGACTCAATTCGTCAAGTGATTGGTACATGTTGCACACATGGCAGTAGATTAGGTCCAAATAAAGTAATCAGTCGGAAGATAAATAAATAGAAAAACAAGATTGAATTCAAAACTCAGCATGAACCGATCTAGCATGCGGCGCGTCTGAAATTTTGCGAGCCGCCTGCTCCGGCCGGACACGGCGACTGGATCGGATCGACCGGCCTTCCTTATACGGCACGTGAGATGCAACATACGGGCGACGGTGATTAATCCAACGTCGACGATGTATTGCAAGGATCGTCAATCTCGTAAGTATTTGATGCGAACAGTGCGCCGTCACTCCTTCGTGACTTTGTTCTCCTAGTATTTGCACATACAAACATATTAGTATAGATGATCCAGTATTATAAAAATTATAAGTAGAATACGCTTGGGAAAAGAGAGAGATTGTTTATTCAAATCGGATGCATGTATCGCATCGCTCCATCATTGCTTCCCTGATCCCAAATTCGATCTGGAGTCAGTTAATGGTACGGCTGTCCTTGACGTGTATCACCGCCCAATCGCCAAAACGGCCGCCGGTGCATAAATCCAGCGCGCCGACATGGATCGTCCGATCAGACGAGATCTGGCTGCTATTGACGAAGAAGTTTGAGGATCTCGCCCGGATTATCACCCTCCAAGCATCGCTAGCCCCACGGTGGGCGCCAACTGTCGTGGTATTGCACGGCAGATGCTACTGGGGGTAGCTTACGTAGAGGGAGCAAGACGACGTAGGAGAATCCGGGAGCGAGATTGGCACACGATGTACCCAGGTTCACGCCCCCTCGGTGGAGGATCGCTACGTCCTGCTATCAATCCAGTATATGATCATAGATTGGTTTACAATGGAGTCGCCGGAGGCGGTGGGGGAGACTAGATCTAATATGACGTACCCCTTGGGGGTGCCCTTGGTGGCTTTATATATGCAACCAGTTAGGGTTTACAAGTGCTTTGGTGGGCTTTCTATTGGAGTCGCCATCTTGGGCCTCCAGTCGGCGCCAGTCGTTTGGGTCCAACATGCGCCAGTCGCCGTATTGGGCGAGTCGACCCGCTCAGGGCTAGGTTCCAGTCAGCTCGATCCAGATGGCGAATCCGCTTCGTGGGTATACCCCGATTGGTATTCCCCCATCAACTAGGTATGGTTTATATGAGTATACAATTATGTCTTCTGGACTAACGAATGCCCCGACATACTTCATGACCATGATGAACAAGGTATTTGTGGAGTTTTTGGACAAGTTCGTGGTGGTGTTTATTGATGACATACTGATATATTCCAAGGATGATGCTGAGCATGAGAAGCATCTGCGACTGATTATGGAGAAGCTGAGGGAACACAAGCTGTATGCCAAATTCAGTAAGTGTGAAAATTCTGGCTTAACACTGTTGGATTTCTTGGACACGTAGTGTCAGGAGAAGGAATTGCTGTTGATCCAAACAAAGTGACTGCAGTAACTGAGTGGGAAGCACCCAAGAATGCTGGAGAGATTCGAAGCTTTTTGGGACTTGCTGGATATTACAGGAGGTTTATCAAAAACTTTTCCAAGATTGCTAAGCCGATGACTGAACTTTTTAAGGAGAGGAAGTTTGAACGGTCAGACGTATGTGAAGCCAGCTTTCAGGAACGGAAGCGTCGACTAGTGACCGCGCCTGTTCTGTGTTTACCAGATCTTCAGAAGGATTTCCAAGTGTACTGCGATGCTTCTCGATAGGGACTTGGGAGTGTGCTGATGCAAGATGGGAGAGTAGTGTCATATGCCTCGCGACAACTCAAGCACCATGAGCGGAATTACCCCACACACGACTTGGAGTTAGCGTCAGTGGTTCATGCGCTCAAAGTATGGAGGCATTACTTAATGGGAAAACACTGTGATGTGTACACCGACCACAAGAGCCTGAAGTACATATTTACACAGAAGGAACTGAACATGAGACAACAGAGATGGTTGGAACTTATCAAGGATTATGATATGAATCTACAATACCACCCAGGAAAGGCTAATGTAGTAGCAGATGCTCTGAGCCGGAAGGTTTATGCCAATGGATTGACAATTGGTGAATTGCCTGAGGATTTGTGCAAGAAATTCAAGGATCTTAGACTGGAAGTAGTGCCTGAAGGATACCTGGCTACAATGGAAGTCCAACCGACGCTACAGGAAAGGATCATAAAGGCTCAGGTAGGAGACAAGGAAATAGAAGAGATAAAGGAAAAGATGAAGGAGAACCGGGAAAAGGATATTCGTGAGGATGAACATGGTACCTTGTGATGGAGATCGCTTGTGTGTGCCCAATGACCGGAGATAAGGGAGTTGATTTTGCAGGAGGCTCATAACTCGCCGTACTCCATACATCCGGGCAACACAAAGATGTATATGGATTTGAAGAGCAACTTTTGGTGGAACAACATGAAGGGAGATATCGCCAAGCATATTGCCCTATGTGATGTATGTAGCCGAGTGAAGGCGAACACCGAGCCGCAGGATCTACAGCCATTGCCTGTGCCAGATTGGAAGTGGGATAGAGTGGGAATGGACTTTATCACAGGATTTCCCAGGACCAGGTCAGGATATGACTCTATTTGGGTAGTGGTCGATCATTTGACCAAGGTAGCCCACTTTATACCGGTAAAGACGACCTATACGAGTGCAAAGTTGGCCAAGATTTACATGGACAGGATTGTGTGCCTACACGGAGTTCCCAAGAGTATTGTATCTGATAGAGGCACCCAATTTACCTCACACTTCTGGCGCCAGCTGCACGAGTCGCTTGGAACTAGATTGGAGTTTAGCACAGCATTTCACCCACAGACCGATGGACAGACCGAGAGGGTGAATCAGATTTTGGAAGACATGCTGAGAGCTTGCGCCTTGGCTCATGGCTCTAGTTGGGATGAGAATTTGCCGTATGCGGAGTTTTCCTACAACAACAGCTATCAGACAAGCATCAAGACGTCACCGTTCGACGTGCTATATGGGAAACGGTGCCGAACACCATTGCTATGGGATGGAGTAGGAGAACGTCAGTTGTTTGGACCTGATTTGATCAAGGATGCTGAGGAGAAGGTCGCCTTGATTAGGGACAGGCTGAAGGTAGCACAATCAAGGCAGAAGAGCTACGCTGACGCCAAGCGCAAGGAAGTGGTGTATGAGATAGGTGATAGAGCATACCTCAGAGTGTCGCCACTTCGTGGAATCAAGAGATTTGGAATTAAGGGTAAGCTGGCACCTCGATTTATTGGACCGTATCGGGTCTTAGCACGCAAAGGAGAAGTTGCTTATCAGTTGGAGTTGCCAGAGGCTCTGTCTGCTGTTCATAACGTGTTCCACGTATCCCAGCTGAAGAAGTGCCATCCGGAGATGGTGGACACGCCATTGAGAGACACTGTACCGCTAGAAGAGGTTCAGCTGGAGAATGATTTGACCTATGAGGAGAAACCGGTCAAGATTCTGGAGACAGCAGAAAGGACTACCCGTACCAAGACAATCAAGTTTTGCAAAGTACAGTGGAGCCACCACACCAAAGAGGAAGCCACTTGGGAGCGTGAGGATGACATCCGAGAGGAATACCCACACCTATTCGCTAGCCGCGCCGAATCTCGAGGACGAGATTCATCTTAAGGGGGTTAGTCTTGTCACATCCCAAATTTTAGATTTGGTCTTGCATATCATTCATAGCATTGCATCATATCTTCCCATGCAAAACCGTCGAGTAGAAAGGTTCAGCGAAACGCTATTTGCAAAACCCTATTTTACATCGCATCAAGGTTCCCGCGGGGAGCTTTAGAGGGACTTGCAACAACCACCCCTGTAGGTTCGAGTTTTCACTCAAACTTTGACTGAAGGTTGTTCCCCTCGACGATACGAACCCGTAGGCACGAGAATCGCTCCAATCGGAGTTCGTATGCAAAAGACTCGGACGTTTTAGTAAACCGCCGGAAAACGGTCCGAAAATCTGGACCGATTTCCGAGTCCTAATCAAACTCTGGACCAAATCAGTTTAGAACTTCGCGAGAGGGCCACAAAAGGGGGACCCGCCCGGCCTCGGGAACCGCACCCACACACACCCCGCCGCCTCCTGCCCCCGCGATCGCGCGCGCCTCCCGAGGCACAGCCGCCGCCGCCTCCTGGCTCGCCGCCGCCGGCCGTCGCCACCCCAGGTCCGGCCGCCGCCACCCTCTCTCCCTCTTCCCTCCGTTCCTGCAGCCGCCGCCGCCATCTGCGCCGCACCGCCCCGGAGAACCACGTCACCGGATTTGATCGTCGCCGCCGTCCGGAACTCGCCGCACCTTCCGGAGTCCGATTCGCCATCCGCTTCCTAGGTAAGATAGCCACCGCCGATCTCAGATCAGCGGCTTAGATCGTTCGTTGACTGGTCAGCATCCCAAGCGTTGACTAGTCGACGCCCAGTCGTGACGAGTTGACCAATCAAATGCATACGCTTGACTGGGTCAATTTCGTTAATCCCTTTAGTTGGCAGATTTCGGTAGAATCTTGTAAATTGCGTAGAAATTCAACCGCTTGGCCAAAAATTGCAAATAAAATATGTACGAGTTTAGTGAGTCGTGTAGAATCTCCCTGTAGCTTTGGTTCAGACTTTTACTGTCAGGTTTAGTACAGTTTAATCGAACTAGTTAGTGGCCTTTTCGGAGTAATAAATTCGTAGAAAAAGATCCGTAGCTCCAAAAATCGCGTGTGATATGTCCCTGAACTCGTGTGAACGAGGGGAATCTCATCGTGAATTAAAAATGTAGGCTTACAGTAAAACCTTCTGCAGTATTTGTCTAATGGATTTCTGCAGTGTTTTAATTAATCGGGGAGTTTTATAATTCCTTTTTGAGTAATTCCAATTGGCACTGTTTCTATTCAGAGATGCCTATGCGGTAGAATTTTCCCAAGATTTTACGAACAGTATACTATCGGTAGTGAATTATTTAATTTCTAGCTCTAGTTTGGAGCATTACTTTTGTCTATTAGTTTTCCTAGCGCCAAATCTATTTTTCCATGCATGTATTCGGTAGTATTATGGATTAGAATTATGTGGTGCATCTGTAGCCCCAATTCACTTGCCGTTCTTGCATTCATGCATCATATTTGTTGCATATGTTGTGGATTGTTTGTTTATGAATGCAATTGTGTCGTGTAGATTGTGCTGAGTGCAACGTTTGCTCGTGTGAGGATTGTGCTCCAGACCGCTACAACCAAGGCAAGTAGATGCTACTTTGTTCATGATATCGTCCTACTATTTTCAATGCATTGTCGTGTATTTTGTAGATGCATGTGTAGGATGATACTATCGCTATACTATGTCCTATTATGTGGTAGGACCCTCTTTGTAGATGAACCACCGTTGGTAGATGTGCTTAGCCATGCTTGTTGAACGAGGGCTGGGTTACATCGTTGATACTTGTTTTCTCAAAGTACTGGTTTATGAAAACTAAAAACAACTTAATGAATGAATCCCCTGGGTGTGATGGTATTGATAAATTTTGGTGGTTTCATTGCGGAAAGGCATCTAGGTATCCAGAGAGAATGCTTGGCTTCTTTATTGTGTAGCTTACGTGTACAACCATGTGCCAATAATGGAATGGGCGGTTGGTTGGACTTAGTAGGTTGTGGTAACTCGAACCCGCGTATCCAGAGATGTAGAATTTTGGTAGGTTGGACCGGTGCGCGTCAGGATTGAGGAGCTACTTCCCGAACAGTCTCTTCTTGGTCTTCTCCCTATCATCACCCAAAATGAGAGTGATGGTACAAGCTGGGCTGACCAAGTCACATGGGTGAAGTGTACTAACCTCTGCAGAGTGTTTAATCTAATCGATTAGCCGTGTCCCCGGTTATGGACATCTGAGTTGCTAGATATTGATTCCATGACATGTTTCTCGCTCATTCTAATTTCATAATTGTTCTAATATGGTTGGGTTAACTTAATTGGGATATTTTCAAAGAAAATCAAAACTGTTTATGAAAGTAGGACAAATGTATTTGCAAATGCAAGCCAGACACAGCTCCACTTGCCAGATATGCATGTAGATGTTAGTACTATTGTCTCCATTACTAGCTCTACTTGCCATACATTCCATGTATTGACCCTTCGGGGCTGCTACGTTTCATGTTGCAGGTTATTCCGATTCTGTTTGATCTTTATAGGCCACGGTACTCCACTCGGCACTTGTTCACTTGTGGGCAAATTGAAGATTGGAGGATATATTTGGTTTTGTTGCTACCTGAATAATTTGAGCTAGCTTTATGCTAAGCTTTTACTGTAATAATGGTACTCTGGATCTTTGTAGATCATGATACACGGTTAATTTGCTATGATTATCTATCTTACTCTATTGTGGGCCAATGAACCGATCCAGGGATTGGCATGTCACATAGAGGGCACGGTCTTTTCAGAACCGGGGTGTTACAATCTCTCACGAACTTGATGGCACACTTTATTCCTTGCGCTTAATAATCTTGAACCATTGTGACTAGTCCATGAAAGTTATATGCTTGCTAATTATATACTGGGAGACAGCAGAACTGTGTTGTCACGGGGAACGCTTTCAACACTTGTTGGATATCTCATCCAGTTGATTCCTTGCTCTTTTGTTTATGGATGTCGACGATGTGAAATAAAAGGGAAAGTTGTTAGTTCATGGAGTTTATACATTGTGTTAGAGAAACGCCTAGGCCGCTAGCCTAAGCCATGCTTAATCATGGTGGAAACTTGCAGCATCACCATAATGAGCATCTATGAAGCTTCCTCAATAAAAAGCTATGCATATGGTAAATAAAAAGATTGCCGAGATGCTCATTGTCTGCTTGCCTTGTCATTTTGGTTATGGTAAAGCTCCTATGCCATATGCAAGGGGTACCCCGTTGGCGGTTCTCGATGATATGCATGTATTTACAATGACAAGAACTTTCAGGTGACCAAAGTTGAGTAGCATGCGGAGCGGCCCTTGTACTCAAGGGACTTGGGATTTCCAGTCTATGGTCTGTTAAGCATATGATTCAGAGTGGACCTCACTTTCACCTTAACCACATGAAGATGCCTATGATAGGGGCAATGAGAGCTCAAAGCTAATGAGTACCTTCCATTCAACATTGGGAAGCCTTTCAAACCTTCACAAAACCGTTTTTCAGAATTTTGTTGAGTCACCACTTATTCTATGAGCACCTTCTTGAGAGCATAGTTGTCATTCTTGTGTTTGTTCCAAAACTTGGTTAATTATGTCATGACTTTGATGCTTGTATCTCTGATATCTTTACTTCTAGTCTTCATGTGAACTTCAGAGGTGCCTTGGAATTTATATTGTGCTCTTCAAGCAAAGGCAAGCGAGATACCACTCTATCATACCTTATTATGAGCATTGCAATGTTGCTTATGTTTATGTTTCATGCTACTTATTATTATTGAGTTGGTTTCTCTTCATAGCTTTCAATGACTATTGAGTAGACTTAGTTTCATACTCCTTATTATGAATTGTCTAAGCATTTACTCCTGTGCTTAGAATATATGCATCATATGAAGCAAAGTGTTCGTGAAAGTTCTTTTATCGCACTCAGTTTTCAACTGAATTGCTTGAGGACAAGCAATAAGCTAAGCTTGGGGGGAGTTGATACGTCCAAAATGTATCTACTTTCTCAAACACTTTTCTATTGTTTTTCCTCTAAACTTGTGTGATTTGGATACAACTAACACGGACTGACGCTGTTTTCAGCAGAATTACCTTGGTGTCTTGTTTTTGTGCAGAAAATGAACTATCAGGAAAAATCCCGGAAAATATGCCAAAAATTATATTTCACCAGAAGATCCACGAAGCCAGAAGGGGAGACAGAGGGGAGGCCTGGGGGGCCCAGACCCACCCCAGGCGCGGGCCCACTAACCCCGCGCCTAGAGGGGGTGCAGCCACCCCAGACACCCCCTCGGCCTCCCTTTGCGCCTATATGTTGCCTTTCGACCTAAAACCGAGGGGGTTCGATAGTTTTCCAGAAATAGCTCTGCTCTGCCGCTGCCACCAGAAACCAAGATTCGGATCCAGAAACTCCATTCTGGCACCCTGCCGGGACGGGGAATTTGGAGAGGATCATCGCCATCGTCATCACCAACGCATCTCCATCAACCACCGATGTCTCCCTCATCCATGAGTGAGTAATCCCCCGCTGTAGGCTTGGGGATGGTAGGGATTGGATGAGTTCTATCATGTAATCGAATAAGATTTGTTAGGGGCATAGTGCCTAGTATCTCTATTAGTGCTATTTGACTTTGTTGCAACTTGTTATGTTTAATGCTTGTCACTAGGGCCTGAGTGCCATGATCTCATATCTAAACTTATTATTGAATCATTATGATAGTATTGTTTATGGTCTTATATGCAAGTTGTGTACACATATCATTGTCCGGATCCAAAGGCCCCAAAGTGAAAGAAATTGGGACAACCGGAGGGGATGGCTGTGGTATGAGGATCACATGTGTTCACGGAGTGTTAATGCTTTGCTCCGGTTCTCTATTAAAAGGAGCATCTTAATTGCTAGTAGTTCCCTAGAGGCCCCGCTGCCACGGGCTGGATGGACAAAAGATGTTGTGCAAGTTCTCATTACGAGCACGTATGACTATATTTGGAGCACATGCCTAGGATTGTTTAGTACTTGGATGCTTGTTATTATTTATCTGCAATGCCATAGTTCTTTGAAGTTACATGTTTAGACTCGTCCATGCAACGCCCGTCCATCCATCCCTATGCCTACCGCACTCGAATCCTACTATTACCGTTACTGTTACTATTGCTACTGTTTCACTGTTGCTGTTGCTATTGCTGTTGCTTTGCTGTTGCTACTACAAACTGTTGCTACTGATAAACTTCTATGAGCAAGAACTATTTCCAGGTGCAGCTGAATTGACAACTCAGTTTTTAAGGCTTGCAAGTATTCTTTGGCTCCCCTTGTGTCGAATCAATAAATTGGGTAATACTACCCGCGAAGACTGTTGCGATCCCCTACACTTGTGGGTCATCATTGCACATGAGATTATTCATGATGTGTCTAGTAATAATCAATCTGGGTTTATTTTTAAGTTAGACTATGTGAAAGCTTATGATAGAGTGAATAGGGAGTTTCTTCTTAAGATGCTAGATTCTAGGGGATTTAGCCCAAAGTGGGCGAGGACCATTAAATATTTGCTAGAGTATGGTTCTATAGAGGTTAGAATTAATGATACTAATAGTATTTTTTTTTGTTTTTGGGCGTGGAGTGAGGCAAGGGGACCCTATATCCCCACTCATTTTTAATTATATGGCTGATGTTTTCACTAGGATGCTTATAAGAGCGGCAAATAGTGGCCAGATCTTTGGGATTTTGAGGGAGTTTAACCATAGCATGCAATATGCTGATGATACTCTTTTGTTCCTCAATAATAATTTAGAATCTGCTATAAATTTAAAGTGGAATCTGTCCCATTTTGATATGATGTCAGGGATGTGAATTAATTTTCATAAGTGTGACCTTATCCCTATTAATGTTGAGGAGAAGGTTGCACAAGCTTTTGCTCAAACATTGAGATGTAGGTTAGGGAAGTTTCCTATGAAGTTTCTTGGGGTGCTTCTCCACTATACTAATCTTAGAAAAGAAGATTTGTAGCCAGTTATAGATAAAACTCTCAAAAAAGCTGCTGGCTGGAGGGGAAACTCCTAAGTCATGCTGCTAAGCTTGAGCTAGTGAGGAGTGTGCTAGCTAGTATACCTAGTTACCTGTTAAGTATCATTAAGGTCCCTAAGTGGGCCATAACCTTGATTAATTCTCAAATGGCGCATTGCCTTTAGGATGACTATGAAGGGCATCATAAATATCATTTGGCAAACTAGGGTTTAGTGGGCTAGGTTAGGCATTCTAGATTTAGATGCTATGAACATGTGCCTACTAGCTTCTTAGCTTAGAATATATCAAGTAATGAGAAGTTGTGGAAGTAGATCTTTGATTTTAAAAATAATCTTGACCAAAAAAATATTTTTGATTGTTCTGATATTGGTGCCTCACCTTTTTTGGAAAGGGGTTTTGTGGGAAGCTAGAGCTGCAAAGATGGGTTACCAATGGAAGGTTGGTAATGTGAAGAAGGTAAAGTTTTGGTAGAATCAGTGGTTTGGATCATGTAGCTTTGCTGTGAAGTTTTGGGATTTGTATGTTATTATAATGAGCAGTACTGTTGCATTAGTGAGGTATGGGATGGTGAGGACTGATGACTTCAAGTGTACAGATCGATTGTAGCTAGTTTCTAAATAAGAGTATCGAACCCACAAAGAGCTATTTGTTTAAGGTCTTTATGCCCCTCGTCACTCTCTACCAAAGGATACTTGTAAGCTGCCTTTGATTTCAGGTAAAGGGTGTTTGAAAGGTTTTTGGTTAAATGCAGAAAAGTAAATAAAACAAGTAAAGAAAGCACGTACGAAAGCGTTGAAAACAGCGTGGGAACTCAATAAGGCTAAATCATTCTTAGGGATGTAGGATACAACACTAGCATGTTGTAATTAATCATAATTAGTATAACACATTTCTTGTGTCATGACATGTGTAGAGAGAGTTCCATAATAAGATGTTCACAACAAGGCTCGTGGGCAGTCGCTTTCTTGATCCAGGTAATGAGGTCACCTCTAAATAACCACTGCAATGCCTTAGAGCAGTAACTCATACATACCACCACAATTAAGGGTTTCCCTATGGATATCGTAATTAGCTTAGTGAATCTCTTTATTCCTCCTATGACCATGAAGGTTATAAGCCAATGGTTGTAGTCACAAAAGTAACACTAGACATACTCCCATACATGTCCTAAGGATATCACCCTCTCTTTAGTCCTAGAGGAAAATGATATGTGGCCGACTACACATACCATCTAATGAGAGA
This sequence comes from Avena longiglumis, assembly GCA_030063025.1. NCBI lineage: Eukaryota > Viridiplantae > Streptophyta > Magnoliopsida > Poales > Poaceae > Avena > Avena longiglumis. Next base: position 103,142,208 of record CP125975.1, on the reverse strand, counting down.
GATCAAACACAATATCATAAATTAATAGATCATGGACACAAGTAATAGAGCATCTTCATTTCATTTCATAATAGTGCTAGTGATGACCCACAAGTATAGGGGATCGCAACAGTCTTCGCGGGTAGTATTACCCAATTTATCGATTCGACACAAGGGGAGCCAAAGAATACTTGCAAGCCTTAACAAATGAGTTGTCAGTTCAGCTGCACCTGGAAATAGTTCTTGCTCACAGAAGTTTATCAATAGAAACAGTTTGTAGTAGCAACGACAAAGCAACAACAACAGTAACAGCAACAGTGAAACATGAGCAATAGTAACAATAATGGTAACAGTAGGATTCGAGTGCGGTAGGCATAGGGATGAATGTACGGGCGTTGCATGGATGAGTCTAAACATGTAACTTCAAGATCTAGGGCATTGCAGATAAATAATAACAAGAATCCAAGTACTAAACAATCCTAGGCATGTGATCCAAATATAGTCATACATGCTCGCAATGATAACTTGCACAACATCTTCTGTCCAGCCAGCCCGTGGTAGTGAGGCCTCTAGGGAACTACTGGCAATTAAGGTGCTCCTTTTAATAGAGCACCAGAGCAAATTATTAACACTCCATGAACACATGTGATCCTCACACCACAGCCATCCCCTCCGGTTGTCCCAATTATTGTCACTTTGGGGCCTTTGGATCCGGACAATGATATGTGTACACAACTTGCACATAAGATCACAAACAATACTATCATAATGATTCAATAATAAGTTCAGATTTGAGATCATGGCACCCGGATCCTAGTGACAAGCATTAAGCACAACAAGTTGCAACAAAGTCAAATAGCACTATTAGAGATACTAGGCACTATGAACTAACAGATCTTATTCGATTACATGATAGAACTCATCCAATCCCTACCATCCCCAAACCTACAGCGGGGGATTACTCACTCATGGATAAGGGAAACATCGGTGGTTGATGGAGATGCGTTGGTGATGACGATGGCGATGATCCTCTCCAAATCCACCGTCCCGGCAGGGTGCCAGAACGGAGTTTCTGGATCTGAATCTTGGTTTCTGGTGGCAGCGGCAGAGCGGAGCTCTTTCTGGAAAACTATCGAATCCCCTTGTTTTTAGGTCGAAAGGCAACTTATAGGCACAGAGGGAGGCCGAGGGGGTGCCTGGGGTGGGTGTGGCCCCCCAGGCATCCTCTCCATCTCGTCTTCTGGCTCCGTGGATCTTCTGGTGAAATATAATTTTTGGCATATTTTCCGGGATTTTTCCTGATAGTTCATTTTCTGCACAAAAACAAGACACCCAAGGTAATTCTGCTGAAAACAACGTCAGTCCGTGTTAGTTGTATCCACGTCACACAAGTTTAGAGGAGAAACAATAGCAAAGTGTTTGAGAAAGTAGATACGTTTTGGACGTATCAACTCCCCCCAAGCTTAGCTTATTGCTTTTCCTCAAGTAATTCAGTTGAAAACTGAGTGCGATAAAAGAACTTTCACAAACACTTTTGTAAGATCCCTCCTTTTTAAAGGAAAAGGATCCTTGTGATTGCAATGCTAGTCCCTGGATCATTGCTAGCATCCACAGTTTAAGATGAAGTACACAGATACAAAGGTCATTTATTACATCCATTCCAGAGATAACATAGTCTTTACAACTCAAGGCCACAGACCTAATACAAGAGTTTGAATAAGTAAATAAATATAAGTCTTCATCTTCATGTGCCACATGCAAACATGTTGAGTGTAGACTCATGACACCTAATCCTCATCAGAGTAACCTGCAACATCACAAGTTACAGCCACAGTGGGTCAATACTTTGGAATAGTATTAGCAAGTGATACCGTAGTAAATTTTTAAGTGGACTATATTACTATATGCAATTTGGCTAAGTGTAGCTTGGCTTGCTTTGCTCAAAATAGGTTTTTCCTATTAGTTGAAATCACTAAGTTTTTCTTTGTCAAAACTTTTCCCAAGCAACCATCAATAGACATTGAGGTCCTTCACCCTTGTTCACCCACAAGTTTTTACTTAGAAGTTGGAGTGATGAGATTCTTGATAGCTTCCATGCCTTGATGCTCAAGTTGTCCATTGCCATGGACTTGGCTAAGTACTTAGATTTTTCCATCTGCAGAGGTTGTGCACTTTCCCCACCAGACTTGGTTTCACCAAGACAGGACCTTTCAGAAGCCTTCCCTTAGCCAAATGGACGCGTTCCAACCTATCATCCCACTACCACCATCTGTCCAAATGACTAAGTTCTAGCAACCTATGTGATCCAGGCAGAGCCCATATTGCCAAGTGGCTGCACTAGAAGCTTCTCAACACTTGGCCTCTAAAATACCTTTGTTCCTAGGTGGCTTTCCACAAGTGAGATACACAAGGTAAACCATAGCCATGGGCCTTGTGTAACCACTCAACCGAAAACCACCAGTCAAGCCCCATTCCACCCAGGTGATTCATTGACTTAGTTGTTTTATTAAGAAAAACATAAGTCCATAGACTTAGAAATATTTTCATCATAGCATGTATATATTTTACCAACCCTTGTTTTCTACTAGCTAGGCTAAGCATGGCATAGATAGTAACTTAACTTAGAAATTTCCTAGCAATTCTACAACTACTTAGGATTTCCCAACATGGCATTTGGCAAAATAGTAACATGCAAGACTTAGCAAAATATTTCTAATGCTTGTATAAAAATATAGGGATAGAAATATTCATGAAGTACCACTTGCCTTGGTAGTTGGGAGAGTAGCACTCTTCACAATCATAATCACTAGCACCAAAGTCTACACAAAGAATATAACCACAATCACATACAAGTCATATACAAGCAAAAATATATATGCATGCATGCAAGATGCTAAGTGATGATTTTGGAAACTCAACCAAGCAAGTGCATAGTACTGAATCATAAACAAGTCAAAAACTTGCTAAACCAAGTTTATTTGACACTAAAAAATTTTTCTAAACAATTTCTATACTCAAAATAGTCCTAAACAAGTTTCTGCAAATAAAGTCATTTTAACAGAAGCTAAACATTAAACACATTGCATAAACAGAAAGCTCTTGTTCTCCTGATTCCAACGGTATAAAATTTGCTAAAATCTAACGTGGGAATCAAAAGTTACAAGCAAATCAAATTTGGATACAAATCTGATTTCAAATTCTGTTTTAATTCAAACCCTAGCCACGCGTCTTAATCTTACTGGCGCGTACCGGTTCGCGTTGGATCACGCACGCGAGCCATAGGATCTAAGTGGCGATGCACGGTTCAGATCAAAACATACCGCTTCGCTAAGTGGTTCTATCGCACGTGTTGGATCTAGATCCAATGGCTCTCGATCAAACGACCAAGGTTTGGCGGCGCGCGGCGACGGCGAGCGGCGGAGCGCTCTGTCTGTGGCGGTGCCGGCGTTCTAGGTCGCCCGGGGAGGAAAGAGTGTGCTTACCAGAACCGCAGAGTCGAGGTGAAGTTCAACGTGGAGGTGGCTTGGCAAGGGGCGCACGGCAGGGGCTGCTGGAGTTCGTAGGAGTCGTGCACGGCGTCGGGAGGTTGCAGACGATGTAGTTGCTGAGGTTTCGCGTCGCCCTAGCATGAACCAGATGGATTAGGAGACGCGCAAAACAGTGGCGAACATCCTCGTATGCAAGAGGGGACAAGGGGCGCGCTCTCCTTACCGTAATTGGTCGCCGGAGTTGAGCGGCGGCTCGGTCGATTCGGGAACGAGCAGGACGTCCCGGTCACGAGCAGCGAAGAGTATCAGGAGATGCACGAGATCACGCTGGGCACGATAGTTTGAACCAGAGAAAGGGGGGCGGTCGAAGCTCACCGGAATCAGTCGCCGGAGGTCGTCGGTGCTGCGGGGTTTCGAGGTCGAATGCGCGCAGCCTGGTGGCGGAGTGAGCGAGGAAAGTGGGGGAAAATGACCGCGGCGGCGAGGGGTTTAAGTAGCCAGAGCGGGGCGTGGAGTTACTCGCGGAATCAAGGGGATTTAACGCGGCAGTGACTGCGGCGAGAGTGGCGCAGGCGCGCGTGATTGACAAAGACGACGACGGGGTCACGGGTCCACTTGTCAGCGAAATAAGCAGAAGGAAGGTGGGGTCTGGGTGCAGTGACTCCACGGGTGCGTCGGCGTGTGCGAGAGAGAGAGAGGGGAGCCGGGTGGGCTAAATGGGCTGAGTCTGTTGCTGGGCTCAATTCCTGGCGCCGGCCCTTTTCCAATTCTTTATTCTATTTCTTTTTCTGTTTTGATTTTTTTGGATTGGTTTTCAAATGAATTCAAACTCTATTTGAATTCAAATCTTTTTGGGATTTTTGCAGTGTGCAATAGTCACAAAACTTGGCATAAAACCATGTGGTCACTTTGAATTGGCCTGGTCATTTTTGGAAAGACAAAATAACAGTGACTTAGCACTTGGTTTGCAAAAGATTTGAAAATGGTTTTGAACCCATTTTTAAATTGTAAAATTTTGTTCTAACTCCACACTCAAACCAAACAACAAGGGAGACAACCAAACTTGGTTTAAAACATTCAAGCACTCAAATGGGGATGGCCATTTGATTTAAGTTCGCTCACATAAAATGATAGCACTATGTGCTTCAGTTTTCTTGATTTGGTTTGAAATTGATCTCAAAACTATATGCATTCATGAATGATATGCAATCTTTGAAATCATGATTTTAGGGATGTTACAACTTTGCTTCATATGATGCATATATTCTCAGCACGGGAGTAGATGCTTAGAGAATTCATAATAAGGAGCATGAAACCAAGTCTACTCAATAGTCATTGAAAGCTATGAAGAGAAACCAACTCAATAATAATAAGTAGCATGAAACATAAACATAAGCAACATTGCAATGCTCATAATAAGGTATGATAGAGTGGTATCTCGCTTGCCTTTGTTTGAAGAGCACAATATAAATGACAAGGCACCTCTGAAGTTCACATGAAGACTAGAAGTAAAGATATCAGAGATACAAGCATCAAAGTCATGACATAATTAACCAAGTTTTGGAACAAACACAAGAATGACAACTATGCTCTCAAGAAGGTGCTCATAGAATAAGTGGTGACTCAACAAAATTGTGAAAAACGGTTTTGTGAAGGCTTGAAAGGCTTCCCAATGCTGAAAGGAAGGTACTCATTAGCTTTGAGCTCTCATTGCCCCTATCATAGGCATCTTCATGTGGTTAAGGTGAAAGTGAGGTCCACTCTGAATCATATGCTTGACAGACCATAGACTGGAAATCCCAAGTCCCTTGAGTACGAGGGTCGCTCTGCATGCTACTCAACTTTGGTCACCTGAAAGTTCTTGTCATTGTAAATACATGCATATCATCGAGAATCGCCAACGGGGTACCCCTTGCACATGGTATAGGAGCTTTCCCATAACCAAAATGACAAGGCAAGCAGACAATGAACATCTCAGCAATATTTTTATTTACCATATGCATAGCTTTTTATTGAGGACGCTTCATAGATGCTCATTATGGTGTTGCTGCATGTTTCCACCATGATTAAGCATGGCTTAGGCTAGAGGCCCAGGCGTTTCTCTAACACAATGTATAGACACCATGAACTCACAAGATCCCCTTTTATTTCACATCATCGACATCCGTAAACAAAAGAGCAAAGAATCAACTGGATGAGATATCCAACAGGTGTTGAAAGCGTTCCCCGTGTCAGCACGGTTCTGCTGACTCCCAATTTATAATTAGCAAGCATATAACTTTCATGGACTAGTCACAATGGTTTAGAATTATTAAGCGCAAGGAATAAAGTGTGCCATCAAGTCCATGAGAGCTTTACTAACTAACTTTCTCAAAACAGACAAACATTTTTATTTTGGAAGAAAACACGACATATATAAAATATGCACTGAACTAGCAAATGATGCTAATAGGTAGGTATGGTGGACATAGTGGCAATATTGGTTTTGGGGAGTTGGAAGCATAGGTAGAGCACATACTCAGTGCAAGTGAAGGCTAGCAATAGAGAGGGAGCGACAAACGAGAGAGCAATAGCTGTCATAATCATGCTTGCAACAAAACATGACTAATTATGGCATGAAAGTGATACAAGAACTCTGAGGCAAAATAAATCATAGAGGCTTACTGACTATTGATTAGTCATATGCATGCGTGAGCATGTGCCAAGTCGATTCACATGAACAGTCAGAGGAGGATACCACAATATCATACCAAAGTATGAATAAAACAATGCAAGCAAACATTCATATGACATGCTACAAACTATTAGAAAGATGGAGCTAATCATAGACAAGCAATAACTACTAAGCATCCATAATGACATACACCTTACACAAACAGGCTAAGCATGCTCACAATGCTGAGTATATGTGCAAAAATGAAAAAAAATAGAGTTTATTACCAGCCTCTTACCACACCTCGAGTTGTCTTAATCTTCATTATTGCCCTTTACTTGTGTGACTTGAATAGTTAACATGAAATCAAAATCCACTGTGGACGGCTGAACCCTGCAAATAACTCACAAAACCAAAGAAGAACAACAAATATTTTTGGTGTTTTTGATTTTTTAGAAACAAGCAAACAAAGAAAAACCAAACAGAAACAAAGCAAACCAAACAAAGCAAAATCTTTTTGGATTTTTCTTTTAAGGAAAACCAAAGCAAAGAAACAAACCAAGAGAAACAATGAAAATATTTTTGGTATTTTTCGGTTTTTAAGAAAGAAGCAACAAGAACCAAAAAGAAAGCGAAACAATGGATATACAAAGAACCGACCGAACATGATATATATATGAGTGTGATGTCGGTGTACCTCCCCCCAAGCTTAGTATTTTGGCCTAAGTGGGGCTCAATAGCGCAGATAGTACCCCCATGCTGGTGGGTCATCATAGGAATGATCATAGTCAGGCACTTGCGATGAAGAAGAAGACGCGCCCCAATCAAATGAGGGCTACTGGTATGAAGCCTCTCCCATGTTGGAGGGCTGAACCGAATTGTATTCGGCATCCTCTTCAACATTCTCCTCTTGCTGGGAGAGTTCCCCCACATAAGTGTCAACCTCCTCCTCCGTAAGCAACCATCCTTGCCTGTTATCATAGTTAAACAAAGTAGGTGAAGGCAAATAAACTATTTTCTCAGTCCTACCCTTTCTCCGACCTTGCTGGGCAAAAGATAATTCATATGGTAAACTTCTCACATTAGCCCCAAAGGAAACAAAACCATGGTAAATCATGGATTCAAGATCAAGCCTCTCTATGGGGAACTGAAAATCTGAATAATGAGGCTCTAGACCATGGAAAGCTTGCAACCTAGAAGCAATGAGACCTCCACAAATTCCACCCTTCTCATGGTTGGTGGTGAGATGGTGAGCTATCAGAGTACACAAACTATAAGATCTATTCCTATTCAGAGCAGCTGCGATAAAAGCTAGATCAAAAGAAGACAACTTTCTAGCAATCTTTCTAGCAAGAACACACTTGGTAATGAAATAGGCAAAGTATCTAATAGCTGGGAGCTGAATGTTCCGAATTTTACCACTTTCCTTTGAGAAATCAAAACCTTGGCAAATATCAGCATATAATTCCATAAGTGACTTGGGCATCTCCTTGATCTTCTCACAAGATCCCCATTGAGGTACTCTAATTGCTGCACAGAAATCAGCAAAAGGCAGGTCGACAGGTATATTATATATTTTGTAATGGACCATGGGATTAGAAGTAGACCAAGTGAACCGAAAGTCCTACACAAAGGCCATGGTTAGCTTAACATATTGGAATGGTTCACCTTCAACAAAGTGTTCCAACCCTGCATTAGTAACCATAGTTTGGAAATCTTGGAAGATCCCCGAAGCTCTCATAAATTCATTGCATGGATATATGGAAGGAAAAACTGCCTCCTCACGATGAACCTTCATTGGCTCATGCACCATCAAGTCATATTGGTTCAGTGGATAAGCACTCATCTTCCTTGCTGAAATTTTTAGACAACCATCAAACCAAGTGATTTCTAAGTTGATAAATGATGAGCAACTACTATATGGACTTGCTAGAGGACTACACATGCATCAAAACAAAGTTTCTAAGCAAATAACAAGCATGCAACCTCAAACAACCTGTCACCTATAGCGGCAAAATACTCAAGATACAATCTACCAATCACAAATCTAATTGGACAAGTGGAGGAGGCACATACCAAGGAGCAATCCCTCCAAAAATCAGCACTTGTAGTAGCAACAGTTTGTAGTAGCAACAACAAAGCAACAGTAGCAGTAACAGCAACAGTGAAACATGAGCAATAGTAACAATAACAATAACAGTAGGATTCGAGTGCGGTAGGCATAGGGGTTGATGGACGGGCGTTGCATGGACGATTCTAAACATGTAACTTCAAGATCTAGGATAATGCACATAAATAATAACAAGCATCCAAGTACTAAACAATCATAGGCATGTGCTCCAAATATAGTCATACGTGCTCACAATGAGAACTTGTACAACATCTTCTGTCCAGCCAGCTCGTGGAAGCGGCGCCTCTAGGGAACTACTGGCAATTAAGGTGCTCCTTTTAATAGTGCACCGGAGCAAACCATTAACACTCAGTGAACACATGTGATCCTCACACCACAACCATCCCCTCCGATTGTCCCAATTATTGTCACTTTGGGGCCTTTGGATCCGAACAATGATATGTGTACACAACTTGCAGATAAGATCACAAAAAATACTATCATAATGATTCAATAATAAGTTCAGATCTGAGATCATGGCACTCGGGCCCTAGTGACAAGCATTAAGCACAACAAGTTGCAACAAAGTCAAATAGCACTAATAGAGATACTAGGCACTATGCCCTAATAGATCTTATTCGATTACATGATAGAACTCATCTAATCCCTACCATCCCCAAACCTACAGCGGGGGATTACTCACTCATGGATGAGGGAAACATCGGTTGTTGATGGAGATGCGTTGGTGATGACGATGGCGATGATCCTCTCCAAACCCCCCGTCCCGGCAGGGTGCCAGAACGGAGTTTCTGGATCTGAATCTTTGTTTCTGGTGGTGGCGGCGGAGCAGAACTCTTTCTGGAAAACTATCGACCCCCCTCGGCTTTTAGGTCGAAAGGAAACTTATAGGCACAGAGGGAGGCCGAGGGGGTGCCTGGGGTGGATGCACCCCCTCCAGGAGCGGCCAGTGGTGGGCCCACACCTAGGGTGGGTGTGGGCCCCCCAGGCCTCCTCTCCTTCTCGTCTTCTGGCTCCGTGGATCTTCTGGTGAAATATAATTTTTGGCATATTTTCCGGGATTTTTCCTGATAGTTCATTTTCTGCACAAAAACAAGACATCAAGGTAATTCTGCTGAAAACAACGCCAGTCCGTGTTAGTTGTATCCAAATCACACAAGTTTAGAGGAGAAACAATAGCAAAGTGTTCGAGAAAGTAGATACGTTTTGGACGTATCATCTAGGATTTCTCCATCTCTCCAAGAACAAAGGGAGCTACTCACAAATGGAAGAAATCAACAACATCATCATAATCAAATAAATGAATAAAAGTACGGGGATGAATCTAGTGCAAACCATAATTGAATATGGAATTACAACAATATCTAATATATGGAAGATGGATGTAGCAATGGTGATGGATATGCAGTGGTTAATGATGAAGGGGATGATGCGATGTCCTCCAATGATCCATGAAAAAGTAAGGATTTCCCTTCTTCAAGTTCTTCCTCCATATCCCTCTCTGATGTGGTATTTCGAGGCTGGAAGTTTCTGTGAATATCGGATCTCAGATTCGTCTTCACGTGGTGAGAGTATTTGACAAGGCGAACATGCTGCCACGTGGTACGGGCGGGCAGCACGGGCAAGTTCTGCCTGTACCAGTGGTTGTTAAGCTCCCTAGAGCCTCCCTATGTGTTTTCCAATATCCCAGGTGCGAGAAAAAAATAATTAAATGGAATTTATCACTTAGAAATATCATATTAGTACATAATATGACCATCCCAATTGATATATTCAAAAGAGACTTAGTAAATCGGATCATGTTGAAACAAGGACAAAAGGTGCGAGCGAGGATAGTAAAATGTCAAAAATCCTACTCTATTTGTGCAAAAACAAAAGGTAAATATGCATCAATTTTGGACTTATCAACTTCCCCAAGCTAGGATCTTACATGTTCCCAAGCAAGATGGTGGCTTATGGACATGGCATCATGTTCATGAGGCATGCGTCGTTATAATAAATGAGGCAAAACATGAGACAAAATTACAATATCGGATATAGAATTGCATGATGAGTTATATCACACCCTCACACATCGCATGACTTAGAGGCTTGCACACCTTTTGTATCAATATGTTACAATAAGTTTTTAAGGGTTAAGAAAATTATAGATTCACCAAGTTCAATTAGTTGAGAACTTATTCGAGAATGAATAATTCATGATCATTGCTTGAGTTACTTTTTTCAATCTTGTCCTTTTTCTTTGCCCTGAAATTCTTTGATAGCCGAGTCCTTTTCTTTTTCATTCAACAAAATCACGTGATCATGTTTAATACTCTTTATGGCTCTTAGACTCAAACTTAAGACTATAACATGCTATCAAGAATTACTTCTAAAAATTAATCAATACTTTGTTTGTGTGGTAACTCTAAAATCACAACAGTGGTAAAAGTATCATAGCACTCATCCTAATTCATACATCTAATGTAGTAATTATGGATCAGAAATTACGCCGAATATCATAAAGTCTCGAAATTCAATGAATATAATTCTTTTCTTAAACTAAAGGAGTTTGAAGATGATGAAACTAATGTGAATTCTGGAATTAAAACCTAACATCATGCGGGAAAGTAAACATGCTAAAACTAGAACATAGATTATAAGGTGTTATAGATCTACCCAAGCTTGGGATCAAGCCAGCAGGATCAAATTATCCCTCATGATTATTTGATACCATGATGTTCTTCAGTTTGCGGGAGACACCCTAGAGCTACGAAGGCTGACGCCCAACGTCTTCTTTGTTGCCTCAAGGATCATAATGCGAACCTTACATTGCTTGCTGATTATTTCCAACTAAGCCACCATTGCCTTATACAAATCTATCGTTTGCTTTTGCGCTTTGATAGATTGAAGGATGATGTCGATGTTGGCTTCCAATCCTTTCATTATTTTCAAACCCATCTGATCAAGATAACGGCGCAACGGTTCAATATGCTTAGAAGATTCTAGAGATTTTACCTTGATTTTATTGATATGTCGACCGAGCTTGTCTAAGGAGGTTTGGATCCTAATTCCTAATGCTTTAGTTTCTCCAAGTAAGATTTCCTTCATTCTTGGTGTTGAGTTGTACTTCTTCGAAATCACCTTTTGACCTACCATGAGATTGAACAGTTTTTGTCAGTCTTTCACTATCTCCATTAGATTAAATCCGTCTTCGGCTCCTAACTGATTGGTCCAGACTTCTTTTTTCCTTCCTTCCCTTGGAATCCTCTGTGACCTTCGAAGAAGAACCTTGATAGTCTTCTTTGGCTTGAACGATGCTCCACAGATGAGACATGGCTGCAGGATCTTTGGGAAGGAAGGAGTGTTGCAAAGGAAATCTGTTTTGACAAGAGAGAAAGAGAGAACTTCTAGAAGGCTTATGGAGGGTCAGAGACATGGAAAAACTCGTACTAGAAGAAAACTGGCCGGGCCCGAAAAGAATCCCAACAAATTAGGAAATAAATAGGATAAAGGAAGAATTAAAGGTGGTAACGACCACTACAACAGGAGGGTGCCTGTACGGAGCGCCCGTGCCAAATTTTATTCCAAAAATTAACCCGAAGGAAGTCGTTACAAATTTTACCGAAATAGGTGGTATGGGCGGGACCCGCCCGTATGGTCCGCCTGTATTGGTAGTTACCAACCCTTCCATGTCGATATATATATTTTGTTTCACAAATTTAGAAGAAACAAAATGAGAAAGAAAAGCTGAGAAGTTAACGATCACTGGTATGGGCATAGTGCCTGTACGTCCTGGTCGTACCGAATTCGGAAAATTGAACAAAAAGTAGCTTGAGGTACAAAGAGTTTAACGACCACTACCGCCCGTCAGTACCAGGTTCAAAAAACTGGTAGTGAACTTAGAAAATCACAAGGACTTTGAAAATGCGGACGAAAATGGCAAAACAACAATTAGAACATAATTAAGTCAAGATTTTGATTACCTTGTAGTAATGAGATAACTTAGATACCTTTTTCTCCCTTTAACTTTTGAATTAACTTCTTCTTCCCTTTGAACAAGGTTGGTCACAAAAAATCGCTAAAACCATTGAAAGGAGAAACGAAAAATTTTCTTTTGGGATGTGCGGTTCCTCATAGTATACAGATAGATGACACATTTTTCTGGTGATTTGGTCTCTTCAATATCCATAGGTGTGTCTGCTTGTTCTTCCCTTGTTTGGAGGACCTACAAATCAAGTTTTTGCAAAAGCAAAGTCCAACGAATTATCCTTGGTTTAACGTCGGTCCTTTCAAGGATTTCTTTTAAGCCTATATGGTCAGTATGTATTCTTACTTTTGAATTAATTATGTAAGATCTAAACTTATCACAAGCGAAACAACAGTGAAAAGATCATTTTCTGCCATAGGGTAATTCTTTTGAGTGCCATTTAAAGTGCGACTAGCATGATAAATGATATTGAGTTCATCACCATCATACTGGCAAAAGATTGGTCCCACAACTTCATAACTAGCCTCATAAAATAGATCAAAAGGTTTCTTCCAATTAACTGGCTTGATAATAGGAGCATTAAGAAGGGCTTTCTTTAATACAGTGAAAGCAGTAAGACAATTTTCATCAAAAGTAAACGTAGTGTCCTTGATACCTTTGATCCGGGTTTACGGATGCAGTATAACAACTTTTTCCCTAGTAGACCTAGGTTTAATCGAACCTTATTAATCAAAGCTAAAAGGAATTAAAATAAGGACACGTTTACAAGATTTTTTTTTGTTTTACCTTTGTTTACCATACCAATTTAGTTTACTTTATATCGTGGGTTGTTTCATTAGGACATAGGCTAGGGTTAAAGCTCCACCTGCAGCTGCACATCATATGGGATAAAAGATAGAGATTTCTATTTTCGTGCCCCTAGTTCGTTAGTTGTACTCAGTTTTCCCCAGCCGCTTAACTTTTCCTCACTTATCCCCTCCCTCTATTATGAAACCCTCGCCAACGCTCGGACGAAGGGATGTCGCCAGGTCAAAGGCTTGACTGTTCCATGCTGACCAATGGGACCACGTTTGGGCGGGCCGTGCGTTGAGCGTTACATTACGCGGCATAGACCGTTACATGCTGACGGGTGGGTCCGTGTTGGTATGGGTCCTGCATACATGGTGAATGGGGTGGGGCCGCGTTGGGACAGGTATTGCATACATGGTGAAGGGTGGGGCTGCATGGAGACACGTCGGACCGGCCATTCTCGCTCACCCAAAGCATTCGCTTCCCCTGATCCTGGAACAGCTCCCACACCGCCCCTCTGCTTCCCGGCTGTCGTGCTCTCCTACCTTATGTTGTCCTTGAAGGGAATATGCCCTAGAGACAATAATAAAGTTGTTATTATGTATATTCCAAGTTTATGATAACTATTTATTTTGCATGCTATACTTTTATTAATATGGAAATGTTAATACATGTGTGTTTAATAAACAAATAGAAAGTTCCTAGTTATGCCTCTCTTATAAACTAGCTCGTTGATTAACAAGATGATCAAAGGTTTCTTGATCATGGACATTGGATGTTGTTAATAACGAGGTCACAACATTATTGGAATGGTGTGATGAACATTCATCTGAAGTATAGCATTACGATCAAAGTCATTGTGTTTATATTGCTATAACATCATATGAAGTAATCTTAATCCTTAGACCATGAGATCATGTCAATCACTAACACTAGAAGAGTATCTTGATAACATCAAACATCACACTGTAACAGGGTGACTATAAAGGTGGGTTTAGTGCTACGAAGGTGTTATATTGAGGCTCATGGATCAAGAGTGGAATTTGTCCATCCCGATGATGGATAGATATACTCTGGGCCCTCGCGGTGATATCACATTAGTTAGCTTGCAAGCAAGTGATTTGATCACTAGAATGTTATATCACGGGAATGGGAAAAGAGTGCATGTCGATAACGAGATCAAAATAGGTATGGAGATACCGATGATCGAATCTCGGACATGTAATATATCGCGAGACAAAGGGATTGAGTTAAGTCATCGTTGAATGTGTGGGAGTCAGTACGGATCTCTAGGTCCCGTTGTTGATTATTGATCGGAGAGGGGTATCGATCATGTCTACATTATTCACAAACCGTAGGGTGACACACTTAAGGTATACTGACACCATTCGGAGTAAATAATATGCTAGAGAATGAAAAAGAAAGCGCAAGAATTTATTTCACTAGACACCGGAATTATTTCGATTGAAATTGCTGAAACTGGTTCTGCATGTGAAATTGAAATGTTGTTAGGGGTTTTATGTGAATGTTTTCTAATTAAATTAATTAAAAAAATTATGAATAAATAAATAAATTTATTTAAATGAGATCTTGCATTAAATTTGGTGGAAATTTAATGCATGTGAGTGGATTTTTGAGTGGAGGAATGTTTATGCGAGTGGAGGCTTTTCATTTTGAGTGGGAGCTCCACCCACATGAATGTGGAAGAGGTGGGGCAGCCACCATGGCTGTGGCGCCATGCCCCTTGGGTGCCCCTCCCTATAGAAGGCCCCCTCTCCTCCTCTCACAACACACCTCCTCGTGAAGGATATCTCTCCCTCCTTTAGAATTTCCCCATGGTCTCGGATCAGCAAGATACATGTTCCCGATGGCTTTTTATGAAAGGATTTGTTGCTTCCGTTTCTTCGCTAGAGAGAGGGCGCGGAGGTTGTCGGGATACCCGAACGTGTGTGTGATCACAGATACACCATTGCTTTGCGGTGCTGGACTCGATGGTGCTGGACCTGCTGGACCGGATGGACTTCTTCTCGATCTTGAGATCGGCAAGCGTTCAACTGCATCATCCACAAGTACAACCTCATTAACGTTTTTTGGTCTTCGAGGGTATGTATTCTATGGATGTATATCCACCCGTTGCTTGTATCTAGTAGATAGATCTTGGTACTTAGTTATTCCCATCGTAGGAATTTTTTTGTTTTCTATGCTGAGAACCCTACAGTGGTATCAGAGCCAGATCTATGCGTACATGCTTTGCACGAGTAGCACACATATGAGTATGTGGGAGATGATGATCATGTTATTTCTTATTGCTTCTTACTTGTATTTTGGATATTGGTGGCATAGTGGGATGATGCGGCCCGGACAAACTTTACATGTCCTCGCACATAAGACCTGTTCCACGCTTGACATACAACTAGTTTTGCATAAGTGTCTAGCGGGTGTCTGTCTGTCCTGCCATAGTCAATATCTAATTTAAAACGAGTTGTTAATAATTTGGGATAATAGTAGATAGAAAGAACGCTCGTAAGGATTCCTATTGAAACCAATAAATATAGGCCTGCTTGCCATCCACACCAGAATAGATAGAGTTTTCCGAAGAAACCTGCTAGTGGAGGAAGGACTCCTAGGGATAAGAGACATTATCCTCGTTGTGGTTCCATTATCGTAGGTAAGAAAGGTTCTATCTTCGAAAGCCCTAAGCCATGCAAAATTTGCAATGGATAAATTAGAAGAATCTAGT
This sequence comes from Avena longiglumis, assembly GCA_030063025.1. Taxonomy (NCBI): domain Eukaryota; kingdom Viridiplantae; phylum Streptophyta; class Magnoliopsida; order Poales; family Poaceae; genus Avena; species Avena longiglumis. Next base: position 103,126,461 of record CP125975.1, on the reverse strand, counting down.
TTAGATTGTTGCTGGGCTAGTGTTATGATATGGTAATGTTGTAAGTGAATGTATAGTCGATACTCTTACAACACAACTAACGTGTAAGTTCCATAGACCTTGGCCTTACACACAAAGGAATGATAAAGATCATACCACGATGAACATGATGGTTATAAGGTGCAAGAACCATATCATTTCACTTTTCACATATGATGTTTGTTGCATCTTATATTGCTTCTTTGGAGTTTTGGTAGCATTATAAGATGATCCCTCATTTAGATATCAAGATAAAAATGTATTCTCCCTTAAGTATGCACCGACTATGTTTTGCTGCTTCAAGAAATCACGTGATGATCGGTTGTACTTGAATTCACGAACATACATCGGGTGTAAGACTGTTTTACACACGCGAATACTAAGGTTCTTACTTGGGGAGCCTAGCATGTACAGACATGGCCCCGGAACACGGACCAAAAGGTTAAGCATGAGTCATATGTTTGATATGATGCCAATATAGATGCTCGCCTTTGAAGCTACACCGACTCACATGATGATCGGACTTGGTGTAGTGGATTTGGTTCATGTAATCACCAAAAAGACATGAGGGATGTCGTTTTTGAGTGGGAGTTCATTTCTAATTTGGATTAGTAGAACTCAATTTATCATAAATTAAATCAAAGTGAATTTGCATAATTTGTTGTAGTCATTGGCATTCGTTCACCACTTTATGCTTAGTTGTAATTGAGATAATAGAACTATAGAATTTTGGATATTTACTTTACAAACTGGTATCGTATTGTTTTGCGTGTCAATCTAAAGTTTAAAGTCTTATTGCAAACTTTCAGCAAACTCTGTTTACTCCGTGAAGTTTAATAATTAGTATTAAATCAAGAGTGACAATTCCAGTGTTAGTATCTAAAGTATCATGTTTGCCTCCATGATTCTTGATTTAAATATCGAGATTATCTAGGAGCTAAAAGAATTGTTTCAGAAACCATAATGTGTGGCAGATATAACGATATGTGAAACAATGTTTTTGGTTGCAATATGATAGAGTATAATATATGTTCTCATATTGGATGAGAATTTACAAAGGTTGGAGATGCTAGACATCCTAATCATCCAAAAAAGGTTTTGGAAAGTAACATTATACTCACGATTCTCCTTTATAAGATACATTAGCTTGATCCTGAAAGTTGTCATGATAAGGATGAATATAAGATGTAGGTAAAGTGTTTACTACACTAAAAGATTACTAAATAATGGTTTTTTTAAAGAACGCCAAACATTTGATGATGGTGATCTACTTCAAAGTGCAAGTCCAAAGGTATTAGTATTTTACTATACACGCTTTGGACTATGTGTCATGTATATGGTGCCACTGTTGATGTCTATAGATTCTTTTAAAAGGAAAAAAGAAATGCTGAAAGAGAATACATAAAATATATTTGGCAGAAAATAAAAGACTGGAAATGCCCAGCTAAGGTATATAGATGATATACATGTTTTTTGAAAGAACACCAAACATTTGATGATGGTGATCTACTTCAAAGTGCAAGTCCAAAGGTATTAGTATTTTACTATACACGCTTTGGACTATGTGTCATGTATATGGCACCACTGTTGATGTTGATAAATTCTTTTAAAAGGAAAAAGAAATGCTGAAAGAGAATCTATAAAATATATTTGGCAGAAAATAAAAGACTGGAAATGCCCAACTAAGGTATATAGATGATATACATGTTTTGCTTGTTAAACAATGTGGTTCTTGGGTATTGGATACCGAATTGGTTGGTATGAAATATCATACAGAACAATATAATTCATGAACTATAATGGCCTAAGTAACTAGCAAGAGAATATGTGTTGATGTTCATCGAAAACAAACAAACGGTTGTTTGTATTTCTCGTTGACATCAAAGCTTTCCTTCAAGATTTGTTTTAATAATTGTTATTTAAATCAGGTATTATGAGAACAAAGATTGTTTAAATAATTACCGTATTCCATATAATATGGATGATTTAAAAATCTAGTTGGAGAAATCACATCCATAAAACCCAATGCTAAAATGTCGCAAGACAAATAATTGAAAGATCACTTACAAAGTGACATCGCCGTTTAAATTATATTGGAAATAAAAACATGAAGAAACTCCATATTAATGGATTTTTGGAGTCTTTGATTGGATCAAATGACGCTTGTGAGACTTTCCTCGGGATAATTAAAACTTCGTTTAAAGGCCAAAGAAGAACGAACGACTAAATTATTGGAATTTATACATGTTGATGTATGTAGTCCATTATGTGTAGTCGTAAGCGATGGGTTTTAACTTCATATGCTTTCTCCGGAAATTTGAGTGAATATTCACTTAATGAGTAAGAAGTGTCAAATATTTTAAGATGTTCAAAGACTTTCAAGATGAAGTGGAAAATCATTGTAACAAGAAAATAAATAATTTATGATTTAATCATAAAGGGATTTATTTGAGTTGCAATTTTTAGCAAAACACCTAGATTTGCATCTCCCGAAACACCATAGGAATATGGAGTGTTTTAGATATGTAATGAAACCTTGTTTGGCATGGTAAAAATCAAAGGTGTCATTTATAAAAATGCCATTATATTTTAAAAGATTAAAGTTTTAGAGACTACCGCTTTTACACTAAAAAGAGCTCCATCTTGATCCGTTGAAATGACACAATGGTTTGGGATAAAAAACCCAAGTTGTCCTTTCTTAAATTTTGGTATGCTAAGCATAAGTAAGATGTTTCCAACCAAAGTCAGATGAGCATGTCTTTGTAGGTTATTTCGAATAATCGTTGGGAATTCCTCCATAACACCGAGGACAAAAAGTTTGTCGCTTGAAACATGAAGTTTCTTAAAGAAGGAATTTTTCGCAAAAGTTAAGTAGGAGGACAATAGAACTTTGATAAGGTTAACAAACCTTAGCTATATGTGCTGAGTTATGCAGCGCCAGAAATCATTTCGGAGGCAACATAATGCTCATAGCTTATGTGCCTCAAAGATTGTGGTCACGGAGATCTAAGTTCCTATTGAACCAAGTAGGTCGGGTAAACAATCAAATACTAAGATTTGAGAGTAAATCATTGTTATTTAACAATGATGAACCGACTACATGCAAAAAAGCGATGATGGGCCCTAACTCCGTCATATGGCTTGAAGCCATGAAATCCGTGATAGTTCCATACATGAGAAATCAAGTTTTTTGAACTTGGAAGACCCTCCGGAAAGGTGTAAAACCTATCGGTCGTATTTGGATCTATAAAGAAACAGACATCAATGTTTCACATCTATGAAATAGTTGTAACATCCCAAATTTCATCAAATGAAAATTCATATTATTGCATTCATATCATCATAGCATGATTTTCTTGCACCAAAATTTTCAAACCAAAACCCTATTTGAAACCATATTTAAACCCCACTTTATATATCATATATGTTGCATAGTTTTATTTTATTTTCAAAAGACCCTAGTGATTTTGAGTGAACAGATGTGTTTGACACACTTTTGAATGCTAAGATCACAGTACAAAAATTTGGAAAAGGTTTGAATTCGAACATATTTGAATTAGGGTTTAAAAATCATTTCTGAAAATTAAAACAGAAAAGAAAAGGAGCAAAAGAAAAAAATAAAACCCGCGTTGCCAAACTAGCCCAGACCCACATTCGACCCAACAACCCACCCGAGGTTTTCCCCCTCTCTCACCCGCGCGAGCCATACCCCGCAGTCGCTGACGACTGGGCCCAGTGCCACCTCCACTACTAGGAAAATGGTCGTCTGTGGCACACCTAAAAGGCCCATCCGTGGCGTGCTAGTGGTGCGCCACGGGCCTTGCGCTACGGCTATATCCTACCTTTGGCGCACTGCCTGGTGCGCCAAGGTTATGTCGAGATAGGCGTAGCGCACCTGCTAGTGCGCCACGGATATGTTGGCACGTGCGCTACGCCTTGGATCTTCTGTGGCGCACGTTGCAGTGCGCCACTAAGCTGCGCATGTGCGCTTTAGCTGTAGTGCGCCATAGAAGCTGTGCACTTGTCCACATACACACAAAGGTCATCTATAGTTTGTAACTACAACTAGGCCAACATCAAGCCTTCTGGCTCGGCTTAGGGAACGGGAGGACGCCTTGTCTCGTCATGAACTTCCTATAGTCACCCTGCATCTCTAGGCGATCTTCTATGTCACGGTTATTCGGGATATTTCCTCCGTAGAAAATCCCCCCCGAAGTCATGACATCACGAAATATGATTGCCCCAAACTGCTGCTGGATGCGATACATCTCTTGTCTAATATCTGAATCAGTGATCTTGGCCTTTGCTTCGGCCCACTGTTTGAGATGATCTGGCAGCGTAGAATTCTGCTGGTCAAGTAGGAACGCCCTCATGTGATGGAGTGCGTAGTAGGCTTCCTTCTTACTGTTTTCCGGCTGCTTCACGCAGGGGAACTCCGTAACGTGGTTGAAGACGTGCCTGCCAAACTTGACCTTCGTACGCACGAAGGTGGTGCCTTCCGTTGAGGCAAAGCCAGTGAGAGCATCATCCAGAACTTCCTTGATCTTGTCATAGGTTTTCTTCTTTTATAGACTCTCCGAGTCGAAATACGTGGCGTGGGAATGCTTCAGCGATAAGGAGATGAGCGTGCAGTGTTCATCTCTGCGCAAAAAATTCAAATGGAATGTGTTGGAAAAAGAATGATGATAATCTAATAAAGCCAATCGACGGTGGCGAGTGAATAACGACTTACTCGGGAAAGTAAGGCACGAGAATGTATTCCTTTGTCTTGTTCGCCACGAGGATTCTTTTTAGGTACGAGGCCACGATACGTCGTTCGGCGGGGGAACCCAAGCAGCCGTCACGCATGTAGTAGGGGTCCACTATAGCGATGCCCGGTGTGTTCTCTCTAATGATCTGCATGGCCAGGCTGAGAGAAAACAGACGGACCATGGTATAGTGCAGCGGGTATAGGTGGAACATATTGAAGATGTCGTCGAACCGCAGGAAGAACAGATCCGCAGGGGCATTGTCGATGAAGCCCAAGCCTGGTGGCACCTTAACCACGAATACCGGGTGCGAGGGATCTTTCTCCAATAGAAGGCGTCTCTCTATCGTCAGCACGCCGTCATGCACACTCTGCAGTTCCGAACTAGCGAGCGTCCGCAAATTCTTAGGTAGCATGGGCACACCCGCCACATGAATCCTCCACATAATACCCTTGGGTCTTGGTGGACCGTCCCGAAACCTGATCGGATTCCCAGTTGTTGACGCCACCGGCTGGCTCGAGCTGCTAGATTTTCTTTTCCTGCCCTTTTTTCCTTTTGGAGAGCGGGCAAGCACCGCAATCTAAGCATCGCCCGCCCTATGTAGTGTGTGAGGGCTTATAATAAAGGGCCGGTTGGTTGCATCAGCTGGCTCTGTAAAGGCGCAAGCTGGAGGCGTCTCCTGAGAACCAAACAGACGCTTGGTGATAGTGGCTTTCTCTGTGGGGCCACCAGCTAGGTCTTCATTGCTAAATTGAGTGTTGAAGAAGTGATCATTCCAGTCTTCGTCGTCCTCGGCCGGATCCTGCGCCATGTGCATATCATCAACATGATCATCCGACCCACCACGTGGAGGTGACGGCGAGGGCGGTAAGGGGGCCTTTCCACCGCTTGTCGCTGGCACGACAAACGGTGCTGTTGTCTGTGGCGTGATGGCCCCTGCCATCCCCAAACGGATCATGCTCTTTGTCCATTGCAAGAATAAGCCGAAGCAACTTTTGAGGACAGCCGGCTCTTCTTCATCCGCTCCTGGGGGTTGAATGGGAGGTTCCAGGTCGTCGCAGCCCCTTAGCACCCGACTAATTTTTACCCTGTGCACGCTATCTGGCATCGGCCTTGAGTGGAACGTGCGCTGCAAGGGTTGAACAATGGTACCCTTGGCAACATCCCTCAGCTCGTTGCTCACGTAGCATAAGAGAGTGCAAGAAACATCCGTCTGCGGAAAACATGTACGGCATCGTCAGAGATGCCATAAGAGTAATAGATGGCGTGAAAGGCGGTAAAGCAATTTGTTTACCGTGATGGCATCGAGATCGGCTAATGTCGAGGCACCGCATACGGCGACGGGCGTGCAAGAGATGGAAGGGCTGCTTGATGGCGCGGTGCTGGCCACCAGTGTATTCTCCCTACCGCCGGGTGCTTGGAGCTCCGGTGCCACCGTGATGATGGCAGGGGGGCACCAACATGTACTCCGGCGCCGCGGTGATGGCAGGGGGAGTCACCAACACTTGCGGCACCGCGGTGCTAGCGGGCGGAGTCACGAACACGTAGTTCGCCTGATTCGTCGGTGCCATGTTGTTCGAGTGGCTGCTGACCATGCTTGGAATCGGGCACGGACCTACTCGACCACCCGCACTCCAGTTTGCTATTGAATCCACCAAGGTAGGCAGGAAGGACGTGAGGGTGATTGCCAGGTTGTCTTGGACGATCTGCGGGATCCGTTCCACTTGTTCCTTAAGTTCTTGAACCTCGCGGTTTTCCTCCTCGCTCCTTCCCGACGGTGCCACATGCGTCCTCTGCAGTGCACCAAAATGATCCACCCCATTCTTACCCCGAGGCCGGCCAGACGGCCAGCCGACGACGGCTTCTTCGTAACTGGCTCTATTTTCTTGGCCCAGTTCATGGCCCTGTTAAAAGGGTTATCCCACCGGGTGGCCGCCGTCGACCCCTGGGATGAGGAACCCTGGGATCCATGACTAGCAACAATTTCCTCCTCCCGCAGAAGAAGTAACAATCAATCATTTAGATCATCGATTAGAATGCAATCGAGTTGATCCATGGTAATTAGATTACTTACCACAATTTCCTCGAATTCCTTCACCGCAGGATCCGCGATGAGTTGTTTGGTTTTTTGGGCCACATGGTAACGGGCCCTGATGAAGTTTCGAACCTGCCCGGGTTTGAATTTCGCAAAGGGGTTTTCTATCCCCTTGGATCTATACTCTTCGTCCTCCTTATTCCATTTGGCCTCCGCGGTTCTGTATCCACCAGATCCGAGATGGTGATCACCTATATTCATCGCCTGCAACACCTTTCCCCGATTACTATTGGCCAGGGCTCTTTCGGATTCACACCTCTCCTTGAACTTCCGGAACTGATCTTTGGTGATCCTCGGGTCAATCTTCTGGATCTCCTCGAGACTTTTACCTTCTTTATAGATCTTCTTCTTTATCCGGGTTCTCCAGCTGGCCAGGGCGGTGCCCATCTTTGTGAGGGCGGATTTGTTTACTTCGTTCCCATGATAATTTGTGTTCTGATACTTAGCAAGGAACTTGTATCTTGCGTGCAGCTTTTCGAAGAGGAGTGTGCGCAAGTGGCCATTATCTTTATGCCGGAGATTCTCGGTGTTGATCGAGATGGTTGTCCGGGTGATCGCCGCCACTTGCCCACCGTACCCTCTGACGACAAGGTCGGGCTCCAAAGGAACCCCTGATGGTCTCACTTCGGTAATTTCCTCCCTGACCGTGCCGACCGTGTTCGGGCGCCGTTCCTTCGGCTTCTTCTTCTTCTTCTTATTAGGAGGATTGCTACCACTCCCTGTGCCCTCGCCGCCATCAGTGGTTTCATCGTCCGCCGTTCCTTCGGCTTCTTCCTCTGCGTCTTCCATCTCATCATCCTCGCTCTCCGAAGGATGGTATTCTTCATCGTCTTCTAGCCACTGGGCCGCCTCCCAGAATGTCAATTGTTTATTCGGAGGTCTGAGTTCTCCTTCAGCGCTGATGCGCTTAGAACATCCAGCCTCGTCATTGTCGCATATCTTTGCACTAATAAGAAACAAATAATTGGTTAAATGCACGGAAAAATCCGGCATGACCTTTGCTAATTTTCTTAAACTAGGATTGCCCGATTTCTGCCGAAACGGAAGTTAATAAGCATTCCGGCAAAAATCGGGACTCATTTCATACAAGAACCTGCATAAATGACATAATAAAGTGCTTCATACAAGCACAAGCACAATTTCAAGGTGCTGTTGTCCCAGCACAGATAGTAGTAGAAGCACGGTAGCACCACAGATAGTAGTAGCCAGAGCAACACTAGGATGGATATAAGGAACAAATAGTAGTAGCAGCACAGATAATAGAAGTAGTAGCATCACAAGTAGCATAGAAGTAGTAGCAGCACAAGTAGGGTGGACATATAGTATGTGGATGTTCTAGACTAAGAAGAAGAGCAAGCACAACAAGGACAACAGCAAGCAGAGCAAGCACAACACAACAAGCATATTGCTGTCATTTGTACTATTTTAGTTCTGTGAACAAATGACAATAAATGACCAAGTGACAACAAGCAAATGAGAATACAACAATCCTTGTTGTCATTTTTACTACTTCATACTAAGGACCAAGGATTTCTATACTAGAAGATCATTATAGCAAGTGACAACAAGCAAATGTTGTGAGAAAAAAACACACATGCATGTTTTCCTTTTAACTCCAACAAACATTTTGGCTTCTACAGACAGACGACTATGCAATCTTGAGTTACAAACAAACCTTTGATGATCAGGAAGAAAGGAACAAGGTTTCAGAATCTCTCATAGACCAATCGTGACCCGCTGGATCATCAGGATAATAAGAACAGCAGAAAAGAACAAGTTGACGAAACTTTGATGATCAGGGTAATATAAGAACAGCAAGACTGGGACATCAGGGTAACAAGAACAACAGAAAGAATGGATCATCGGGGTAATAGGAACCATGTCATTCAAAAGTTCAGACTAGACATACAGACAATCACTATCATCGCCTCGCAAAAGCTAAGTAGGTATTCAGTGACGGTAAGAAAAAATTAAGTTGGCAAAAACAGTGGAAACTAATCGTCATTTCCTGTATTCAGAACTCAAACTCGGAAAGCAAATACATGGCGCTAGCTAAGTACTCAGTACAGAGAAAGCCACTACTCTTCAGGCGCCCGCCACATCCAAACTCCAAACCATACCACGAAACGCCGCATCCAAAGCTTAACAAGATCACCACCTCGCAACTTTTGAATCAGAAACTAAATATACGTATCCAGTGACAGTGAAAAAACCAGTTTAGAATACTAGGAATTCGCTACGATTCTCTCCAACCAGTGTGCTCTTAGCAAACAGAGATTCAACAGATGATATAGAATTTCAATTTGCTTATATAGCTGCTATCATTTTTTAGGAAAGAACTAAATTTCCGGCCTGTCCACCTAAATCTAGACCTAAATAAACCTAAACCTACAATGAATCAATGCCTAAGCCTAAGCCTATGCCTAAACCTAAACCTAAATCAACCGAGAAGTGGAGAGGGGAGAGAGGGAGAGAGGGGAGAAGGCTCACCTCTGAGACGAGGATGACGACGAGCGCGGGGGCGAGGCGGCGTCCTCCTCCTCCTCAGCCTCGAGCGGCGGTGGCCTCCTCCTCCTCGAGCGGCGGTGGATCCTCCTCCTCGGCAGCGACGGCGACCTCCTCCTCCACGGATTGGCAGCGGCGTGGGCCTCCTCCTCCACAGTCTCCTCCTCGAGTGGCGGCGGCTGGCAGGGCTGGCGAGGCGGCGGATCGACAGCGGAGGCGGGGGCTCGAGAGAGATGGGTGGGCGCGTCTACGGGGATGAGGAACGTGCCTGTGCGTGCACGTGTGGATAAGGCAAAGATAGGCGTAGCGCACTCTGGCATAGTGCGCTACAGATATCCTAGCGCACTATGCCAGAGTGCGCTACGCCTATCTTTGCCTCTAGCAACTGTATAAGAAAAAAATCGTCCCACTATCTAACAGATTCACTATCCTATCCTATTGTTTCTGCCCACTGCTCTATTCTAAACTTCTGAGCACCCAGGTTCGAATCCTGGTGCCCCCTTCTTTATTTTTATTTTAAAAATACTTTTAAATGTTCCAAAAATGCCCAAAAGTGGTAATATATGCCATATTTGTTTTGTTTTTATTTTATAAATACTTTTAAATGTTCCAAAAATGCCCAAAAGTGATAATATATGTCATAAAAGTGGTACAAATAATATGATTCAAAGTATAACTAAATTTCATAATAATTTGTCCATAATAATATGAATTTGGCACAGCCCTACTCGACCACACCCGCACTTTACAATCTTTTTCGACCACGCATTTTACAATATTTGAGCTAGTGTTTTACAATCTTTTTTCCCCTTCTTTGTCGCAGTTGAATAATTTAGACCCGACACTATAATGTTTCTTCTTTCGAACGGGCTACCTTTTTTGGGTAGGGTTGTCCTTTTTCTTCTTGTGATTTATGTTGCTGCATCGTAGTCGTCGTCATCTTCAATCTTTGGATCACCGTACTGGTCGAAGTCTTGCTCGTTGGCGACTCCATCCATTCCGATGATGTTTCTTTTTCCTCTCCTCACGACAACACGGCTAGGCTTTGTCGGGTCGGTAATGAAAAAACATTGGTCCACTTTGGTAGCCAGTACCCACGGTTCATTTTTAGCGGCCACATTCGCACCTGCGGCCTTGGATTTGGCTGCTTTAGGTATAACCATGGTTGTGAAATACCGGTCTTCTCTTTCGACGCTCTTTGCCCATCTGACACGGAACATCGGAACCTTTTCTCCATAGTAGTCGAGCTCCCAGATCTCCTCGATTCTTCCGTAGAATCTTTCCTTCACGTTGTCATCGGTGTAGAATTCCGACGTTACGCCTGAGTTCTGATAATCACACTTGTTGTCCTTTTCCTCCGTGTAGAATGTGTAGCCGTTGATATCATACGCCTGGTAGGTCACCAGGTTTTGCATCGGTCCTTGCAACAAGGTGAATATGATATTTTCCGTGTCAGAAGAATGCGATCGTGGGGGATTATCAAGGAGCATCTGCCTAAACCAACGCGTGAAATCTGAGTTGTGCTCTTTGATCATTTCTCCCTGTGTCCTCTGTATGCCCCGGTCACTGTACTTCTTCTCGATTAACCTTTTGTGATAGGAAAGTACCATACCACTTTTCGAGGTGCTTTCTTCCCTTTCTTGTATCGACTCACGCCGCACACCGGACATGTGGTTTTCTCCGCGTCCTCGCCTCGATAAATGATGCAATCGTTGATGCATACATGATATCTAACGTGCGGTAGATCGAGAGGACAGACGATTTTCTTGGCATCCTCGATACTAGTTGAACATGTGTTCCCCTCCGGGAGACGATCGTGCTAGAATGCCATCATATCGTCGAATCTTGCGTCTCTCAATTTGTGTTTTGCCTTCATCTTCATAGCCTTGAGCGTTAATTCAACCGGGTATCATCGGGCCTGCATCCTTCATACAATGGAGTAACCGCGTCTTTCTCAAGTTGTGCAAGCTTGGCTTTCTCTCTAGCGGCAGCCCTGGCGTTACTCGTCTGCTTGAGAAGAAGCTCTTGCATATAAGGGTCCCGCACCCAGCCTGACGTTGTTCCATCATCGTCTGCTCCTCCGGCATCTAGATCATCATCATCCCGGTCTGCTTCCGCACCTTCACCATCTCCAGGAGACTCTTCATCATCTCGTCTGTTCTCGCCGTGATGATGATCATCGTCATGTTGCCCACCTTCACCGTCTCCATCGTTTTCGTCATCACTTATCCAACGAGTGTATCCATCCATGAAACCATGGCGGAGCAGGTGCGCTTGCAGATTCCAGGAATCTGGGTCAATCACCCAGTTGAGTTTGCATCTTCTTCACGGACATCTTATATCCGTCTTGTTATTTCGTATCATGTCGGCTGTCGCACATTTCAAAAATCTATCCACAATGCCTTCGCTCATTATGCGGACCATTTTTTCCTGCACGGTGTACACGGTACAATTAGAAGTCTATTAGAACCACACAATGAATGCATGCATGCAATGGTCGATAGAAAATTTCGGCAGGACCTATCCTAAAATTAGAGTTTTATGAATGTTAAAGTCTTGCCAAAATGGAAATGAATCAACATTTTGGCAAAACAAATGGCAACTTGTTCACACACAAACACAAGAGAGAGACCGATCCATACACACATGAACATATCATTATCCTCTCCATACACACATGCATATGAGCATCGATACTCTCCATATATATACACACATGACCATCGACGATCCTCTCCATACACACATCATGAGCATCAATCATCTACATACATATGAGCACATCCTTACATGGACAACTTATCGATATCAGAGACCGAGATCGCGAGAAGATGGAAAGGATAGGTGCGCGCGAGACCGGCCGAGAAGGAGATGCGAGAGACCGAAGAGCTTCCTCTATTACTTATGTAACATCCAAGGCAAGTTCCACATGCAAAAAATGGTGAATGAGTGGAGAAATTGAGGTGGGAAGGAGAAGGATCCCGACTAGATATAAGGAGGAAGAAGGGGAAAGTGAAGTGTGAGGTGGTAGTGATCACACATATGCACAAAGTGGAGCTACCAAAAAAATACTGGTCGACACAACAGTGGTGCACATGCCACTAGTGCGCCACAGGAACAAAACACAACCGTGGCGCACATGGACCTAGTGCGCCACGGATGTGTTTGTCCATTTACAGAACAGATAGGCCTCCACTTAGGCATAGCGCACCCCCTCCGCGTGCGCCACGGTTAACCATAACATCCGTACCGCACCTTCCCCATGTGCGCTACAGATATGCGGCATGCGGCCAGCAGGGCCCTGGCCCACACACATCTGTGGTGCACCATCACCATGTGCGCCACAGTTGTTGTAGTTACTAGTAGGGCACTGCCCACAGGTGAGCCACGCCTGTTTTACCCGTGGGGAACTTCAACCACGTGAGCCACGGAAGTTTGGATTACCTATAGCCGTTTTCCTAGTAGTGCTCACCCCTTCGTCCCCAAATCCCGCGACCGTAGACGACGCCGTCACCGCCTGTTTCCCCCTTCACTGCCGCAAATGAATTCGATTAATTGGCATTGATTCGCAGCGTGATGGCCGCCCCTGCTCCGGCTACTTAAGCACCACCTCGCTGCGGTCATTTCCCCTCACCAAGCCCCCACTTAGCGCCCCCAGGCTGCCAGTATTCAAGCTTGCACCGTCCGCTGCCCGACGAACGACAGTGAGTGATTCCGGTGAGTTCCGTCCACCCCGTGCCCTCTGGTTCACCCTGTCATGCTCGCCACCCTCTTGCGCGTCTAACCGTCTCCCTGGTTCATCCTATATCCCCCAGGTCGCCGTCCCCGTCAACCGCCAAAAGCACCCGAAGCACCAACCAACTCCGGCGAGCGATTCTGGTAAAATCTGCACGCCCCTTGCCTTATAGTTTAAACCACTATGTGCGCCGCGTATTTGCGAAGTCACTGATGCCCTTCGCTTGCCTTCGTGTGACCTAGGTCGTCATCTCCATTGCTGTTTGCGAAATCCAGATGCCAGCAGCAACTCCGACGAGCTCCTACGCCTACGTCTGTGCGCCCCTGTCCAAGCCAACTGCACCTTGAGCATCCTCGCGTCCGTGCGAACCTGGTAAGCCACGCCACCATCCCTTTTACCCCCTAGCACGGCCAGAACATCGCCGGCAGTAGCACCATCGCTGCTAGCGCCATCAGCGCTGCTCACTTTTGGTCGCTTGATCCAGAGCCGTAGGATTTAGATCCAACGTCGTAGATAGTTCACTTAATCAAAACGGTATTGTTAGATCTGGACCACAGGATCTAACTTAGATCTAACGGCCCACTTCGTGATCCGTGTGAAGCGGTACGGGCCAATCAGACACGGCCATGTGTCTGTGTTTTTGATTTAAAATCTATTTTTAGATCTATTAACTTTTCAAACTTGTAAAATTCATATCTTTTGATCTGTTTGTCCAAAAATTGCAAATAATATATCGATGGATTCAGAAAATTAAGCCCTAAAATCCTATGGCCTTGAAATGGTAATTTGCTTATGGAAAAATAGGATGATTTGCAGAACCAATTATAGGCTTATTTTGACTATATAAAATGTTTAGAAAATTGTTTTAAAGCAAATTTGAGTTTGTTTAGACTTTAGATAGTTTAATTTTTTCAGTACTATTTGGTTTGACTTGTTTAGTGTAGAAAATCATTCCATTGCATTTATATGCATTCATATGTGTTTTTGTTTGAATTATTGAATGTGAATTTGGTGTTATGATTTTATGTGTAGATTTTGGTGATTGTGATTGTGAGGATTGTTCCCACTCCCCCAACTATCAAGGCAAGTGATGCTCCATATTTTTGTCCTATTATTTTTACTATGCACTAGTGTTATTTTGAGTAGGACTTGCATGGATATTTTGCTAAGTATATACTATGCTATGCCTTAGGAAATCCTAGCAGTTGTTGTCTTAGTAGAATTTTCCCTAAGTTAAGATTCTTGCTACTAGTATGCTTAGCCTAGCTAGTAAAATACAAGGGTGGATTATTCATGCTATGAATTATTGCTAAGTCTATGAATTGTGTTTTTGATTAATAAAACAACTATGTGAATGAATCACCTGGGTGGAATGGTATGGTTGGTTTATGTTGAGTGGTTACACAAGGCCCATGTCTATGGTTTATCTTGTGTATCACACTTGTGGATTTCCACCCAGGAACAAATGGATTTGAGATGTTTAGTGTTGAGAAGCTTCTAGTAAAACCACATGGCATATGGGCTCTGCCTTGACCAACTAGGTTGCAAGAACTTAGCCAGATGGACAGTTGGTGGTAGGGTTGATAGGATGGAACGCGTCCATGGTGGTCTAAGGGAATGCTTTTGAAAATTCTCGTCTCGATGCATGTCGAGTCTTGTGGGGAAAGTGCACCACCTCTCAAGAGGGTAAAATCTAAGTACTTAGCCGTGTCCCCAGCAACGGACAATTTCAGCATCAAAGACATTGAAGCAATCAAGGATCTCCTCATACCAATTTCTAAGTTAAAACTTGTGGTTGAACAAGGTTAAAGGTTCACCAATGTCTATTGGTGGTTCCTTGGGTGTTTTTGTCAAACAAAAACTTAGTGTTTTCAAATAATAAGTCAAAACCTTATTTTGATCAATGCCAGCCTGAACTACACTTAGCCTAATTCATATAGATGTTAGATACTACTATACTACTATGGTATCACTTGCCAATACAATTCCAAATGATTGACCCTCTGTGTCTATAACTTATGATGTTGTAGGTTACTCTGATGGAGACTAGGGTTATGAGTCTACACTCAACATGTTTGCCTCTGGCACATGAAGATGAAGACTTATAGTTATTTACTTTATGTTATGAACTCCATGTATTAGCCTTGGGCTATTGAGTTGTAAAGACTATGTTATCTCTGGAATGACGATGTAATAACGACCTTTGTATCTGTGTACTTCATCTTAAACTATGGATTCTAGCATTTGATCCAGGGACTAGCATTGCAATCACATGGGCCTTTACCTTAAATGGTGGGGTCTTACAGTATCAGAGCACTGTGTTGCCTGTAGGATTATGACCCTAAGATGGATTAGATTAAGGAAACCACTAGGAAAAATGCAACTCTTTGCAAAGTTACACACTTGTCTTTTTCTTCTCGCAAACCTCCCCTAATATTCTTTCTCATCTCTATTTGTAGATGGCCGCCATCAATGAAGCCATCAAGAAGGGACCACTCATGACCATGACCTTAGAATGTGAGACGGAGTTTCCCAAGGCACTCAAAAACCTCATGGTTAGCTTGGGAATACATGGTGAAGCCGTGTACCAAGGATTTCCAGTGATGGATGAAGGAGAAGAATATTGGTGGGTGCAACTCCACTTGTACAAAAACAAAGGAGACAAACACAAAGAGTCGGGATTCTGCATGATCACCAACTCAGAAATGTATATGTCATTCTTTGACTCTCAAGAAATGCAGCTTGGAATGCTATCAAGGAGCTTGGTGAAAGACTCAAGTGTAGAATGCTCAACACTCAAAATGACCTTAGAGAGGAAAAGAAGTATACCCAAGACTTAGAGACCGCGATAAAACGTCTAAGGGAAGATATCATAGACTTAGCATATGAGTGAGAATTGTGACGTACTCCGATAGTTAGACCACCACACTTGTCATTTTCTCGCGTTAAAAATTTGATCATACCAACCTATGTGGTATGGCAAGTTTTTATCTAAGTTATGTTTGAACCTTAGTGATTGTGGTAGATTTTTGTATGCCATGACTTGTATGTTTTATTGTTGAATGTATGCTTTTGACTTTTGTTTCACTATCTGTCGTGGTGGTGGCACGGCAGATGCCATGGGTAGGCTAAAGTATGGGGCCAATGGATGCTAGTGGGATCTGGGGAGGGAAGATGCAACTGTCTTTACACTCAAGCTGCCAAAGTGATGTACTTTATTTCTCTCTCGAAGTATTACAAGTGCTCCTAGAGCTGTTACAGGGGAACTATGTGAACTTCCCCAGCCTAACGTTGCTCAAAAGACTCTCTCCTTTCCCTCAGGGTCCGGACCTCCCCTTATAAAGGGGTGCCTTGGGTGCCCTTAGGGCTGACGGGGCAAGCATATTCGAGGAATATGCTTGTCCCAAAGTGGTAATTCGGCGGCCTCCTTTACCTGTCTCCCTTCCAATGACGGCAAAGTTCAGTGCCCCCTTCAAGGCCTCGGCTCCCGTGACTGTCACCTCCGTGACCTCCTTCGCCCCTCCGTCTCGCCTCCTTGTCTCTTGCGCTTGGCTGCTCAGATTCCTTTTAGCCTGCAGCTATGGTTTGACCCTAAGCTTCTCCTTCTCCTGCAAGCTTCAGATAACTCGGCCTTACCTTGTGTTATTCGGCTTCCTCACTGTATGAAGATCATTTGTGTAACCCGGCTGAGTTTCTCATTAACTCGCCAGTAACCACTTTATACCTATACGTGAGCTTCTTGCCTCCGCTCATCGGCCGACATATACATGATTCGGCCGACCTAGGCCGTAGTTTCGGCAATCGACGGGACAGTACCTGTCTTTCCCGCCTCGACCTACCCGAGGTTAACCCCCCGACATTAGTCCCCGAAGCTGGTGTGGCCCTGTCAATTACTTTGGCCGGGTTATATCAGCTTCAACACCTTCTTTTAGTCTTGTTTCCGTGCTACGGCCTCGTCCGAGGTTCTCTCGCTCCTTCCATCATACGCTAAGTCCTACGTGTCACCCCATCATTGCTTTTCTAGTTTTTAGGTCCTCTTATAATACTTACTGACAAGCTACAGTAAACCCTGTACCTGCTGCGCCGCCGCCACGACGCCTCGTGAGCCGCTCCGCTCGGGATTGTAACTACTTTTCTGTTTCTGTGGCCTCTGGTGTGGCTCCATTCACCGTCGCGCGTTCGTGCTACTCCACGATCTACGCGGGTAACTGCCACACCCACGATCCCACTCCCTTGTTCATTGCTTTGTCTATAAAGTGGGGAAATGCGCCTTGTGGTTCATCTTTCCCATTACCGTGTTCGCTTCTCCTTCTTCCTTTCGCTGTGTTTTCCTTGCCGCCCGCCACCACCAGAGTTTCACGGCGAGGATTCTACCGCGTGCTCGGCCTTTCCTTGCCCGCGTTTCTCTGGTGTGGCCCCGCCACGGTGAGTTCTCTCGGCCATCTCGCCCTAGATCGATCCGCACTGTTTAGGCTCGTCGACGGTTTCTCCTCTTCTCGCCATTGTTTTCGTGCTAAGCTCCGGGCCTGGGCTCTCTAAGCTCTCCTCCGCCAGCTTTTCCTCCGGCGATCTCTCATGGACCTATGTCTAGTTCGGCGGTGCTCTAGTTGAGGACGATGACGCTGGCTCCGGGCCCAGCGTGGATCGTGGCAGGCTCTTCGCCACACGCCGCGAGATTGAGTGGCTCCTCCGAACTCCGGATTCTCGCCGAGGTTTCCCGCGTCACCCGCAGTAATCCTCTCCAGTTCTCGAGAAGGCGAATATGTGGTTTTCATGTCCCACTTCGCATGGCTTTGGTCTCCTCTTAGCGATTTTGCTAGAGAATTTCTTGATTACTTGCCTTCACCGCATCACCTTCCCTTAACGCCATAACTTCTCTTCCGCTTTCATCTCAGCTTCGAGGGTTACTTGGCATGTGGCCATCAAGACATGTCCGGTCGAAATTCTTCCAGATTCGCTCCAACGTCGTTCCCGATAAATCTCGCATCCTTCCGAGAAGTTGCTCACCCAATGTGGGCGGCATCCATCACACCGGAGGCAATCCGTGTTCCCCGTGTTACCGGGTTGGAGTCGTAAGAAATGGCACAAGTCGTTCTTCTACGTCAAGAACAGAGGGGCGGAAGACAAGATTCGGCTCCCCCCATTCTCAATTGGCCCACCTTCCAAAGTGAACTGGCTCTATAATCCGAAGAAGACCCATGCCCTGGCCGAGGCCTTCGAGATTCGGCTGAAGGAGTTGATTCGGGCCGGGTTATGCGGAGAAGACCTGATGGCAACTTTTATTAGTAGCCGGATCTGCCCCTTCCAACAAAGGTCCCACAAGTTGTGCTACATGAGTGGTCCCCTGGACCCTAACCGAGTCTCGACCGTGGAGTTGGACAACTACCTTATCTGTAAGCGCGTTCGAGCTATTTTCAAGACGGAGATGCCTGATGATTGGACCTGGGGGTTGAAACCGTTCACCCGCGACAATCCGCCTCCCGAGGTAAGACCAATCTTCATCACCCTATTTTTCCTCAGTTTTTAGAGTCCGGTTTTCATGATTTTCTCTCCCTGTCATGCAGAGGTTCGCTGAACAAAAAGACGAGGATGCCGAAGTTCTGCAGCTCCCCTGGCCCGCAGATAGGAGTACCGGATCTCGGGAGCCGGACTCGAGGATTTCGTCCCTAAGTCGATCCGCTCCCGCTCGAGCTCGCAAAACCTCGGCAGGAGGAGGAAGGTGATTCGGACGAGGTCCAAATTCTTGAGGTAGTTGCCGCCATGCCTATTTCTTATGCATTTCCGGCTTCTGCTTTCCCAGCTAATCCGGCCGGCCAGGTTCATGACGCCGAACCTATTGCTTCTCGGCCTCCCGTTACCTCGGGGAAACGCGGGGCTCCCGCCAGTGCCTCGGATGCGGTTCCTAAGAAGCGAGTAAAGAAATCCGCTCCGAATCCTCCCAGGCGCAAGACTATGCCCGGGGTTGCTGGGTAAGTTCTTTTGCCTATATTTCTCGTTTCTCTTCTTCTGTTTCTCATTCTGACGAATCTTCTTTCTTATTTTTGCAGCGCTCCTCTGTCTGTTAAACCCGGCGGTCCTAGTATGACTAGCCGTCCGATTCGGCCGCCATCTCCTCCTCCCGCTGATGACACGAGTTCCTAGTCCTATTCGTCCGCTTCTCCTCGCTCCCGATACGCCTATTCGCCGTGATGCCCCGAGATCTCTCCCATTGATCTCGATCCGATCCGCCCTCCGACGTTTTCGTTGAGCCAGCTGCCCCCACTATGGGCCCCAGCGTTACAATTGAGCTTCCATCTACTCCGGCAGTTCCTTAGGTCACTCCGACCTCTGCCGAGAAGATCGCTACCCCGGCGCCCTCTGCGAGCTTAACCTCATCGATCCTAAGGACTCCGTCCCTACCTCGAGGCGCAACTTCTGCCGGTGCCTCTTCTAAGGAGAAGCGTGTTATTGCCAAGACCTCTTCTCTAAAAGTCTTGCGGCACCTCTCACCAAGTATTGCAGAGGCATCGCGAAAGGAGTCAGATTCCAAAGGCATCATACCTCGACATCTTGGCAATCGACTTGCTCTTCATAAGAGTCCTGCGATCGTTGGACCGCCCGGTAAAGTTTTAACCCGGACTAGCGGTAACACCTTGAGCGCTGGTTGAATTGCCAATAACGGAATGTCTTGATCAGTTTGAGGGCAATCCAGTCAATCAACCCTTCCAGCTTTCTGACATCAGTGGCCGCTTCGACCAAGCCGCCCAGTTTATCATTGATACGAACAAGATGAATGCGGTAATTGTTTTATCTCCGGGTCTTAAATTATTTTCCACATGTTATCCTACTCTCTAGTCCCCGAAACTTGCAAGGAAATAACTTGTTGTATGCTTGGAAGTTTGACGTATTTTTATTTCTAAGGTTTCATTAGTTCGGCCACCTAGTTCATAGCTTGTTTAGTTTTGACGTAGCTTTGAATTTCCATTCTCATAGAGCCGAGTTAAGTCCTTCTTGACTCGGATCTGGCGTAGTTTTGAATCTCCAGCCACCTAGATCTGAATTAAGCCTTGCTTGATTCTGATCTAGTTTAGCTTTGAATTTCCAGCCACCTAGAGCCGAATTAAGCTTTGCTTGATTCGGATCTGTTAAAGCTTTGAATATCCAGCCACCTAGATCTGTATTAAGTCTCACTTGATTCGGATCTGGTATAGCTTTGAATATCCAGCCACCTAGAGCCGAATTAAGCTTTGCTTGATTCGGATCTGTTATAGCTTTGAATATCCAGCCACCTAGATCTGAATTAAGTCTCACTTGATTCGGATCTGGTATAGCTTTGAATATCCACCACCTAGAGCGAATTAAGCTTTGCTTGATTCGGATCTCATAGCTTTGAATATCCAGCCACCTAGATCGAATTAAGTCTCACTTGATTCGGATGGTATAGCTTTGAATATCCAGCCACCTAGAGCGAATTACGCTTTGCTTGATTCGGATCTGTTATAGCTTTGAATATCCACCACCTAGATCGAATTAAGTCTTGCTTGATTCAGATCTTAAAGCTTTGAATACCCACCACCTAGATCTGAATTAAGTCTCACTTGATTCGGATCTGTTATAGCTTTGAATATCCAGCCACCTAGAGCCGAATTAAGCTTTGCTTGATTCGGATCTGTTATAGCTTTGAATATCCAGCCACCTAGATCTGAATTAAGTCTCACTTGATTCGGATCTGGTATAGCTTTGAATATCCAGCCACCTAGAGCCGAATTAAGCTTTGCTTGATTCGGATGTGTTATAGCTTCTAACTTTTGTTTTATCATTTTGCTCCATTTCTCAGGTTGCACATGATCGACGGACTGCCGAATTCCAGAGGTTGCTCTTCTTGCACCGCAAGTTGGAAGAGAAGTATGAGAAAGTTCTGCCCGTCGCGAAGAAAGCCGGTAAGTTGATAGTTTCTTTTCCTTATTCCCAACTTTCTTATATACTTGTCCGCGGAGCGCCGGCTTACTTCTTGCTGAATAGGTAATATCAATAATCTCAATATCCGCCTTGAAAAGAAGGTCAAGTCCTTGGAAGGTTAGTTTCCTTTTCCCCTTGCTCCTTCTTCTTTAGTATCTATGCTGAGTTTTCTTATTGCGTTGGGTTGTGGTAAAGCCGAGTTGCAAGACTTTGCAGCGTCAACAAGATTGCGTGCCCATGCCCGACGTGATGCTTCATTTTTTAGAACAAAGCGCAGTTCATTCAAGCAACTACAAGAGAAGGATGATGAGATAACTCTTTGAGATCCGAGGTGAATACACTCAAGCTCTCTAAATCCGAGCTAGAAAAGGTTGATCAAGAATTCTCTTTGGAAAAGAGCCACCGACTGGATCCGAGAAGAACAAAGAACTCCTCAAAGTCCGAACTTAAAACTCGCGGTTTGAGCGAGGAAATTGCTCGCTTTCGAGAAGAGTAAAGCTATTTGGGCTAAGGATCTTCAAATAATGATGAACTATATCCATCGTAAGTTATTTGGCCTGGCCGAACTGTATTTTTCCTTTGTCATGTTACTATCCTTTGACATGTCCGTGTTTTATGAGATCACTTCCCGAGGCCAAACCCGTGAGTGCTAGAGCTGTTCTTGCAGCTCGCGCTCGTCGAGGTGAACCTAATGCTGTTGACTTTGAATACTCGATGGAGGATTTCTTGGTTGCCGTTGGTGCCGCAGTTGGTCCGATGAAAATCATGGGCCGGGACTTGGTGCAGGCCGCTATCAAAGCTTACCATGCACTCTGGCCGAATACCTCAGGGTCTCCTGATATTGACGAGGTCAAGTTATTGGTGACCCAGTGAAGGCATCCGAGAGATTGAGTCTTTGAGAGAATCTGCAGGCGTCTTTGGTGCCGACATGGCCCTCATCGTAATCATGTCATGGTATGAAGATATCTCTTGACATTCGATGAATCACAGACCGGCTCCCGGTGGGTTGAAGATCCCACCTTTGTTGCTCTTCGGCAAGCTCGAGCTTTTCAGCTCGTCGAGTATGCCGATGTGCACACTTGGAATGAAGGGCCGAGTTTTCTCCCAGATCCGGATGAGGAGGCCGCGGCTGAAGATGCTTTGGGTGATGACTCTGCTGAGCACGGGGAAGGTGAAGATGATTCGGCCACATCCAATAGCTCTAGCTCAAGCTCAGATAGCAATGGTGATGCACGATCCTCCTCCAAAGGCACCGGGCATTCTACCGCGCGTACCGACGCTCCTGAACAACCCCGTGATACCGCCGAAGTCACTCCTGGGTCGGCGGAAGGCGAGGCAACCTCAGTCGAAGTTCCTCCTACTTCGGAGTGCCCCGCACCTGATCAAGTGGTTCCTCCTCCAACGAACGATGCCTAGGTTATTCGTGATCCCTGGTATGCCGGGTGTTCAATGTAGACGAAAAAATTTGTCAACTCGTATGATTCGAGGTTCTTTTGCTATGTGCTTTTGAGACTCTTAGTTAAGTGGATGCTCGTCCGAATTCTTGCCTTGTTGGCTCATAATTTCTTCATCTTTCAGGATTTACTTTTTTGCCTTGTTGGCTCATAGTTTCCGAGTCGTTGGTTTAGGTGCTAAAGTTTATGTGTCCATGAATTTGACAATCCTATGATAATTCCTAAGTCAATGCTTGGGGCACTAAGGTGCATATTCGTAACATGAAAGGAAAACAACATGTGGCACTCTCCGAGTTACTGCTCTGATCGCCGATGTGACGCGAAAGAGATAAGTATACGATATGGCAGTCCCCGAGCTATTGCTCTGGATGCCAAGGTCTAAACATATAACACCTAATAATCATTGCATATGGCAGTCCCCGAGTAACTGCTCTGGGTGCCGAGGTCCAAAAATCAAATATGAAATAACATCACATATGGCAGTCCCCGAGTAACTGCTCTGGGTGCCGAGGTTTAAATATCAAACATGAGATAACATCACATGTGGCAGTCCCCGAGCAACTGCTCTGGGTGCCGAGGTTTACATATCAAACATGAGATAACATCACATATGACAGTCCCCGAGCAACTGCTCTGGGTGCCGAGGTTTAAATGTCAAACATGAGATAACATCACATATGGCAGTCCCCGAGCAACTGCTCTGGGTGCCGAGGTTTAAATATCAAACATGAGATAACATCACATATGGCAGTCCCCGAGTAACTGCTCAGGGTGCCGAGGTTCAAATACATCATTGGTGACCTTGAGACATAACCCTATGAGTAAAATGGCCGAAGTAAAGCCACATTCCAGGGGCGCTTCGTTTCTTCGCCAGCTTTGTTTGCCTTGCCTTCTCCAGGTGATTGAGCATCAATCAGATAGTATGCATCGTTGTGCAATGCTTTGCTCACGATAAATGGTCCTTCCCATGGAGGTGACAATTTGTGCATGCCGGCCGTGCGTTGCACCAGCCGGAGGACCAAATCTCCCTCTTTGAATACTCTTGGATTCACTTTCCTGCTGTGATACCGCCGTAAGTTCTGTTGATAAATGGCCGATCGTGATAATGTCAATTCTCGGGCTTCTTCCAATAGGTCTACGGCATCTTGCCGAGCTACTTCATTTACCTCTGAAGATGTATATTGAGTAACTCTTGGCGAGTCATGTATTATGTCGGTTGGAAGCACGACCTCTGCTCCATATACCAAAAAGAATGGTGTGTAACCTGTTGATCTGTTCGGAGTAGTCCTGAGGCTCCATAATACTGCTGGTAATTCCTCAATCCAACATCCTGCCGACCTTTGCAATGGTTCGACTAGTCGTGGTTTTATTCCTGATAAAACCAGTCCATTAGATCTTTCAACTTGTCCATTGGCTGCTGGGTGAGCCACTGAGGCAACATCTAGTCTTATGTGTTTCTCTTGGCAAAATCTAGCGAAGGCTCCTTCTCCAAAGTTCGTGCCATTATCCGTAATAATGCTATGTGGGTATCCGTATCTCAAGATGATATCCTTGAGGAATTTCACTGCTGTGTGCCCATCACACTTTTTGATTGGTTTTACTTCAATCCATTTTGTGAACTTGTCTACCATGACCAAGATGTGGGTCATTCCTCCTCTTGCCGGCCTGAAAGGTCCTACCATGTCTAAACCCCATACAGAAAACGGCCAAGTAATGGGTATTGTTTTTAACTCGGCCGACGGCATATGTATTCTGGTTGCATATCTCTGACATCCATTGCACTTCTTAACTAATTCTTACGCTTTTTAACGCACACAAGAGAATCCATGCCTGAATGCCTTGGCTACTAAGGCGAGATGAGGCATGGTGCCCACATTCTCCTTGATGTATATCTAGAAGGATTTCCGACCTTCCGTGGGACTCACGCATTTACCAATACGCTCGTTACGCTTCTTTTATATAACTCATTGTTTATGATTGTATAGGCCTTTGCTCTTCTGACAGTTTGTCTGGCTAGTACTTCATTACTCGGCAGTATCGCGTCTTTTAGGTACGAAAATATGGGTTGCGTCCATATCGGCGTTGCTCTTTCTCTGATGATTTCACCGTCATCTCCATTTCTTCGCCGACGTATTTACCTCGGCCCTTTCCATGATTGTTATTACCGGCTGTCCCTCTCTTTAGGGTTCCGAATCTTTGCGGATCTACTTCCATTGGCGTATGATTCTCTGCAGAATTTGCGGGATAAAGATTGATTCTGATTACGTGATGGGTTTATTGATGGTTTCTGAGGTGCTCGTAGGCTATACAGCGGAATGACTGCCGGGTTGATCCTAACTTTGACAATGTGTCAGCGGCGTCATTTTCTGCTCGTGGTACGTGATGAAATTCACATCCTTCAAAATATCCACTGATCTTTTGCACATGGAATCTGTATAAAGCCATATTAGCATCTAATGCGTCCCAAGTGCCCGATACTTGCTGCACTACTAGATCCGAGTCACCGTAACATATGATTCGGCGTATTCCCATTTCTTTTGCCACCTTTAATCCATGGACTAGTGCCTCATATTCAGCTACGTTGTTGGACGCGGCAAAATGTATTTGCAGTACATATTTCAATTGGTCTTTTTTAGGCGAGGTCAGCACTATTCCTGCGCCCAAACCGTTCCTTAGTTTGGAACCATCAAAATGCATTGTCCAGTAATTTGGATCTGGCAATGGCGGCTCATATTGCACCTCGGCCCAATCCACGAGAAAATCGGCATGACCGAGATTTGATTGCATCTCTTCTATCAAATTGTGGAGCATATGGTGATAACTCGATCGCCCATTTTGCTATTCGGCCACTTGCATCTTTGTTGTTCAATATGTCGGCTATGGGTGCCTCACATATTACTCTGATGGGATGCTCTTCAAAGTAATGCTTAAGCTTTTTTGCCGACATATATACTCCATAGGCCATCTTCGATAATGCGGATAATTACGCTTTGAGGTGGATAATACTTCACTTAGATAATATCTCGGCCTCGAACGACTTACCCTCTTCAAGTCGTTCCACTACAACCACAGTGCTAACTACTCGATTGGTAGCCGCTATATAAAGTAGCATAGGTTCTTTTGATAATGGGGAAGCTAAAATGGGTGCCGTAACTAGCATCTTTTTCAACTCGTGAAACGCAAGGTCGGCCTGGGGAGTCCAGCCGAATTTGTCCGACTCTCTCATCAGCTGATAAAGTGGCAGTGCCTTCTCTCCTAGCCGACATACAAATCGACTAAGCGAGGCGAGGCAGCCCGTGAATTTTTGTACATCATTCAAACATCTCGGCAATTCCATTTTTTCTATTGCTCTTATCTTCGTCGGATTATCCTCGATACCTCGGCTGGACACAAGGAACCCGAGTAGTTTTCCGCCAGACGCATAACGTGCATTTCTGGATTAAGTTTCATTCGAACCTTCTCGGGTTCGCAAAAGTTTGCCGTATATCTTCTAGCAAGGTTCTCGCTTTCCTTAGTTTTGATGACTACGTCATCCACATATACTTGAACATTTTTCCTATCCGATCATGTAAGCATTTTTGCATGCACCTTTGGTACGTTGCTCGCATTTCTTAGGCGAATGGCATCGATGCGATAACAATAAGCCCGTGACGGGTAATAAATGCGATCTTTATTTGATCGGCGGATTTAACGGTATCCGGTGGAAACCGAATACGGCGTCTACAAATGATAACAACTCACACCAGCGGTCGAGTCAATGACTTGGTCTATTCTAGGCAGCGGAAAGGATCTTTTGGACACGCCTTGTTCAGTTAGTGTAGTCGATACACATTCGCCACACAATGGCTACATTGGGATCATCTTTTTCTTTTCTACTAGCACCGGATTTGATAACCAATCCGGGTAAAGCACCTCCATTATAAACCCGGCGAGAAGCCGAGTTATTTCATCCTATTACTTTTCTCCTGTCTTCGAAGCGGCGGAGAGGTTGCTTCACCGGCCGCTCTCGGCACGACGTTTAAAGAGTGCTCACCAACTCCTCGGCACACCTTGCGGTCTTGTGTTGACCATGCAAATATGTCCCGATTCTCACGGAGGAAGTTGGTGAGCTCGCTTCCTATTTAGCGTCAAGACCTGCACCAATAGTGACAGTGCGCTCTGGGAATTGCTCATCAATCTGAAATTTCTTCGTCTCTTTGGTTGGTTGGAAAGAAACGCTGCCATGAGGGTTGGCCAATGCCGGCATGCTTAATTGTGCTGACTGTGCGAGGGCTGCTACCTCTTGAATCCTTTTCTTTTCTCTCGCTATGACCAATGATTCGGCCAAATTTGACCCGGCCGAGGCACACTCCATTGACTTCTTGTAATCCCCTGCAACTGTTATCACCCCTTGTGGTCCGGGTAATTTCATCTTTAGATAACCTATATGACAACTGCTCATGAATTTGGCCAGTGCGGGCCGTCCGAGTAGAGCATGATAACAGCTTTCCAGATCAACCACCTCAAATTCCAAATTTTCTGCTCTGCAGTTATCTCTTGTACCGAATAAGACGTCCACTCGGACTTTACCAATGGGCTCACATGAAAGCCCTGGCACTATCCCATGGAAAGTTGTCCTTGTGGACTGCAGCATGTTATGTGATATACCGAGTTTGTGCATGGTATCTTTGTACATGATGTTATCTGCTTCCATTATCAATGAGTACTTTTGAGAATTTCACATTGATGCTTGGTCCCACAAATGTCGGGTCCAACACAAGTGCGTATGATCCTGGACTCGGCATTATTCTGGGATGATCTTTTATGCTCCAAGTTATATCTTGATCAGACCATGGCTGGTATCTTGGCACTGCTGGTACAACCGCATTCACTTCCATATGTCGGCGCTGCACACTCTGTTTGTCCTGCTGTTCTGTCGTGAACACGCAGTAAGACTGGTGATGTTCCCTGTAATCATTGCGTCCAGCATTTGCCGGATTTATCCTTCCGTCCTGCCCCTGGTTCATTACTTGATGCACTGCATCCCTCCGATCCGAGTTATCATACCTCGGAGGAGGGGGCGGCAGCATCAGTTGTTGTGCATTTGCTCCAGTTAACTGCGGCTGATGTTGCTGTTGCATCTGATGGGGAGCCTGAACTCCTGCCGGGTTACCCATCGCATTTTTCATCCAAGCACATTGCCGGGTTGTGTGATTGGCTGGTCTAGATGGGTTTGATGTGTGAAATTTACACGGCTGATCCAACATGGATTCAAATGTATACTTCGGCTTCTCTTGCCATTGCTTCTTTTGCTCTGGGGTCCATTGCCTCTTTCCATCATTTCTTGCGGTCCACTGTTGAGGTCCATTTTTCTGCCGTTGAGTTACTCCGTGACTCGGCTGATCTTGGGCCACAGCTGCCACCTGGGCCGAATTATACCTATAATCCGGCCTCTCTTCTCTTCTTCTTCCTCTGAAATCACGCCTAGATGACCCGGCCAATTCTCTCGTGTATTGGTCTTGCTGCTCACGATGATCTGCCGACATTAACTCCGGTTGGATTGGGTCACCCAAAGCATAGGAGTCCGCTATTCTGATAGTTTCTGCTAGTGTGGTTGGCATATCTCTCTGCAGGCGTTGCCACAACACACTGCCGTAACGGCAGCCTTGCGCGAACCAAGCGATCGCTTGCGATTCAATAACTCCTTCACATGAGTTTCTCAAGTTACACCATCGAGTTAAAAACTCTCTATCTGTTTCATTCGGCCTCTGCTTGCACATGGCCAGTTGCTGTGGTCTATTCGGTCTCTTGTATGTGCTGGTAAAGTTGCTGACGAACATCTCTTCGAAGTCTAACCAGCAGTTGATACTGCCTGCGGGTTGATTATTCAACCATACCCTGGCTGGTCCTTCCAACATCTGCGGGACATACCGCACCGCCCATCTCAGGTTGCCACCCGCTATCTTCACCGCGGTAGCATAATCAATTAACCAGTCTTGTGGCTTGGTACTTCCATTGTACGTTTTTGTGCCTCTCGCCAACTGAAAATTTGCATGCGGTGGTTCGCCCATGATCCGTGGTCCAAAACACGCCGGACACGGTGGACCTTGCTCTTCCAATAGCTCGGACCGATAACCGATCCAATTTTACTCTTGCATCATTCGTGGCAAATCTCAGACAGGATCCTATCCTGCATCCCATAGTGATGGTCCCCACTGGTTTGCGTATTCTACCTCGGAATATCCATCATTATACCTTTCATTCGTTCGATTATAGCGAGCTGGCCTCACTTCTCTTTCTTGCCGAGGCTCATGTCTTGGCAGCGGTGGAGCGCACTTCTCTCCTTACTTCGGAGCTTGGTTTTCATGATTGTCTCTTGCGGTTCTTTTACGCCGTGCTCCCCATTACCTCGACCGCCGTCCTTTTCCATACGGCCGTGGTTTCTCTCCCGCTATTACCTCGGCTTGCATTTCCTCTGTTCTCATTTGCCTTTCAGCTATTGCGGGGTCATATGGAACGATCTGTTTGTTCCTCTTCCCCGAGGTTACTGCTCTTTCTTTTCTTGCATTGTTTCCGGGTGAAGATGCTGCCTGCAGATAAGCAGTCGCCCACGAATGAACCATTCATGAGGCCCTGGTCTTGCCGGGTTAGCTCTAAGCATTTCATTCTCATTGGTTCGCGATGCGCACCAGTTTATTCACTCTTTCTTGCTGCCTCCCGAGCTTCTCCGTTAACCCTTCTAGTTCCAATCTTGCTGCATTTGCCGCTCTTAGGTTTTTCGCCGGGGTACTATACCTCGGCAAACCCAAATCGCCCGATTCGGCTCTGTGAGCTTCATGCTCTTGTTAATATCACTCATGAGGTTCTTTCCTCTTAATCTCAGTTCATCCACCCGCTGGGTGCGATATCAACTTATTAGCTTTTGCATATTCTCTCGTGGTCTGTTCAAGGATTCTGAGGTCGATACTTTTGGGCCTCTACCAGCACTTTTTGCCTGGTTTCCTCTAACTCTGCCTGAGCATTTGCCGGATCAAGTATCGGCGCTACAGGTGTAGTTAAGTTATCTATAGTTGCCTGAAGAATGTTCTCTGGTCTCTCCAGAGGTGGTCCTCTCACTCTTGGTGCCTTTGGGGTGGTGTCATGTAGTTCGGCCGGGTTTGCCACCGGCGGAATTACCTCAGCGGTTTGCAGTGTAATCTGCTTGGGCGTACCCTGGCGGGCTCTCTGCTTGACCCGGCCAATGCTGCTCCCGCTTGTGCCCCTGCTGCGACCATCACCTCGACGCCGCTGGCCAGACGTTCTCCTGATGGACAGCTCGCTGCGCTTCGAGGTGGTTCCCCTGCAACAACAACCCGGTGAGGATAAACGTCGGAGACGTCGACGCCGACGTAGATCTTGTGCTCGCCCAGGCCGATGAAGATCCCGTTGCGCGGGGGAGTTTTCCCCCTGAAGCTCCCTGCATTGTCTCTGACATAGTCACAGAGACCAAATCTCTGGACCACACCAGAAACAACGCGCTCGCCGGTGTTGATGAAGTTTCCCGTCCGGATCACAACTCCATTAGCACTGCTGCCCCGATGGGCGCCAACTGTCGTGGTGGTGGCACGGCAGATGCCATGGGTAGGCTAAAGTATGGGGCCAATGGATGCTAGTGGGATCTGGGGAGGGAAGATGCAACTGTCTTTACACTCAAGCTGCCAAAGTGATGTACTTTATTTCTCTCTCGAAGTATTACAAGTGCTCCTAGAGCTGTTACAGGGGAACTATGTGAACTTCCCCAGCCTAACGTTGCTCAAAAGACTCTCTCCTTTCCCTCAGGGTCCGGACCTCCCCTTATAAAGGGTGCCTTGGGTGCC
Organism: Avena longiglumis; assembly: GCA_030063025.1. Taxonomy (NCBI): domain Eukaryota; kingdom Viridiplantae; phylum Streptophyta; class Magnoliopsida; order Poales; family Poaceae; genus Avena; species Avena longiglumis. The sequence continues at coordinate 103,096,132 of CP125975.1, read as the reverse complement.
CTTAGGTTGACGGGCAAGCATATTCGAGGAATATGCTTGTCCCAAAGTGGTAATTCGCCTCCTTTCCTGTCTCCCTTCCAATGACAAAGTTCCAGCCCCCTTCACTGTGCCTCGGGCTCCCGACTGTCACACCTCCGTGACCTCCTTACGCCTCCGTCCTGCGCCTCCTTGTCTCTTGCGCTTGGCCTGTTCAGATTCCTTTAGCCTGCAGCTATGGTTTGACCCTAAGCTTCTCCTTCTCCTGCAAGCTTCGTATAACTCGGCCTTACCTTGTGTTATTCGGCTCGTTCCTCACCTGTATGAAGATCATTTGCGTAACCCGGCTGAGTTTCTCATTAACTCGGCCAGGTAACCACTTTATACCTATACGTGAGCTTCTTGCCTCCGTTCATCGGCCGACATATACATGATTCGGCCGACCTAGGCAGAGTTTCGGCAATCGACGGGACAAGACTGTCTTTCCCCGTCTCTGACCTACCCGAGGTTAACCCCCCGACACTATCTTATGTTTTCTCTTTAATTGTGTTGATTCTAATTTTCTCTATCCTATGCAATAGATTCCTAGCTTTGTTGTCAGCACCGCCGAGGAGTTCAAGGGAACTCGTTTTGGTTCTCGTCTTGTGGAGCTCACTAGTGTGCTCAATCTCCCACTCCCTAGTATTAAGGGACTTTAGCTTACGAAGTTCAAGAGGAAGGATCTTTGGGGCTTTAGACTCTCGCAGCCCGGACGTTAGTCGAAGCCACTCACCGAGGAGAATACCTTCAAGTTGATGCATGATGACAAGGAGAATGGACTAGACATAGTCATGCAGGAGCTACTTGGACGCCTCTGTGGAAGTCACTCCACCGAGCTCAGGGGCCTCTACTTTCACCCATTTGGGAGACGTGACGAGCAAGGAGAGGCTATTGTGTGTGACGATGCTACTAGAGAGACTATCGAGCCGATGCATCTATATCTACCGGACCTAGAGAGCCTCGTTAGACACCTCGACATATATAGGACCAACTCCATGCTTAGAAATTGTCACATCCCAAAATTTTCCAAATTTTGAAATGTGAAAAATAAATAAACAAAAGAAATAATTGTTGAAATTTAGGGTGAAAAGAAACTTTTTGTTTCTAAATGGAAATATCAAAAACCCTTATTGAATAAAATTTGAATGAAAAGGGAATCCAACTAATTTCAATCAAGTGAAATGCATTCATCAATGAATGTATCTTGAAATTTAAACTTGGGAAAATAAAGCAAAACCCTAAAAACCTAATGGAAGAAAATCATTTCCAAGATCTCTTTAAGACTATGGATTTGACCCATATAAAAATTTAGCAACAAACATTTATAAATGATCAAAAATGATAAATGAAAATATTATAAAACCATAGAAATTGATTTCATTTAATTTGGAACCATAGATAAAAACTTATGAGTTTAATATGGCAAAAGGAAATAATTTCCAAAGCTAATAAAGATCCTATCTAAAATCCATACTAAAAATTTAGCAACAAACATTTATAAATGATCAAAAAATATAAACAAATATTAAATAAAATTATACAAATTGGAATCACCAATTTTGGAACCTATAAATAAAAAGATATGGATTTTATAAGGCAAAGGAAGAAAATAAATAAATAAGGAATATTTAAAAACCAAAATAAATCTTAGGCAAACAAATAAAATGAAAGATTATTGAATAATAAATAAGAGTAAAAAAGATTATTTAAATAAAACTATATGGGCTTTGAACCATATTCAATTTTATTTAAATAAAACAAATTGCCAAAACTAAATAATAATAAAATTATTTAGAAGACAAATTAAAACTTGAATTAAATCCGTAAGCAAATGAAATAAAGATAATTCAAATTAAATAAAAGGATAGAGAATATCCAAATAAAACTATAGGGCATTAACCAAATTCAATTCTATTTAAATGGAGACAAAATCCCTAAAAGTAAATGATTAATTAAATCATGAGAAAATAATAAATTGGAATTTACCAAGGTGAATAAAAAATTATTTAATTAACTTAAATGGAATAAAAGAATAATTTAAATATATTTTATATGGACTTAAAACCATATTTGATTTTATTGAATAAAGACAATTGCCCAATTTAAATGATTAATAAATCATATTCTAAATTATTCAAAATGAAATATTTGCACTAATGAATAGATAAAACCTACTGAAGAAGTTTTGGTGAAAATTAGAATTCAAATAGGAGTTTGAAAATATAATTAAAATCTTATTTGAATAAAGGCAAGTGCCTATTTTAAATAAATAATAAACCATAAATGAATAAAGGAATTATTCCAAAAATGGTCTTTAAAATACATGTTTAAACAATATAGAAACTTAATGAAACTTTGGAAAAGTTTGAATTCAAACAAGTATTTGAATCAATTGAATAAATTCAAAACAGAATAAAAGAAACAGAAAAGTAAAAAAGAAACAGGAAGAAAAAGAGGAATTGGACCCAAGCCAGCAAACCAGGCCCAGCAATGTAGCCCACTTCCCTCTCCTCCCCCCGAACCGTTTTCTTCTCACTCAAACGCGCACCCACTTAGCCACTAACTACATGACCCCACTGTACCCCTCTCTATTTCGCTGACCAACCGACCCCACCTGCCAGCTCACTGTATTCAATCTCCCGCGACAAATTCCCCTCACCTCGCTGCCGTTCTCTGTCAATTGATCCCTCGCGTAAATTCGAGTTAATGTCGCTTTTATTACGCTCTACAACCATGCCCACTTAATCTCCCACGTCTCCTCTCCCGTTTCCACCAGACGCCATTCCTCCTCTGCCCCTAGGCTGCTAGAATTGCTTACTGCAAGCCATTGACCCCGACGAGCTTTCCGGCGACGATTTCGGCTACTCCCCACCTCCCCTTGCTCCCTGGAACCTACGAGCACATTTCCCACCTCCCTACGCATCTCCCAGTACCACCCACTTGCTCGTGCGCGCTTTGAAACATCGGCAAGCACAACATCCGAATGCCGCCATCGTCTGCCTTCGCTCTGGCGAACCTTTCCGGTTAAATATGACCGCCCTAACCCCTCTGGTTGATACGCGTGTATTTGCCACACTCGTGCGCATATAAAGCCACCTCTGGCTTGCCATATCATGCCATGTAGCATCGATAGAATCCACACCTGAGCGAGCCCGATGCCGACGCCAACTCCGACGAGTAATCGATGACGTGCCAGTGCACCCTTGTCCAGGAAAAGACTACCTTGAGATTCACCTCACCCATGCGATCACTGTGAGATATTTCTCTCCCTCTCTCTCTTCCTGTATCACCGACAACATCACTGCCGAAGCGCGCCGCCGCCGTTCACCACCTCTAGCACCACCAGTATATGACCAGTAGTTGCGAGCCGTAGGATCTTGATCTGATGGGTATGATAGAAACTTAACCCGAAGGGGTATGCTTTGATCTGTGCTACACAGATCTCTTTAAATCCAACGGCTGTAGCTGCGCAATCCAGACGAAACGGTATCAGCCAGTAGAAACGTGACACATGGCCTGTGTTTCGATTTAAAAACAGAAACTATCCTATTAGATGTTTGAATTTATAAATTCCATAACTTTTAATCTACATGTCAAAATTTTGCAAATTTTATATCAATGGAATCAGCAAAAAGATTACTTTCCAACCATGCCCTTTATTTAGTGTTTTGCTTCTGTAAAATTAGTTTTTTTTGCAGAAACTTGTTTAGGCATATTTTGAATATAAAAATTATTCTAGAAATATTTTTGGGGTAAAATCTTTTGTAAATGGATTGTTTTGAACATACTGACCATAAAAACCAGCTTGTAGATTTAAAAGTATATTTTGTGATGCTAAGGAATAAATCTTTGAATAGAAGCATTTCTAGTTAAATAAAAATGTTGATTATGGTTTAAAAATGCTTTTGGAGTAAAACCTTTGGAAAATGATTTGAATTAAAGTCTCTGGCCCTAAACACCAAGTTTTGGATTTAAAAATGTATTTGATTAACCCTAGTAAAATTATTACTTTGTTTAAAGGAATTTCTAACAAAATAAAATGGTGCTTGATTTAAAAATGGTTTTTTGAGTGAAACCTTTTGTAAATGATTTTGTTTTTAAACACTTTGACCATAAACACTAACATTTGTGTTCAAAAATACATTTGTCAAACACTAGGAATTATTACATTGATTTAAATCATTTCTAGCAAAACAAAGATGGTTTAAATGGCCATTTTCACTAACTTGTTTTCAAATGACCTTGCCACTTTTAGAAATGACCAATAGGTGTTTTAAAATGTTTATAGCCTATTAGAAACCACCTTTACAAATAAAACAATCTTTTGCATGCTTGCATACATTGTTTTGTTTTATTTATTTTATGTGCTAAATTGTTTGAATGTTAGTTTTGAAATTGTGCCTTGCATGATTGAATGTGAACTTTGAAGAGTGTGACCATTTCAAGATCAAGGAGTGAATCTATATTCTCTACTAAAAAGTCAAGTGGCGCTTCATACTTTTTTCCCATTATTTTTCACTATGCATTAGTGATATTTTCACTATGCATTAGTGAATTTTACTAAGTATGCTATGCCATGGGAAATCCTAGTAGATGATGCCTTAGTAAAATTTTCCTAAGTTAAGATCCCTACCACTATCATGCTTAGCTTATCTAGTAGAAAACAAGGGTGGATTATATTCATGCTATGAAATATTTCTAAGTCAATGACTTGTGTTTTGCTTAATAAAACAACTATGTGAATGAATCACCTGGGTGGAATGGTTGTGAATGGGTTATGTTGAGTCGTTACACAGGGCCCCATATTTATGGCCTACCCTAGTGTATCTCACTTGTGGAAAGGCACCCAGGAACAAAGAGATTTGAGATGTCAAATGTTAAGAAGCTTCAAGTGCAGCCACTTGGAAATATGGGCTCTGCCTGGATCATATAGGTTGCAATAACTTAGCCAGATGGACAGTTGATGGTAGGGGGTGATAGGTTTGGGAACGCGTACATTTTGGTCTAAGGGAAGGCTTCTGAAAGATCTTGTCTTGATGCATGTCGAGTCTTGTGGAGAAAGTGCACCACCTCTCGAGAGAGTAAAATCTAAGTACTTAGCCGTGTCCCCGACAATGGACAATTGAGCATCAAGACATGGAAGTTATCAAGGATCTCCTCATCCAAATTTCTAAGTTTAAAACTTGTGGTTGAACAAGGGTAAAGGTTCACCAATGTCTATTGGTGGTTCCTTGGGAGTTTTTATCAAACAAAAACTTAGTGTTTTCAACTGATAGGTAAAACCTATTTTGAGCAAAGCAAGCCTAATCTACACTTAGCCAAATTCATATAGATGATAGATACCACTATTCTACCATAGTATCACTTGCCAATACAATTCAAATGTATTGACCCTTGTGGATGTAACTTATTATGTTGCAGGTTTGTTTGATGTTAGTGAAGTGTGTTGAATAGGATTACAAGTCTACAACCACCATGATTGCCTGTGGCACTTTGAAGATGAAGGACTCCATGCTATATAGTTATTTCTGCTGCATTGTAATGAGATAGCCAAATGAACTATGTAAGATGTAATGAAATATTTTATTCCTGGTTATAAAGTTGTACTATGACCTTTGTTTCTTGATATTACATCTTAACTGTGGATGCTAGCTATTGATCCAGGGACTAGCATTGTAAACACAGGGATCTCTACCTTATTAAAGGTTGGGGCCTCTACATCAATGGCGAGCTTCAGGCTCAGTTGAGGGAGAAGGACAAGGCCTTCGCGGAATAGGACGAGATCATCAAGGAGATGGAGGCTAGGTTTGAGAGCCAAGACAAGAAGTTCAAGAATCAAGAGAAAAGAGTGCAGGATACAAACAAAAAGATCAAGGACATGAGGGTCGAGATAGAGCTCAAGGATCTTGAGCTAGAGACTCAGCATGGAGTGATAGAGAGGCTGCACTCGCAGAAGAGAGCCCTTCGGGCGAAGATCGATGCCTTGACCACCAACGTGGAGGAGTACAAGACAGCCATGGAGATAGCTGGACTTACTCTAGTGGACGAGGAGGTCGACATGGAGGAGTAGTTTTGACTACTCGGCTATCTATTTATCTACCATCCTTTATTTATCGAGTCGCAATGATCATCCAACATGTGGATGGCTTTGCTAGTGTGTTTACCTTTCCAAAACTTTTTGTTTACGTTGTTTAAACTCTAAGTTTATCTTGTGCTTGTTTATTTGTGTTTGTTGCTATGAGATGTATTGTGCATGTTAGCATCTATGGGTTATATCTCATTACTTATCCTTATTAAAACCACAGATGCCTCCCCGTCGTGCCAATCCCAACCAAAACAACAATGACAACAATGGCAATGAGATGCAGCAGCTGATGACAACCCAAACTCAGTTGATCCAGATGATGACCCAGTTCATGGAAAATCAGAATCAAAGCAACAACAAGCAATAACAACAACAATCAAAACAACCCACCAGGCTTTGATATGCTTACAAGGTTTTTGAGGTTGAGGCCTACCAAGTTCTCGGGAACCACTGATCCCATGGTAGCCAATGATTAGCTACATTCTGTGAACAAAGACTTGGTCACCGTGGGCTGCACTGATGAAGAAAAGGTCAGATTTTCAGCACATCTGCTTGAAGGACCAGCAGCAACATGGTGGTATAATTTCCAAATCACCACTCCCATTGAAGATGTGACTTGGGCCATATTTGAGGATGGTATATGCACTGCCCATATCTCATCAGGAGTGATGAGTTTGAATAAGAAAGAGTTCCACAATCTTAAGCAATGTCACCGTAGTGTGGCAGAATATATTGAGGTGTTCAACAATCTGGCACGCTATGCACCGGATGATGTTGATACTGATGCCAAGAGGAAGGAGAAATTCCTTGAAGGATTGAATGATGAGATGTGCATGCATCTATGTGTTGCATATGTTCCAACTTATCAATCATTGTGTGACAAGGCCACCATCTTGGAAAGCAAGATGAAACAGGTTGAGAACAGGAAGAGGAAGCATCACTTTGATAAGCACAGCTCAGGATCGTCTCACGAGCGTTCCCATGGTGATGATAGTGGAGGTTATGGGTACCACAAGCATGGGAAGTATAACAGCCACCACAACAGTAACCGTCACCATGACAACAAGCACCACCGCAACCATGACAATGATAGATATAAGAACCACAAGAGTGGACACAAGAGCCATCACAGTGGAAATGGCAATGGAAGTCAGCCTGCTAAGGGAGACATCAGTCAGGTTGAGTGCTTCAAGTGCAAGAAAACTGGGCACTATGCAAATGAATGCCCAAAAAATAAGGCTGATGGAGCCAACAAGCCAAACCCATTTCAGAAGGGTCAAGTGAACCACATCAATATGGAGGAAATTTATGAGGAATCTGATGCTGTGGCTGGTAAGTTCAAGCTTAATTCATTTCCAGCACTTGTTCTTTTTGATACCGGCACATCTCATTCATTCATACCAAGAGCAGTTGTTGATAAAAATGGACTTCCAACTGAAACTATTGGATGTCCTATTAAAGTAAGCTCTCCGGGTGGAGAGATGATAGTAAATTTTGGATGTCATGATCTAGTGATAGAATTTAAGTATAAGTTTCGAGTTAGTCTAATAATCCTAGATTCCCAAGGATTGGATGTAATTTTGGGCATGGATTGGATGACTAAGTATGAAGGAGTATTAGATTGTGCCAATCGTACCGTTACACTCACAACCCTGGATAAGCAACGTATTAGGTTCAAGTCTAACTTTGAATCTAAAGGGAGTAAGCTAAATTCTCTTAAGGGGGTTAGCATAGACAGTGTACCAATTGTGAAGGAATATCCAGATGTTTTTCCGGAGGAATTGCTAGGAATGCCACTAGATAGAGATGTGGAGTTTCTGATTGACTTGCTGCCAGGATCTAGACCAATAGCAAAGAGACTCTACAAGATGTCAGTTTATGAGTTGAAATAACTCAAGAAACAACTTGGAGAACAGTTGCAGAAAAGATTTATCCAACCAAGTTCTTTGTCTTGGGGTGCACCGGTTATGTTTGTAGAGAAGAAGGATAGAAGTCAAAGGCTATGCATAGATTATCGTTCACTCAATGAGGTGACTATAAAGAACAAGTACCCTTTGCCTAGAATCAATGATTTATTTGATCAGCTAGAAGGAGCTCGTGTATTCTCAAAGATTGATCTCCGATCAGGTTATTTTCAGCTAAATATTAGAGAGCAAGACATACCTAAGACTGCTTTTACAACTAGATATGGAATGTATGAGTATACTGTGATGCCATTCGGATTGACAAATGCACCAGCTTATTTCATGAACATGATGAACAAGGTGTTCATGGAGTTTCTTGACAAGTTTGTTGTCGTATTCATCGACGCCATTTTGATCTATTCCAAGAGCAAATAAGTGTAGGGGTTCGTAGCATGGAAAACAAAAAATTTCTACTGCATACAAACAAACAAGCCAAGATCTATCTACTAGATTGTAGAAACGAGTCGATAGAATAACTCACCCTCGAAGATTCCAAAGTGTTTAACGAGAACGGATTCTCGTGGGTGATGTAGTCGTACTCTTCCCGATCTCAAGATCGTGTAGACGATCCTTCCGCCAAGCTGCGTTAAAGCTTCTGCAGTCGGTCACACGTTCGGTACTCGACGAAGACCTTCCTCTCCCTTGTTCCAGTAGGTAGTGGAGGTTGTAGCACTCTCCTCGCGATTCCGGCAGCACGACGGCGTGGTACCAGAAGTAGAGGGGAGATCTCGCAGGGCTTCGCCTTAAGCCGGAGCGAGTATGGTGGACTATGAGAGAGGCCTCGGTGATCTAGGGTTTAGACACACCAAGTAGAGGGAGCTAGGCCGGCGGCTAGGGCAAGTAGAAGCCCCAACTCGGCGGCTTGGGAGAAACCCTAGGGCGGCGGCGGTTTGGTGGCCGGCGGCTAGGGTTAGGGTTTAGAGGGGCAAGGTGTAGGTCTAGGAGGGGCAGCCCTGCCCCTCCTTATATAGGTGGGAGGGCGCGGCCAAGGGGAGGGGAGTCCCTCCCCAACTCGGCCTCCTTGGCCGGCGGTGGAGGGAGAGGGAATTCCTCCCCAAGTAGGTTTCCTACTCTCCCTCCACCAAGCAAAATAGCCGTTTGACTTTTCAAATTGGCGTTTGAATTTTCAAACTAGGATTTGATTTATCCCTTTATTTCGCTCAGCGATGACACCTAGTACATGATGCAACCATTCCAACTTGTTATGACACATTCATGTACCCTTCCCCTCCGGAGTGCCGGACATTCCGGAACCTTCTAGAACATTCCCGATGAATACACCGGAACCATTCTCCAACCCCGAAACAGGACTTTCCTTATATGAATCTTATTCTCCGGACCATTCCAGATCTCCGCGTGATATCCCGGATCCCATCCGAGACTCTGAACAACATACGGTCTCTTTACTCATCATTCCATAACTACTCAACAACGTCGAATCCTTAAGTGTGTCTCCCTACGGTTCGTGAATTATGCGGACATGATCGAGACACTTCTCCGAACAATAACCAATAGAGGAATCTGGAAATTCATATGGCTCCCACATATTTCTACGATTACTTTGCGATTGAATGAACCACTTACATACGATACCAATTTCCCTTTGTCTCACGATAGTTTACTTATCCGAGGTTTTGATCGTCGGTATCTCTGCATACCTAGTTCAACCTCACATCGATAAGTACTCTTTTCTGCTTCTCGTGATATGTGATCCCTTGTGAGCCAGTCACATGCTTGCAAGCCAATTGGATGACATTCCACCGAGAGGGCCCAGAGTATATCTATACATCATATGGATGGATAAATCCCACTCTTGATCCATGTGTCTCAACCAATACTTTCCAACACTCAATGCCACCTTTATAGCCACCCGCACGGTGTGGTGTTTGATGTCATCAAAGCATCCTTCCGGTGATGGTGATATGCATGATCTCATGGTCGAAGGAATTAGGTTACTATGTATCAGAAAACATATAGCAATTGAACTATTAAAATGACTTGATCTTTATGCTACGCTTATCTATATGAGTATGTCCATCATACCATTCTCCTAACGATATGACCTTGTTGTTAATAACATCTCAATGTTCATGATAGGGAAACCACAATCATTTATTAACCAACAAGATAGTATTATAAAGAGGCTTTACTAGGGACTCTTATTTAGTTTACAAATCACACAAGTATTAATGTTTCCTTGTTAATACTGTTATAGCATGAATGTAAACATTTATCATAAACACAAAGATATAATAATAACTATATTTATTATTGCCTCTAGGGCATATCTCCAACATGAAGAGCATGAAGAACATTTGCGTTTGATAATTGAGAAGCTCAGGGAGAACAAGCTGTATGCCAAGTTCAGCAAGTGTGAATTCTAGTTGAGTGCAGTTGGATTTATCTGACATATTGTGTCGGGAGCTGGTATAGCTGTCGATCCCGCGAAGGTGTCAACTGTAACTGAGTGGGAATCTCCAAAGTCAGTTAAAGAAGTTTGCAGTTTCCTAGGATTGGCAGAATACTATAGTAGGTTCATTGAGAATTTATATAAAGTAGCTAAGCCAATGATGGAGTTACTTAAGAAAGAGAAGAAGTTTGATTGGACTAAAGGATGTGAAATCAGTTTCCAAGAATTTAAGAAGAGACTAGTATCAGCACTAGTCTTATGTCTACCAGATTTGGAGAAATATTTTCAAGTCTATTGTGATGCATCTCACCAAGGATTGGGTGGAGTGTTGATGCAATAAGGGAAAGCTGTGGCTTATGCCTCAAGACAACTCAAAACTGATCAAGTGAATTATCCTACTCATGACTTAGAGTTAGCCTCTGTTGTCCATGCACTCAAAACATGGAGACAATATCTTTTGGGAAAGTGTTGTGAAGTGTTCACGGATCACAAGAGTTTGAAATATATTTTCACCCAAAAGGAACTCAATATGAGACAAAGAAGGTGGCTAGAGCTCATCAAAGACTATGACTTGAGTTTGCAAAACCATCCTGGTAAAGCAAATGTTGTAGCGGATGCTTTAAGCCGTAAGGTTTATGTGAATGGCCTTACTAAGGGCTAATTGCCAGATGATCTATGTGCCCAATTCAAAGATCTCAGATTGGAGATAGTGCCTAAAGGATATCACATGTCATTGGATGTTCAACCAACATTGTTGGACAAGGTTAAAGAAGCACAAAAGTTGGATAAGGAAATAGAGGAGATTAAAGGTAAAATTAGTGAAGGAAAGGCTAAAGGATTCCATGAAGATGAACAAGGCACTTTATGGTATGGAAAGCGTATCTGTGTTCCACAAGATCTGGAAGTTTGGAAATTGATTCTGCAGGAAGCACATAATTCACCATATTATATTCATCCAGGTAACACCAAATTGTACATGGATGTGAAATAAATATTTTGGTGGAACAATCTCAATAAATATATTGCAGAACATATTGCCTTGTGTGATGTGTGTAGTCGAGTGAAGGCGGAACATCAGAAACCGGCAGGGTTATTACAACCACTACCTATTCCTGATTGGAAGTGGGATAAGATTGGTACGGATTTTATCACCAGACTGCCAAGGACCAGGTCGGGATATGATTCTATTTGGGTTGTTGTGGATCACCTAACTAAAGTGGCTCATTTCATACCCATGAAGACTACCTATACAAGTGCTAAATTAGCTAAGATCTATATGAACAAGATTGTATGTCTACATGGAGTACCTAAGAGTATTGTGTCTGATAGAGGAACTCAGTTCACTTCGCAGTTTTGGTGACAACTTTATGAATCATTGGGAACAAGATTAGAGTTCAGCACAACTTTTCACCCTCAGACTGATGGACAAACATAAATAACCAATCAGATTTTGGAGGATATGTTGAGGGCATGTGCCCTAGACTATAGTGCTGGTTGGGATGAAAGTCTGCCTTACGCAGAATTCTCTTACAATAATAACTATCAAGCAAGCATAGAGATGGCTCCATTTGAATTTCTTTACGGAAGGAAATATACTACGCCATTGCTATGGAGTGGAGTAGGAGAAAGAAATTTGTTCGGACCAAAACTAATCAAGGAGGCTAAAGAGAAAGTTAAATTGGTAAAGGACAGATTGAAGATAGCCCAGTCCCAACAAAAGAGCTACGAAAATCCAAAGCATAGAGAAGTCACGTATGAGGTAGGTGATAGAGCTTATCTTAGAGTCTCACCACTTCGTGGTGTGAAGAGATTTGGAGTCAAAGGAAAATTGGCACCAAGGTATGTTGGACCGTTCAAGATTTTGAGCCACAAAGGAGAAGTGGATTATGAGATTGAATTACTCGAATCACTGTCAGCAGTTCACAATGTGTTTCATGTAAGTCAGTTGAAGAAATGTCATCCGGAGATGGAAGAAACTTCATTGAAGGACACTATACCTTTAGAAGAGGTTCAGTTGGAGAGTGATCTCACTTATGAAGAGAAGCCTATCAATATTCTCGAAACTGCAGAAAGGGTTACTCGTATTAAGACTATAAAATTCTGCAAAGTACAGTGGAATCATCATACTGAAGAATAAGCAACTTGGGAAAGAGAAGATGACATCCGGAAAGATCACCCTCACCTATTTGCTAGCCAATCCTAATCTTGAGGGCGAGATTCATCTTAAGGAGGTTAGATTTGTAACATCCCAATTTTTACCAAATGAAAAGTCATATCACTGCATTCATATCATCATAGCATGATTGTCTTGCACCAAAATATTCAAACCAAAACCCTATTTGAAACCATAGTTAAACCCCACTTTATATATTATATATGGGCATAGTTTTATTTTATTTTCAAAAGACCCAAGTGATTTTGAGTGAACATATGTGTTTGACACACTTTTGAATGCTAAGATCACAGTACAAAAATTTGGAAAAGGTTTAAATTCAAACAGATTTGAATTAGGGTTTCAAAATCATTTCTGAAAATCAAAACAGAAATGAAAAGGAGCAAAAGAAAAAAAGAAAAACCCGCGCTGCCAAACTGGCCCAAACCCACATTCGGCCCAACAGCACACCCAGGGTTTTCCCCCTCTCCTCCCTCTCTCACCCGCGTGAGCCATACCCCGCAGTCGCTGACGACTGGGCCCAGTGCCACCATACCCCTTCGTCCCCAAATCCCACGCCCGCAGACGACGCCGTTGTCGCCCGTTTCCCCCTTCACTGCCGCGAATGAATTCGCTTAATTGGCATTGATTCGCAGTGTGATGGCCGCCCCTGCTCCGACTACTTAAGCACCACCTCACCGCGGCAATTTCCCCTCACCAAGCCCCTACTTAGTGCCCCTAGGCTAACAATATTCAAGCTTGCACCGCCGCTGCCCGACGAACGACGACGAGTGATTCTGGTGAGTTCCGTCCACCCCGTGCCCTCTGGTTCACCCTATCATGCTCGCCACCCTCTTTCGCGTCTAACCATGCCCCTGGTTCGTCCTATATCCCCTAGGTCGCCGTCCCCATCAACCGTCGCGAGCACCTGAAGCACCAACCAACTCTGGCGAGCGATTCTGGTAAAATTCGCACGCCCTTGCCTTCTAGTTCAAACCACTATGTGCGCCGCGTATTTGCACAGTCACTGATTCCCTTCGCTTGCCTTCGCGTGACCTAGGTCGTCGCCTCCGTCGCCGTTTGTGAAAGCCAGACGCCAACAGCAACTCCGACGAGCTCCTACGCCTATGTTCGGGCGCCCCTGTCCAAGCTAACTGCACCTTGAGCATCCTTGATACGTCCAAAACGTATCCACTTTCTCGAACACTTTTCTATTGTTTCTTCTCTAAACTTGTGTGATTTGGATACAACTAACACGGACTGATGCTGTTTTCAACAAAATTACCTTGGTATCTTGTTTTTGTGCAGAAAATCAACTATCAGGAAAAATCCCGGAAAATATGCCAAAAACTAGTTTTCACCAGAAGATCCATGAAGCCATAAGGGGAGATAGAGAGGGAGCCTGGGGGGCCCAGACCCACCCCAGGAGCGGGCCCACCTGACCCCACGCCTGGAGGGGGTGAGGCCACCCGAGGCAGCTCCTCGGCCTCCCTCCGCGCTTATAAGTTGCCTTCTAACCTAAAAACTCAGGGGGTCTTCGATAGTTTTCCAGAAAGAGTTCCCCTCCGCCGCCACCAGAATCCAAGAGTCGGATCCAGAAACTCCGTTCTGGCACCCTGCTGGGACGGGGAATTTGGAGAGGATCATCGCCATCGTCATCACCAACGCATCTTCGTCAACCACCGATGTTTCCCTCATCCATGAGTGAGTAATCCCCCGCTGTAGGCTTGGGGATGGTAGGGATTGGATGAGTTCTATCATGTAATCGAATAAGATCTGTTAGGGCATAGTGCCTAGTATCTCTATTAGTGCTATTTGACTTTGTTGCAACTTGTTGTGCTTAATGCTTGTCACTAGGGCCCGAGTGCCATGTTCTCAGATCTGAACTTATTAATGAATCATTAGGATAGTATTGTTTGTGATCTTATCTGCAAGTTGTGTACACATATCATTGTCCGGATCCAAAGGCTCCAAAGTGACAATAATTGGGACAACCGGAGGGGATGGCTGTGGTGTGAGGATCACATGTGTTCGCGGAGTGTTAATGCTTTGCTCTAGTGCACTATTAAAAGGAGAACCTTAATTGCCAGTAGTTCCCTAGAGGCCCCGCTGCCACGGGCTGGCTGGACATAAGATGTTGTGCAAGTTCTCATTGCGAGCACATATGACTATATTTGGAGCACATGCATAGGATTTTTTAGTACTTGGATGCTTGTTATTATTTATCTGCAATGCCCTAGATCTTGAAGTTACATGTTTAGACTCATCCATGCAACGCCCGTCCATCCATCTGTATGCCTATCGCACTTGAATCCCACTGTTTGCTGTTACTGTTACCATTGCTCCTGTTTTGCTGTTGTTGTTGCTTTGCTGTTGCTACTATCAAACTGTTGCTACTGATAAACTTCTGTGAGCAAGAACTATTTCTAGGTGCAGCTGAACTGACAACTCAGTTTTTAAGGCTTGCAAGTATTCTTTGGCTCCCCTTGTGTCGAATCGATAAACTGGGTAATACTACCCGCGAAGACTGTTGCGATCCCCTATACTTGTGGGTCATCAAGACTATTTTTTGGCACCGTTGCCATGGAGCATAGCTTTATTTGTGAGTTCACTTGGATATACTATTGTTCACTGCTACTCCTTTCATCATGGGGAAGTCTCGTGATGGAAAGTTTCCTATTTTACCATCCACTACAAGATGAGGTACAGTCCTAAACACCTCCGTTGCTCTTGATTCACCGTCTGTTATAAGTAAGCTTGTCACACCACCATCACATACTCATGCTACACACACTGTACTACTTCTGAATCTGAAACTGCTTTTGATGCTCATGATGTTACTTATACTGTGCTTGATGCGAGTGGTTCATTAGGTCCTTTTATAGATGCTACTATGGCTAGTCTAGGAAATACCGAAACTCCTAGTGAAGCCACTGTTACACCTATTAGCTCACGTGAGGCTAGTGAGAGTTATGATATTAATGATGGTTATATTGAGTTCACTGATGAATTTGTTGAAGAGTGCCGAAACACACATGGTACTAGTGCTCTGAAGAGCCTCCTTGCTAGACGTACTATTATGCCTAAGTTATCCTCTGATCCTAAGTTTGCCACTTCTCCCATAGATATTAAAGATAAAGATTATGATTTCTCTCTTGATTTGTCTTATTTAGATATTGTTGAGAAAGAACCTTTTTGTGGTACTGAAAATGAGAGTGCTATGGCTCATATGAATGACCTTACTACTATGAGTGCTTTGTTCTCTGATGATTTTAAGATGCACAAGTACTTTGTTCCTAAGATCTTCCCTTTTTCACTAAAAGGAGAAGCTAGGGCTTGGTTTAATAGATTACCTCCTGGTTCCATTGATAGCCCTAATTGCTTGATTGCTTCTTTCTTCCATAAATATTTTCCTCCCAGTGCTAGACATGTTGCTTTGTAGAGACTTTTTGATTTTAAACAGGGAGAAGAAGAGAAATTTCGTGAGTCATGGACAAGGTTCTGTGCCTTGATTCATGCACATCCTGGATGTCCATTACTTAAGAATGAACTTCTTGATATTTATTATAATGGACTAACTGATGATTCTAGGTCATACCTAGATAGCTTTGCTGATTGTGTTTTCAAGAAAAGAACTCCTAGAGATGATGAAGAATTAATGGCTAAAATAAGCAAGAATTATGATGATTGGACTTCAACCGAGCTGAATGCACCTGAGCCTATTACTCCTGAACCAGTTATGCCTGAACCAGTTCCAACACCAACAAGAAAGAAGAGGGGAATTATTGCATTAAGTGATGAAGTGATGAAGGAAGCTAAGAAGTGTCTAAAGGAGAAAGGTATTAGAGCTGAAGATGTGAAGAATCTACCTCCTATAGAAGAATTGTGTAAGTCAATTCCCCACTCATCTACTATTGAGGTACACTCTCTCCAACACTTTGATGAAGGTTATATTCCTTATGGTAAGCCTCCTGATCAATGTTTAGAGGAACTTGACATTTTTTTGTTAAACAAGGTCATTTTAATAAACAAGTTCAGAATCATTTATTGGAAAACTCTAGAGCTATCCATGAGTTGAAAGATATTGTGGAAAGAACTTATAATGATATTAAAATGCTTTGTAAACACTTTCAAATCGTTCAAACCCAACTTGATCAACTTTCTAAGGTGCAAAAATATATGCTAGTTAATGCTTTAGGAGATAAACATGCTTATGGAATTATAACTAGGAGTGGAGTAGCTACTCAAGATCCTTTATATCCTGAAGGACACCCTAAAAGAATTGAGAAGTATTCTCAACAAAGTGAATATAGTGGTAGTCCCCGTAAGAGAAAGAAAAAGAAACATAAGATAGTTGAGGAACTACTTGAACCTGCTGTAGATCCTAATAGTATATCTGTCTCTGATGCTGAAACTGAGAGTGAGTCTCCTGATAAGGAGGAAGGCGAGGAAGAACCTGAGAAGCACACTAAGAACACTAGGTACACAAAGGAATATTTTATTGCTAATAAACATGGTAAAGAGAGAGAACCTTGGGGTGCAGAAACCTATGCCTTTTGCAGGTAAGAAACACAAGTCAAAGGAGGAAGAACACTACAACAAGTTTTGTCAGTGGATGAAGCCTTTATTCTTGCAAATTCCTTTGACTGATGCTATTAAGTTGCCTCCTTATTCAAAGTATATGAAGTATATTGTCTCTAATAAAAGGAAGATTCCTAATGTGGATATTTCTACTCTACTTGCTAATTACTCCTTCAATGGTAAGGTTCCAAAGAAACTTGGTGATCCAGGTATACCAACTATTCCTTGCTCCATTAAGAATAATTATGTTAGAAATGTTTTATGTGATTTGGGAGCTGGAGTTAGTGTTATGCCTTTTTCTCTCTACAAGAAACTCTAGCTAGAAAATTTGATACCAACTGATATATCTTTGCAAATGGATGATAAGTCAACTACTATTCATGTTGGTATATGTGAGGATGTTCCTGTTCAAGTTGCTCATAATTGCATGATTTTAACTGATTTTTTGTGCTTGAAATGCCTAAATATGATAATATGTCTATTATTCTTGGGAGACCTTTTCTTAATACTGCAGGTGCTGTCATCAATTGCAATCAAGGAAAAGTAACATTCAATATTAATGATAAAGAGCATACTGTCTATTTCCCCAAGAAGGTTGCTAAAAGCTATTGCCTGAATTCCATTGAAAATATTGAGAGCATAAAGGTTGGAGAAATATATTGTAGCATTCCACAGGAAAATTTTGAAACTATTATGATTGGAACCATTACTATCAGGTATGAGGTAACATAATAATCTTATGGAATGCAAAGTTTTGTTTCATATAAGATTGTTTTGGTAACAATACTTGATCAACCTTGTTAACAAATGGATTTTAATGAACAAAATAATGCTTTCACTGTGGTTATACTTGCTCACTTTTATTTTTCTCCTTTCCAATCCTTGCTCTTCGTCGTGCCTAACTTAAAGCCGTTAAAGAAAAGTACTTGTTGGGAGATAACCCAAGAGTTTTCTTGAGTCTTGGAAGTTATTACTTCAGTAATAACCTCTCCTTATCCTTTTTGTTTGCCTTTTGTGCCAAGAATGACCTCTAATGAGAGGGAAGTAAGATTTGGGGAGTTGCTGTCCCGAAATAGATTTTTGTCCTCCACCATAAAAATTCATGAGGAGTCTCTGTAACTCGGATTGAGCTGATAATTTATGAATAAATCCCCCAGTATGTTAGATAACTTTCATTAGTTCAACACTTATTGATTTGAGCAACATAAGATTTTAGAAAAAATCGTTTCTACCTGCTGGTCTGTTTTGACACATTTCTGCCATTATTTGCATTTGCTTCTTATTGGTTCCTTTTTTGAGTTCTCTTTTGGGGAATTGAGCTTTTTGAAGGAGTTGCTACAGTAGCTTGTGTTTTTAGTGAAAAGTTTTTATGTTCTAAAGCTAAGCCTAAGGGTCTATTATCTTTTGAATACACTAATGTTGCTAATGAAGATTGTGTGAAGGAAAAAAATTCAGGTGTAGAAAGAGGATGATGTAATGAGATGAAGAATGGACAAAAGCTCAAGATTAGGGGGAGCCACCCCGTGTCACCCCAAGAAATATTCAAGAGGTACAAGCGTCAAACCTTGGGGGTGCCCAAGGTATCCCCTTCTTCATCAATAAAAATCTCAGGTCTTTCTAGACACTTTGTTTTTATTGTTTCATGCACAATTGTGTTGTTCTTGGAGCGTCTTAGTTTTTGTTTTTGGTTTTATTTGGCTTTGTTTGTTTTTGATTTGTTTGGTTGTTTGAAAAATCGAAAACACCAAAAATATTTGTTGTTCTTCTTTGGTTTTGTGAGTTCTTTGCAGGGTTCAGCCTTCCTCAGTGGATTTTGGTTTCAAGTCACACAAGTGAAGGGCAATAATGAAGATTAAGACAACTCGAGGTGTGGTAAGAGCCTGGTAACGAACTATATTTGTTTTATTTTTGTACATATACTCATCATTGTGAGCATGCTTAGCCTGTTTGTGTAAGGTGTATGTCATTATGGATGCTTAGTAGTTCTTGCTTGTCTATGATTAGCTCCAGCTTGCTAATAGTTTGTAGCATGTCATATGAATGTTTGCTTGCATTGTCTTATTCATACCTTGGTATGATATGGTGGTATCCTCCTCTGACTGTTCATGTGAATGGACTTGGCACATGCTCACGCATACATATGTCTAATGAATAGTCAGTAGGCCTCGATGATTTATTTTGCCTCAGAGTTCTTGTATCACTATCATGCCATAATTAGTCCTGTTTTGTTGCAAGCATGATTATGATAGTTATTGCTCTCTCGTTTGTCGCTCCCTCTCTATTGCTAGCCTTCACTTGCACTGAGTATGTGCTCTACATGTGCTTCCAACTTCCCAAAACCAATATTGCTAGTTGTGTCCACCATATCTACCTATTAGCATCATTTGCTATTTTAGTGCATATTCCATATGCCGTGTTTTCTTCCAAAATAAAATGTTTGTATGTTTTGAGAAAGTTAGTTAGTAAAGCTATCACGAACTTGATGGCACACTTTATGCGATGACCCAGCATACCACTGCATGATGTAGTACACTATAGTCGTTGACATAACACCAATGGAACACCGTTCCATCCGCATTATATCCCTCAGAGTGGTACAACAGAAACATTGCAGGTGCAAGATAACACTTTAGATTACATATAACATATTACAAAATATCTAGAGAACTTCCTCGAACAGTGAGGAATATTATACAGAAAGAACCAGAAAGATCCACTCGGAGTTACTTTAGAAGTACTACTATTAAGATATGTATAAGACTTGAAAGTACTACTATATTATTGTTCTACAGAAGTAGGTTCTAGATTCTAGGAGTTTTATTTATATTCTACGCTTCAGCTTGTCTTTGATAGATTCCGGTAAGGTCTCCGACTCCGTTGATCTCCCTCAGATATCTTCAACTCTTCAAGTAACTTATTTCCTAGGAACGCCATTGGTTTCTCCGAGATCTAGAAAGGGTTAAGAAGATACATTGAGTATGAGCGTACTCAACAAATTCACTAAAGAGGAGTGTTTGATGCACTATCTACAGCCACAGACCATAGGTCATAGGCAATGCAAGTTTTCATAAACATTTCTTTGAAGGTTGCTTTTATTCTGAAAAGCTATGTCCATCAGCCTTCACGGGTTTACCAGAACTTTCATGGAGTTCCTTTTCCACAGCGTTAACAGCTCCTTTCCAGAACAGAGAGTAACAAGTTATATTTCTTACACTCTGCAGAGGTGCGTCACTTTACCCATGAGAGATCTTAGCTTTGTTGCACATCCGAGTTATAGGCTCATTCACACTTCCTTGGTGTGAGGCCCGGACTAAGATCCAAGCCAATCACTGTCCTTCTTCGTGACTCCGCATACACCATAATTGTTGGATGTCCAAACTCAAGGTAGACTTTTCCCCGTATAAAACGGCTATACCTTAGTTGGATACACACAACAACCATTAACACTAGATATCTGTCTTTTGTAAGCCCAGATCCACGGTAGACTTCCCTCATATAAAATGTCTATACCCATGATCTGCAACTTACAAATGCCTAGAACAGTGCCAATGCATGCGAAAGGGAGCCGATCCAGCTGACTTCTCCGTCCCATTCCAAATCTCATGGTTAACGCGTAATATACGGCGCAAGAATCACTGGCGACATTGTTTGTTAAGTCCTAGATAATATGTTCCTTTATCACCGAAACTTTCATAGTAGATTATTACCACATGGTAAATAACCTATAATCATATTATTATGAAAATAGTGTTTTCTGACCTTTTTCAAGTGCAGGTGATCAATACTGGATTTGCAAAATACTTTACAGAAAATAATCAAAGGACATGAGCAAGTGTGAACTTGCCTTTTCTGATTGCAAGATTATGCACTCACGGTCTTCGAGATAATATAAGATCCAATATATGAAATCATCATCATTGGTCTGGTAAGGACTAATGTTTAAAGAAGCAAGATGCTATTATGCATAAATAATGCTATGTAATTTTATAATTCCCAAAGTGAAACCCTTAGTATTTTTAATAAGTTGATCTTAGGTATCTTCTTTAAGATTGGGTTTATCTTTAAGTTTATTTCATAATCAATGACATAGATAAGGAACTTAAGTGTTAACAACCCAAAATATACAAATACGGATGGAGTAATGTGATTTTGTTATTTGGTGACTGGGATAAAAAGTCCTTGAGTTGAGTTCTTAAGAGCTGAAGGAACTATTATAGACTTGTTTATGTGAAGTGGCAAAAAGAATAACATTTGAAGAAACTAGTATTTAGTTAAGGTTAATTAGTCTTAAGGTTTATTAGGTTTTATGAGGGTTACAACTGATGTTGAGTTATCATATTTCAATTGTTGATACAAGTGACTAAAGTTAACTTTAAAAACATGAATAAACTTTAAATGAGATGTTTATAATTGTTTAGACCAAAGTTAACTATAAAAATAGAAATGAATTTTAAGATATAATGATTTTTTAGAATATCATCTAGCTTGGAAATTTTGAAAAATATGATTATGAATGATCCTCTTTAATGTAAGTGAAAGGTGGGTTTAATAACATGCAATTTATTAATTGGAGCATAATTACATGATCTTATAAATTTATTAGAGTTTAGAGTTATTTTTAAGAGTGGTTAAGAGATGAAGATTATTCACCATCTTATACATGAGTGATATGTAATATTTATTTAAAAGGAGTTTAATTTGGATTTAAGATTTAACAAGAGTATTTGAAGTTAATAGTTTTACTTAAGTTTTATTATGGATTATAATTATGGAATTAGATTTAAAGGATTTAGTGTTTTTACTAAGAAATGTGAGTATTTCTTACTTAAGAAATAATTTTAAGAATTAACAAAGTGGGTATTTTATTTGAGTAAAATAAGTAATGAATTTTATTTATCTTAAAATGTTTTTTAAATAATATACATAGTATTTTTCTAGTGAATTATACTTATTAAAGATGTTAAAAATGAATTTTATTTATTTTTAAGTATTACCTTTATTTTTATAAAATTATTTAAAGAATTAAGTGTCTTTAAATATTTGATTTATATTTTATTTGTAAAGCTCTAAGTTAGTATTTTTATAAAATAATAGAGTTATTTTTATACACAAAAATGATTTTTATTTATTTTTAGGGTTTTTCTTATTTTATGAAATTTCACTCAGGATTTAATGATGTTAATATTTATGTGCTCTGTATTTATTTTAAATAAATAAAGTTATATTTTTATTAGATAGATCTTATTTTTATGATAATTTTAACATATTAAATTTATTTTTAAGATTTTTCTATAATTTTGTATAGCTGAAAATGTTTAAAGGTTATTTTAGTAATTGATTTATTTACTTTTATTTCATTTCTTATTTTATTTAACTTGAGCTGTTTTGGGTTGGGTACATGGGCTGTCCAGGCCCAGCTAGATTGGCCCAATTTGGGATTGGCCCAACCATCTCACCCTGGCCCCTCTCTCTTCCTGCTCTCACATACATACACACACGCACGCTCACGACCTTGACCCCGATTCCCCTCACGGGATGCAGCGAGGCGCCACCACCTCTGGCTCGATTCCAGCGAGGCACGATGTTGCGGTTGCCTCCGTTGGTTGCCGGAGCTCTGCCTCCCCTAGACGGACCTCGCCCTCCAACTCGATTTGA
Source organism: Avena longiglumis (assembly GCA_030063025.1). NCBI lineage: Eukaryota > Viridiplantae > Streptophyta > Magnoliopsida > Poales > Poaceae > Avena > Avena longiglumis. The sequence goes on along the minus strand of CP125975.1, from coordinate 103,073,270 downwards.
GAATCTTGCCTCTATCAGGTCATATCTGACCCTCTCTGGTGCTAGGGTTTGTGGTGCCCGCGGCGCCGCCGTTCACTGTTGACGTGGTGTATGCTGCGTTTGGCTACGACACTCTCCACGCCGCAGATGTTGCTGGGACGGCTTGGCGCGGTGCAGGTGATTCGGTTCCCACCGTGTCGTCGTGCTGTTGCACTCATGGCCTCTGCTTCCTCTTCGGCGAGCTAGGACTCGCCCCGGGTAGGTCGCTCCTTCTACCCTCTCTATTGCTGGTACGGCTACCCTACCTACTAAAGATTATAGATCCCTAGTGTCATCTTCTGAGGATTTATGTGGTGACAATCCCCCTTATCTTTGATCTGTTTAGAGTGTGTCAATGATGATTCACTATTGTCAAGTGCTTGTGTTTAGATTTCCGGTAATGCTTGTGAGACAGAGACCATGTGATAATCAAAGGGTCCTCTTTGAATGCTCTCTCCTGACTAGTAGATAAACTAAGCATGTATAATTGTGCCTGGACTGTCACTGTTGTGCTTAGCTGTGTGAGAAATATGATTAGTTGGATAATACTTTGACTTCCTATTATTTTGGGCATTGAGTACATATGTGCTTAATTCCAGAATTTATAGTTATGTTCTATACTGACAAACTGGTTCAGTATAGGTTGACGTTGATCATGCTCTGTCCTATATTGACATTTAGCAATTTTTCTAACTGATTCCTGGGTAGAATGCTTAAGAAAATGATGTGTTCTATATTGGTTAGTGTTTATGGATGAAATGATATATCATCTATGGCTGGTCCATATGGCAGTGATGCTTTTAGAATGATTCCTAATGTTCATATTTAGGAAAATGATTTGAATGCTTAATAAGTGAGGAAGTGACCAATTATGTATACTATCAACATGATAGTCAGATAATTATAAATGATTCCTAGGATTTGGCTAGGAAGATGATTTTCTTTCATTTGGGCTGATGTGATTGTCTCATTTAGCAAGGCTTATGCTTGATAGCTACCACTGTGGTGCCTCCATTGGAGTGTGCATATTAGTTTTCTATTTGCATGAACTGTTGTGAGCTTGATTGACTAAAACTTGGTAAGATCCTATACCTGGCCTATGATGCAAAGGCTGAGGCCAAACTCTTAATAAGAACAGATACTAAAGTTTGACTACCAAACTCTATATGATGACTCAACATAGCATTACTATGTGGATCTGAGAGAAATCTCTCCTCACAACCCATAGTTGTGAAGGATGTGGTTGCTAGTTGTTTGATTCTGGACATGATCTATTTGTTGGCTTTGACTGCTTGACTAGCTAAAAAGAGACTCATGTGTGGCTGCTAATGATGCATGGTCTGATGCTTGATTATGTTTGTATATACAAATAGATGCTTGAATGTTTTTCCTGGCTCAATGATGATACTGGTGTAGCATTTCTACACCAGTCTGAGAGTCTCAAATTTTCCCCACTAAAACTTATGCTCTAAAAGATGAAATGAGCATGTGATATTACTATTATAAGTTGGTAACCTGATATGCAGAGTAGATCAGCTTGACTTGGTGAGATTGTGGATAATCTGCAGCTGCTCTTGATCTACTGCTGTTGTTGTATTGCCCTTGTGATGGATCCTGATTGTTTCATGTCCATTATGCTGGATATTATTCTTGCCTTGGTACATTTGCCCTTGATTTCCCCTTGTCCTAGCTCTAGGATGGCTCCTAGGAGCAACCAGAGCTAAGGTGTGATGGTTTGATCTAGATTGGTGATCTTGTGGTTGTTTATGTGTGGGCTTGGGATGAAAATAGAGGTGTGAGACTTGGTCTGGTTGTGGATGTGAAGAGAGAAGATAGCAGTAGTTCTACTACGGCTGGTGCTTTTCCTCTACTTGATGTTGCCTTGTGGGGTTGACAACACATATGCATGCATGCATGTGTGAACTGCTTGTTTGTGTGTTGCTAGTCCTGATACCTTCCCCTGTCCAGATCTTTGTGCTATGATTGTGCTCGGCTGGTTTGGTATTATCTCCAGTTTGGCTTTATTTTGGGTTGCCAAATGGAATGGACTCTTTTACTATTTTACCAAAGTGAAACTTGCCCCTTTTAGACCCATGATGCTGTGCTGAGGTCATTTGATATAACCAGAACAGATCCTACACTTGTTCCATTTCAAAACACACAATGATGAGCTTAAGCATATCATCAGTATGCTAAATCTGAGAGTAATCTAATCCCAAAACTAACCCTTGTGTTTTATTTTATTTTTAGTTGTTTGGTTTTGCAGGAACCAACTGGGATAAAGGATACCATATGAAGAAGTGACTTAGTAACAATAGTTTAGGATTTTCTTTGTAATAAACATTGTAGTTTATTTTTCTGTTTTAGATATTGTAAAACACATTGTATTATTGTATTTATTCAATAAAGTTTACTTATTACCCTTTTCTTTTACAATTCTTTTGTAAAAACAATGCCATATTTATTTTGTTGTAATAAAGAGTTCTTTTATTTATTTCAGTAATGTAATTCCTTTTTTTCTGCTTATTTGATTCCTGATACTTTTCTTTTATTCAATTATTGTGAAAGATCAATGTAATACTATATGTATATATATATATTAATAAGGAAATATTTTTATAACATTTTTGTAATCATTTCAATTCAAGTTATTAAATGTTTCTAATTTCCATTTGTGAATTTTATAAATTCATTTGAATTTCATATTTGAAATTCGAATACATGTTTAAACAACTTTTCCCCTAAACAAGGAATTCTATAAAGGTCATGTCGAAATCTATCGCACTTGCTCCGAAGTTTCCATCAGTGCAAGAGAGATCTCGATCCCTCTGTAGCTCTTTTAGTTTTGCGCAAAAATTCCCCGGATCTTCTTATGCATGAATGCAATGCACAAACCTGTGTCCTCTCTATTTCTAGGTGCTAATCCTGGGATGTTACAGACTCTCCCCCTTAAAATAAACTTCGTCCTCGAAGTTTGCACCCTCTTACGTTTTGGAAGATAAGATTGACTTCTTCAGATCCTGGTGACTCTTTTATATCCTGGATGAAGATAATTGTTGTATCTTCATTCAAGCTTTTCCTTGGATCCTCTTCTGATTTGAAATGAGCCAACTTCTAATCCCATTTGATGTATAAACTTCTTTTGAATCTAGCACTCCTGCCCTGATCAGATCCTCTTGGACATCTATTCAAGAAGTGTCTAAGTTTTTAGAAAGTCTCTTTAAGGTAAGATTCTAGTTTATACTTTGGCTAAATATAGCTTGACTCTATTATTCATCTATTTATGGTATACTTAGTCCTTAAGGCTTACTTCTTAAGAATTTTTTGGCTTTCCCTAAACCTTACTCTGGATCTCAACTCTTGATGCTTCATTATTCACTCTCACCCTTGAGATTTTCTAATGGTCTTTTGAGGAACAAATGGTACACCCACACACTTGGGAAATAGTGGTGTAAAATCTCTAACTCCTTAAATGTATGTATAAGGTAACTTATATCATTAATAATTCCTCGACTTACCACTTGCTTTGTTGTGGTTGTTGCTATTATTGACTTCATTTATGGTTTCATACTTCCGTTTTCCTAAAGATGTACCTTCTTCACCTACACCCTCTTTTGATGGTGATTTTGTGGATGTTATGTCTATTCCCCCTGATGTTCCATAATCCTCCTGATGTTCCGGACAACATGATTTCTTGTGTCCTAGGATTCCACACTTATTACATTTCCCTTGAAATGCTCCTACATTCCTTTCTCCAATTAGATTAGGCTAAACATTTTGAGTATATGGTAACCCCATTATTTGTTCTATTTCTCCTGCTGTCGATCCATGAGTTAATTGCGGTTTTAAGCAGTTCCTTTTCATGTGTCCTGGTTCTCCACATTGGTAACATACTATCTTAGGTTTTGGACACTCCTTCAAAACGTGGCCCCGAATTCCACAATTGTGACATATCTTCTCTGTTTTGTATGTCATATGTGGATCCGGATAATTATTTGTCATATGTCCTTGGGCCTGACCTGTTGTGATATGTTTTTGAATTCTCTTTTTATTTCCTTCAAGTGCATCAATCTCACCACCTCCTGATAGATGTGCACTATCCACCAATTCCTGGAACTCCTTTGCACGCACAATCCTGAGCTGCATCTTCATAATTGCTTGTAGTCCTTTCATGAACTTCTTTTGTCGTTTCGCCTCCTTGTTTACTTTCTTACTAATAGACTAGGATAAACAGTTAAACTCCCGTACATGTTTCAGGACTGGAAGATTCCTTTTCTCTAAGTCTTCATTCTCCTTCCTTTTCCCACTGTATCGATGAACAAATTCTTCCCGAAACTTCTTTTTGAACTCATCCAAGGTATTGACACCTCCTTCCGGAATCACGAACTTGGACTTTCCCAACACATGGTTGCGGTTCCTGTCAATAGATAAGTTGCATAGCGCACCTTTTCTTCATCCTTGCATCCCACACTTTTAAGCTTACGGGATGTATCCATTAACCAATTTTCCGCCTCCATAGGTTCTTCAACCATAGAAAAACTCCAGGGTTTGGTTTCTAAGAATTCCACCAGTTTAGCCCTAGGATGTAATTCCTTGAATTGCTTTTCTTTCCTAACCTTTAATGTCTCCTGATAAAACTGGTTCTGCCTCTCTGCTTCAACCTTTCTTCCTTCTTCAATACTCCTCATATACCGAAGAACCTCCTCTTTGGTGGTTAAACATGGCTTTTGACTTGATCCTTCCTTCAGAATTGCCTGGTTAGCCTCCTTTTGTTGTATCACCAACATCTCATGAGCCTCCATCTTTCCAACATTAAAGTGATAATTTGCCTCTCCCTCACGCGAACCCATTTTCCCTTCTAGACTTGTACATCAAGTAATGACTCCATGAAACATCATGCATATGCCCATAAAGTTCAAACTTCATGCACAGACCTAGTCACACAATAAAATCCAACAAATCCAAATATTACCTCTAGCAAACATAAATCAAAAGACTGTAGAAATAGTACTTTGAGTAAAACATCTCTAGTACTAAGGCTTTGATGTTATACACTACAATTTTTTTAATACATAGAGTGTATGGACTTCTATAGTTATATACCTATTTGTATGTCTCTTAATGTTCTTTGTCTCTGAAATTACACCATCTGCGCAGTTTCAAAGGGATAACTTTTGGTAAAATTTGATCCGGCTCTAGAGATAGTTGGTTAAATCACTCTATAACTGGTTATAACACATTTATCCTTGGAGTTATACTAAACATCATCCTCACATTTCTACCCTTGACTTATAATTTTAACTACTCTAAGCATATTTATTATAATGACGAATAATTCTCAAGTTTTAACTAGTTTCATAACCTATATAGGTCTACTTGTACTACAAGAATACTGTCTTGTCATTCATGCCACTATGGACTTCGCATATTACATGGGGTTAGATAAGCATAACCCTATTTGTTCCTCTCTATAAGATTCTATTCTTCATATAATAGCTTTTAGTTAAACAAAACATTAGTTACTTCCCGTACAATAACATGTTTTTTAAGGTTTTGGGGCATACTCCCCTGGTATTTACCACTAGTATAAAGATAATAACAGAGTTTTACTTCATTTCATGGCTTCTCTTAGTAAGATAACACCATGATTAACTACTCCCTTATGAGGGACTCTGACATGGTGATATACTACTCTAGTTTAGTTATAGTATAGAATAGTCTAGTAGAAGATATATTGTCTACTTACGAAATACTGGATAGGTACTTCCTAAATTAAATAGTAGATACGTATCATTAATAATAAAAGAAAATAACCTAAGAACTTCAATAAGGTGTGACAAGGTTATTCTCAAGTGAATAACCATCACTTGTATAAGGAAATATAGTGTATATAAGATGGCTTCCTAAAGTCACTATCCAACCTACAGGTTCTACCCATTTACTAGGTTTCCAACCTAAGGTATAAACATATGCTCTGATAACAACTGTGATGATCCAGCATACCACTGCATGATGTAGTACACTATAGTCGTTGACATAACACCAATGGAACACCGTTCCATCCGCATTATATCCCTCAGAGTGGTACAACAGAAACATTGCGAGTCCAAGATAACACTTTAGATTACATATAACATATTACAAAAGATCCAGAGAACTTCCTCGAATAGTGAGGAGTATTATACAGAAAGAACCAGAAAGATCCACTCGGAGTTACTTTAGAAGTACTACTATTAAGATATGTATAAGGCTTGCAAGTACTACCATAGTATTGTTCTACAGAAGTAGGTTCTAGATTCTAGGAGTTTTATTTATATTCTACGCTTCAGCTTGTCTTTGATAGATTCCGGCAAGGTCTACGACTCCATTGATCTCCCTCAGATACCTTGAACTCTTCAAGTAACTTATTTCCTAGGAACGCCATTGGTTTCTCTAAGATCTAGAAAGGGTTAAGAAGATACGTTGAGTACGAGCGTACTCAGCAAATTCACTAAAGAGGAGTGTTTGATGCACTATCTACAGCCACAAACCATAGGTCGTAGGCAATGCAAGTTTTCGTAAACATTTCTTCAAAGGTTGCTTTTATTCTGAAAAGCTATGTCCATCAGCCTTCACGGGTTTATGAGAACTTTCATGGAGTTCCCTTCCTGCAGCGTTCGCAGCTCCTTCCCAAAACAGGGAGTAACAAGTTATATGTCTTACACTCTGCAGAGGTGCGTCACTTTACCCATGAGAGATCTTAGATTTGTTACACATCCGAGTTATAGGCTCGTTCTTCCTTGGTGTGAGGCCCAGACTAAGATACAAGCCAATCACTGTCCTTCTCCGCGACACCGCATACACCATAATTGTTGGATGTCCAAACTCAAGGTAGACTTTTCCCCGTATAAAACGGCTATACCTTAGTTGGATACACACAACAACCATTAACACTAGATATCTGTATTTAGTAAGACCAAATACACGATATACTTCCCCATATAAAACGGCTATACCCACGATCTGCAACTTACAAATGCCCAGAACAATGTCCAATGCATGTGAAAGGGAGCCGATCCAGCTGACTTCTCCGTCCTATTCCAAATCTCATGGTTAACGCGTAATATACGGCGCAAGAATCACTGGCGACATTGGTTGTTAAGTCCTAGATAATATGTTCATTTATCACCGAAACTTTCATAGTATATTATTACCTCATGGTAAATAACCTACAATCATATTATTATGAAAATAGTGTTTTCTGACCTTTTTCAAGTGCAGGTGATCAATACTGGATTTGCAAAATACTTTACAGAAAATAATCAAAGGAGATGAGCAAGTGTGAACTTGCCTTTTCTGATTGCAAGATTATGCACTCACGGTATTCGAGATAATATAAGATCCAATATCTGAAATCATCATCATTGGTCCGGTAAGGACTAATGTTTAAAGAAGCAAGATGCTACTATGCATAAATAATGCTATGCAATTTTATAATTCCCAAAGTGAAACCCTTAGTATTTTTAATAAGTTGATCTTAGGTATCTTCTTTAAGATTGGTTTTATCTTTAAGTTTATTTCATAAGCAATGGCATTGATAAGGAACTTAAGTGTTAACAATCCAAAATATACAAATACGGATAGAGTAATGTGATTATGATTAATTGTTATTTGGTGACTGGGATAAAAAGTCCTTGAGTTGAGTTCTTAAGAGCTGAAGGAACTATTATAGACTTGTTTGTGTGAAGTGGCAAAAAGAATAACATTTGATGAAACTAGTATTTAGTTAAGGTTAATTAGTTTTAAGGTTTATTAGGGTTTGTGAGGGTTACAACTGATGTTGCGTTATAATATTTCAATTGTTGATACAAGTGACTAAAGTTAACTTTAAAAACATGAATAAACTTTATATGAGATGTTTATAATTGTTTAGACAGAGGTTAACTATAAAAATAGAAATGAATTTTAAGATATAATGATTTTTTAGAATATCATCTAGCTTGAGGATTTTGACAAATATGATTATGAATCATCCTCTTTAATGTAAGTGAAAGGTGGGTTTAATAACATGCAATTTATTAATGGGAGCATAGTTAGATGATCTTAAAAATTTATTAGAGTTTAGAGTTATTTTTAAGTGTGGTTAAGAGATGAAGATTATTCACCATCTTATACATGAGTGATATGTAATATTTATTTAAAAGGAGTTTAATTTGGATTTAAGATTTAACAAGATTATTTAAAAGTTAATAGTTTTACTTAAGTTTTATTAGGGATTATGATTATGGAATTATAATTAAAGGATTTAGTGTTTTTACTAAGAAATGTGATTATTTCTTACTTAAGAAATAATGTTAAGAATTAACAAAGTGGGTATTTTATTTGAGTAAAATAAGTAATGAATTTTATTTATCTTAAAATGTTTTTTAAATAATATACATAATATTTTTCTAGTGAATTATACTTATTAAAGATCTTAAAAATGAATTTTATTTATTTTTAAGTATTACCTTTATTTTTATAAAATTATTTAAATAATTAAGTGTTATTAAATATTTGATTTATATTTTATTTGTAAAACTCTAAGTTAGTATTTTTTATAAAATAATAGAGTTATTTTTATACACAAAAATGATTTTTAGTTATTTTTAGGGGTTTTTCTTATTTAATGAAATTTCACTCAGGATTTAATGATGTTAATATTTATGTGCCCTATATTTATTTTAAATAAATAAAGTTATATTTTTATTAGATAAATCTTATTTTTATGATATTTTTAACATATTAATTGTATTTTTATGATTTTTCTATAATTTTGTATAGCTGAAAATGTTTAAAGGTTATTTTGGTAATTGATTTATTTACTTTTATTTCATTTCTTATTTTATTTAACTTGTGCTGTTTTGGGTTGGGTACATGGGCTGGCCAGGCCCAACTAGATTGGCCCAACCATCTCATCCCTGGCCCCTCTCTCTTCCTTCTCTCACACACAGAGACACACACTCACGCTCACAACCTTGACCCTGATTCCCCTCACGTGACGCAGCGAGGCTCCGCCACCTCTGGCTCGATTCCGGCGAGGCAGGACGTTGCAGTTGCCTCCGTTGGTTGTCGGAGCTCTGCCTCCCCTAGACGGACCTCGCCCTCCAAATCGATTTGAGAATCTTTCCTCTATCAGGTCATATCTTACCCTCTCTGGTCCTAGGGTTTGTGGTGCCCGCGGCGCCGCCGTTCACCGGTGATGTGTTGGATGCTGCGTTTGGCTACGACACTCACCACACCACAGATGTTGCTAGGACGGCTTGGCGCGGTGCAGGTGCTTCGATGCCCACCGTGCTGCTGCACTCGTGGCCTCTGCTTCCTCTTCGGCGAGCTAGGACTCGCCCCAGGTTGGTCGCTCCTTCTACCCTCTCTATAGCTGGTACGACTACCATACCTACTGAAGATTGTAGATCCCTAGTGTCATCTGCTGAGGATTTATGTCGTGACAATCCCCCTTATCTTTGATCTGTAAGATCTGTTTAGAGTGTGTCAATGATGATTCACTATTGTCAAGTGCTTGTGTTTAGATTTCTGGTAATGCTTGTGAGATAGAGATCATGTGATACTCAAAGGGTCCTCTTTGAATGCTCTCTCCTGACTAGTAGATAAACTAAGCATGTATAATTGTGCCTGGACTGTCACTGTTGTGCTTAGCTGTGTGAAAAATATTTTTAGTTGGATAATACTTTGACTTCCTGTTATTTTGGGCATTGAGTACATATGTGCTTAATTCCAGAATTTATAGTTATGTTCTATACTGACCAACTGGTTCAGTATAGTTTGAGGTTGATCATGCTCTGTCCTATATTGACAGTTAGCAATTTTTCTAACTGATTCCTGGGTAGAATGCTTAATAAAATGATGTGTTCTATATTGGTTAGTGTTTATGGATGAAATGATATATCATATATGGCTGGTCCACATGACAGTGATGCTTTTAGAATGATTCTTAATGTTCATATTTAGGAAAATGATTTGAATGCTTAATAAGTGAGGAAGTGACCAATTATGTATACTATCAACATGATAATCAGATAATTATAAATGATTCCTAGGATTTGGCTAGGAAGATGATTTTCTTTCATTTGGGCTGATGTGATTGTCTCATTTAGAAAGGCTTATGCTTGATAGCTACCACTGTGGTGCCTCCATTGGAGTGTGCATATTGGTTTTCTATTTGCACGAACTGTTGTGAGCTTGATTGACTAAAACTTGATAAGATCCTATACCTGGCCTATGATGCAAGGGCTAAGGCCAAACTCTTAATAAGAACATATACTAAAGTTTGACTACCAAACTCTCTATGATGACTCAACATAGCATTACTGTCAACACCCGAATTTTTAATCCCAGATGCCTGTTATGCCATACATCGCAATCCTAGAATTACCATTTTTGCGAGACATAACAGAATAGGATACCACAGTACATCATCCATTACAAACCATACATAAGGTCTTACACAAATAAGGATCTCATGATCCAGTTCTTAATATAACTCAAGAAGGGGAAATACGTAATAATAACGGTAACATAGGCGAAGCTCCATCTTCGGGGTCACAGGAAATTCTGACGATAGGAGATGATCCTAGTTGTCGTAACCTTCCTGGGGTCCATCCTCCAGGTACTCCTCTTCATAGTCTGGCCATGGGAATAGCCAGGGACAAAGCCATGAGTACTCTTTAAGTACTCGCAAACTAGTACTAACAATTAAAGGGGTTTTTTGGTAGTAGGACACTAAGCTCTAGGGTTGTTTTTCAAAAGCCAGATTTACATCTACTATGTTTAGAAGCAACGAATGCTAGTTTAAGTTTTATAACACCTAAGTGGGAACTTGTATCTTATGCCACAACTCTATTGTGGTCAAGTCAAAATCTCAATCCATTTCACAAGTAATTTTGAAAACATCTGACGCGGGAATAGTATGGCCACTCCAACTGTCCATAACCGTGGACGCGGCTATTCGAATAGTTTGACACTCTGCAGAGATTGTACACTTTCACCACAATATTCGATACATCCGTCATGAACAAATCCTGAATTCACCATACTCAGTATGCGGATAATCAACCTTAACCTTTCAATTACACGCCCTAGTATAACCACCTCTCATGTGAGTTTGGCCTCCCAACCATGACCAACTATCATCTTGGGTACTGCACAGGTGGACAATCTTCACAAGGTAGCCTCAGCTCAAACCTTGGCCGTGAGGGAACCAATACTAAGGTATATAAGTTTCCAGTCAAGCCCTACCCAATTCTCGGGTATTATGGTTGTATCGTAAAATTGGAATGGTATCGCATCCAGACAACCATCAGTTTTATAAAGGGCTAAGGCTCATGTCTCAACATTTTCATCATCAAAATCCTCTAGTGTTCGGAAACACATGTCAAAACATCTCAATAGAATGATCCATCATTCCAAGGTTTTCATAACCATTTTCACCAAGTATTCCCATCTAATGTTGATCAAGTTTTATGCTTAGCACTAGCATCTACAAGTGGGGGTGAGTACTAATGAGGGGTGGTAAACAAGTGGAGTTTCAACTAAATACAATCTCATGCCTTGGGGTGACATAAAGATTATCTAGCTTAGGCCAAGTTTTATGCTCTTTATGCAACCTTCATTTATCTTTCTAGTATCTACAATTTACTCAAGTAACTCTAAGTAATAGCTTTGATAAAGAAATAAAGTATAAAGCTTGCAAGTAAAACTAGGATTGGTTTATCAAGTGGGTATGATCACATATGCGTAAGGCATATAGTTGGCATGGTAACAAGCAAGTATTTGCTTGCATAGGTCAACTTGATTAGTAAGGCTTGCTAAAGTAGAGTATCTTGCAAGTGTTAGCTTGCACATTCAACTAGTAGTATTAGGCTTGCCTTGTGCAGAGCAGTGGTTGAAGTTCTCCTCGGCTTCTTCTTCGTAGTATCCTCCTTCCTCCTCGTATCCTTGGTCGGTACTAGCGTCTATAAATAAATATGAGGTACACAATCACCAAACAATACTTAACTACTTTCAATCATCACACAAAAGGGTCCTATAGATGATCTAGCATCATCACTAACATTACAAGATTAAAGCTTGGTTTAATTTCTTTTATTTTTAGAAAAGTAATTGCTACTCACTGAAAAACTACTTAAGATTTAATATTCTCCAAACCAAACAAGGGATCATGTTGACACATGTCATCACCACATATTTTAGTCCATGGGAATGTGATTTAAAGTGATGTCACAATTTAATAAGGTTTAACCTTTTATTTTACTTAAATAAAGTGACTAGAAATGCCTATGTGGCATTATTTTATTACTTGAACATTATTTATGTAAGTAAACCCAAATGTTTTTATATATTCTGAAAGTTATGATCAAATGTGATTTTTGAGAGTTGAAATCAACTCAAAAGCTATTATGGTTTAAATTTGAAAAATGTTTGAATGCAGAAAAGGCTCTACCTTGTTATTTTTACCAAGGTTGATCTATAGATTCAAATGATTTGAATCCAATGGGCTTGGATTAAGCATTTCAATATCTTTATAAAAAAATTGGTTTCATTCAATTTGGTTCACTGAATCGAGCTGGGTTGATTTTTGAAACTAGGTACAGAACTGTGTTTGAATGAAAATGGAAAATCCAAATTCAAACGAGTGGGCTGCTTGAGGCTGTTAGCGGGCGGCCTAGTGTCCTTCTTGTGTGAGCTCATTGACAGGGGTTCCACCAGTCAGTGGCTCTTTAAACGCGAAGCGGTATGGGGCAATATCGGCCACACGATCTAAGTCTAATCGAACTGTCAACACCCGGATTTTTCAATCCTAGATGCCTGTTATGCCATACATCGCAATCCCAGGATTACCATTTTTGCGAGACATAACAGAATTGGATACCATAGTACTTCATCCATTACAAACGATACATAAGTTCTTACACAAATAGGGATCTCATGATCCAGTTCTTAATACAACATCAAGCAGCGGAATACGTAATAATAATAACGGTAGCGTGGCGGCTCCATCTTCGGTCACGAGCAATCTTGACGATGGGAGATGATCCTAGTTGTCGTAACCTTCACGGGTCCATCCTCCAGGTACTCCTCTTCATAGTCTGGCCATGGGAATAGCCAGGGACAAAGCCATGAGTACTCTTTAAGTACTCGCAAACTAATACTAACAAGTAAAGGGGTTTTTTGGATAATAGGACACTAGGCTCTAGGGTTGTTTTGCCAAAGCCATATTTATCTTTACTATGTTCCAAAGCTAGTCACAAATTTATAACTCCTAAATGGGATCTTGTAATCCAGGTCACAACTCTGTTGTGGTCAAGTCAAAGTCTCAACTCATTTCACAAGTCATTTTAAAAAGGTCTGACGGGGGAACAGTATGGCCACTCCAACTGTCCATAACCGCGGACGCGGCTATTCGAATAGTTTGACACTCTGCAGAGATTGTACACTTTCACCACAACATTTGATACATCCGTCAGGAACAAATCCTGAATTCACCATACTCGATGTCACGGATAATCAATCCTAACCTTTCAATTACACTCCTTAGTATAAGCACCTCTCCGTGAGTTTGGCCTCCCAACCATGACCACTGTCATCTTGGGTGCTTTGGTGGACAATCTTCACAAGGTAGCCTCAGCTCAGACCTTGGCTGTGAGGGAACTAATACTAAGGTATATAAGTTTCCAGTCAAGCCCTACCCAATATTCGGGTATTGTGGTTGTACGATAAAATTTTAATGGTATCGCATCCAGACAACCATCAGTTTTTTAAAGGGGCTAAGGCTCATGCCTCAACATTTTCATCACCAGAATCATCAAGTGTTTGGAAACACATGTCCAAAACATTTCAATAGAATGATCCATCATTCCAAGGTTTTCATAACCATTTTTCCACCAAGTATTCCCATCTAAAGCTGATCAAGTTTTATGCTTAGCACTAGCATCTACAGGTGGGGTAGTACTAATGGGGTGTGGTAACTAGTGGAGTTTCAACTAAGTCCAACCTTATACCTTAGGCTGATATCAAGGTTTCTAGCTCAGGCCAAATTTTATGCTCTTTATGCAACCTTCAGCACACTGTCTAGTATCTACCAAACTCTTAGGTAGACTCTAAGTGAGCGTCGATAAAGAAACAAAGTAAGATGCTTGCCATAAAACTAGGATTGGTTTAGCAAGTGGGTATGATCACATATGCTTAAGGCATAAAGTAGTCATCTCACAAGTATGGGTTTGTGGCATCAGTAAGGTATCTTGCAAGTGTTAGCTTGCACATTCACTAGTAGTATTAGGCTTGCATTGGTCAACTTGGTTAGTAAAGCTTGCATTGGTATAGTATCATCTTGCCTTGTGCAGAGCAGTGGTTGAAGTTCTCCTCGGCTTCCTCTTCGTAGTATCCTCCTTCCTCCTCGTATCCTTGGTCGGTACTAGCGTCTATGAATAAATACGAGGTACACAATCACCAAACAATACTTAACTACTTGAAATCATCACACACAATGGTCCTATAGATGATCTAGCATCATCTCTAACATTACAAGGTTAAAGCTTGGTTTAAATCCTCTTTATTTTTAGAAAAGTAATTTCTACTCATTGAAGAACTACTTAAGATTTAATATTCTCCAAACTAAACATGGGATCATGTTGACACATGTCATCACCACATATTGTAGTCCATGGGAATGTGATTTAAAGTGGTGTCACAATTTAATAAGGTTTTACCCTTTTATTTTAATTAATTAAAGTGGCTAGAAATGCTTATGAAGTATTCTTTCAATACTTGAACATTATTTCTGCAAGTAAACCTATATAAACTTTTATATATTCTGAAAGGTATGGTTAAATGTGATTTTTGAGAGTTGGAATCAACTCAAAAGCTTTTATGGTTTAAATTTGAAAAATGTTTGAATGCAGAAAAGCTTCTGCCTTGTTATTTTTACTATGGCTGATCTACAGATCCAAATGACTTGAATCCAACGGGCTTGGATTAAGCATTCACAGACCTTTCCAACAAAATTGGTTTCATCCAATTTGGTGCACTGAATCGATCTGGGTTGATTTTTGAAGTTGGGTACAGAAGTGTGTTTGAATTTAAAAAGAAAAGGTTTAATTTGAATTGTTGGGCTGCGCGGGAAATTCTAACGGGCCGGCCTGCTAAGTGCAGTGCTCCCGCGGGCTGCTTAAGTGGGTGTCCCCACTCGTCAGTGACACGGGGCTAGGTGAAGCGGTATGGGGCAACGTGGATCGTTCGATCTAGTTCTAATCCAACGGCTGAGGGTCATCGTCGACGCAAGACAGCTCCAGCGAGAACGAAACCTAGCTCGGCCAGGGAGGGGTGTTGGGGGCTCACCGGGGTACGGGCGAGGGTCGGCGAGGTGGGCGAACGACGAAGTCGACAACGACGAACCTCCTGGTACCGGTGGCTCCTCCTGAGGCGGCTCCAATCGCTGGCTCCTTTCTTCTCCGGCAGCGGCAGGCTCCAGTGAAATTCCGGCGAGGTGGTGCTCGGCTTGCTCTAAGAATGGTGTGGCACGGTCAGTGAGGAGAGGGGAGTGAGATGGTGTGAAGAAATCATGCGGGGGTGGCCTCTATTTATAGTCGAGCGAGGGGACCGTCGGGGCGCACGGTGAGCTCGTCGGGGGCGACGTTACAGGCAGCTAATGGCATGGGCAAGGGTAGGGGACGGTGCTGTGTCTCCTGGCGATGCTCAACGACATGGTCGCGAGGCATGGGGCGGTGTGGTTTGGTCTGGAACGGGCGGTGCTCTCTGGCAGGCGGCGTCTTCGACGGCGGTGGCTGTATGGCCAGGCGGCAACGGGATGTCTGGCGGTCTCTGGGTCGGTGGTGATCGTGTGTGCAGCGGTGAGTGCGGCGGTCTGTGGACGCTGGTCGCGGTGGCGCTCTGCGCCACGCTCGGCATGGTCAGGCGTGTCTTGTGTTCGTGGTCCATGGCTTGCTTCATGGGCCGGGACAGATGGCGGTGGGCGGTGGCTGCCTCCCGCACAAGGTTGGCACGGCTAGTTCTGCTCCTAGCTTGCTGTCCACATTGGGGTGACATGGGGGTGCTCAGCTGTTCACCATTAATGGCAATGGCAAGCTCACAGGGGTGCTAGTGTTGGGCTAATCTTTCTAGATGATCTACTGAGTTGTGTGTGAGCTAACTAGGGAACAAGTTAGGCAAGAATCACTGCACACTATAGTGTTTGATGTTTTGTTTGATTTGTGTCTGCAACCTGTTTGATGAAATGGCCGCATGAAATCAAGTTTTGAATTTTGAAATGAATTTTGGTGGGTTTGCTAGATTGGTTCTGGTGAGTCTGCAGATGCTTGGGTTTTGAGAGTTGAGCTTGGTTGAGTGGGTTTTGAAAAAGTGGGATCTTCCCATATGAAGAAGATTCAATTTTGAATTGTCATTTAAACTATGCATTTGAAAGTTTCTGGATGATCACAAAGTGGGCCTTGATACTTTGTTATGAGTACATTCAAGGGGTGCAAAGATCCAGAAAAGTTTCTGTTAGGTTTTGAAAGTTTGAGACAGCCAAAGTAGGCATGGGAGTTAAATTGGTCAAAATGACCATTCACTTTATATACTTGTTTTGATTTACTTGTCTTTAGGAAAAGTGTGGGGAATGTTTTAGATGATGTTTATTTCACCTAAGAAATATTTTACAAGCAATGGATCACACAAACAAGGTGGTTTTTAAAGAAATCCAAAATCCATGCATACACATATACATGCATTCATGAATTTATTTAGAAAAGTTTTTGTTGACCCTAAACTTGATGATTAGTGTTTGTTGATCTAACTTTGGTATTCTTGGGATGTTACAAACCTTCCCCCCTTAAACAAAATCTCGTCCCGAGATTTGAAAAAGGACGAAAAGATTACCTAGGATTTGAAGAGATCTGGAAACTCCGTCCTGATGTGATCTTCGCGTTCCCAAGTAGCTTCCTCTTCTGTGTGGTTGCTCCACTGAATCTTGAGAAACTTGATGCTTCGGGTTCTAGTAGTTCGAAAGGCTTCTTCCAATATACGGATGGGTACTTCGGGATAGGTCAGGTCCTCATTGATCTCTATGGTCCGATGATCGATGTTCTTGAACACTTCGGTCTTCTCGGGGACTTCGAGACATTTGCGAAGTAACGAGATATGGAACACATTGTGCACAGCTGACATCTCTCCTGGTAGCTCCAGTTGATACGATACTTCTCCTCGACGGTTCAGAATTTTGAAAGGTCCGATATATCTGGGGGCTAACTTTCCTTTGAGTTGGAAACGCTGCATTCCCTTCAATGGCGACACTTTCAGATAAACAAAATCTCCAATGTTGAAGGCGAGGTCTCGACGTCTCTTGTCGGCGTAACTCTTTTGTCGGGATTGGGCTGTCTTGAGGTGCTCGCGAATCTTGTGAACCTTCTCTTCTGCTTCTCGTAGGATGTCGGGTCCGAAAATTTGACTCTCTCCTACTTCTGACCAGTTCAAAGGGGTGCGGCACCTTCTTCCATACATAAATTCAAATGGGGCCATTTGCAAACTGGCTTGGTAACTATTGTTGTAGGAAAATTCTGCAAACGGCGGACAGTCTTCCCACTTGGATCCATATTCTAGCACACATGCTCTAAGCATATCTTCGAGTATTTGGTTTACTCGCTCTGTTTGTCCATCGGTCTGAGGGTGATAAGCGGTACTGAAATCTAGGCGGGTTCCTAAACCTTCTTGGACCTTCTTCCAGAATCTCGAGGTAAACTGAGTTCCTCGATCCGATACGATATTCTTGGGGACTCCGATCCTAGCGATGTACTACTCCACTAGCTTCGAACTCTGATAGGTAGTTTTAACGGGCAAGAAATGGGCGACTTTGGACAATCTGTCCACTATGACCCAAATAGAGTCATTTCCCCTACTAGAAGTAGGTAGTCCAGTGATAAAGTCCATTCCTACAGAATCCCATTTCCATTCCGGAATTTGCAAAGGTTGCAACAATCCAGCGGGTCTTTGATGTCCTGCCTTGACTCGCTGACATATATCACACTTGGCGATATAGCTTCCGATTTCTCGCTTCATCTTATGCCACCAAAATTGCTCTTTCAAATATTGATACATCTTAGTTCCTCCGGGATGGATAGAATAAAGAGTATCATGAGCCTCCTTCAAGATAACTTCTTTTAACTCAGAATCTGATGGTACACAAAGGCGTCCTTTGTACCACAAAACTCCTTCTTCGCCCTCGGTGAATCCGGGTACTTTGCTTGTACCGATACGACGTTTAATTCCGTCGATACTAGCATTTCCTTTATGCGCCTCTTTAATCTGACTGATCAAAGTGGGCTGAAGTTCTATGTTAGCCAAAAATCCTTCACTTACTAATTCCATTCGAAAATCTTCCATCTCTTTGTGCAAACTTGGTTGCTCCTTCAAAATCATGGAGTTCAAGCGGCACGGAAATCTGCTAAGGGCATCGGCTACCACGTTGGCTTTACCCGGGTGATAGTGAATGTCCAGGTCGTAATCCTTGATTAGCTCAATCCATCTTCTCTGCCTCATATTCAGCTCCTTCTGAGTGAATATATACTTTAGGCTCTTGTGATCCGAATAAATCTCACAACGGTTTCCCATAAGGTAATGTCTCCATGTCTTGAGGCTAGAACTACTACGTGAGTTCGAGGTCATGGGTTGGGTAATTTTGTTCATGTTGCTTCAATTGTCGCGATAGATAAGATATAACTTTGCCTTCTTGCATTAGCACACATCCGAGACCAATCTTGGATGCGTCACAATACACATCGAAGGGCTTCGTGATATCCGGCATGATCAAGATTGGGGCTGAAATCAATCTCCTTTTGAGTTCTTGAAAACTCGCTTCACACTTGTCTGTCCAGTCAAACTTCTTGTCTTTCTTCAGCAATTGGGTCATGGGTCGGGCGATACTAGAGAATCCTTCTATGAATTTGCGGTAATATCCTGCCAATCCGAGAAAAGCACGAACTTTGGTTTGAGTGGTTGGGGCTTGCCAATCTTCTACATCTTTCACTTTGGCAGGGTCAACGGCAATTCCTCCGGCTGATACAATGTGACCGAGGAATCCTACTTCCTGTAACCAGAATTCACATTTGCTAAACTTTTCATACAACTGATGCTCTCTAAGGGTTCCAAGAATGGTCCTTAGGTGTCGCTCATGTTCTTCTTCTGATTTGGAATAAATCAGAATGTCATCGATGAAAACAACGACAAACTTATCCAGGAAGTCCATAAAAATCTTATTCATGAGATTCATGAAATAAGCGGGGGCATTGGTTAATCCAAAAGACATGACTGTATACTCATACAATCCATATCGGGTGGTAAAAGCAGTCTTTGGAATATCCTATGCACGAATTTTGAGTTGATGATAGCCAGTTCTAAGATCAATCTTAGAAAACACCTGGGCACCGGTCAACTGATCAAACAAATCTTCTATCTTAGGCAAGGGGTACTTGTTCTTGATGGTGACATCATTCAACTTTCGATAATCCGTACACAAACGGTTACCTCCATCCTTCTTGTCCACAAACAAGACAGGTGATCTCCATGGGGACGCACTTGGTTGAATCAATCCGATTTCCAACATGGAATCCGATTTGCTTCTTGATTCTTCTAGTTACGGGTTCATACTATAGAATTATTTGGGCTATGGGTCCTGTTCCGGGGATTAGTTCGATGATAAACTCGATATCCCGATCTGGGGGCATACCGGGCAAAACATCTGGAAATACATCGGGGTATTCGCAAACTATCCGAACTTGGTCAATGGTAGGCTGGGATAGACTCTTGTTACACTTGAATTGGCGAGGTAAGGTTTCAGATATATGCTCGACTGATATTCCAGCGGTAGTGGTCATGGTAATGGCTTTCTTGGCACAGTCAATCATTCCTTTATGTTTGGACATCCAATCCATTCCTAGTACTACTTCCAAACCTTTAGTTCCGAGTACTATTAGGTTATCATAAAAATCTATGCCATGGATTCGGATAGGGACGGCCTTGCAAATTTGCCTAGCCTTGGTGGTCGAACCGGGAATTTGTACAATCATCACATGCTTCAGTTTGGTTGGTTGAATTTTACGAGTGCAGGCAAATTCTTCGGTGACAAATGAATGTGATGCACCAGAATCAAACAACACTCTTGCAAGTACTGAATTAACAGAAAACATACCCAGCACGACGTCTGGCGCTTCCTGAGCTTCTTCAGCATGCATGAGAAAAAGACGGCCATTGCGGTTGAGTGAATTCCCTGGGGCAAATCTTCTCCCTGGCTGGACACGACGCTGCTGCTGAGCTGGGACATTGGTATTAGGGGCTGTAGCATTCTTCTTGTTGAGGCACTCGTTGGAATAGTGGCCTTTATTTCCACAGTCATAACAGGTCACTTGTGACTTGTCCTTGGCTGCAACAGGCACAACATTGCTTCCAGTCCTTGGGGTAGTGTTGGGGTTGGCGGTAGCATTGTTGGTGTTGAACTTGGGTGGGGCACGGGTGAAATTGCTAGAGTTGCCGGGGTTGTTGTGATTTCCTCCGGGTCTAGGGTTTGCACGGTTGGGATAGGTCGAACGGGTCATAGGGGGTATGTTGGTTCTTGGGGCAAATCCTGGAGATGGGTTGGGGCGATACTTTGGGGTCTGATGGGTTCCTGGTTGATGCATCATGCGACGCTTGCGGTTCTCATTGGCCTGGTTGATCTTTCCTTCCATCTGGATAGTAGAGTCGACAAGGGCTTCAATATCAGCAAAGGGGATATTGACTAACACTGTCTGCATCTCGTCATGCAGACCATTCAAGAATCTTTCTTTCTTCTTGGCTTCGGTGTCTATCTCGTCTGGGGCATACCTAGCTAATGACAAAAATTTGTCACGGTATTCCACTACAGTCATCCTTCCTTGCTTCAATTCTCTGAACTCGTCTCTCATTCTCTTGATCAAACCTGGCGGTACATGGGTTCTGCTAAACTTGACCTTGAATTCCTCCCAGGTCATCATTTGGCCTCCGGTCATTGCACGAACACTGTTCCACCATGCCCTGGCATCTCCGGCTAGATAATGAGTGGCGAACAAGACTTTCTCGTTGGCTTCTACTCCGGCTACTTCTAAGTTATTTTCCATGGTTTGCAGCCAATCATCGGCGTCTAGGGGTTCTTCCGACTTGGTGAAAACGGGTGGGTTGGTATTCTGGAAATTCTTGAGCTTAGATCCGTGGTTGTCCTGATTTCCATGGCCTTGGTTGTTGTGGGCTAGCTGGGCTATCTGTTGCAGAGTGGCTAGGTTGGCTTGACGTTCCGCTCTTTCAGCTTCGCGGTCAGAAGTCAACATTTGCAGGATCTGCAACATCGGGTCCGGGGCTGAACCACTTCCTCCACGTGGCATCTGAAGATTGATATAGATCATGAGAAAAGAGGGAAATTTCTAAGGTTTTGGGTCTTTGAAAAGTTTTTAGAGTTTGACTCAAGTTTTCTAGCAACTTGCTTTTTCATTCATTCACTCATAGCACACAGTACAACACACACCACAACAAAGAAAAACAGATGGTTTTAAGAACCATTCTGGAAACTGCGATACAGAGGGACCGACTACTACTCACTACGCTAGTGCTCAGTGCTACTACTGCTCGGAGTCTGTGGCTTCATCATCTTCCGCATCATCAATGAAGGCGAAATCATCCTCATCGGTGAAGAAGTCCATGGCCTGATCCTCCAGAAAATCATCGTCATCGCTGAGATAGGAGTAAGGGTCTCCACGAAGATCTTCTCCGGCATTCTCCCTTTCCTCTAACTGCATGTCTCTCTCATGGATGGTCTCTTCCAGAGATGAGATGCGATGGCGAAGACGGGCAATAATGCGCTCCTTCTTGTCGAGCTGACGGCGGCGAGACTTGCGATCCTTTGCTAGCATGGCGATGGTCTGATCCTTCGTCTTGATGATGGCAGACTTGTGGTTGCAATAGTCACGGCAGTTGTCCAGTTCCTGCTGACGATCATACATCATGAAGCTAAGGTGGTCCAATTGAGTCTTCAGCTCGGGGTGGTATGGGGCTTCCAGTGGTTGACCATTTGCATCACGTCTTGGGCAAAACTCAAAGCGAGTACCCTTGATCTGATTGATGCTCTGCCCATGCAGACGGGAAAGAGCTTCCTGCATTGCTCTGGCAAGTCCATCGAGCCAGTTGTTTTCCCTCAAGGTAAACTGAATTCCCTCCGCAGTGGGAGGTTCAATATTTCTTCGGAGACTTGCAACAATTATCCACTGCAGATCTTCTCCCCCTTGATCATTGAGCTGAGCTCCGAAGAACTCGGGATGCGGGCGCTCCAGAAGTTCCGAAAGCTGATCCAGATCCCTCTCAAAGATAAGGTCTCCTCCATTCCCGAGTTGATAAAACTTGTTGTACTTCACGTCCATCTATAAAAATAGAGGATGAGTAGATTAGCAGAGTGATCAGGTGTGTCAAAATTTTATCTATTTTGCAAGAGTTTTTGAGGAACATGAAGTTTTATTAAAGAATTAAAGAGGTAAGAATGAGAATAAGTTTTCGTAAATATTTTTGTTCTTGGGTTTTGAAACTAAGTTTTTGGTTCAACGTCCAATCTAACTAGGGTCTCCTATGGTCAGGATGGCTCTGATACCAACTTGTCAACACCCGGATTTTTCAATCCTAGATGCCTGTTATGCCATACATCGCAATCCCAGGATTACCATTTTTGCGAGACATAACAGGATTGGATACCATAGTACTTCATCCATTACAAACGATACATAAGTTCTTACACAAATAGGGATCTCATGATCCAGTTCTTAATACAACATCAAGCAGCGGAATACGTAATAAAAACGGTAGCATAGGCGAAGCTCCATCTTCGGGGTCACAGGCAATGCTGACAATGGGAGATGATCCTAGTTGTCGTAACCTTCCTGGGTACCATCCTCTAGGTACTCCTCCTCATAGTCTGGCCATGGGAATAGCCAGGGACAAAGCCATGAGTACTCTTTAAGTACTCGCAAACTAATACTAACAAGTAAAGGGGGTTTTTGGATAATAGGACACTAGGCTCTAGGGTTGTTTTGGAAAAGCCAGATTTATCTTTACTACGTTCCAAAGCTAGTCACAAATTTATAACTCCTAAATGGGATCTTGTAATCCAGGTCACAACTCTGTTGTGGTCAAGTCAAAGTCTCAACTCATTTCACAAGTCATTTTAAAAGGTGCGACGGGGAACAGATGGCCATCTAATCGTCCATAATCATGACGCTGCTATTCGAATAGTTTGACACTCTGCAGAGATTGTACACTTTCACCACAACATTCGATACATCCATCAGGAACAAATCCTGAATTCACCATACTCAGTATGCGGATAATCAATCCTAACCTTTCAATTACACTCCTTAGTATAAGCACCTCTCCTGTGAGTTTGGCCTCCCAACCATGACCATTGTCATCTTGGGTACTGCACAGGTGGACAATCTTCACAAGGTAGCCTCAACTCAGACCTTGGCCGTGAGGGAACTAATACTAAGGTATATAATTTTCCAGTCAAGCCCTACCCAATATTCAGGTATTGTGGTTGTACGATAAAATTGGAATGGTATCACATCCAGACAACCATCAGTTTTATAAAGGGGCTAAGGCTCATGCCTCAACATTTTCATCACCAGAATCATCAAGTGTTTGGAAACACATGTCCAAAACATTTAAATAGAATGATCCATCATTCCAAGGTTTTCATAACCATTTTTCCACCAAGTATTCCCATCTAAAGCTGATCAAGTTTTATGCTTAGCACTAGCATCTACAGGTGGGGTTGTACTAATTGGGTGTGGTAACTAGTGGAGTTTCAACTAAGTCCAACCTTATACCTTAGGCTGATATCAAGGTTTCTAGCTTAGGCCAAATTTTATGCTCTTTATGCAACCTTCAGCACACTGTCTAGTATCTACCAAACTCTTAGGTAGACTCTAAGTGAGCGTCGATAAAGAAACAAAGTAAGATGCTTGCCATAAAACTAGGATTGGTTTAGCAAGTGGGTATGATCACATATGCTTAAGGCATAAAGTAGTCATCTCACAAGTATGGGTTTGTGGCATCAGTAAGGTATCTTGCAAGTGTTAGCTTGCACATTCACTAGTAGTATTAGGCTTGCATTGGTCAACTTGGTTAGTAAAGCTTGCATTGGTATAGTATCAGCTTGCCTTGTGCAGAGCAGTGGTTGAAGTTCTCCTCGGCTTCCTCTTCGTAGTATCCTCCTTCCTCCTCGTATCCTTGGTCGGTACTAGCGTCTATGAATAAATACGAGGTACACAATCACCAAACAATACTTAACTACTTGAAATCATCACACACAAGGGTCCTATAGATGATCTAGCATCATCTCTAACATTACAAGGTTAAAGCTTGGTTTAAATCCTTTTTATTTTTAGAGAAGTAATTTCTACTCATTGAAGAACTACTTAAGATTTAATATTCTCCAAACTAAACATGGGATCATGTTGACACATGTCATCACCACATATTGTAGTCCATGGGAATGTGATTTAAAGTGGTGTCACAATTTAATAAGGTTTTACCCTTTTATTTTAATTAATTAAAGTGGCTAGAAATGCTTATGAAGCATTCTTTTAATACTTGAACATTATTTCTGCAAGTAAACATATATACATTTTTATATATTCTGAAAGGAATGGTTAAATGTGATTTTTGAGAGTTGGAATCAACTCAAAAGCTTTTATGGTTTAAATTTGAAAAATGTTTGAATGCAGAAAAGCTTCTGCCTTGTTATTTCTACTATGGGTGATCTACAGATCCAAATGACTTGAATCCAACGGGCTTGGATTAAGCATTCACAGACCTTTCCAACAAAATTGGTTTCATCCAATTTGGTGCACTGAATCGATCTGGGTTGATTTTTGAAGTTGGGTACAGAAGTGTGTTTGAATTTAAAAAGAAAAGGTTTAATTTGAATTGCTGGGCTGCGCGGGAAATTCTAACGGGCCAGCCTGCTAAGTGCAGTGCTCCCCACTGGTTATGGGTGACACTGGGCTGGGCGGTATGGGGCAACGTGGATCGCTCGATCCAGTTCTAATCCAACTACCGAGGGTCATCGTCGACGTGAGACAGCTCATGAGAACGAAACCTAGCGCGGCAGTGAGGGTGCTGGGGCTCACCGGGTACGGCGAGGGTCGGCGAGCAGCATTTAAGTCGACGGCGAACCTCCTGTACGGTGGCTTCTCACGGGCGGCTCAATTGCTGGCTCCTTTCTTCACCCGTGGCAGGCTCCAGTGAAATTCGGCGAGGTGGTGCTCGGCTTGCTCTAAGAATGGTGTGGCAGTCGGTGAGGAGGGAGTGAGATGGTGTGAAGAAATCGTGTGGGGTGGCCTCTATTTATAGTCGGCGAGGGGACCGTCAAGACGCAGTGAGCTCGTCGGGCGGCGTTACAGGCAGCTAATGGCATGGGCAAGGGTAGGGGCAGTCTTGTGTATCTGGCGATGCTCAACGACATGGTCGCGAGGCATGGGCGGTGGTTTGGTCTGAACGGGCGGTGCTCTGCATGGCAGTAGGCGGCGTCTTCGACGGGCGCGGTGTATGGCGCGGCAAACGGGGATGTCTGGCGGTCTCCTGGGTCGGTGGTGATCGTGTGTGCGCGCGGTGAGGGCGGCGCGCGGTCTGTGGACGCTGGTCGCGGGTGGCGCTCTGGCGCACGCTCGGCATGGTCTGGGCGTGTCTTGTGCGCGTGGTCCATGGCTTGGCAACGCTCGCGGCTGGGACATGCAGTGGCGGTGGACGGTGGGCTGCCTCCCAGACAAGGTTGGCACGGCTAGTTCTGCTCCTAGCTTGCTGTCCAGATTGGGGTGACATGGGGGTGCTCGGTTGTTCACCATTAATGGCAATGGCAAGCTCACAGGGGTGCTAGTGTTGGGCTAATCTTTCTAGATGATCTACTGAGTTGTGTGTGAGCTAACTAGGGAACAAGTTAGGCAAGAATCACTGCACACTATAGTGTTTGATGTTTTGTTTGATTTGTGTCTGCAACCTGTTTGATGAAATGGCCGCATGAAATCAAGTTTTGAATTTTGAAATGAATTTTGGTGGGTTTGCTAGATTGGTTACGTGAGTCTGCAGATGCTTGGGTTTTGAGAGTTGAGCTTGGTTGAGTGGGTTTTGAAAAAGTGGGATCTTCCCATATGAAGAAGATTCAATTTTGAATTGTCATTTAAACTATGCATTTGAAAGTTTCTGGATGATCACAAAGTGGGCCTTGATACTTTGTTATGAGTACATTCAAGGGGTGCAAAGATCCAGAAAAGTTTCTGTTAGGTTTTGAAAGTTTGAGACAGCCAAAGTAGGCATGGGAGTTAAATTGGTCAAAATGACCATTCACTTAATATACTTGTTTTGATTTACTTGTCTTTAGGAAAAGTGTGGGGAATGTTTTAGATGATGTTTATTTCACCTAAGAAATATTTTACAAGCAATGGATCACACAAACAAGGTGGTTTTTAAAGAAATTCAAAATCCATGCATACACATATACATGCATTCATGAATTTATTTAGAAAAGTTTTTGTTGACCCTAAACTTGATGATTAGTGTTTGTTGATCTAAGTTTGGTATTCTTGGGATGTTACATGAACAGCTGCTACTCATCGTCCACGTCGGGCGGCGCCGGCGAGACAGAAACCTAACGCGGCAGGTGGGGGTCGTCGGGGGCTCACCGGGGCTCAGGCGAGGGTCAGCGAGGCGGGCGAATGACGAAGTCGACGACGGCGAACCTCCTGGTACCGGCAGCTTCTCCTGGGGTGGACGAAATCGATGGCGCCCTTCTTCTCTAGAGGCGGCCTGCTCCAGCCAAATTCTGGCGATGCGCTGCTCGCCTTGCTCCGGGAATAGGGTGGAACGACCAGTGAGGAGAGGGGAGTGAGATGGTGTGAAGAGTTTGAGCTAGGGAGGCCTCTATTTATAGTCTCGATGATGAGACCGAACGGGATGGGCAGGCGACGGTGGCGACATGGCTACGGGCTGCTAGAGGCATGGCCGGCGGTGGCGATCGATCGGTTGTCTCCTGGAGATGCTCTATGGATTTAATGTGCGTGTAGGGGCGGTGGCAAACGGTCTGGAACATGTGATGCTCTGTGCGGCAGAGGCGGCGTCTTCGATGGCGAGCAGTGGCTGTGAGGCATGGGGCGGCGAACGAGGATATCTAGCGGTCTCCTGGGATGGTGGTGATCGTGTATGCACGCGGTGAGGGCGTCGCGCGGTCTATGGGCGTGTGTCGAGGGTGGAGCTCTGGCGCACGCTCAGCATGGTTGACAGAGGCACGGGCGCGGCGTTCCTGGGTGCTCTGGTCGATGTCTTCAACGCAGGGCTGGTCGAGAGGGGGTGGTGAGGCATGGGTGATCTCCCAGACAAGGTTGGAACGGCTAGTTCCTCTCCTAGCTTGATGTCTACACCGGGGTGGCATGGGTGGCTTTGGCTATTCACCATTGATGACATTGCCAAGCTTACAGTGGTGCTAGACGTTTACAAATGAGCTACATGATCTACTAAAGCCTAGTTGCAACCAGAGAAGGAACAAGTTAGGCTCAAATCACTGCTCCAAATAGTGTTTGGATTTTATTTGATTTGCATCTACAATGTGTTTGATGAAATGGCCGCATGAATTCAAGTTTTGAATTTTGAAAAGATTTTTGGTGGGTCTGCTAGGTTGGTGCTGGTGAGTTTGTAGATGCTTGGGTTTTCAAAGTTGAGCTTGTTTGAGTGGTTTTTGAAAAAGTGGGATCTTCCCATATGATATAGATTCAATTTTGAATTGTCCTTTAAACGATGCATTCAAATGTTTTTGGATGATCACAAGGTGGGACTTGATACTTTGTTATGTGTACTATCAAGGGGTGCAAAGATCCAAACAAGTTTTTGTTAAGTTTTGAAAATTAGAGACAGCCAAAGTAGGCATGGGAGTTAATTTGGCAAAAGTGACCATTCCTTTATTTTGTTTGTTTTGATTTATTTGTCTTTGGGAAAAGTGTGGGGATTGTTTAGATGATGTTTATTTCACCTAAGAATCCTTTTACAAGCAAAGAAACACATAAACAAGGCAATTCAAAATAATCCAAATTGGAATGCATACACACATGCATGCTTTCATATTTTTATTTAGAAAAGTTTTTGTTAACCCTAATTTTGAAGATTAGAGTTTGATGATCCAATTTTAGTATTTTTGGGATGTTAAAAATCTTCCCCCTTTAAACAAAATATCGTCCCGAGATTTGAAAAAGGACGAAAAGATTACCTAGGATTTGAAGAGATCGGGAAACTCCGTCCTGATGTTATCTTCGCGCTCCCAGGTAGCTTCCTCTTCCGTGCGGTTGCTCCACTGAATTTTGAGAAACTTGATGCTTCGGGTACTGGTGGTTCGGAAAGCTTCTTCCAAAATACGGATGGGTACTTCGGGATAATTTAGGTCATCGTTGATCTCTATGGTCCGGTGATCGATATTCTTGAACACTTCCGTCTTCTCCGGAACTTCGAGGCACTTGCGAAGTAATGAGATATGGAACACATTGTGCACGGCTGACATCTCTTCGGGTAGTTCCAGTTGATACGACACTTCTCCTCGACGGTTCAGAATTTTGAAAGGTCTGATATATCTGGGGGCTAACTTTCCTTTGAGTTGGAAACGCTGCATTCCCTTCAATGGCGACACTTTCGGATATACAAAATCTCCTATGTTGAAGGCGAGGTCTCGACGTCTCTTGTCGGCGTAACTCTTTTGTCTGGACTGGGCTGTCTTGAGGTGCTCACGAATCTTGTGAACCTTCTCTTCTGCTTCTCGTAGGATATCGGGTCCGAAAATCTGACTCTCTCCTATTTCCGACCAATTCAAAGGGGTGCGACACTTCCTTATGTACATGAATTAAAATGGGGCCATTTGCAAACTAGATTGATAACTGTTGTTGTATGAAAATTTTGCAAACGGCAGACAGTCTTCCCACTTAGATCCATATTCTAACACACATGCTCTCAGCATATCTTCGAGTATTTGATTTACTCGCTCCGTTTGTCCATCGGTCTGAGGGTGATACGCGGTGCTGAAATATAGGCGGGTTCCTAAACCTTCTTGGACTTTCTTCCAGAATCTCGAGGTAAATTAAGTTCCTCGATCAGATACGATGTTCTTGGGGACTCCATGCAAACTGACGATTCTAGCGATGTATAACTCTGCTAGCTTCGAACTCTGATATGTGGTTTTGACGGGTAAGAAATGGGCGACTTTGGACAATCTGTCCACTATGACCCAGATAGAGTCATTTCCCCTACTAGAAGTAGGCAATCCGGTGATAAAGTCCATTCCAACGGAATCCCATTTCCATTTTGGAATCTGCAAGGGTTGTAACAATCCAGCGGGTCTTTGATGTCCGGCCTTGGCTCGCTAACATATATCACACTTGGCGATACAGCTTCCGATTTCTCTCTTCATCTTATGCCACCAAAATTGCTCTTTCAATTCTTGATACATCTTAGTTCCTCCGGGGTGGATAGAATAAAGAGTATCATGATCTTCCTTGAGAATAACTTCTTTCAACTCAGAATCTACTGGTACAGAAAGGCGTCCTTTGTACCACAAAACTCCTTCTTCGTCTTCGGTGAATCCGGGTACTTTGCCTGTACCGATACGACGCTTGATTCCGTCAATACTAGCATTTCCTTTCTGCGCCTCTTTGATCTGGCTGATCAAAGTGGGTTGAAGTTCTATGCTAGCCAAAAATCCTTCACTCACTAATTCCATTCGAAAATCTTCCATCTCTTTGTGCAAACTTGGTTGCTCCTTCAAAATCATGGAGTTCAAGCGACACGGCAATCTGCTAAGGGCATCTGCTACCACATTGGCTTTACCAGGGTGATAGTGAATGTCCAGATTGCAATCTTTGATTAACTTAATCCATCTTCTCTGCCTCATATTCAACTCCTTATGAATGAATATATACGTCAGGCTCTTGTGATCCGAATAAATCTCACAACGATTTCCCATCAGGTAATGCCTCCATGTCTTCAGGGCTATAACTACGGCTGCGAGTTCGAGGTCATGGGTTGGGTAATTTTGCTCATGTTGTTTTAGTTGTCGAGATAGATAAGATATAACTTTGCCTTCTTGCATTAGCACACATCCGAGACCGATCTTGGATGTGTCACAATACACGTCAAAGGGCTTCGTGATATCCGACATGATTAGGATTGGGGCTGAAATCAATCTCCTCTTGAGTTCTCGAAAACTCGCTTCACATTTGTTTGTCCATTCAAACTTGGGTTTGAGTGGTTGGGGCTTGCCAATCTTCGAACTTGCGGTAGTATCCCGCCAATCCGAGAAATGCACGAACTTGGGTTTGAGTGGTTGGGGCTTGCCAATCTTCGACATCTTTCACTTTTACAGGATCAATGGCAATTTCTCCGGCTAATACAATGTGACCAAGGAATCCTACCTCCTGTAACCAGAATTCACATTTGCTAAACTTGGCATACAGCTAATGCTCTCTAAGGGTTCCAAGAATGGTACTTAGGTGTAGCTCATGTTCTTCTTCTGATTTGGAATAAATCAGAATGTCATCAATGAAAACAACGACACACTTATCCAGGAAGTCCATAAAATCCTTCTTCATGAGATTCATGAAATAAGCGGGGGCATTGTTTAATCCAAAAGACATAACGTTATACTCGTATAATACATATCTGGTGGTAAAGGCAGTCTTGGGAATATCCTCTGCCCGAATTTTGAGTTGATGATAGCCAGTCCTAAGATCAATCTTAGAAAACACTTTGGTACCGGTCAACTGATCAAACAAATCTTCTATCTTGGGCAAGGGGTCCTTGTTTTTGATAGTGACATCATTCACCTTCCGATAATCCATAGACAAACGGTTACCTCCATCCTTCTTGTCCACAAATAAGACAGGTGATCTCCATGGTGACACACTTGGTTGAATCAATCCAATTTCCAGCATGGAATCCAGTTGCTTCTTCAGTTCTGCTAGTTCATACGGGTTCATACTATATGGTCTCTGGGCTATGGGTCCTGTTCCGGGGATTAGTTCGATGATAAACTCGATATCCCGATCTGGGGGCATAACGGGCAAAACATCTGGAAATACATCGGGGTATTCACAGACTATCCGGACTTGGTCAATGGTAGGTTGGGCTATACTCTTGTAGCACTTGAATTGACGAGGTAAGGTTTCAGATATATGCTCGACTAATATTCCGGATGTACTGGTCGTGGTGATGGCTTTCTTGGCACAGTCAATCAATCCTTTATGTTTGGACATCCAATACATTCCTAGTACTACTTCCAAACCTTTAGTTCCGAGTACTATCAGGTTAGCATAAAAATCTATGCTATGGATTCGGATAGGGACGGCTTTGCAAATTTGCCTAGCCTTGGTGGTTGAACCGGGAATTTGGACGATCATAACATGCTTTAGTTTGGTTGGTTGAATCTTACTAGTGCAGGAAAATTCTTCGGTGAAAAATGAATGCGATGCACCAGAATCAAACAACACTCTTGCAAGTACTGAATTAACAGAAAACATACCCATCACGACGTCTGGCGCTTCCTGAGCTTCTTCATCATGAATGAGAAAAAGACGGCTGTTGCGGTTGAGCGAATTCCCTGGGGCAAACCTTCTTCCTGGTTGAACACGACCCTGCTGCTGATCTGGGCCATTTGCATTGGGGGCTGCGGCATTCTTCTTGTTGGGGCACTCGTTGGAGTAGTGACCCTTATTTCCACAGTCATAACAAGTCACTTGCGACTTGTCCTTTGCCGCAACAGGCACAACATTGCTTCCAGTCCTCGGGGCAGTATTGGTGTTGGCGACAACATTGTTGTTGTTGAACTTGGGTGGGGCACGGTTGAAATTGCTAGAGTTGCCGGGGTTGTTGCGATTTCCTCCGGGCCTAGGGTTTCCACGGTTGGTATAGGTCGAACGGTTCATTGGGGGTTTGTTGGTTCTCGGGGCAAATCCTGGAGATGGGTTAGGGCGATACTTTGGGGTCTGATGGGTTCCTGGCTGATGCATCATGCGACGCTTGCGGTTCTCATTGGCTTGGTTGATCTTTCCTTCCATCTGGATGGCATAGTCGACCATGGCTTTAATATCCGCAAAGGGGATATTGACTAACACAGTCTACATCTCATCATGCAGACCATTCAGGAATCTTTCTTTCTTCTTGGCTTCGGTGTCTATCTCATCCGGGGCATACCTAGCTAATGACAAGAATTTGTCACGGTATTCCACTACGGCCATCCTTCCTTGCTTCAGTTCTCTGAACTCATCTCTCATCCTCTTGATCAAACCTGGTGGCACATGGGTTCTGCTGAACTTGACTTTGAATTCCTCCCAGGTCATCATCTGTCCTCCGTTCATTGCACGAACACTGTTCCACCATGCTCTGGCATCTCCGGCTAGATAATGGGTGGCGAACAAAACTTTATCGTTAGCTTCCACTCCGGCGACTTCTAGGTTATTTTCCATGGTTTTCAGCCAATCATCGGTGTCTAAGGGCTCTTCCGACTTAGTAAAAACAGGTGGGTTGGTGTTCTGGAAATTCTTGAGCTTAGATCCATGGTTGTGCTGGTATCCGTGGCCTTGGTTGTTGTGGGCTAGCTGAGCTATCTGTTGAAGGGTGGCTAAGTTGGCTTGACGTTTGGCTCTTTCAGCTTCGCGGTCAGAAACCAACATTTGCAGGATTTGCAACATCGGGTCCGGGGATGAACCACTTCCTCCGCGTGGCTTCTGAAGATTGAGATAGATCATGAGAAAAGAGGGAAATTTCTAAGGTTTTCGGACTTTGAAAAGTTTTTAAAGTTTGACTCAGATTTTCTAGCAACTTTCTGTTCATTCATTCATTCATTCATAGCACACGATACAAACACACACCACAACAAGGTAAACATATGGTTTTAGGAACCATTCTGGAAACTACGATACAGTGGGACCAAATACTACTCACTACGCTAGTGCTCAAGTGCTACTACTCCTTGGAGACATTGTAGTCGTCATCCTCATCATCATCGTCGTCATTGATGAAGGATCCTCCTCATCAGCGAAGAAATCCATAGCCTGATCCTCCAGAAAATCATCATCATCGCTGAGATAGGAGTAGGGGTCTCCACGAAGATCCTCTCCGGCATTCTCCCTTTCTTCCAACTGCATGTCTCTCTCGTGGATGGTCTCCTCCAAAGATGAGATACGGTGGCGAAGACGGGCAATGATGCGCTCCTTCTTATCGAGCTGACGGCGGCGAGACTTGCGATACTTTGCTAACATGGCGATGGTCTGATTCTTCGTCTTGATAATGTCGGACTTGTGGTTGGAGTAGTCACGGCAATTATCCAACTCCTGCTGACGATCATACATCATGAAGCTAAGGTGGTCCAACTGAGTCTTCAGCTCGTGGTGGTATGGGGCTTCCAGTGGTTGTCCATTAGCATCACGCCTTGGGCAAAACTCAAAGCGGGTACCCTTGATCTGGTTGATACTCTGCCCACACAGAAGGGCAAGAGCTTCCTGCATGGCCCTGGCAAGTCCATCGAGCCAGTTGTTCTCTCTTAAGGTAAGCTGAATTCCCTCAGCAGTGGGAGGTTCAATCTTTCCTCGGAGACTTGCAACAATTAACCACTGTAGATCTTCTCCTCCTTGATCATTGAGCTGAGCTCCGAAGAACTCGGGGTGCGGACGCTCTAGAAGTTCCGAAAGTTGGTCCAAATCCCTCTCAAAGATAAGGTCTCCTCCATTTCCCAACTGGTAAAACTTGTTGTACTTCACGTCCATCTAAAAGAATATAAGATGAGTAAGTTAGTAGAGTGATCAAGTCTGTCAAATTTTATGTATTTTGCAGGAGTTTTTGAGGAACATGAATTTTCATGAAAGAATCAAGGTGATAAGACTGGGAATAAGTTTTTGTAAATATTTGCTTTCTTTGGTTTTGAAACTAAGTTTTTGATTCCAAACGTCCAGTCTAACTAGGGTCTCCTATGGTCAGGATGGCTCTGATACCAACTTGTCAACACCCGGATTTTTAATCCTAGATGTCTGTTATGCCATACATCACAATCCCAGAATTACCATTTTTGCGAGACATAACAGAATTGGATACCACAGTACATCATCCATTACAAACCAGACATAAGGTCTTACACAAATAAGGATCTCATGATCCAGTTCTTAATACAACTCAAGCAGCGGAAATACGTAATAATAACGGTAATGTAGGCGAAGCTCCATCTTTGGGGTCACAGGCAATGCTGACGATGGGAGATGATCCTAGTTGTCGTAACCTTCCTGGGGTCCATCCTCCAGGTACTCCTCTTCATAGTCTGGCCATGGGAATAGCCAGGGACAAAGCCATGAGTACTCTTTAAGTACTCACAAACTAGTACTAACAATTAAAGGGGTTTTTAGTAGTAGGACACTAAGCTCTAGGGTTGTTTTGCAAAATCCGGATTTACATCTACTAAGTTTAGAAGAAACGAATGCTAGATGAAGTTTTATAACACCTAAGTGGGAACTTGTATCTTATGACACAACTCTGTTGTGGTCAATTCCAAATCTCAATCCATTTCAAAAGTCATTTTGAAAACATCTGACGCGGGAACAGTATGGCCACTCCAACTGTCCATAACCGCGGACGCGACTATTCGAATAGTTTGACACTCTGCAGAGATTGTACACTTTCACCACAATATTCGATACATCCGTCAGGAACCCTGAATTTACCATACTCAGTATGCGGATAATCAATCTTAACATTTCAATTACACGCCCTAGTATATGCACCTCTCCTGTGAGTTCGGCCTCCCAACCATGACCAACTGTCATCTTGGGTACTGCACAGGTGGACAATCTTCACAAGGTAGCCTCAGCTCAAACCTTGCCCGTGAGGGAACCAATACTAAGGTATATAAGTTTCCAGTCAAGCCCTACCCAATTATCGGGTATTATGGTTGTACGGTAAAATTGAAATGGTATCGCATCCAGACAACCATCAGTTTTATAAAGGGCTAAGGCTCATGCCTCAACATTTTCATCATCAAAATCCTCTAGTGTTCGGAAACACATGTCAAAACATCTCAATAGAATGATCCATCATTCCAAGGTTTTCGTAACCATTTTCACCAAGTATTCCCATCTAATGTTGATCAAGTTTTATGCTTAGCACTAGCATCTACAAGTAGGGGTGATTACTAATGAGGGGTGGTAAAC
This sequence comes from Avena longiglumis, assembly GCA_030063025.1. NCBI lineage: Eukaryota > Viridiplantae > Streptophyta > Magnoliopsida > Poales > Poaceae > Avena > Avena longiglumis. Next base: position 103,037,955 of record CP125975.1, on the reverse strand, counting down.
AAGTGGAGTTTCAACTAGATACAATCTCATGCCTTGGGGTGACATAAAGATTATCTAGCTTAGGCCAAGTTTTATGCTCTTTATGCAACCTTCAACTATCTTTCTAGTATCTATAATTTACTCAAGTAACTCTAAGTAATAGCTTTGATAAAGAAATAAAGTATAAAGCTTGCAAGTAAAACTAGGATTGGTTTATCAAGTGGGTATGATCACATATGCGTAAGGCATATAGTTGGCATGGTAACAAGCAAGTATTTTCTTGCATAGGTAAACTTGATTAGTAAGGCTTGCTAAAGTAGAGTATCTTGCAAGTGTTAGCTTGCACATTCAACTAGTAGTATTAGGCTTGCCTTGTGTAGAGCAGTGGTTGAAGTTCTCCTCGGCTTCTTCTTCGTAGTATCCTCCTTCCTCCTCATATCCTTGGTCGGTACTAGCGTCTATAAATAAATACGAGGTACACAATCACCAAACAATACTTAACTACTTTCAATAATCACACAAAAGGGTCCTATAGATGATCTAGCATCATCACTAACATTACAAGATTAAAGCTTGGTTTAATTTATTTTATTTTTAGAAAAGTAATTGCTACTCATTGAAAAACTACTTAAGATTTAATATTCTCCAAACCAAACATGGGATCATGTTGACACATGTCATCACCACATATTTTAGTCCATGGGAATGTGATTTAAAGTGATGTCACAATTTAATAAGGTTTAACCTTTTATTTTACTTACATAAAGTGACTAGAAATGCCTATGTGGCATTCTTTTATTACTTGAAAATTATTTATGTAAGTAAACCCAAATGTTTTTATATATTCTGAAAGGTATGATCAAATGTGATTTTTGAGAGTTGAAATCAACTCAAAAGCTATTATGGTTTAAATTTGAAAAATGTTTGAATGCAGACAAGGCTCTGCCTTGTTAGTTTTACCAAGGTTGATCTATAGATTCAAATGATTTGAATCCAACGGGCTTGGATTAAGCATTTCAATATCTTTCTAACAAAATTGGTTTCATTCAATTTGGTTCACTGAATCGAGCTGGGTTGATTTTTGAAACTAGGTACAGAACTGTGTTTGAATGAAAATGGAAAAATCCAAATTCAAACGAGTGGGCTGCGCGGGAAATGTTAACGGGCCGGCCTAGTGTCACTCCGCGGCGCGGGGTTCAACTAACAAGGGGGTCCACCAGTCAGTGGCTCTTTAAACGCGAAGTGGTACGGGGCAATATCGGCCACACGATCTAAGTCTAATCGAACCGCTGCTACTCATCGTCCACGTCGGGCGGCGCCGGCGAGATAGAAACCTAACACGGTAGGTGGGGGTCGTCGGGGGCTCACCGGGGCTCAGGCGAGGGTCAGCGAGGCGGGCAAACGACGAAGTCGACGACAGCGAACCTCCTGGTACCGACAGCTTCTCCTAGGGTGGACGAAATCGATGGCGCCCTTCTTCTCCAGAGGCGGCCTGCTCCGCCCAAATTCCGGCGATGCGCTGCTCGCCTTGCTCCAGGAACGGGGTGGAACGACCAGTGAGGAGAGGGGAGTGATATGGTGTGAAGAGTTTGAGCGGGGGAGGCCTCTATTTATAGTCTCGACGACGAGACCGAACGGGATGGGCAGGCGACGGTGGCGACATGGCTACGGGCTGCTAGAGACATGGCCAGTGGTGGCGATCGATCGGTTGTCTCCTGGCGATGCTCTATGGCTTTAATGCGCGTGTAGGGGCGGTGGCAAACGGTCTGGAACATGTGATTCTCTACGCGGAAGAGGCGGCGTCTTCGATGGCGAGCGGTGGCTGTGAGGCATGGGGCGGTGAACGGGGATGTCTAGCGGTCTCCTGGGACGGTGGTGATCGTGTATGCACGCGGCGAGCGCGGCGCGCGGTCTGTGGGCGTGTGTCGAGGGTGGCGCTCTGGCGCACGCTCGGCATGGTTGATAGAGGCACGGGTGCGGTGTTCCTGGGTGCTCTGGTCGATGTCTTCGAGGCAGGGCTGGTTGAGAGGGGGCGGCGAGGCATTGGTGATCTCCCAAACAAGGTTGGCACGGCTAGTTCCTCTCCTAGCTTGTTGTCTACACCGGGGTGGCATGGGTGGCTTCAGCTGTTCACCATTGATGACATTGCCAAGCTTACAGTGGTGCTAGACGTTTACAAATGAGCTAAATGATCTACTAAAGCCTAGTTGCAACCAGAGAGGGAACAAGTTAGGCTCAAATCACTGCTCTAAATAGTGTTTGGATTTTATTTGATTTGTATCTGTAAGGTGTCTGATGAAATGGCCGCATGAATTCAAGTTTTAAATTTTGAAAAGATTTTTGGTGGGTGTGCTAGGTTGGTGCTGGTGAGTCCGTAGATGCTTGGGTTTTGAAAGTTGAGCTTGTTTGAGTGGTTTTTTTAAAAACTGGGATCTTCCCATATGATATAGATTCAATTTTGAGCTGTCCTTTAAACTATGCATTCAAATGTTTTTGGATGATCACAAGGTGGGCCTTGATACTTTGTTATGAGTACTATCAAGGGGTGCAAAGATCCAAACAAGTTTTTGTTAAGTTTTGAAAATTAGAGACAGCCAAAGTAGGCATGGGAGTTAATTTGGCAAAAGTGACCATTCCTTTATTTTGTTTGTTTTGATTTATTTGTCTTTGGGAAAAGTGTGGGGATTGTTTAGATGATGTTTATTTCACCTAAGAATCCTTTTACAAGCAAAGAAACACATAAACAAGGCAATTCAAAATAATCCAAATTGGAATGCATACACACATGCATGCTTTCGTATTTTTATTTAGAAAAGTTTTTGTTAACCATAATTTTGAAGATTAGAGTTTGATGATCCAAGTTTAGTATTTTTTGGATGTTACAATTACTATGTGGATCTGAGAGAAATCTCTCCTCACAACCCATAGTTGTGAAGGATGTGGTTGCTAGTTGTTTGATTCTGGACATGATCTATTTGTTGGATTTGACTACTTGACTAGCTAAAAAGAGACTCATGTGTGGCGTCCAATGATGCATGGTCTGAGGCTTGATTATGTTTGTATATACAAATAGATGCTTGAATGTTTTTCCTGGATCAATGATGATACTGGTGTAGCATTTCTACACCAGTCTGAGAGCCTCAAATTTTCCCCACTAAAACTTATGCTCTAAAAGATGAAATGAGCATGTGTTATTACTATTATAAGTTGGTAACCTGATATGCAGAGTAGATCAGCTTGACTTGGTGAGATTGTGGATAATCTGCAGCTGCTCTTGATCTACTACTGTTGTTGTATTGCCCTTGTGATGGATCCTGATTGTTTCATGTCCATTCTTTTGGATATTATTCTTGCCTTGGTACATCTGGCCTTGATTTCCCCTTGTCCTAGCTCTAGGATGGCTCCTAGGAGCAACCAGAGCTAAGGTGTGATGGTTTGATCTAGATTGGTGATCTTGTGGTTGTTTATGTGTGGGCTTGGGATGAAAATAGAGGTGTGAGACTTGGTCTGGTTGTGTATGTGAAGAGAGAATATAGCAGTAGTTCTACTATGGCTGGTGCTTTTCCTCTACTTGATGTTGCCTTCTGGGGTTGACAGCACATATGCATGCATGCATGTGTGAGCTGCTTGTTTGTGTGTTGCTGGTCCTGATACCTTCCCCTGTCCAGATCTTTGTGCTATGATTGTGCTCGGCTGGATTGGTAGTATCTCTAGTTTGGCTTTATTTTTGGGTTGCCAAATGGAATGGACTCTTTTACTATTTTACCAAAGTGAAACTTGCCCCTTTTAGACCCATGATGTTGTGCTGAGGTCATTTGATATAACCAGAACAAATCCTACACTTGTTCCATTTCAAAACACTCAATGATGAGCTTAAGCATATCATCAGTATGCTAAATCTGAGAGTAATCTAATCCCAAAACTAACCCTTGTGTTTTATTTTATTTTTAGTTGTTTGTTTTTGCAGGAACCAACTGGGTAAAGGATACCATATGAAGAAGTGACTTAGTAAAAATAGTTTAGGATTTTCTTTGTAATAAACATTGTAGTTTATTTTTCTGTTTTAAATATTGTAAAACACATTGTATTTATTCAATAAAGTTTACTTATTCCCCTTTTCTTTTACAATTATTTTGTAAAACAATGTCATATTTATTTTCTTGTAATAAAGAGTTCTTTTATTTGTTTCAGTAATGTAATTCCTTTTTTCTGATTATTTGATTCGTGATACTTTTCTTTTATTCAATTATTGTTAAAGATCAATGTAATACTATATGTATATATATATATTAATAAGGAAATATTTTTATAACATTTTTGTAATCATTTCAATTCAAGTTATTAAATGTTTCTAATTTCCATTTGTGAATTTTATAAATTCATTTAAATTTCATATTTGAAATTCGAATACATGTTTAAACAACTTTTCCCCTAAACAAGGAATTCTATAAAGGTCATGTCGAAATCTATCGCACTTGCTCCGAAGTTTCCATCAGTACAAGAGAGATCTCGATCCCTCTGTAGCTCTTTTAGTTTTGCGCGAAAATTCCCCGGATTTTCTTATGCATGAATGCAATGCACAAACCTGTGTCCTCTCTATTTCTAGGTGCTAATCCTGGGATGTTACACTTTATTCCTTGCGCTTAATAATTCTAAACCATTGTGACTAGTCAGCAGAACCGTGTTGTCACGGGGAACGCTTTCAACACTTGTTGGATATCTCATCCAGTTGATTCTTTGCTCTTTTGTTTACAGATGTCGACGATGTGAAATAAAAGGGGAGGTTGTGAGTTCATGGAGTTTATACATTGTGTTAGATAAACGCCTGGGCCGCTAGCCTAACCATGCTTAATCATGGTGGAAACTTGCAGCAACACCATAATGAGCATCTATGAAGCGTCCTCAATAAAAAGCTATGCATATGGTAAATAAAAAGATTGCTGAGATGCTCATTATCTGCTTGCCTTGTCATTTTGGTTATGGTGAAGCTCATGTACCATGTGCAAGGGGTACCCCGTTGGCAGTTCTCGATGATATGCATGTATTTACAATGACAAGAACTTTCAGGTGACCAAAGTTGAGTAGCATGCGGAGCGACCCTTGTACTCAAGGGACTTGGGATTTCCAGTCTATGGTCTGTCAAGCATATGATTCAGAGTGGACCTCACTTTCACCTTAACCACATGAAGATGCTTATGATAGGGGCAATGAGAGGTAGAAGCTAATGAGTACCTTCGTTTCAGCATTGGGAAGCCTTTCAAACCTTCACAAAACTATTTTCACAACTTTGTTGAGTCACCACTTATTCTGTGAGCACCTTCTTGAGAGCATAGTTTTCATTATTGTGTTTGCTCCAAAACTTGGTTAATTATGTCATGACTTTGATGCTTGTATCTCTGATATCTTTATCTCTAGTGTTCATGTGAACTTCATAGGTGCCTTGGCATTTATATTGTGCTCTTCAAAACAAAGGCAAGCGAGATACCACTCTATGATACCTTATTATGAGCATTGCAATGTTGCTTATGTTTATGTTTCATGCTACTTATTATTGAGTTGGTTTCTCTTCATAGCTTGCAATGACTATTGAGTAGACTTAGTTGCATACTCCTTATTATGAATTGTCTAAGCATCTACTCATGTGCTGAGAATATTTATATCATATGAGGCAAAGTGTTCGTGGAAGTTCTTTTATCGCACTCAGTTTTCAACTGAATTGCTTGAGGACAAGCAATAAGCTAAGCTTGGGGGGAGTTGATACGTCCAAAACGTATCTACTTTCTCAAACACTTTGCTATTGTTTCTTCTCTAAACTTGTGTGATTTGGATACAACTAACACGGACTGATGCTGTTTTCAGTAGAATTACCTTGGTGTCTTGTTTTTTGTGCGAAAAATCAACTATAAGGAAAAATCCCGAAAAATATGCCAAAAACTATTTTTCACCAGAAGATCCACGGAGCCAGAAGGGGAGACAGAGAAGGTGCCTAGGGGGCCCAGACCCACCCTAGGCGCGGGCCCACCTGACCCCGCGCCTGGAGGGGGTGAGGCCACCCCAGGCAGCTCCTCGGCCTCCCTCTGCGCCTATAAGTTGCCTTCTGACCTAAAAACTCAGGGAGTGGGGTCGATAGTTTTCCAGAAAGAGTTCCGCTCCGCCGCCGCCACCAGAAACCAAGATTCGGATCGAGAAACTCCGTTCCAGCACCCTGCCAGGACGAGGAATTTGGAGAGGATCATCGCCATCGTCATCACCAACGCATCTCCATCAACCACCGATGTTTCCCACATCCATGAGTGAGTAATCCCCCATTGTAGGCTTGGGGATGGTAGGGATTGGATGAGTTCTATCATGTAATCGAATAAGATCTGTTAGGTCATAGTGCCTAGTATATCTATTAGTGCTATTTAACTTTGTTGCAACTTGTTGTGCTTAATGCTTGTCACTAGGGCCCGAGTGCCATGATCTCAGATCTGAACTTATTATTGAATCATTATGATAGCATTTTTTGTGATCTTATCTGCAAGTTGTGTACACATATCATTGTCCAGATCCAAAGGCCCCAAAGTGAAAATAATTGGGACAACCGGAGGGGGTGGCTGTGGTGTGAGGATCACATGTGTTCACGGAGTGTTAATGATTTGCTCTGGTGCTCTATTAAAAAGAGCACCTTAATTGCCAGTAGTTCCCTAGAGGACCCGCTGCCATGGTCTGGCTAGACAAAAGATGTTGTGCAAGATCTCATTGCGAGCACGTATGACTATATTTGTGTAACACCCTCAGAATCGGCCCTATGCAAGTTTCAGCGCTTCCCGCCAAACCCGCATAGAAACTATTCAAAGGTGCCCACCAGGCACTTGCGTGCGGGTGGAAAACGAAGTAATATCATTACGCAATAGTCCTCGATGGAACCCACAAAACATATATATACAACAGCGACTCAAAGAGTCAAGAATACAGATTTACAGTACAAAGATCCAGATCACCTTGAAACAATACAGCGTCCGAGTACGGACAAGATGCAAATTGAGCTAAGAGCCCTGAAGAATAACCAATGGCGTCCATAACCCTGCCCAGGCCAAGCCGGAAGGGTAACCCTGCTAACGACGTCGATCTCAAAGCTCTTTGAAACAAAAGGGTGCCGACAAAGGGCAAAGGAAAAAGAGAGCGGTCGATCGAGGCGTACAGCGAGGCTAGAATTCGGTGGTCCTCGCCTACATAGGTATGGATCAAGCGCGGCATGCACTAAACAACCTATAGAGACTCGATACAACTAGCGGCTATCAGAGAGGGGTAAGAATGACCTATTCGGAACCAACCTGATACTACCACCAAACATAACCATCCTGGTGTTTCCCCCTCGAGACCAAACGAGGAAGTCAACCGAGGAACTCACGCAGTTGGCAGTTTTATTTAATCAGTTATCGTTGCAGCAATTACTAGTCAGGTATAGATAATCATCCTGATATAATAAGCAGTGGGAAATTTTAGTTAACCATTCCTTTGTAGTTGCGACACTTACTAGTCAAATACAATTAGCATGAGATATCCCAAACCCAGCAGTTGTTGGTACTTTTATTTAGCCATTCCGTTGTAGTGAAGCTGAATACTAGTCATATCGGATACAAGTCAAATTATAACAGTAAACTTTAGTTATAGTTGTCTATGATCGAGAACTGTGCTCCAAGTCGTCCATAACATGGACACGGCTTTTCGAAAAGATTTAACCGCAGGGTGCACCAAAGTATCCACACGCACTTCGACCCTTTTGCGATCGGTTAACATACACCCATCGGTATGTCGGCGGGCCTAAGTCATGACGTTTCGGACCCAAAGCAAGTACATGGGGCCACCCACTAAGCTACCCGCGAAGTCGGACGGTCTCGAGACGGACTCGGGGTTTGCGTCAATGGCTGTAAACGAGGGAACCCGAAAGTGTGACGGGCTTGTCGATACGAAAACACTTCGCTTACCTAAACGATGACAGTGCATTCCTCGCACAATCTTAAATTAAGCAGTAAAGCATGGCATAAGTACAGGATAGTAATAAAGCCCCAAACTAATTGTGGCCCCCGGTACAGTACTTTGAAATCAGGTACTAATCGATGGGGGTGCCCATACACCCCACCTGTGGTTAGCGCGCTCGATCTCGAACAAGTGTCAAGAACTCGGGTCCCACGGACACCAAAGGAGCGGTTAAAAACCAAATATTGTCTATTACCCACTGGTGCCTCTGCATTTACCTACTTCCAATTTTAGTTATTAAACAATAATTAAATCCATGATCATCTCCAACATTAAACATACGGCAATACTCCAACAACTGTGGTACTGGACGACACGCAACAGCACTTGAGCAAGCGACTACGACGCGCAGGTCCATCTATCTACCACAGGTAATAGGATGTTTCCAAGGCAATATAAGGCCGCAAGGGATATCACGGGTACGGAAACTAGAGCATCGCAACACAGATAGCAATAGATCAACAGGAGGAAATAAAGACTATAAATGCAAAATAGGCAGAAGGGGAAGGGATGCTCGCCTGAAAACATTGCCGAAGGTTCATCCGAAGATCGGGTCGACACTTGCATCAACTCATCGGCCTAATCCGTGAAGAAGCAAAGCACTAGAAGAAACACCGGTTGGACTATTTAATACTACGGTAGAAAATCGGGCATGATGCATGTATGATGTATGACATGGAAAAGGTGCGATGCATTAAGGCAATATTAAGCGGAAACCGGGGTCCCGACATTTATTATTAGGTTCGAGTTATTTATCTACCCCGCAAATTAAGTGTTGGGTTAACAGGGCGGAACATGGCATCGGTTCGCTACACCAATTTAAATGAAGTCCGGAATAAGGCAAAGATATCCCGCATATAGACTCCATATTTAATTATGAGATGAATTGGCATAATGCCCCCCAAACCACAGACAAGTATGCATGCATGAACAATTTAATATGCATCAGTTGATAATGTCATATTACAAAAATAATGGGGTCTCGGATAGGGAATCACATTAGGGTTCGACGAACTTGGTTAGGGGTTCGACGGTTTCGGGCTTTGGACACCGGGATCAGTCTCGGGTCCGGGAAACGCTCTTCAGGTTCCATGAAGTAGTCCTCGCTGATCTTCTCGGCATTCCTCGGGTTCATCTACGCACGTCGGTCTTCGAAATCGAAGTGCTTGGCGCCCATGACAAAATTACTAAGAGACGATGTCGATGATCGGTGAGCTTGGGGTCTAATCAAGCGTGCAGGGGTACCCGAGACGTGTGCCTGTAATGTACACAGAAGAACAATAGGACGCCTGCGAGTACTACAACACACACACAAGAAAATGGCATACGTTGAAGACGCTACCGGTCATGGCTCGGTGGAGCACAAGGTCAGCGTGCTGGTGACAGAGGCCGCACGAGCTCGACGAGGACAACCGATGAGGGGCTCATGACGTCCTGGAGACAAGGAGGAGCACGGACAGGGTGCTACCGGGAGGCGGTCATGGGCACGCCGCCCGGCGCGGCACAGGCAAAGGGCGGCAGCGCTCGAGGCGAAGAAGACGCGGACGAGGCAGGGGTCGGCGAACTCGGGGGCGCACGACGCGAGCTGGCAATGGGAAGCGGGCGACGCCGCCATCAAGGAGGCGGGCTCTGGCCGGAGGCAGCGGAGGGGGCGCAGGCGGGACCGGCCGGAGGTGGGGTCGGCACGGCCTTGGGGTGGGGGCGGCTGACGACCGGTGGCGCGGTGCCTGGGAGGACGGGGACGACGGCGAGGTAGGAGCCCACGGCGGCACGGCGGCAGAGGCACAGGCGCGGTCACGGTGTAGAGGAGGGCGAGCTCGCGGCAGCCGCTGGAGGTGGCGAGGCGACGAGGTGAGGGAGCCGCGCGGAGGTGGCCCACGCGAGAAGGGACAGAGGGCGGGGTCGCCGGCGAGGCGGGGTCACACGGCGCAGAGCCGGAGCAGGGCGGCGTCGATGCGGCCGAAAGCGAGGAGGACGAGGCCGCGAGGTGCTCGGGGCGGCGAGACGAGCTCGGCGGGGAGAGGAGGTGCCTAGGACGGCAGAAGAGGGCGGCCGGAGGGGCGGCTCGGGTCGGTGGTGGCCCGAGGCGAGCACAGGCGGATGGCGGCGGTGGACGAGGTCGATAGCGGTGGCCGGCCGCAGGCGAGGTCGCGAGGGCGCGGGCGCGGGGAGGGAGCGACGGTGGGCGAACGGGGACCCAGGCGAGGGCAGAGGCCAAGCCGGGGATCGGCCAGAGGAAGGAGGCGAGGCCGGCGGGTGGATCGGGATGGGAGGAGCGGGGTAGGTGACGACGGGGTGGAGCGGGCGTCGTGGTGGGGCCGCGGAGTGGGTCCGGGTATGGGATTGGGGAGTGGGTCCAGGGCAGGCATGACAGGGTCGGGCTGGTGCGCCTATGTGGGCACTGTGTGCGTGCACAGCGGCGGCGGGGTGTGAGTGTTGGGTGGTGGGTAGGTGGGTGTGGTGGTGTGCTGGTGGGGTGGGGCTCAGGTGGCGGGGGTTGATTGGATGGAGAGAGGGCCAGGCTGATGTGGCGCAAAGGGATAGGTTGGGGTGAGGTGGAGGGGGGTTGGGTAGAATTAGAGTGGGTAGAAAAGGTCTGGGTAGGATTGTTTTTGTACTGGGGGTGGCCGACTGGGTCGGATCGGCCCGGTACGGCTGCCCCTAAAAATAAAATAAATATTTTAATATTTAAAAATGGGGCTTTTGAAAACCGTTGGTAGACAAAGAAAAATATTCCGGAGACCCGGGATTTGTGTTTGAATAAAGACGGGGCGTTTAGAAAACAAAAACAGATTTTTCGAAAATAGTTTTTAAACAAACCATGCAAGATGATGACGATGCTCAAATGCAAGGTGGCATGATGACATGAGCATGGGGTCATGATGATGCAATGCACAAAAACAACGCGATTTTCTAGTAGTGGTTTTTGCGGGGCGCCATAATTCGACACCACTAACAATGGATCTCGCCCTCGAGATCCGCCTCATGGTACCGGGAAGAAGGGCGGCGACCTGAATCTTCTCGCATCGTGTAGATCCTCGTGTGGCATCCCGCAAAACCACTACTAGAAAATCGCGTTGAATTTGTGCATTGCATCGTCATCGTCATGCATTGTTTGCCAAAACTATGTTCGCAAAGCCCGTTTTGTTTTTCTCCAAACGCCCCCTCTTCATTCAAACACGCCAAGCCGGTCTCCGGATTATTTTGTTTGAATACTATCGGTTTGCAAACGGTGTGAATACAGCAAATAAAAAAAAATATTATATTATTTTTAGTAGGGGCAGTCGAACGGGCCAGATCGACCCGAACGACCACCCCAGGTTTTTATAAACGGTCCACCTTTAATCCTATGGCTACCAATCTTCCTACCCAACCCTTCCTTCCACATCACCCCAGCCTATCAACTCTTGCCACCTCATCCCCATCCTTCCCCCACCCAATCCTAGCCCTCCACCTCACCCCTCCTCTCTCACCCCACTCCTTTCTCTCCCCACCACTCAAACCCACACAGACCCACCTGGCCGACCCAAGACGACCCCCTACACGCAGAGCACGCCGCCCCACACGCAGCCCTCCCTCTCTCTCTGCACGTGGGACCCCCTTCTCCCCTGGCCCACCGCCAGCCTCACCACCCCCGCGCCCTGTCCTGTGGCCCCGCCAGCCAGCGGACCCCCCTGTCCCCACGTCGCGCGTGCCCACGCTCCCTCCTCTCTCCTCTCTCTCCCCCACCCCCGTCTCCTTCCTCCCGCCTCTCGGGCCTCTCCTCCAGCCCGTCACTTGCCCGGCGACCGTCCACAGCCCTCCTCCCCGCCCCTATCTCCTGGCTCGCCACCCTCCCAGCTCACCGGCCCCACGCGTGGCCCCGCACGCCTCCACTCACCGTCGCGCCAAGGCTGCGCTGCTGCACTCCTAACCGAGCCAGGCGCCTGGGTCCGCGTCCCCGCCCGGCCGTCCCCGCTGCCGCCGGGCGAACCCACCTGGCCTGGCGCTGCCCTCCTAGCCATCCCGCCCGCTCGAGCTCACTCACCGCGCCCTCGCCCACGCCTGCCTCGCGGACCTCCGTCGCCTCGCCCGAGTCCCGCCATGAGCCCCGACGCCACCAACCGCCTGCTCCGACCGCCTCACCTCACCGCGCCCCGGCCCGCCTCGGCTCGCCCAGCCTCGCCCGACCCGCCATGCCCGAGCCTCGCCCTCCTCCGTCGCAGCCCGCCCTGCCATGACTACCTCCTCCAGCCGAGCCGCCCGCGCCTCGCCTCGCGCCTGGCTGCCGCCTCGCCGCCTCTCCGGCGTGCTCGCCTCCGCCTGCCCCGTAGCCAGCCGCCGAGTTCGCGCCAGGTCGGCCCGCCCACGCCTGCCCCGGCGTCGACCCAACGTCTGGCTGAGCTGCTCGACCCGCCCGGGCCCGCCTGAGCCCCGACCCGCAGCCCGCGCCGCCCCGCGGGCCCCCTCCTCCTCCCTCTGGCGCCCGTCTTCGCTGTCCAGGCAGAGAACCGGCGGCCCCGGTCCCGCGGACTCGAGTACTCCGACGCCCCGAGACCCGAAGGACCCCACGAGACCACGGGCGCGAGACGCCAAGACCGTACCAAGCCGAAGGTGTCCGAAGAATCTCCGACAAGAACTTCATCGCGGAACATCTAGCACTCCGACAGGGAACCCTGGAGACCCCGACATCGAACGACAGGATCATCGTCACGGAACCCGAAGACACATGTGCGACAAGTACTCTTTTCCCGAAGACAACAAGTACCCCTCTCGGACCCGAGGGCCGAAGATGCCCGGAACGCCAAGATCGCCTCAAGGTTCCGAAGGACCCCCGGTATCGAACCCGAGTTCGACAACGACACTGAAGACGGAGCGCTAAGACCGTGCCCGGATCCGGAGTCCGAACCCGATACCGTCAAGATCTACCGACGCCGGAAACCCAGACGCCATGACCATCGATCACGGACCCCTAAGACCGAGCTCGACATGCCATGTTCTTCCTCACGAAACGCCGAGTACGTCTTTCAGAACGCCATGCTCGTCAACATGACCCGAAGACCACGAATGCGACAGGAACGGCACCGACCAGGGCGGAACCGATGGGCCCCCGACACCGAACCAAGTCCGGCTTCCCGGACCGCCAAGAACTACCCCCGATATCCGAGAACGCTTCCGTCGAGCCGAACCCCGTCGAACCCTGGACCCCGAGACCAACCCCGAACCTCGGAACCCCAAGTTCGTCGAGACCCTAATGTGTGAACCTCTTTCCAAAACCATAATTTCATAATATAATACAATTGTTGCACATCAAATCATTCATCTCGCATGCATATCATGTGGTTTGGGGGCCTTATGCCGATTCACCTAATAATTAAATATGGGGCCCATATGCGGGCAAATCTAGTCTCATATCGGCCTCATTTAAACATGTGTAGCGAACCGTTGCCATCTAGTGTCTTGCTATATAACATTTAAATTGCGGGGATTCTAAATAACTTGAACCATTTAATTAATTGTCGGGACCCCGGTTCCGCTTAATTTGACCTAATTGCATCGCACTTTGCCATGCCATGCATCATACATGCATCATGCCGATCTTCTGCCGTGTATTAAATATTGCACGGTGTTCTTCTAGTGTTTTGCTTCTTCATGGATAAGGCCGTTGAGTTGATGTGAGCTTCGCCCGATCTTGGTTGAACCTTCGTCAATGTTTTCAATGAGCATCTCCCTTTCTTCCTATCTTACTTTATAGTCTTTATTTCCTCCTGTTGATCTATTGCTATACGTGTTATGCGATGCTCTAGTTTTCGTATCCGTGATGATCCCTTGCAGCCTTATATTGCCTTGGACACACCCTATTCCTGTTGTTTGGTAGATAGTTGGACTTGCGCCGTAGTCGCTTGCTCAAGTGTCATGCGTGTCGATTGCCACGATTGTTGATGTATTGCCGCATGTTGCTGTTGGAGATGATCATAGTTTTACTTATCGTTCACTTTAATTTCTGTTTAACAACTAAAATTGAAATAAGCAGAGGCATCGGTGGGTGATAGATAACATTTGGTTTCCGAACGCCCACTTGTGTCCCGTAAGACCCCGAGTACTTGATACATGTTCCTTGATTTATCGCGATATCCACATCCGGGAGGTATATGGGACCCCCCTGAGCCAGAGCTTGATTCAGTCTTATTTCTTGGGGCCACAAACTAGTTTGAGGTTTTATTTACGATCCTGTACTTATGCCATGCTACTTTCTGTATTTAAATTGTGCGACAGATAGCACACTGTACTGTTTAGGTCAGCGGAGTGATTACGCGGTATCGACACCCGAGTTTCGGGTTCCCGCCGCCTGACCATTGGCGCTAACCTTGAGTCCGTCTCGGCTAGCTTACTTCGTTATGGGATCTACTCAAAGGTGGCCCCTGAAATATTTGAATCCTGTGATTGTTCACCGTGAAAGCCTCGTTGGGTTTTGATTTGGTTTTTCCGAGGTTGATCGGCGTGTTGCTATTGGTGCACCCGGCCGGTAAAACTTTCAAAGCCGTGTCATGGATATGGACGACTTGGAGCACAGTATCTCGATCATAGACAAGCATAACTAAAGTTTATTGCTGTAAATTTGACTTTATAATGACTAGTAATCAGCTTCACTATAATGGAATGGCTAATTAATACTGCCCACAACTGCTTGTTTGGAGTGTCGCTTGCGACCATTGTACCTGACTAGTAAGTATTGCAACTACAACGGAATGGCTGATTAAAAGTATCAACAACTGCCGGGTTTATGGGTTATCTCATGCTACTTGTATCTGACTAGTAAGTGTTGCCACTATAACGGATTGATTAACTAAAAGTGCCCACTGCTTACTTTATCAGGATGATTATCTAAACCTGACTAGTAAAGTGCCGCAACTATAACTGAATAAGTAAAACTGCCAACCGTGTGAGTTCCTCGGTTGACTTCCTCGATTGGTCTCGAGGGGGAAACGCCAGGATGGGTTTGTTTGATGATAGCTTCAGTTTGGTTCCGGATAGGTCCTTCTTACCCCTCTCTGATTGACGCCTGTGTATCGAGTCTCTATAGGTTGTTCAGTGCATGCTGCCACTGCCGCTCAGTCCACCATACCTATGTAGGCGAGGACCGCCGAATTCTAGCCTCGCCGTCTTGGCCTCAAGATCGACGCTCCTTCTTTTCCTTTGCCCTTTGTCGGCACCCTTTTGTTTAAGCAGGTTTTGAGATCGACGCCGTTAGCAGGGTTACCCTTCCGGCTTGGCAGGGTTATGGACGCCATTGGTTATTCTTCAGGGCTCTTAGCCCCATTTGCTTCTTGTCCGTAGTCGGACGCTCTACCGTTCTCAAGGTGATTTGGATCTTTGTACCGTATATCTGTATTCTTGACTCATGGAGTCGCTGTTATATATATCTGTTCTGTGGGTCCCATCGAGGACTGTTGTGTAATGTTATTACTTCGTTTTCCACCCGCACGAAAGTGCCTGGTGGGCACCTTTGAATCGTTTCTATGCGGGTTTGGCGAATTTTGCTCAAACTTGCATAAGTCCGATTCTGAGGGTGTTACAGAGTGGTATCAGAGCTCAGCAGTTACGATACCCCATAAGTCCAGCCTGTAGGATAACCTAGCTAACGGCCGAAGTAGAGTGTCAAACTATTTTTCAAAATCGGTTGGATAGTTCTGATTAGGTCTGATTTTACTTCTTACCCCTCTGCTATTCTCCTCTCATCTCAACGTGTTTTGAATCCGCTCTTTTCTCTCTCTTCGAGTCCAGGATTTCTCGTGGTTGGGTTTCCGTCGTACCTTTAGGGTTTCGCTTCCTCTTTTGGTAACGGTGTTGCTACATCTGGTCTTCATGCTATCCGAGGAATCCTTCGTCTGTGGTGCCGTCCTTTGTTCTTTGTTTGTGCCTTCCGGAGTTTTCCGACGCGACGACCTCATCTATGCCAGATCCGATGCAGTCTCAGATCACTCCGTTGTTCAACCTCGCTTGTCGAGATCTTGATCGACCCGAGAGTTGGTTGCATAATCCGCCTATTCGTGTGCAGAGTAATGGTTTGAGTGCGGGATGGAGTAGCTACCATACCACTACTCTTATCATTCGCTCTTGTACGCCGAATCAGTGGATCCAGCAGTTTTACTCCGTCCACGGAAGTTAGAGGTGGATTTATTTGTTGATACCTCTACCTTCGACCTTTTGTTACCGGAGAGTTCTCTCGACGATCACGGACAACGACCTCTCGTTAGTGGTGTCGCGAGGATCTACACGAAGCGAGAAGATGCAGATCGCCGACCTTCCTTCCGGTACCATGAGGCGGATCTCGAGGGCGAGATCCATTGTTAGTGGTGTCGAATTGTGGCATCCCGCAAAACCACTACTAGAAAATCGCGTTGAATTTGTGCATTGCATCGTCATCGTCATGCATTGTTTGCCAAAACTATGTTCGCAAAGCCCGTTTTGTTTTTCTCCAAACGCCCCCTCTTCATTCAAACACGCCAAGCCGGTCTCCGGATTATTTTGTTTGAATACTATCGGTTTGCAAACGGTGTGAATACAACAAATAAAAAAATATTATATTATTTTTAGTAGGGGCAGTCGAACGGGCCAGATCGACCCGAACGACCACCCCAGGTTTTTATAAACGGTCCACCTTTAATCCTATGGCTACCAATCTTCCTACCCAACCCTTCCTTCCACATCACCCCAGCCTATCAACTCTTGCCACCTCATCCCCATCCTTCCCCCACCCAATCCTAGCCCTCCACCTCACCCCTCCTCTCTCACCCCACTCCTTTATCTCCCCACCACTCAAACCCACACAGCAGACCCACCCCTGGCCGACCCCGCACGCGACCCGCCCCTACACGCGCAGGCACGCGCCCGGCACACGCCCCAGCCCTCCCTCTCTCTGCACGTGGCCCTGCACGTGGGCCCCTTCTCCCCTGGCCCACCGCCAGCCTCACCACCCACGCGCCCTGCCCCGTGGCCCCGCCAGCCAGCGGACCCCACCTGTCCCCCACGCCCGCGCGTGCCCACGCTCCCTCCTCTCTCCTCTCTCTTCCCCACCCCCGTCTCCTTCCTTCCGCCTCCCCTCGCCGGGCCTCTCCTCCAGCCCGTCCGCCCGTCGCCGGCGACCGTCCGCGCAGCCTCCTCCCCCGCCCCTATCTCCGCGCGCTCGCCACCCTCCTCACTCACCCACGCTGCCCCAGACGCCTCCACCGCCACTGTTGGCGCTGGCCAGCTGCACTTCCCAACCCGAGGCTGCGCTGGGTCCGCGTCGTCGCCCGCCGTCCCCGCCCGTCGCGGCGAACCCCACCCGCGCTGGCGCCTCCCTCCTAGCCATCCCAGCGCCCGCCGAGCTCACCTCACCGCCTCCTGGCCCACGCCTGCCTCGGGACCTCCGCCGCCTGAGCCGCCTCTCGCCCGAGTCCCGCCACAGCCTGACGCCACTAACCGCCTGCCGCCCCTCACCTCACCGCGCCCCCCGGCCCGCCTCGAGCTCGTCGCCGCCCAGCTCCTCCGGCCCGACCCCGCCATGCCCGAGCTCCTCGCCCCTCCGTCTCAGGCGCAGCCTCGCCCGACCTCCTCTCCAAAGAAGCTGCCCGGCCTCGCCTCCTCGCCGCCATGCCGCCTCCGCTCGCCGGCTCGACCCGTCTCCACGGTACTGCGCCGCCTCTCCGGCGGGCCTGCTCGCCCGCCCGGCCGGCAGCCGCCAGCGCCATGCAGCCGCCAGTCGGCCCCGCCTCCACGCCCGTCCAGCGTCGACCCACCTGCGCCGGAGCGGCGTTCGACCCGCCGGCCCGCTGAGCCCGACCCGCAGCCCGCTGGCCCTCCTCCTCCCTCTGGCGCCCGTCTTCGCTGTCCAGGCAGAGAACCGCGGCCGTCCCGCGGACTCGAGCACTCCGACGCCCCGAGACCCGAAGTACCCCACGAGACCACGGGCGCGAGACGCCAAGACCGTACCAAGCGAAGGTGTCCAAGAATCTCCGACAAGAACTTCATCGCGAACATCTAGCACTGACAGGGAACCACGAGACCCCGACATCGAGCACGGGATCATCGTCACGGAACCCGAAGACACATGTGCGACAAGTACTCTTTTCCCGAAGACAACAAGTACCCCTCTCGGACCCGAGGGCCGAAGATGCCCGGAACGCCAAGATCGCCTCAAGGTTCCGAAGGACCCCCGGTATCGAACCCGAGTTCGCCAACGACACTGAAGACGGAGCGCTAAGACCGTGCCCGGATCCGGAGTCCGAACCCGATACCGTCAAGATCTACCGACGCCGGAAACCCCGACGCCATGACCATCGATCACGGACCCCTAAGACCGAGCTCGACATGCCATGTTCTTCCTCACGAAACGCCGAGTACGTCTTTCAGAACGCCATGCTCGTCAACATGACCCGAAGACCACGAATGCGACAGGAACGGCACCGACCAGGGCGGAACCGATGCGCCCCCGACACCGAACCAAGTCCGGCTTCCCGGACCGCCAAGAACTACCCCCGATATCCGAGAACGCTTCCGTCGAGCCGAACCCCGTCGAACCCTGGACCCCGAGACCAACCCCGAACCTCGGAACCCCAAGTTCGTCGAGACCCTAATGTGTGAACCTCTTTCCGAAACCCTAATTTCATAATATAATACAATTGTTGCACATCAAATCATTCATCTCGCATGCATATCATGTGGTTTGGGGGCCTTATGCCGATTCACCTAATAATTAAATATGGGGCCCATATGCGGGCAAATCTAGTCTCATATCGGCCTCATTTAAACATGTGTAGCGAACCGTTGCCATCTAGTGTCTTGCTATATAACATTTAAATTGCGGGGATTCTAAATAACTTGAACCATTTAATTAATTGTCGGGACCCCGGTTCCGCTTAATTTGACCTAATTGCATCGCACTTTGCCATGCCATGCATCATACATGCATCATGCCGATCTTCTGCCGTGTATTAAATATTGCACCCGGTGTTCTTCTAGTGTTTTGCTTCTTCGCGGATAAGGCCGTTGAGTTGATGTGAGCTTCGCCCCGATCTTCGGTTGAACCTTCGTCAATGTTTTCAGGAGAGCATCTCCCCCTTTCTACCTATCTTACTTTATAGTCTTTATTTCCCTCCTGTTGATCTATTGCTATCTGTGTTGCGATGCTCTAGTTTTCGTATCCGTGATGATCCCTTGCAGCCTTATATTTCCTTGGACACACCCTATTCCCTGTTGTTTGGTAGATAGTTGGACTTGCGCGTCGTAGTCGCTTGCTCAAGTCTTGCTATGCGGTCGCTCAAAGGCCACGATTGTTGATGTATTGCCGCATGTTGCTGTTGGAGATGATCATAGTTTTACTTATCGTTCACTTTAATTTCACTATAATGGAATGGCTAATTAATACTGCCCACAACTGCTTGTTTGGAGTGTCGCTTGCGACCATTGTACCTGACTAGTAAGTATTGCAACTACAACGGAATGGTTTATGGGTTATCTCTTATGTACGACTAAGTGTTGCCATTTGATTAACTAAAAGTGCTTGGATGATTATCTAACCGACTAGTAAAGTAACTATAAAATAAGTAAAGCCACCGTGTGAGTTCCTCGGTTGACTTCTCGATTGGTCTCGGATGGGTTTGTTTGATGATAGCTTAGTGGATAGGTCCTTCTTAACCCTCGCCGCCGCCAGTCCACCATACCTATGTAGGCGAGGACCTCGCCAATGCCTCTTGGCCTCGATCGACGCCTTCTTTTTCCTTTGCCCTTGTCGGCACCCCTTTTGTTTAAGGGTTTTGAGATCGACGCCGTAGTGGTTACCCTTCCGGCTTCTGGCAGGTTATGGACGCCATTGGTTATTCTTCAGGGCTCTTAGCCCCATTTGCTTCTTGTCCGTAGTCGGACGCTCTACCGTTCTCAAGGTGATTTGGATCTTTGTACCGTATATCTGTATTCTTGACTCATGGAGTCGCTGTTATATATATCTGTTCTGTGGGTCCCATCGAGGACTGTTGTGTAATGTTATTCGCTTTCCACCTTGCGAAAGTGCCTGGTGGGCACCTTTGAATCGTTTCTATGCGGGTTTGGCGAATTTTGCTCAAACTTGCATAGGTCCGATTCTGAGGGTGTTACACCTCGCGACACCACTAACAAGAGTTCGTTGTCCGTGATCGTTAAGGGAACACTCCGGGAACAAAAGGTCGAAGGTAGAGGTATCAACAAATAAAGCCACCTCTAACTCCGATAGAAAGAGAGAACCGATGCATTCTCATCCACTTCAATGTACACAAGCGAATAGAGTGAGTAGTCGGCATGGGGGCCAATCCATCACGCACCCAAACTATTACTCCGCACAATCAGTGGAAAAGCGTGCAACCATTCTCGGAATCAGACTGAAGATCTCGACAATCGAGGTTCAGAAACAAAGGAGTGATGCAGACTCTGCATCAGATCTGGCATAGATGATGTCGCCGCGTCGGAAAACACCGGAAGGCACGAGAAGGAACAAAGAGAAGTTCACCAGACGAAGGATTCCTCGGATAGCATGAAGACCAGATGTAGCAACACCGTTATCAAAGGAGGAAGCGAAACCCTGAAGGTACGATGGAACCCAGCCACGAGAAATCCTGGACTCGAAGAGAGAGAAGAGGGCGGATTCAAAACACGCAGAGGTGAGAGGAGAGCAGCAGAGGGGTAAGGAGTAAAATCAGACCTAATCAGAACTATCCAACCGATTTTTCAAAAATAGTTTTGACACTCTACTTCGGCCGTTAGCTAGGTTATCCTACAGGCTGGACTTGTGGGGTATCGCAACTGCTGAGCTCTGATACCACTCTGTAACACCCTCAGAATTGTCCCTATGCAAGTTTCAGCGCTTCCCACCAAACCCGCATAGAAACGATTCAAAGGTGCCCACCAGGCACTTGCGTGCGGGTGGAAAACGAAGTAATATCATTACGCAATAGTCCTCGATGGAACCCACAAAACATATATATACAACAGCGACTCAAAGAGTCAAGAATACAGATTTACAGTACAAAGATCCAGATCACCTTGAAACAATACAGCGTCCGAGTACGGACAAGATGCAAATTGAGCTAAGAGCCCTGAAGAATAACCAATGGCGTCCATAACCCTGCCCAGGCCAAGCCGGAAGGGTAACCCTGCTAACGACGTCGATCTCAAAGCCTGCTGAAACAAAAGGGGTGCCGACAAAGGGCAAAGGAAAAAGAGAGAGCGGTCAGTACTGAGGCCAGTACACGACGAGGCTAGAATTCGGCGGTCCTCGCCTACATAGGTATGGTGGACTGAAACGGCAGCGCGGCATGCACTAAACAACCTATAGAGACTCGATACAACTGGCGGCTATCAGAGAGGGGTAAGAAAGTTCTATTCGGAACCAACCTGATACTACCACCAAACATACCCATCCTGGTGTTTCCCCCTCGAGACCAAACGAGGAAGTCAACCGAGGAACTCACGCAGTTGGCAGTTTTATTTAATCAGTTATCGTTCCAGCAATTACTAGTCAGGTATAGATAATCATCCTGATATAATAAGCAGTGGGCAATTTTAGTTAACCATTCCGTTGTAGTTGCGACACTTACTAGTCAAATACAATTAGCATGAGATATCCCAAACCCAGCAGTTGTTGGTACTTTTATTTAGCCATTCCGTTGTAGTGAAGCTGATTACTAGTCATATCGGATACAAGTCAAATTATAACAGTAAACTTTAGTTATAGTTGTCTATGATCGAGAACTGTGCTCCAAGTCGTCCATAACCATGACACGGCTTTTGAAAAGATTTAACCTGCAGGGTGCACCAAAGTATCCACACGCACTTGACCTTTTTGATGATCGGTTAACATACACCCATCGGTATGTCGGCGGGGCCTAAGTCATGACGTTTCCGACCCAAAGCAAGTACATGGGGGCGACCACTAAGCTACCCGCAACGAAGTCGGTCGGTCTCCAAGACGGACTCAGGGTTTGCCAATGGCTATAAACGATCGGGAACCCAAAGTGTGACTGGGTCGATACAAGAAAAACACTGCTACCTAAATAGTACAGTGCATTCCTCGCACAATCTTAAATTAAGTAAAGCATGGCATAAGTACAGATAGTAATAAAGCCCCAAACTAATTGTGGCCCCGACAAGATACTTTGAAATCAGGTACTAATCGATGGGGTGCCCATACACCCCACCGTGGTTAGCGCTCGATCTCTAAGCAGTGTCAAGAACTCGGGTCCCACGGGACACCGTGAGTGATTAAAACCAAATATTGTCTATTACCCACCGGTGCCTCTACATTTACCTACTTCCAATTTTAGTTATTAAACAATAATTAAAGCCATGATCATCTCCAACATTAAACATACGGCAATACTCCAAAAACTGTGGTACTGGACGACACGCAACAGCACTTGAGCAAGCGACTACGACGCGCAGGTCCATCTATCTACCAAACAACAGGTAATAGGATGTGTCCAAGGCAATATAAGGCCGCAAGGGATATCACGGGTACGGAAACTAGAGCATCGCAACACAGATAGCAATAGATCAACAGGAGGAAATAAAGACTATAAATGCAAAATAGGCAGAAGGGGAAGGGATGCTCGCCTGAAAACATTGCCGAAGGTTCATCCGAAGATCGGGTCGACACTCGCATAAACTCATCGGCCTAATCCGTGAAGAAGCAAAGCACTAGAAGAAACACCGGTTGGACTATTTAATACTACGGTAGAAAATCGGGCATGAAGCATGTATGATGTATGACATGGCAAAGGTGCGATGCATTAAGGCAATATTAAGCGGAAACCGGGGTCCCAAAATTTATTATTAGGTTCGAGTTATTTATCTACCCCGCAAATTAAGTGTTGGGTTAACAGGGCGGAACATGGCATCGGTTCGCTACACCAATTTAAATGAAGTCCGGAATAAGGCAAAGATATCCCGCATATAGACTCCATATTTAATTATGAGATGAATTGGCATAATGCCCCCCCAAACCACAGACAAGTATGCATGCATGAACAATTTAATATGCATCAGTTGATAATGTCATATTACAAAAATAATGGGGTCTCGGATAAGGAATCACATTAGGGTTCGATGAACTTGGTTAGGGGTTCGACGGTTTCGGGCTTTGGACACCGGGATCAGTCTCGGGTCCGAGAAACGCTCTTCAGGTTCCATGAAGTAGTCCTCGCTGATCTTCTCGGCATTCCTCGGGTTCATCTACGCACGTCAGTCTTCGAAATCGAAGTGCTTGGCGCCCATGACAAAATTACTAAGAGACGATGTCGATGATCGGTGAGCTTGGGGTCTAATCAAGCGTGCAGGGGTACCCGAGACGTGTGCCTGTAATGTACACAGAAGAACAATAGGACGCCTGCGAGTACTACAACACACACACAAGAAAGCGGCATACGTTGAAGACGCTACCGGTCATGGCTCGGTGGAGCACAAGGTCAGCGCGCTGGTGACAGAGGCCGCACGAGCTCGGCGAGGACAACCGATGAGGGTCTCATGACATCCTGGAGACAAGGAGGAGCACGGACAGGGTGCTACCGGGAGGCGGTCGTGGGCACGCCGCCCGGCGCAGCACAGGCAAAGGGCGGCAGCGCTCGAGGCGAAGAAGACGCGGACGAGGCAGGGGTCGGCGAACTCGGGGGCGCACGACGCGAGCTGGCAACGGGAAGCGGGCGACGCGCCGCCACTGGTGGAGGCGGGCTCTGGCCGGAGGCAGCGGAGGGGGCGCAGGCGGGACCGGCCGGAGGTGGGGTCGGCACGGCCTTGGGGTGGGGGTGGCTGACGACCGGTGGCGCGGTGCCTAGGAGGACGGGGACGACGGCGAGGTAGGAGCCCACGGCGGCATGGAGGCAGAGGCACAGGCGCGGTCACGGTGTAGAGGAGGGCGAGCTCGCGGCAGCCGCTGGAGGTGGCGAGGCTACGAGGTGAGGGAGCCGTGCGGAGGTGGCCCACGCGAGAAGGGACAGAGGGCGGGGTCGCCGGCGAGGCAGGGTCACACGGCGCAGAGCCGGAGCAGGGCGGCGTCGATGCGGCCGAAAGCGAGGAGGACGAGGCCGCGAGGTGCTCGGGGCGGCGAGACGAGCTCGGCGGGGAGAGGAGGTGCCTAGGAAGGCAGAAGAGGGCGGCCGGAGGGACGGCTCGGGTCGGTGGTGGCCCGAGGCGAGCACAGGCGGATGGCGGCGGTGGACGAGTTCGATAGCAGTGGCCGGCCAGCGTGAGGTCGCGAGGGCGAAGGGGAGGAGCGACGGGGACCAGGACCAGAGGCCAAGCCCGGGATCGCCAGAGAAGGAGGCGAGGCCGGGTGGATCGGGATGGGAGGAGCGGGTAGGTGACGGGGGTGCAAGCGTGGTGGGGCCGAGGTGGGACCGGTATGGGATTGGGGAGTGGGTCAGGCAGGCATGCATGGTGGGTCAAGGTGTGTGCACTGTGCGTGCACAAGCAAGGGTGAGTGTTGGGTGGTGGGTAGGTGGGTGTGGTGGTGTGCTGGTGGGGTGGGGCTCAGGTGGCGGGGGTTGATTGGATGGAGAGAGGGCCAGGCTGATGTGGCACAAAGGGATAGGTTGGGGTGAGCTGGAGGGGGGTTGGGTAGAATTAGAGTGGGTATAAAAGGTCTGGGTAGGCTGGTTTTTGTACTGGAGGTGGCCAACTGGGTCGGATCGGCCCGGTACGGCTGCCCCTAGAAATAAAATAAATATTTTAATATTTAAAAATGGGGCTTTTGAAAACCGTTGGTAGACAAAGCAAAATATTCCGGAGACCCGGGTTTTGTGTTTGAATAAAGACGGGGCGTTTAGAAAACAAAAACAGATTTTTCGAAAATAGTTTTTAAACAAACCATGCAAGATGATGACGATGCTCAAATGCAAGGTGGCATGATGACATGAGCATGGGGTCATGATGATGCAATGCACAAAAACAACGCGATTTTCTAGTAGTGGTTTTTGCGGGGCGCCACAATTTGGAGCACATGCCTAGGATTGTTTAGTAGTACTTGGATACTTGTTATTATTTATCTGCAATGCCTTAGATCTTGAAGTTACATGTTTAGACTCATCCATGCAACGCCCGTCCATCCATCCCTATGCCTACCGCACTCGAATCCTACTGTTACAGTTACTGTTACTATTGCTTCTATTTCACTGTTGTTGTTGCTGTTTCTATTACAAACTATTGCTATTAATAAAATTCTGTGAGCAAGAACTATTTCCAGGTGGAGCTGAACTGACAACTCAGTTGTTAAGGCTTGCAAGTATTCTTTGGCTCCCCTTGTGTCGAATCAATAAATTGGGTAATACTACCCACGAAGACTGTTGCCATCCCCTATACTTGTGGGTCATCAATCCTCGCGTTCATGCGAACTTGGTAAGCAATGCCACCATCCCCTTTCCCCTCTAGCACGGCCAAAACATCGTCGGAAGTAGCGCCGCCGCCAGCGCCTTCAACGCCGCTCACTTTTGGTCGCTTGATCCAAAGCCATAGGATTTAGATCCAATGCCATAGATAGATCACTTAATCGAAACGGTATCATCAGATCTGGACCACAGGATGTAACATAGATCTAACGGCCCACGTGTGTGATCCGTGCGCAGCGGCACGGGCCAATCAGACACGGCCACGTGTCTGTGTTTTTGATTTAAAATCTGTATTTAGATCTATTAACTTTTCAAACTTGTAAAATTCATATATTTTGATCTGTTTGTCCAAAAATTGCAAATAATATATCAATGGATTCAGAAAATTAAGCCCTACACTCCTATGGCCTTGAAATGGTCATTTGCTTCTGGAAAAATAGGATTATTTGCAGAACCAATTATAGGCTTATTTTGACTATATAAAATGTTTAGAAAATTGTTTTAAAGCAAATTTGAGTTTGTTTAGACTTTAGATAGTTTACTTTGTTTTCAGTACTACTTGGTTTAACTTGTTTAGTGTAGAAAATGATTCCATTGCATTTACATGCATTCATATGTGTTTTTGTTTGAATTATTGAATGTGAATTTGGTGTTATGATTTTATGTGTAGATTTTGGTGATTGTGGTGATTGTGATTGTGAGGATTGTTCCTACTCCCCCAACTATCAAGGCAAGTGATGCTCCATATTTTTGTCCTATTATTTTGACTATGCACTAGTGTTATTTTGAGTAGGACTTGCATGGATATTTTGCTAAGTATATACTATGCTATGCCTTGGGAAATCCTAGTAGTTCTTGTCTTAGTAGAATTTTCCCTAAGTTAAGATTATTGCTACTAGTATGCTTAGCCTAGCTAGTAGAATACAAGGGTGGATTATTCATGCTATGAATTATTGCTAAGTTTATGACTTGTGTTTTTGATTAATAAAATAACTATGTGAATGAATCACCTGGGTGGAATGGTATTGTTGGTTTATGTTGAGTGGTTACACAAGGCCCATGTCTATGGTTTACCTTGTGTATCACACTTGTGGATTGCCACCCAGGAACAAACGGATTTGAGATGTTTAGTGTTGAGAAGCTTCTAGTGCAACCACATGGCATATGGGCTCTGCCTTGACCAACTAGGTTGCAAGAACTTAGCCAGATGGACAGTTGGTGGTAGGGTTGATAGGATGGAACGCGTCCATGGTGGTCTAAGGGAATGCTTCTGAAAAGTCTCGTCGTGATGCATGTCGAGTCTTGTGGGGAAAGTGCACCACCTCTCGAGAGGGTAAAACCTAAGTACTTAGTCGTGTCCCCGGCAACGGACAATTTCAGCATCAAAGACATTGAAGCAATCAAGGATCTCCTCATCCCAATATCTAAGTTAAAACTTGTGGTTGAACAAGGGTAAAGGTTCACCAATGTCTATTGGTGGTTCCTTGGGTGTTTTGTCAAACAAAAACTTAGTGTTTTCAACTAATAAGTCAAAACCTTATTTTGAGCAATGCCAGCCTAAACTACACTTAGCCTAATTCATATAGATGTTAGATACTACTATACTACTATGGTATCACTTTCCAATACAATTCCAAATGTATTGACCCTCTGTGGCTGTAACTTATGATGTTGCAGGTTACTCTGATGGAGGCTAGGGTTGTGAGTCTACAGTCAACATGTTTGCCGGTGGCACATGAATATGAAGACCTATAGTTATTTTCTTTATGTTATGAATCCATGTATTAGCCTTGGGCTATTGAGTTGTAAAGACTATGTTATCTCTGGAATGACGATGTAATAACGACCTTTGTATCTGTGTAATTCATCTTAAACTTTGGATGCTAGAATTTGATCCAGGGACTAGCATTGCAATCACAAGGGCCTTTACCTTAAAAGGTGGGGTCTTACAATAGTCGACATGTCGGTAAAGTTTTTACGACATTGTTCAAGGAGTTGACTATGACAAGATTTGATCTTTCATAGCGATATTTAGTCTAGACGGATTAATGTAGCAACCACTACATATAATTTTGGTATATGGTATATGAATAAACAAAACAAAGTTCTTCTAATAGAATGGTTACCTAGGACGTGTACGTGACACGATCCAAAGGGTTTTGTTAATTCAAAGGATGCTAAAAGGGCATGTAGACTTCAATGGTTGAAGTAAGCATCGCGGAGTTGGAATCTCACCGTGATGAAACTGTTAAAGGAGTTTTCACCGGGAGACGATGAAGATGCTTGCATTTGCAAGAAATTAAGTGGGAGAGCTGAGACACATTTCTAATACATTATGTGGAAGAAATATTGTTGATTGGAAATGATGTATCTTTTATTGACAAAGGTTAAGAATTTCATTTCGATGAAAGACTTAGGAAAAAACCTGAATATTAGGCATGGATGTCTATATGGATAGATTGTGACGCTAATATGGTTATGCCAGACATACATATATGAGATATTTAATGATTTCAATATGGAAACAATGAGAAAAGTTTCTTGTTGCATGGAAAAGAATTGAATCAAAACTCAAATGTATTAACACTTGATAAGTGAAACAAGATTCAAGTGCTTTTGACACTTGATGAGTGAAATCACAGGAATGTTTTGATCAATCATACCGTGATATGTAGACATCTAGATATGTCATATGCTCTAAATGTTATGAGCATATACCAGAATGAATCATAAAAATGATCATTGGACGATAGTACGGATATTCTTATAATCTTCTAGAAGAATTAAGAATATATTCTATTTGTATTAGAGACAAATAGTTCATTGTAAAATGACACTAGTTCTGTCACAAGATACAAATTAAGTTTATCTCGATTTAAACTATGGGTGGCACAATGTAATGGAAAGAAGTTTCCATGGCGGATTTGGATAAATTCCAAAGTTAAGACATTGTGACGGATACTACAACAAAATGCTAAGTATATTCCTGCTATAGTAGCAGCAAAGGAGGGCATTTGTGTCAAGTAGTTTGTTATCAAACTAAGGTGTGGTTCACAACAGGCTAACACTAAGGATATATTGTATGACAATAGTATTGACATGATTTAACCCCAAGGAACTAAAGTTCTCACCAAAAGACCAAATTCATGCAATGCCATCTCATTAGAGAATGAGTGATGTGTAAAGATGCAAAGACATGCAAATACATGCGGACCTGAAAGTGCCAGATCCGGAGATTATGTTAACCACTTGCAATCGCGTATATGGAACGCTAGAAAGCCATAGGTGTTCAATACGCAAAGTTTTCAAACTAGATTGTTGTCTCTAGTGCAAGTGGTAGACTTAAGGGAATATGCCCTGAGAGGCAATATTAAAGTTGTTATTATGTATATTCCAAGCTTATGATAAATGTTTATTTTGCATGCTATAATTGTATTAATACGGAAACATTAATACATGTGTGTTTAATAAACAAATAGAAAGTTCCTAGTTATGCCTCTCTTATAAACTAGCCCGTTGATTAACAAGATGATCAAAGGTTTCCTGGTCATGGACATTGGATGTTGTTAATAACAAGGTCACAACATTATTGGAATGGTGTGATGAACATTCATCCAAAGTATAGCATTACGATCAAAGTCATTGTGTTTATATTGCTATAACATCATACGAAGTAATCTTAATCCTTAGAACATGAGATCATGTCAATCACTAACACTAGAAGAGTATCTTGATAACATCAAATGTCACACCGTAACTGGTTGACTATAAAGGTGGGTTCAGTGCTACGAAGGTGTTATGTTGAGGCTCATGGATCAAGAGTGGAATTTGTCCATCCCGATGAAGGATAGATATACTCCGGGCCCTCTCGGTGATATCTGATGGCTCAGATACGTAGAGCTCGTTGGGAACCCCAAGAGGAAGGTATGATGAGCACAACATCAAGTTTCCCTTAGTTATGAAACCAAGGTTATCGAACTAGTAGGAGTAAGGAAACAACTCCAAGGTGTTGCTAGAAACTTGGAACCTGAATAACATAATCCACAATACTTTGCCCCAACTTACAGTGAGGTTGTCAATCTCACCGGTTTGCTGAAAACAAAGGATTAAACGTATAGTGTGGAAGATAGTAATTGCTTGTAGTAAGTAAACGGTAAAAAGTAGATGGTATATCAATGGTAAGGAATGGACTGGGGTCCACAGTTCACTACAGGTGTTCTCCTTAAGATAAATAGCATGCTGGGTGAACAAATTCCAACGGGGAAATTGACAGATTGAGAATGCATAACAATGAATATACTAGACATCTTGATCTCTACGAGATTTGATTGGTCATTACAACATAATACATAGACCCTAATGCAACTGCATCTATGACTAATAATCCACCTTCAGGTTATCATCCGAACCCCTTCCAGTATTAAGTTGCAAGCAATAGATAATTGCATTAAGCAAAGTGTGTAAAGTAAACAATACGATTGCCCTTGGGCAAAGGATTGTCGTTTTCTCCCTAGTAGCAACAACAGATCTACAACCTTAGAAGTTTCTGTCACTCTCCCAGATTACTAGAGACATGAACCCACTATCGAGCATAAATACCCCCTCTTGGAGTTTCAAGAATCTACTTAGACAAAGTATCTACTAGAAACGGAGAGCATGCAAGATCACAAATAACATAGACATGATAGAATCAATAATCAATCTGACATAGTATCTCAATATCCATCGGATCCCCGCAAACACAACATGTATGATTACAAATAGATGATCTTGATCATGAACAGTGCTCACAAGATCTAAACATGATAGCACAAAGGAGGAGAAACAACCATCTAGCTACTATATGGACCCATAGTCCAAGGGTGAAGTACTCACGCATCACTTCGAAGGCTGGCATGGTGATGAAGAAGGCCTCCGAGATGATCTCCCCCCTCCGGCAGGGTGCCGAGAAGAGCTTCAGATCCCCCCGATCTAGGGATGGAGATGACGGCGGCTACAGACTGTTTCGTGGATTTCTGATCAGGTGCTTAGGGTTTTTGCATCGGGGTGTTTATATAGGCGAAGGGGCGAGGTCAGTTGAGGGCCAGGGGGGCCACACCATGCCCTGGCGCGGCCTAGGGTGGGCCCGTGCCAGGGGGTGGTGCGGTCGCCCTGTGTCGCCTCTTCATCCCCCCTTTGGACTCCCTGTCGTGTCTGGTAAAATATTGACTTTGCCTTTTGTTCCGTTCAATTCCGAGAATATTTCTTTACTAGATTTTCTGAAACCAAAAACAACATAAAATAGGCAACTGGCACTGCGGCATCTTGTCAGTAGGTTAGTTCCAGAAAAATGTATAAAAATGTCTCAAAGTATAGACAAAACATAAGAAAGTTGATACAAAACAAGCATGGATCATCAAAAATTATAGATATGTTTACGATGGATCAATATCACATTAGTTAGCTTGCAAGCAAGTAATTTGATCACTAGAATGTTATATCACGGGAATGAGAAAAGAGTACATGTCAATAACGATATCAAACTAGGTATGGAGATACCGATGATCGGATCTCGGACATGTAATATATCACGAGACAAAGGGATTGAGTTACATGCGTATAAGGTTCACACGATCACAGAAGTCATCGTTGAATGTGTGGGAGTCAGTACGGGTCTCCAGGTCCCGCTATTGATTATTGATCGGAGAGGGTTCTCGATCATGTCTATATTATTCGCGAACCGTAGGGTGACACACTTAAGGTATACCGACACCATTCGGAGCAAATAATATGCATGAGAAAGAAAAAGAAAGCGCATGAATTTATTTCACTAGACACCGGAATTGTTTTGGCTGAAATTGCTGAAACTGGTTCTGCATGTGAAATTGAAATGTTGTAAGGGGTTTTATGTGAATGTTTGTTAATTAAAGTAATTAAAAAAATTCTGAATACAAAAATAAAAGATTTTTATTTAAATGAGAGCTTGCATTAAATTTGGTGGATATTTAATGCATGTGAGTGGATTTTTGAGTGGAGGCATGTTTATGTGAGTGCAGGCTTTTCATTTTGAGTGGGAGATCCACCCACATGAATGTGGAAGAGGTGGGGGCAGTGTAGAGGTCCCAACCTGATAAGGTAGAGATCCCTGTGTTTACAATGCTAGTCCCTGGATTAATATCTATCATCCACAGTTTAAGATGTAATATCAAGAAACAAAGGTCATAATACAACTTTATAACCAGGAATAAAATAATTCATTACATCTTACATAGCTCATTTGGATATCTCATTACAATGCAGCGGATATAACTATAGCATGGAGTCCTTCATCTTCAAAGTGCCACAGGCAATCATGTTGGTTGTAGACTTGTAATCCTATACAACACACTTCACTAACATCAAACAAACCTGCAACATAATAAGTTACAGCCACAAGGGTCAATACATTTGAATTGTATAAGCAAGTGATACTATGGTAGAATAGTGTTATCTATCATCTATATGCATTTGGCTAAGTGGAGCTTAGGCTTGCTTTGATCAAAATAATTTTCCTTATCATTTGAAAACACTAAGTTTTTATTTGTCAAAATCACCCAAGGAATTTACCAATAGACATTGGTGATCCTTTAACCCTTGTTCAACCACAAGCTTTTAACTTAGAAATTGGGATGAGGATATTCTTGATAGCTTCCATGTCTTGATGCTCAAATTGTCCATTGCCAGGGACACGTCTAAGTACTTAGATTTTACTCTCTCGAGTGGTGGTGCACTTTCCCCACAAGACTCGACATGCATCGAGACAAGATCTTTCAGAAGCCTTCCCTTAGACCATAATGGACGCGCTCCAAACCTATCACCCCCTACCACCAACTATCCATCTGGCTAAGTTGTTGCAACCTATATGATCCAGGCAGATCCCATATTGCCATGTGGCTGCACTTAAAGCTTTTCAACATTTAACATCTCAAATATCTTTGTTCATGGGAGGCTTTCCACAAGTGAGATACACTAGGGTAGGCCATAAATATGGGGCCCTGTGTAACACTCAACACAAACCATTCCTTCCATTCCACCCAGGTGATTCATTCACATAGTTGTTTTATTAAACAAAACACAAGTCATTGACTTAGAAATATATCATAGCATGAATATAATCCACCCTTGTTTTCTACTAGCTAAGATAAGCATGATAGTAGTAGGGATCTTAACTTAGGGAAAATCTCTAAGTCATTATCTACTAGGATTTCCCAAGGCATAGTTTATACTTAGAAAATTCCATGCAAGTCCTACTCAAAATATCAATAATGCATAGTGAAAATAATGGGACAAAAGTATGAAGCACCACTTGCCTTTTTAGTAGAGAATATAGATTCACTCCTTGATCTTGAAATGGTCACACTCTTTAAAGATCACTACAATTCAATCAAGCAAGGCACAATTTCAAAACTAACATTCAAACAATTCACCACATAAAATAAAGAACACAAAACAATGCATGCAAGCATGCAAAAGATTGTTTTATTGGAAAAGTGGTTTCTAATAGGCTATAAATATTTTAAAACACTTATTGGTCATTTATAAAAGTGGCAAGGTCACATGAAAACAAGTTAGTGAAAATGGCCATTTAAATCATTTTTGTTTTGCTAGAAATGATTTAAATCAAAGTAACAATTTCTAGTGTTAGCCAAAATGTTTTTAAACCCAAATATTAATATTTAGAGCCAAAGTGTTTTAAAACAATTCCATTTTCAAAATGTTCCACTCAAAAACATTTTTAAATCAAAATAGTAATTTTATTTTATTAGAAATGCCTTTATTCAAAGGAATAGTTTTCTATGGTTAATCAAATATATTTTTAAATCCAAAACTTAGTGTTTTAGGGTCAGAGAGTTTAAATCAAACCATTTGCAAAAGGTTTTACTCAAAAAGTATTTTTAAACCATAATCAATATTTTTATTTAACTAGAAATGATTTTATTCAAAGAATAATTCCTTAGTGTCACAAAATATACTTTTAAATCCATAAGTTGGATTTTATGGTCAGTAGGTTCAAAATAAACCATTTGCAAAAGATTTTACCCTAAAAACATTTTTAGAATAAATTTTATAACCAAAATAGGCCTACACATGTTTCTGCAAAAACAACCAATTTTACAGAAGCAAAACACTGAATAAAGGGCATCGTTGCAAAGTATTATTTTTCCTGATTCCATTGATATAAAATTTGTAAATTTTGGACGTGTAGATTTAAAGTTATGAATTTTTCAAATCTAACCATCTAATAGACAAGTTTCTGTTTTTAAATCAAAACACAGGCCACGTGGTGTGTTCCTATTGGTCCATACCGATTCGTCTGGATCGAGTAGTGTGGTGCGTTGGATTAAAAGTAAATCGTGCGGCATAGATCAAACATAACGGTTTGTTTTAAGTCATCTATCCTAGCCATGCGATCAGGATCTAACGGCTATCAGTACCTAGGCCATGGATTGGTGGCACTGTGCAACGGCGAGCGGCGGCGCGGCTCTGTCAGTAGCGTTGCCGATGAAATAAGAAGTGCATGAGAGGGAGGATGAGCTCACAGTGTTCGCAGGGGTGTGGCGAATCTCAAGGTGGTCTTCAGAGAGCAGGGGGTGCACGAGGATGGTGACAATTGCTCGCCGGAGTTCCTTCTGGCGACGGGCGTGCTCTGGCGTTGTCGAAGACGAACCTAAAGGGCGCGCTAGGACACGAAACACGCGGCATTATATGCACACGGGAGAGGCGAGTACACGCGTGTGAAAGAGAGGGAGAGGCGTGGTCGGACTTTACCAGGGAGCTCGTCGGAGAAATGGCAGACGGTGGTGACGTTCTTTCATCGAGATTGCCGATGTTAGGGGCACGCACGGGCTAGCTAGGGGTTCTGGGAGATGCGCAAGAGGGTAGGGAGTGTTCCCATGGAGGTTAGGGGCAGTGGGCAGGTAGTGGTTCGCCGGAATCGGTGGACAAAACTCGCCGGAGTTAGTGGCGTCGCGAGAAGCAATTCACGCAGCGTAGGGGCGATTGTGTGTGGGAGAATAGGGGAAACAGAGAGGGTGTGTGGGCAATTATGAGGGCGTCGTCCCTGGGCGTAAATAGCGCGGCATTGATGCGAATTCAAGCACGCATTCAATCGGCAGAAACAGCAGCGAGGGGGAAGAACAGGTCGCGGTGGGTGAGGGAGACGATGCCTACGTGGTGTGGGACCGGGGTGTCAGCGAGCAGAGAGGGTGTGCGCGTGAGTGAAATAAAACGGTTCGCGGGAGAGGGAGTGGGCTGTGCTTGTTGGGCTGGACTGGGCCTGGTTTCTGGGCTGTTTCGTTTTCTTATTTTTTCTTCTCTCAATCTTTTTCTTTTTCTATTTCTATTATTCTGTTTTGAATACAAACTCTTATTTGAAATCAGATTTATTATCAAATCTTTTCAAAACTTTTCAATAGGTTTTATACTATTTATAAATGTGATTTAAAGTCCATTTTAGAATAATTCTTTTATTCATTTATGGTTTATTATTTATTTAAATTAGGCACTTGTCTTTATTCAAATAAGATTTTAAATATACTTTCAAACTTCTATTTGAATTCCAATTTTTTACCAAATCTTTTCTAGTAGGTTTTATTTATTCAATAGTGCAAATAATTCACTTTAAATTATTTAAATTATTTTTTATATGATTTATTAATCATTTAAATTGGGCATTTGTCTTTATTCCAATAAAATAAAATATGATTCTTAACCCATTTAAATCTTATTCAAATAATTCTTTTATTCCTTTTAAGTTAATTAGATAACTTTTATTCCCTTTAGGCAAATTCCAATTTATTATTTTCTCATGATTTAATTAATCATTTACCTTAGGGTTTTTGTCTTTATTCAAAACAATATGGTTTAAGTCCATATAAGTTTTTGTTTAAATAATCTTTATCCCCTTTATTTTATTTGGATTTGGATTATGTTTATTCCATTTTTTATGGATTTAACTCAAGATTTAAATTTTCTTCTAAATAAATTTCTTGGGATTTATTATTTATTTAGTTTAGGCAATTTGTATTTATTTAAATAAAGTTAGATATTGCTCAATCCTTATGATTTTATTTAAATAATCCTTTCTCCTTTTTATTATTCAATAACTTTTATTTATTTATGGATTTTGGCCAAGATTTAATTTGGCTTTTAAATATTCCTCAATTATTTATTTCTTTCTTTGTCTTTAAAATCCATATCTTTTTATTTATAGATCCAAAATTGGTGATTCCAATTTGTATAACTTTATTTAATATTTTTTTACCTTTTAAATCCTTTTAGGATTATTTTTCTCATAATTTGGTATGGATTTTAGATAGGATCTTTATTAGCTTTGGAAATTTATTTTCCATTTTATCTTATTAAATTCATAAGTTTTTATCCATGGCTCCAAATGAAATGAAACCAATTTCTATGGGTTTATAATATTTTTGTTTATCATTTTTATCCTTTATAAATGTTTATTTCTGAAGTTTTATATGGATCAAATCCATAGTCTTGAGAGATATTGGAAATGATTTTCTTCCATTAGGGTTTTAGGGTTTTGGTGTATTTTCCCAAGTGTTTAAATTTCTAGATACATTCTTTGATGAATGCATTTCACTTGACTGAAATTTGTTGGATTCTCTTTTATTCAAAGTTTGTTCATGATGGGTTTTGATGTTTCCATTTTGAAACAAAAAGTTTCATTTCACCCTAAATTTCAACAATTATTTATTTTGTTTATTTATTTTTCACATTTCAAAATTTGGGATGTGACAGGCAGCCACCATGGCTGTGGCGCCATGCCCCTTAGGTGCCCCCTCTCCCTATAAAAGGCCCCCCTCTCCTCCTCTCATAACACACCTCCTCATGAAGAATCTCTCTCCTCCCTTTAGAATTTCCACATGGTCTTAGATCAGCGAGATACATGTTCCCGGTGGCTTTTTCTGGAAAGATTTTTTGCTTTCGCTGCTTTGCTAGAGCGAGGGCGCGGAGGTTGTCAGGCTACCCAAACATGTGTGCGATCATGGATGCACCAATGCTTTGCGGTGCTGAACTTGATGGTGCTAGATCTGCTGGACCGGATGGACTTCTTCTCGATCCTGAGATCGACAAGCATTCGACTACATCATCCACAAGAACAACCTCGTTAACGCTTTTTGGGCTTCGAAGATATGTAATCTATGGATGTATATCCACCTGTTACTTTATCTAGTAGATAGATCTTGGTACTTAGTTGTTCCCATCGTAGGAAAGTTTTTGTTTTGTATGCTACGAACCCTACAGTCCTCGTCCCCCGAGCCACCCCTCCCCCTAGTCATGGATCCCTGTTGCCTGCCAAAACTCACCGGCGAGCAGCGACGAGCAACACGAAGAGCCGGGAGGCTCCCAGGACTGCTGGTGGGCCCTGGTCCCTCGGGCGACGGCCCGCAAAACTCCGGCACACGTCCTGGCTTGGTTCGAGGGCGTTCCACCTGACCTATACCTGATCAGGAAGGTGATGGATTGCTCCGATTGGTTTCCTGCATGGTAAACAAGTATACGTAAAATTCGAGCCGCGATCGGCTCCCAGGTTTCCCTGTGAATCGTCTTCTAGAGCCGATTATCCCATGGTTCTACATTAGGTTGTTATGATAACATGGGGTTTTGCTTGATCAATACAAGTTAAATCGATCTACGACAGTTTAATGTTTTCACCACGTAACTGGAATGTCCTACACGTAATTGAGCCTGGTATGTACAAAAGATGAAGAATATTAACCCTAGAGGAGGCCTAATAACCAACATAAAGTCAATTACCGGAACAACTTCTCTAGAACGAATAAGCCACGTCCTTACGTACTACTGGATCGTTCAACCCGTTTGTAAGGCCTGATTACGTAGATATTAAACTAAACCTTGGAGAACAAGGCACAACTATAATAGATCAAATCGACTTAAATAAAGATCAAGCAAGATGCCACCCTTACACCCGGGAACAGGTGCAAAGGCGGCGAGATAGCTAGAGGCAGCAAAACTAAACAATCATAGCGAAAAGTACTGTTGCTAGCCTACACAAATCTATGATAATAGTACTACTCGCCATCAACAAGGCTTCAGTACGAGTAATACCAAACAACGCGTAAGTAAATACTGCCTAGATCGCAAGATGCGATCTAGGCAGCATGGCACTTACCCGAGAAAAACCCTAGAAACAAGGGGTGGCGATGCGCCGAGATTGTGTTTTGTTGTGAACGTGATTGTCCTCCTTTTCTCAATAACCTTAGGTACATATTTATAGTCCGGAGACTCTCTACTTTTGGAATAACTCTACAACTCTATCTTTACCTAAACTGAAACGGAACCTAAACTAACACGGAACCTACTATGATACAAGATACACGGGCAATTTAGCCCAAATCCACGCACTAGGCCGATCCAACAACACGTTGAATATACACATCTTCCAAGCCCATCTTGATCACGGCCCATCTCCTTCTTTGGCCAAAATATGGCGATAACACATGTCCCCCTGGTTTTGGCAATGATAATTCCAAAACCACTCTGTGTGTTTTTTTCTTCTCCTCTCCCCTTTTTTTGTATCGGGTTGCGTTGTAACGCGTGGCGTAATGTAATCGCCACGCTACCCTTCATCATGATGCCTGTCTTCTCACCTCCTTCGACCTTTGCATGATTTGACGATTTTGGCGGTGCAACTGGGAAACCGCTATGGCATTGAACCGCTCCAATATTCCCTTTATTTAAATCCGTCTGAGCAGTCAGCCCCATCTTCCTCCAAAGAGCAAAGAGAAAACCCTTCTTCCTCCTCTGCCGAAAAACCTCTTTTTCCGCCATGGCCTCCTCTGCTTCCTCCGCCTGTCCTCCCACGCCCAACTCAATGAGTGACCGAGAGCCAACGCCGAGCACTCCGATGGCGGCAGAGCACACTCGCCGCCCCACAATGGTGGGACGAGAGGTTGATTTCGCCGTTTGGTCGGAGGACGACGCTGCCCAACCGACGGCGAAGAAGACCTGCAGCCTTCAGCGATGGGGAAGCGAGGCAGTCACGACGACGCCATGTCTTGGGACGGCGTCGACTCCTCCGAGGAGGAGGAGGAAGAGGAGGACACCTCCTCCGAGGAGTACCAGCCGGTGAAGTACTTCCGCACCGGGTCTAGCGAAGACGACGACGAGGACGAGGATGAGGAGGCCCCTGCTGGCTTCTTCAAGAAGAAGAAAACGGCCGCGGCGGCATTGATGACAGCGAACAAGACGGCAGCGACGATGACCTCGGCCTAGATTAGGAACCCGTAGTAGTAGCCGTAGTAGTAGTAGGCTCACTTTTGTAATCCATCAGTCGCTTGTAAGCAATCTGCTTTTGAATGAATGAATGAAAAACCCGTTTCTCGCAGATAGTCTTTCCGCCCCAATTTTGTCGATAACACAAATAAGTCGATGCTCCAGGAGCCGATAGCAACGGCTTTCACCTATTACGTTCTCACCAACCAAGTTATAACTCAAAGAGCCGATGCACATCGGCTTTCCCGAAATCGTTGACAAGGTCAAACTCAGTCGCATACTTAGGCAAACCTAAACGGCCACTTCTTAGTTTCAAACGGTAACTTGCGACTCTCTTCAAAAAGGGCGACCTAGATCCCCAACTGCCCACCGACCAGATCGAGCTCACAGCAACAAGAACCCTCAATCCTCAATCTGCATAGATCCATCTCCGAAGCAAACCGGATGGCGAATCGTCCAACACCAATCCGGAGGTCTCGGTGCGAAGGTACGCCTACCCTCGCGATCAACGCAATGTTAGAACTTAATGGCGAACACCGAATTAATGCCTTTATTCCACCATTAAACTTTCTAGGTTTCGGACATTCTGTGCGCATCCTTCTCTCCCAAATTCTCTGTCTTGGCCTCGATGATTCTAGCCCTGCCATCCGATTTCTTGCGAAGCAAATAGAATCCCCTTCGTAAGCCAAGGTCTAGATCTGAACTCTTGGGCCGACTGCTTGCGAGCCTGGCCTAATCCCCCTGAACACTGGGTCTCCTGGTTCAGTAGAGTAGCTAGAGCTTACCAATCCCAATGGGAAACTACAGGGATAGCCGATGCCTTGCACTTATCATTGTCTCCTCTTGAAAAACATGAGAACCTTCTGAAAACCATCGGCTACTTCTGGTCTGACGCTCTGAACTGCTTTATGTTCGGTCATGGCCCTATGTCACCAACCTTGTTAGACGTGGTGATGATTACTGGCCTGGATGTTACATCACCCAGCCCCTCTGCTTCAAACTGACCAAAGTCCCCTACAAACTGTCTTCCAAAACAGACTGTACAAGTTGGGGTGCTTATCTCCAACGCCATATGAAAACAAAGGGCCCTGTCTCAGAGAAAGAACATACAGCCTTCCTCAACTTCTGGCTGGAGCATTTCATATTCGTGGCCTTCCTTGCTCCAACCAAAAAATATCTCTCCTTAGCCCATGAACTGGCCAAAGGTACTCAACTTGGCCTCGGCAAATTGTTTCTTGGAGAAGTCTATCGATACCTCCAATTGATGTCTGTCTAGCTGTTCTCAGGCATAGCAATCAAAACAGGTGGTCCTTGGTGGTTCATTCAGTTATGGGCTCAGCTGTACTTCCAAAACCACATCCCAGACTTCCCCCTTCTAGTGAGTTGTACCTTTCCCGATGTTAAAGGGAAGCAGATCCGATGCACTAGTTATGGCCAAGCTTTGTATAGGCTGCCAGGCAGCAAATTATCCCCTCAGGAAGCATCCAAGTGGTTCAGCACTTTCTTCCGAGCACAGACAACCCTACCTTCTTCCCTTATATGGAGGAATCGGAACACTTTGAAAATCCACTCTCCTTCAGTTTGGACAATTTTGCGATGACACTAGCACTTTCGGCTCTTTTCCACTGTGATTCGTCCCTGTTTCCTTCCAGTCGGCATGAGTACGTCCAACAGGATAATCAAACCTGGGTATGAATTCTACCAGCCAGTCTTAGTGGCCCGCCAATTCGGCCTTGGACAAGTAGCTCCCCATCTCTTTCTCCATCATCTTACGGAGTGCAGAGCCGACCTGCCTGATCCTCTCACCAGTCATAGGTGTTACTCCTTCTTTGATGCTCTGACCATCCCTATTCCAAATGACCTCACCTTCGCTTTGTCAACTGACGGCTTTGGAGACTGGTGGTTGATGTGGAAAACTCACGCCTTCAGGAGGGCTCTGGGACCGCTGTTGAAACAGCTCGATGCTGACTACGACATCCCCGTGGAACAGGTACCACTACTTTTTCTTGATGCGGCCTGCAATTGATCCTTTTATTAATCCACTCTTTCTCTTTGCAGCAACAAGATGGCCCAGAGCCTACGCACAGCAATGGCTCCCCCTTCGAGTTCTTCCCGCCAGCTCCTGTGGTTCTTTTCTGCAAAGACTCGCCACCTCTGAAAAAGGTCATAATGCAGAAACAGCCGATAACCCCACAATCGGCTTCCAAGAAACCAGCAGCTCCTAAGTCAGCAGCCCCTCGAGTTCCGAATAAAACCAGAACAACGGTGAGGAAGGTAGCTGCTAGGAAGACTTTGAGGCGCCGGAGCCCTTCTCCAGACAGCTCGCATGTAAGCTAATTCAGGCCTTGGTCGATCCTGATCATTCTTCCATTCTTGCAGACATGCTCGCGATTACTGATTCTCCTCCTTTACAGGCTTCCGTCGAAGACACCTCCAGTGAGGATGCCCAGACCAATCGAGGAGAACTAGGCCCAACGGATTCTGAGAGGACCATCACACCGAACCAGCCAGATTCACCACCATCGGCTTCTAGGAAAAGGTCGGCTCCTGAACCTGCCCTCTTTGCGTCGAGAATATCATGAGTCCCAAGAGAATTTGCAAGGACTACAAGCTTCTTCGTCGAGTCGAGGTTTGAAAATCACCACCCTTTTTGTCCGCCGATTTATCGTTATTTACACCGCTAAGAACACCTTTCATGCACGGCGACATTTCGATGGGAAAGCCGGGCGGTCGATGCGGATCCGGGAATCCCGAAGGTGCGGATGAAACGGCTACTACTCGCCAAGCCTCCGGCAACCACACACAAACCGATGGTCTCCTCATCGGCTATCCCTCGATTTTAGGAGAATGCGTTTAGGTTCTTCGGCTCATCCTTACGTTTGGATGCATCTTGACGCTTTTACGCTGCCGAGTTGTGATCTTTCAGGTTTGCTGTCGTTCGACCCTGAATCCATCGAACCAACTCCCTCTGTTGCCCACGCTGAACCACAAGCCAGGTTGCTCTACCTCAATTCCAGCGTCTTAAAACCTTGCTGTCCTCCCGATCGAGGAGTTGATCGAGGTTACGAGAAGCGAAGAGCGTTCTTGCGAAATTCAGGACCATCTTCCAAGAGCATTGCAATTGAAGCTTTGGTGGGTTGCAAATCTGTCTTTCTTCGGCCACGGGTGAAGTTAGCGTGAAAGGATCAATCTGCGCCATGCCCAACTTCCGCTGAAAGCCGATATTGCAGCCAGATGTCAGCAGCTTAACGAGAAAAAGGCGTCTCTGGATGCTAAAACTGACACCTCCGTCAGTACCGCTGAGCTCGCATCCTTAAAAAGGCTGGAAGATCTTGAGGAGAAGGTCGGGTGACTAAACAGCTCATCCACGACAAGGAAGAATCCATCGCCTGCTCCCAAGGCGAGCGGCGGGCCTCAAAGCTCAACTGAAGACCGATCTGGCAGACATACGTGCCCTGAGCAAGCAGCTAGTGATGGGTAAGGATGAAGATGACGAAGCCGAGATCGCCGAGGTGGATCGTTTCCGTGCTGACGCCCTCCACGCCTTCGAGGCATTTCTTCAGTAGCTCGTATGTGTAAACTGGCATCTGTTTGTAACATGTGTGAACCTCTAAAGTCGATGACCGTGCATCGGCTATTTATTTTTTTTTATTCGGCCGATCTTCAGTATCGGCCCCCTACATATTTACTGTCCAACAACTCACGTGCTTTTTACCTGGCCGATCTCATGTATCGGCCCCCATGTTTTACTGTCCATCATCCCACATGCTTGGGAAATATTTCTTGAGATGTTGGCCGTTGACCGCCACTGGGAATTTTACGCCATCCAGCTGCTCGAGCATGTATGCGTTTCCTCTTAAAACTTGATCGACCCTGTACGGCCCGTGCCAATTTGGAGACCATTTACCATATGTTGCATCCTTAGTCCCCAATGGCAACACAGTACCTATACTAGATCACCAACGTGGAACTCCTTTGGCCTCACTTTCTTGTTATATGCACGAGCTACCTTGGCCTTGTTTTTATCCGTTTAGGTGCCCCCCGAGCCGAATCCTTCAAGTAATTGAAGATATCGGCTCTCCAGTCGTCAGCTTCCAGGAACTGTACCTGAACATCGGCTCCTTCTGCTACATCCTTGTATCTCTGTGTAGTCCCAGGCGAAGCAGTCTGGATATTGTTTCAACAGGGCTATCATCGTGCCCCGCAGATTCGGATCTAACTTTCTGCTGATAAATGTTGGTCGTGGCTTATCCCCAGGACCAATGTCGATCTCTTCTAGCTCATCAGCGGATGTGAACCCGTATCCTAGCTTCCCGCGTCACCTGTCAAATCGATGCTAAACACAGGGCAAGCGGTAGGTGAGGATAACAAAAATAATTTGGGCCGATTGCTTGAATCGGCCCCTTTTTGCTTGCATTAGTCAAGGACGGTTTACACCTTATTGTTTCTGATGGCGAGCATCTCTGCCTTTCGACTACATGAGCTGCTTGTCGTACGATCGCTGCTTTTTATTTTTTGTGGCCGATCGCGAGGATCGGCCGTACCACGTACGCTTGTGGGCTTTTCTACTCTATAAGGCCAGTGGATAAGACCAGCCTCACCCCGTTTTTTGTAGCTTCAATACGCTCACAGCCGTCTAGACTGATTCTAGAGATCGTCTCTTGGTCTTCTGCTTCCCAGACGTTCATGCCAGCTATGGAGATCTCGATAGAATCATCTGCGTGGATGACCTCCACTTCATCTCCGTCCCACTGGATCAGGCACTGGTGCATTGTGGACGGAATGCAGCAATTAGCGTGAATCCAATCCCTTCCTAGCAAGGCAGTGTAAGTGCTTTTGCTGTCCACGACGAAGAATGACGTGGGGATGGTTTTTCTGCCCACGGTCAGATCTACGTTCAGTACGCCCTGCGTTTCCGAAGTCTGACCGTTGAAGTCGCTTAACGTGACGTTGGTGCTGATCAAATCTGCAGTGGAGCATCCCAAACTCCGTGGCATGGAGTATGGCATGATATTGACTGCCGCCCCGGTGTCCACCAACATCTTGCTGACAGGTTGCCCATTGATGTAACCCGTGATACGGGGCTTTCGGATGTTTGTAACCCTTCTCACGTGGCTTCTCAAAGATAACCGGCCGTGGACCGCGATCAAACTGTGCCCTGGTAGCTCATTGGTTCTTGGCGCAGAATTCGGCGAGTACGAACACCATGTTTGTGCGGCCGATGTCGTGCATCGGCTTTTACAGGTTTGGGCGCCATTCTTTCCTTGTCGGCGGTCTTCCGTTTCTGTGGTGCGCCTAATTTTGACGGCCAGATCGGGCCGTGCTTTCTTTAAAGCGTGGAGATACTGCGCTTCAGCTTCCTCCAAGTTACGCAGCCGCTGCACTCTACGCTTTTGGGTGTGCCTGAGTCCGTAGGGACACCACCTTGGACGGTGATACCTGTCTTCGTCTTTGTCATCTTTTGACTTCTCGAGGTCTTCTGCTCGAGCGGACTCCCTGTAACGGCTCTGGGGTGGAAGAGGCCCTAGACGTTTGAACACTGACACTGGCCTCGTGTCCTCCTTCTGCTGACCGCATTCCGGGCAGTTGTTGACTGTGGGCAATCGGCTCATTCCCGCGTCCCAGCAGTACTTGAAGAAAGGACAATCCCAATGTTTGTCTGCGCCTTCCTTTTCCTTTGACGGTCCCCTAGCGAGGTGCTCATATCTTTCGTCGTCTCCATTGTACCGGCGACGTTGGTCATACTGACGCTCATACTTGTT
The DNA here is from genome assembly GCA_030063025.1 of Avena longiglumis. Lineage (NCBI taxonomy): Eukaryota > Viridiplantae > Streptophyta > Magnoliopsida > Poales > Poaceae > Avena > Avena longiglumis. The sequence goes on along the minus strand of CP125975.1, from coordinate 102,993,545 downwards.
AAGGAGATGCGTGGAATGTGGCTTATGATACCGCACTCTCCTCACTTGTTCCTCTGTTAAGTACCGCCTGTCATTGTGGCTGGGCCAGTCGCGTGGACTAGCCTCCTCTCTTTCTTTGCCCCGAGAGCGACCACCTTCCTGCTTGTACGTGTCATGGTGGTACCCAGACCCTGCCATATTAACGCCGAACGAGAAATCCGGTGGCCTCATGAGCGATCGAAGTTCTATCATGTTGGCCGGAAATGGGTTGGTGTCCACTTTCATGGCGAACTGCCCAAGGATCGACGGCCTTGTTCTATCGCCATTTGGATTTGGCGGCGAGCTCTTTGCACTCATTGGTGGTGTGGGTGAACGAATGATGCCACTTTGTATGGTCTCCGTTCATTTCTGAGCCGTAGGGATTTTGTGGCCTTGGTAACCTCACCGCTTCTCCTTGATAAATCGAATATCTGCTCGGCTTTGCTCACATAGAAGTCGAACCCTTTTGCGCCCTTCTTTGTTTCACCCATTTGCGGATACAGGATCGCCCTCGAGCCCATTCGGCTCGGCCACTTCTGGTCTTGTAGGATCATCTTCTTACGCATCGACCAGGCCTATCGACGTTTGAATTTGTCTTGGTACAACTCGGTGGCGCTGTTCATACATCGCCGGTTTACGGGCCATGTCGCCAATGAGTTGTACTCCACTTGAAAGCAGATCCTTGATGGGTGCTAAGAGACCCAACACCGCCATTTGCTTCCTTCTCGATTAAGCAATGAGTAACATCGGTTCTTAGCGGTCCTGGCGATGGATGTATTCGCTGATTTCTCCCTTACGCGCACTTGCGCCAGTGCGCAATGCCACCTCGTAGCCTCAGAATGGTCGGATGTGGGCTGCTCTTCCGGTTGCCGTGTGGCGAGGTGTACCACCCAAAGGCTGGTCTGTCGGAGATTGCGCAAAAATCTTACGCATCGATCCGATGCGAAATCATGCCTAGTTGTGCGGTATCGGCTTATGTGCTCGATCGAGCTTGACCCTTGACCGCCTGAACCTTGAGAACTCGGGAGCTTATATTTGGGTGGCGGCGGAATCAGATCAAACTTCGTTGAATGCGGCTTTGAATAGCCGATTGTCCTTCTCTTGACACGGCGAACTGGTCCCTCGGGATGGTACCGATTTGCTCCTTTGTTTGAGCTGTGGGGCTAGATTCTCATGACTTGTTCGATGGCATACTAGGCTAGCCACGCCTATTTGTCGGCGTCCATCCCGGACATATTTGCTCCAGACCGCTGCCCTGAAGATCACCGGGAACTCCCCGTAGAAACTCCTGCGGTTGCAATCTGTTTGGTGCGTGTCGGGTTGTTGCGATCCGGCGTAGGCGCATATATATCCGTGTGGGATTTCCTTAGGTGGCTCAAACAGGAATTGGCAATCGCTGGGTCGCCTCCAGCCTTGTGAGCGGCGTGGCCGCTGCTCTGGCGGCTCTGGGCTGCAAGTGTGAATGGCGGTGTGGCACAGTGCAGGCGGTCTTTCTCCCTGGTGAGTCCCTAAAGTAGGCCCCGACGGAGAGTACTGATGTTTGATGATCTCCTGAACTACGCGAACTGCGACCCGCTCAAAAGCGTTCACCAGGCTCTTAGAATGGCGGTGAAGAGAATGAGCCACCATGTAGTTGACTTCCTGTCGCAGAGCTCTGGTACGTTCCTCCGAAGGAACAGATAGATCCACCTCATCAAGAGCACCCTCGGCGGAGAACCCTCTCCATTTGATGCCATGCTTACGGGTCCTCTCGAAAGAGCCGATGAGATCGGCTTCGAAGAGATTTCTGATCTCATCATACTTGGCCTTGTGCTCATCAGGTAGATCGTCGTAAGTGACTGGTCTGTTCTCCATCGCAGCGTCGGATGTTGATGTAGACGTTGTTGTTCGTCCCACCGGGCGTGCCAGAATGTGTTGCCTGCCAAAACTCACCGGCGAGCAGCGACGAGCAACACGAAGAGCCGGGAGGCTCCCAGAACTTCTGGTGGGCCCTGGTCCCTCGGGCGACGGCCCGCAAAACTCCGGCACACGTCCTGGCTTGGTTCGAGGGCGTGCCACCTGACCTATACCTGATCAGGAAGGTGATGGATTGCTCCGATTGGTTTCCTGCATGGTAAACAAGTATACGTAAAATTCGAGCCGCGATCGGCTCCCAGGTTTCCCTGTGAATCGGCTTCTAGAGCCGATTATCCCATGGTTCTACATTAGGTTGTTATGATAACATGGGGTTTTGCTTGATCAATACAAGTTAAATCGATCTACGACAGTTTAATGTTTTCACCATGTAACTGGAACGTCCTACACGTAATTGAGCCTGGTATGTACAAAAGATGAAGAATATTAACCCTAGAGGAGGCCTAATAACCAACGTAAAGTCAATTACCGGAACAACTTCTCTAGAACGAATAAGCCACGTCCTTACGTACTACTAGATCGTTCAACCCGTTTGTAAGGCCTGATTACGTAGATATTAAACTAAACCTTGGAGAACAAGGCACAACTATAACAGATCAAATCGACTTAAATAAAGATCAAGCAAGATGCCACCCTTACACCCGGGAACAGGTGCAAAGGCGGCGAGATAGCTAGAGGCAGCAAAACTAAACAATCATAGCGAAAAGTACTGTTGCTAGCCTACACAAATCTATGATAATAGTACTACTCGCCATCAACAAGGCTTGATGCAGTAATAATACCAAACAGCGTAGTAAATCGCCTAGATCGCAAGATGCGATCTAGGCGACATGGCACTACGAGAAAAACCCTAGAAACAAGGGGTGGCGATCTTGAGATTGTGTTTTGTTGTGAACGTGATTGTCCTCCTTTTCTCAATAACCTTAGGTACATATTTATAGTCCGGAGACTCTCTACTTTTGGAATAACTCTACAACTCTATCTTTACCTAAACTGAAACGGAACCTAAACTAACACGGAACCTACTATGATACAAGATACACGGGCAATTTAGCCCAAATCCACGCACTAGGCCGATCCAACAACACGTTGAATATACACATCTTCCAAGCCCATCTTGATCACGGCCCATCTCCTTCTTTGGCCAAAATATGGCGATAACAATCCCACTCCACCTCCGGCTCCGATCCCTCTCCCGCTAGATCTATACCTTTCGCGGAACAGTATGAAATGCCGGCTGGTGTACCGGTCCTCCCCGTCGAGCGCGAAGAAGATTGGGTGGAATCTGAGGGATCTAACGCATGGATTCCATCTGGGTAAGCATCGTTTCCCTTTATGGATTGATTGTAGGAATTATTTGAGCGCGAGTAGTTAGTGCTCAACTAATTGCCTTGCTATTTGAATAGGATTGATCCAGCGCTGGCATTTCGACTAGCGGTTAAACTGGAGACTAGCGTAATTCGTGGTTGTGAATAATATCTCTTTGGATTTTACTTCTCATCAATGGTTGCAACCTCCATAACTCTCAGAGATTTGAAAATTAAAATCTACTCTAAATTCCCCTGGAGCAATGGTGAAAGTGCAATGAAAGTCGCCTAGAGAGGGGGTGAATAGGCTTTTAAAAATATTATGGTTTATGCTCTAATAAATGCAAAATGAAACAAACATGTAATTTATAGAGCATAAAACCTAAAACCACTAAGTTCACTTAAGTGCACCAACAACATATGCTAAGCAAGACAAGCAACACGGCAATAGCAAGATATAATACTTTAATCACGAATCCTATCACAATGTAAAATGCATAAGTCAAGGGCTCGATTGAAAGCTAACTGATGGACGCGGAGACGATGATTTTTATCCTGAAGTTCACTTCCAAAGAAGCTATGTCTCCATTGGAGAGGTGTGATGGCGCAATGCTCCTCGAACGCCATAAATGGCTCACCTTGAGGTGTTGTGGCTCGATGCTCACCCAACGCCACACAAGGCCTCACCACAAGATGTGAAGGCACACAACTCACCGATGCCACAAAACGCTCACCCTATTCTCCCGTGAGCTCACCACAAAGGCCTACTCACGATCCACTAAGGGACATTTGAGGGTGGTCACCAAACCCGTACAAGGATGGGACTATCTCCACAACTCAATTGGATACTCCCAACAACAAAGCCACAAAAGGCCACAAGCTTGAGGCCACTCCACAATGGAGGCCTCAAGAAATCAACACACCAACCACACAATCGTCTAGGGTTCCAAGAACCCAAGAGTAACAAGCCCACAAGCTTGCACTCGCTGAATCCCAGTGGAGAACTCAAACCTATGAAAAAAATGCAAGGGCAAGTCCTTCACTGCTAAATTCTAACAAAGCTAAAAAAGCTATTGGGGGAATAAGTAAGGAAGAACAGAAAACTCTCTAAGATCTAGATCCCAAGGGTTCCTTCACAAAGAAGGGATTTGGTTTGAGGGGATTGTAGATCTAGATCTCCTCTCTCAAATCCCTCAAAGAGATGCAAGAATCATTGGAGGGAGAAGGGGAGAGGGAAAGCTTTTGAAAGTAAACAATGGAGGATAGAGAGTGGAAGAGCTATCAAAAATGACCTCAAAAGTTGGGGAAACAACAGGGAAGAGGGGCCCTTAAAAAGGCAAGAGAAATCTGCCAGTTTGGGCCAGATTCACGCACCACCGGAATTTCCGGTGCACTACCGGAACTATCAGTAAATAGAAACACAAGATACAAAAGAAAACAATAGTTCACGGGAACTTGGATTGGAATTTGGGCCGAAATTTCCTCTCAAGCAAAAACACTGGACATCATTGCATGAAAATTTCAATAACTTTTGATTTCGGACTCCGTTTTTTATGATCTTGGGCTCGTTTTGAAGAGAACAACAAGCTATACAAGATCATGCACAGAAACATCATAGTACATCATGGAAGGATAAAACAAAATTAAGAAAGGTATGACCTCTCTAGAAGCGATGTATCAGGGAAACAAGCTTTACTTTATTTATTTTAGTTTACTATATTTATTTCACATTACTAATACGAAACCTTGTGCTTTATAACCACTTGGTGAAGTTGGGGACACAAGACAAATTATTTGGCTATATAGGTTGCTTGACTAGGAGAAGACGAATAACTTCTAAGCCAGTTCCTCGAGAGTTCGATTAAACCCTTGAGTAACCCTTGTGGGGAAAATAAGCTTGCTACAACACTCTGCACTTGGAGTCCCAACTAAAACTGTCCTCGATTGTTGCCATCAAGATGCGCGCGGGGCATGAGGCAGGATGCGAGCGGTGATGCCTTCGGCTTGGAGAGGTGGTCTGGTACGGAGCAGGTCACGGCCGACGCTAGCAGAGAGGCGGGAACTCGCGGGGCGGCGGTGAGGGAGGCGGGTGAGCTCGGGCGCTCAGGGAAGAACGAGGGGAAGAATGCATTATGGAGGAGGCCGACGAGCACTATGCGACGAGGGGATCGGGTTCCAATCGGGGAGAAGGGGCGCAGGGTCGAGGTTAACGAGAGATAGGTGGGGAGCAAGGTTTGTGATGGTTCACAAGGACACGACGGGGTGGGTGGGAACTGCGTGCGTGTGGTGTAGTGCGGCGGCGAGCGTGCTGTGTGGTCATGGCAGTTGTGCGTGATGTGTGTGTCCACTGAGGTGGACCAGTTCATGGTGTGCGTTCGGTGGCGTGTGCGTGTGGGTTTTCTGTGTAAAGTGTTGGTGGTGGCTAGGGTGGGATTATGTTAGGGTTAGGTAGGTGTTCTAGGATTTCAGCCCGCTTGGCCTATTTATTTTAAACCTTTTTTAGAAACATCTGTAATAGTTTTACACCATTGAAATATAAGAGAGGAATATGGTTTTAATTTGAATATAAGAGGTGAAGACTTAGTAAACTAAAATAGGGTTTAATAAAGTACTCTTAGAGGCAGAACCATGCATGATGATGCGAACAATAAAACAACACGCAATTTTCTAGGTAGGGTTTTCTCCGGATGCTACACACATGGTACAGACGGGCGGTATGGGCAAAGCTCTGCCTATACCAGTGGCCGTTAAGCCCGCTGGAGCCTCCCTCTGTGTTTGCCAATCTTCCAGTTGCAAGGAAAAATCAATTAAGTGACATTTATCACTTAGAAATATCATATTAGTACATAATATGACGGTTCCAATTGATATGTTCATAAGAGACTTAGTAATACGAGATCCTGTTGAAACAAGGACAAAAGATGCCTGCGAGCAGAGTAAAATGCCAAAAATCCTACTCTACCTGTGCAAAAACAAAAGATAAATATGCTTCAATTTTGGACTCATCGTGGAGCTTAAACTAACCTTTAGAAGATGCTTTCATCATAAGCTGATGTTGTAGCGGAATGAGCTCTTGGAGATTGTGCAATCTATGTAGATTACTGCTAAGGGGATACAATGCTCTGAAAGCTAAAGGGTAGTGGGGTGTATAGCGTGAAGTTTTCTATGCAGTTGTTAATTTTAGAGGGGTTTTCCCTGTTCATGTTTATGAAGTGTGGAGTATTAAAGTTCCTCCTAAAATTCAGTTATTTATGTGGCTTGTTACTCATAATAAGGTCCTCACTAAAGATAGCCTTGTTAAAAGTAAAAAATGTGGATGACCTGACCTGTGTTTTCTGTAGTGGATTAGAAACAAGTGCGCACCTCTTTTTTGAGTGTGTGGTGGATAAAGCTATGTGGGTGGAAGTAGTAAAAATATTTGGGTTGGGTGTCTTCTTTATTAATTTTGAAACTATTGCTAATCTGTGGCATGGCGAAAAGAAAAATGAAGTGGTAAATGTTTTACATGCTGCAGTTATATGGTCCATTTGGCTTAGAAGAAATGATATCTATTTCAATAGATCAACATGGTCTGGTTTACATGATATGTGGAGAAAAACTGCTTGTAGCCTTGCGCAATGGGGCATTTTGCTCTAAGGGTCGAAAGGGAAGGTGAACACAATAGTGCTCGCCTTGGAGACCTTACAGTGTGTTCCGCCTCTGCTGTTGTGTCCTGAGCCTGGGTGATCCCTGAGAAGAAATCTAAAACTCAATCAAAGATTGAGCTTCTAAACATGGACCGCATAGGTGGGGAGGACCGGAGAATTTTAGCATGGAACCTGTCATGTACTCTGCAAGCCAATTCTTTCATGCTGGTGGGCGATGGCGAGAAGTTCAGGGTGGTGCAGAAATGAAAAAGTATCATGTGTGCCGTGTGCCTGGTGCATGAGAAAACAAAGTTGTTGTGAGTCGTCCGTTGTTCTGAGTTCCTAATTTTGTCAGCCTGGTGTGTGTGGTAGATGGTGTTTGTCTTGCTAGTCGGCCATGGGTGGTGTCTGGGAGATGCGTGTGGTGTCTTCCCCGATGTAAAAGCGGGATGTTGAACTGGTGGTTTCAGTAAGGGAAACTGGGGGTAAAACCCTTTTCTCTAAAAAATAGTATATACTTCCTTTCCTCATGAAATAACGTCCTAAAATAAGTGATTTAAATTTGTCTAGATTCGCATATATCTAATACTAAAATGCGTTTATATATATCTGAATTTAGACAAATGCAAGTCACTTATTTTAGGACGAAGAAAATAGAAGTCTAAAAGTGGCATCCCACTTTCCACTTCTGCATCCCTATATCCAATATCAGGTATTTTTGTAGGTATCAGATATTTAGTCGGTTGAGGTCGCTTGCTCTCTAGCATGGACCATCCTCTTTCAAAATCAGAGATCGATCTTCCACCTTGTTTGAAAAGATAGATGGATAAAGGGCTCTGCAGTTCAAGACATTGTTCTTCTAGGTGTTTCAGTTAATCAGTACAGGGAAAGCTAACAACAGAAGAGTGGCTTTGGTGAATCAAGCTTTGGCTCACAGGCCCTAAACAGAAACTTCTCTATTCAGAGCACTACAGAAAAAATGTCGCTGCCGTGTAGACACGTCTTTGCCGTGTATCAAACAGACTGGAACACGGCAAAGCCTGTCTTTGCCGTGTGTAACTCAGAAAGTACACGACAAAGTACGTGAACACGAAAAATTTCTGAAAAAGAACACGACAAAGACCCACAAAGGAACACGGCAAAAGAAATACACTCGGCAAACTCGACAACGGCATAGGTGTTGTCACGGCAACAAGGTGAGACCCGTGACCCAACAGGTCCACTTGACGAGAGGAGCTAATGGCTGCAGACGGTGGTCTCTTTGCCGTGTGCCCTTGTCGGTCCTTTGCCGTGTGTATTCAGTGGTACACACGGCAAAGGGCCTTTGCCGTGTGTATTCGCAGTACACACGGCAAAGTCCTTTTTTTTCTTTTTTTCCCTTTTATCACATTACTCTTAGGAAAATCATAAAAAATCATTCTAATTCAGAAAAATACAAATAATATATCAAAATTTGCAGAAAAATAAGATCTATCTATCTACACTCAAATATTAGATATTTATATTGAATAAGAATCTTCATGCTCGCCGTTTTGACCATAGTTTAAAACATGCATTAAAAATTAAAAAATGATCGAAACAATGTGAAACCTTCGCCTGGTGTCATATTATGTGACATAGTTGATAGGTAAAATATTAAACTTGGTATATTGATTATGTCTAAAAAATACCTTCACAAAATGACCTATCGCATTTGAGGTTTTCTGGTGTTGATGGCGCCCAGTACTGTCGTGGGACGCTTCGTTGGAAACCCCAAGAGCAAGGTGTGATGAGCACATCAGCAAAAATTTTCTCAGTAAGAAACCGAGGTTATCAAACCAGTAGGAGGAAGGACATGTCACACAGGTGTTGCAAGCAACGCGGAGACCTGCACAACACAAACTCAAGACTTTGCCCCAACGAATCAGTGAGGTTGTCAAGCTCACTGGTTTACTGTAACAAAGGATTAAACGTATGGTGTGGAAGGTGATGGTTTGCAGCAAGTAAACAAGTAACAGTGGAAGATGTATCAATAATAAAGATTGGACCGGGGTCCATAGTTCACTAGATATGCTCTCCTTAGATAAACAACATGGCATGAAGGGTAAACAAATTACAGCAGGGCAATTGACAGAAACTGAGCAAGGCATAACAATGTAATACCGGACAAAAAGATCATATGAGATTCGATTGGGCAATACAACAATATACATAGATCGTCATCCAACTACATCTATGACTAGAAGTCCACCTTCATATTATCATCTGAACCCCCTCCAGTATTAAGTTGCAAGCAACAAACAACTGCTTTAAGCAAAGTGTGTAAGGTAAACAATCCACTTGTTCAATGAACAAGAGACCGTTGTTTTCTCCCTAGTAGCAAAAGCACATCTACAACCGAAGAGATTTTTGTCACTTCCCTTGGAAACTAGAGGCATGAACCCACTATCGAGCATAAATACCCCCTCTTGGAGTCACTAGCAACTACTTGTCCAAGATAGCTACTAACAACGGAGAGCATGCAAGATCACAAACAACATAGACATGATAGTATCAAATAGACAAAACCATTAATCAATCTGACATAGTAATCTCAATATCCATCGGATCCCCACAAACACAACATGCATGCTTACAAATAGATTAGATCTTGATCATGAACGGAGCTCACAAGATCTATACATGAAAGCACAAGGAGGAGATACACCCATCTAGCTACTACATGGACCCATAGTCCAAGGTGGAACTACTCACGCATCATACCGGAGAAGAAGGCCTCCGGGATGATCTCCCCTCCGGCAGGGTGCCAGGAAGAACTTCAGATCCTCCCGATCTAGGGACGACGGTGGCGGCTACAGAAGGTTTTATCGAGTTTTGATCGGGTGCCTAGGGTTTCTGCATCGGGGGCTTCTTATAGGCGAAGAGGCGAGGTCGGGAAGCGGCCAGGGGCCCCACACCCTACCCAGGCGCAGGGTGGGCCCACCCGCGTCTAGGAGGGGTCTGGACGCCCTGGTTCCCTTCTTCATCTCTCCTCTGGACTTCGTGTCGCCCACGGTAAAATATTGACTTTGGCTTTTGTCCTGTCCAATTCCGAGAATATTGATTTTCTGCCTTTCTAGAACCAAAAACAGAAGAAAACAGGCAATTGGCACTGTAGCAACTTGTTAATAGGTTAGTTCCAGAAAAGATATAAAAACGCCTCAAAGTGTAGAAAAAGCAAAGCAAAGTAGATACTAAACAAGCATGGTAGATCAAAAACTATAGATACGTTTCCGACGTATCACATGGCTTTCGGGTCAAATGACCAATGTTATGGCTAGAATCAAGGCATAGTTTGTGATAATGTGTCCATATTGTGCATGCATGTGCATCATGGAATGATGAACAATGTTGCAGGAGGAAGTTTTCCTTTTCGTCGCACCAAAAAGCCATTTTCCATTTTTCGACCTAAAAATGGGGGGGTTTATGAAGCAACCACCAAATGGCTAATTCAAAATGCTACCACCACATTTTTAAAAAATACTAGACCACCTTAAATGGACAATGTCCCAACAGGGGGATCTCAAACCTTTCTGTCCACTCCAGGTGAAAAAGACAAATTCCTGCAGAATCGGTAGGAAGTGGGTCAGATATGAACTACATGTACATGATATGATGGTCATGCTTTTAAAAAAAATCATTTTTAGGTTCACAATATTCTATTTCATCAGAGATCCAATGAAAGTTTAGAGAGGATCAGCTCCGAGCTAAGAATCTTCATACCGTCGTTCGATAAAGTTTGTCGATAGTTTAAAAGAGTCATAAAAAAATCAAAAACGATCGAAACAATGCGAAATCTTCACGTGGTGTCATATTATGTGACATGGTTGCAAGGAAAAATATCAAACTTGTTATATTGAATATGTCACAAAAAAACCTTCACAAAATGACCTATCTCATTCGAGGTTTCCTGGCTTTCGGGTCAATTGACCAATGTTATGGCTAGAATCAAGGCATAGTTTGTGATAATATACCCATATTATGCATGCATGTGCATCATGGAATGACGAACAATGTTGCAGGAGGAAGTTTTCCTTTTCGTCGCACCAAAAAGCCATTTTCCATTTTCCGAGCGTAAAAAAACGGGGATTTTATGAAGCAACCACCAAATGGCTAATTCAAAATGCTACCACCCTATTTTTCAAAAATACTAGACCACCTTAAATGGAAAATATCCCAACGGAGGTATCTCAAACCTTTCTGTCCAGTCCAGGTGAAAAAGATAAAATCCTGTCGAATCGGTAGGAAGTGGGTCAGATATGAACTACAGGTACATGATCTGATGGTCATGCTTTTTTACAAAAATCATTTTTAGGTTCACAATATGCTATTTCATCAGAGATCAAATAAAAGTTTAGAGAGGCTCAACTCCGAGCTAAGAATTTTCATACCCGTCGTTCGATAAAGTTTGTCGATAGTTTAAAAGGGTCATAAAAAATTCAAAAACGATCGAAACAATGCGAATTCTTCGCGTGGTGTCATATTATGTGACATGGTTGCAAGGAAAAATATCAAACTTATTATATTGAATATGTCTCAAAAACACCTTCACAAAATGACCTATCTCATTTGAGGTTTCCTGCCTTTCGGTTCAAATAACCAATGTTATGGCTAGAATCAAGGCATAGTTTGTGATAATATGCCCATAGTATGCATGCATGCGCATCATAGAATGTCGAACAATGTTGCAGGAGGAAGTTTTTCTTTTTGTCACACCAAAAAGCCATTTTTTATTTTCCGAGCGTAAAAACGGGGATTTTATGAAGCAACCACCAAATGGCTAATTCAAAATTCTACCACCCCATTTTTCAAAAATACTAGACCAACTTAAATGGACAATTTCCCAATGGGGGGATCTCAAACCTTTCCGTCTACTCCAGGTGAAAAAGACAAAATCCTGCCGAATCGGCAGGAAGTGGGTCAGGTATGAACTACATGTACATGATCTGATGGTCATGCTTTTTTACAAAAATATTTTTTAGGTTCACAATATGCTATTTCATCAGATATGAAATGAAAGTTAGAGAGGCTCAGCTCCAAGCTAAGAATCTTCATACCTGTCATTCGATAAAGTTTGTGGATAGTTTAAAAGAGTCATAATAAATTCAAAGACGATCGAAACAATGTGAAATATTCGCGTGGTGTCATATTATGTGACATGGTTGCAAGGAAAAATATCAAACTTATTATATTGAATATGTCTCAAAAAAAACTTTCACAAAATGACCTATCTCATTCGAGGTTTCCTGCCTTTCGGTTCAAATAACCAATGTTATGGCTAGAATCAAGGAATAGTTTGTGATAATATGTCCATATTATGCATTCATGCGCACCATGGAATGGCGAAAAATGTTGCAGGAGGAAGTTTTCCTTTTTGTCGCACCAAAAAGCCATTTTTTATTTTCTGAGCGTAAAAAACGCGGGATTTTATGAAGAAACCACCAAATAGCTAATTCAAAATGCTACCACCCCATTTTTCAAAAATACTAGACCAACTTAAATGGACAATGTCCCAACAGGGAATCTCAAACCTTTTGTCCACTCCAGGTGAAAAAGACAAAATCCTACCGAATCGGTAGGAAGTGGGTCAGATATGAACTACATGTACATGATCTGATGGTTATGCTTTTTTACAAAAATCATTTTTAGGTTCACAATATGCTATTTCAACAGAGATCTAATGAAATTTTAGAGAGGCTCAGCTCCGAGCTAAGAATCTTCATACCCGATGTTCGACAAAGTTTGTCGATACTTTAAAAGAGGCATAAAAATTGAAAAACGATCAAAACAATGCAAAAACTCCATGTGGTGCCATATTGTGCATGCATGTGTATCATAGGATGGAGAAAAATGTTGCAGGAGAAAGTTTTCCTTTTCGTTGCACCAAAAAGCCATTTTCCATTTTTCGAGCAAAAATACAGGGGATTTTGTGAAGCAACCACCAAATGGCTAATTCGAAATGATACCACCCTATTTTCACAAGATTATATGGATGTGATATTTGTATTCCTCACATTTTTCTGATTGATTTAGACATTTTATTTGTTGAATTCCGATCCACGGATTTAAATATATGAATTATTCCATATTAAATAAAAAAGAAAATAAAACAAAATCATTTTATTTTTTATTTGGATTCAAGATTATTATTACTTATTCATTATTATTTACTTAAATAATTGTTTGGAATCTAAAACTGAGATGTGTGACATCATGGTCTAAGAGTTAATAGAATTGATATGAAAGTATTATCAACAAGGTATAATTTTTTTCTCAGAAGCTTATTCGGAAGGAACGAAGAAGTTAAGCGTGCTAGAGCTAGAGTAGTGTTAGGATGGATAACCAAAGGGGAAGTTTGATTATGAGTGCAATTTGACCTAATATTAAACATACAAAGGGTTAAAATATCCTATATGATATTATCAAGTAAATAATATTCAAAAAAGTTTGAAACAGAATTGAATTTTTTTCATTTTTTTCAAAAGTCAGTCTCTTTGCCGTGTACTTTTTCCACGAGACACATGGCAAAGACAGCTTATTTTCCGTGTACTTTTCAAGGAGACACATGACAAAGACATCTTCTTTGCCGTGTACTTTTCGAGAAGACACACGACAAAGAATAGACACTGTCATGTCCGCGGGAACCGTCATCTCACTTTACTTTGCCGTGTCTACGCGTAAGACATATGGCAAAGTCTTTGACGTGTCTTATTTAGAAAACACACGGAAAAGTCAACCTTTGTCGTGGCAAACGTTGTCGTGTGGCATTTGTCATGTGTATACGCACGGCAAAGCCGTTACCGTGTTCTGAAAGGAATTTGCCGTGTCTTTTGCTCATCCCACTAGTAGAAAACAGGCTATCCGTTCACGCCCCCTAACAGCATTAGTACCGGTTGCCACGAACCGGGACTAATGCTGGCACGCGTCCCGGTTCGAGCGGGCACGGTGGACGGAGGCATGCGTCCTAGTTCGTAAGGGGTCATGCGTCCCGGTTTATAACACAAACCAGGACTAAAGGTTGGGCGTCAGCCAGGTGGCGTGGCACACACCTTTAGTCCCAATTTGTGTTACAAACTAGGACGTATGATCCCTCTCTCTATAAATACGACGCCCCAGCCCTCTGCCTCCCCTCTGTTTTTTCTTGGTGGAAGGTGTGAGAGGTGTGCTAGTTTATTTTTTTATATGCATGCATTCATGGTGTTTGATGAAATGTTTGAGTAATGATACCGTTCAATTTCTCATATAACAGAAATATAGAAGGTGTCTGAGATGCATTTGAGCTTTATCCTCTTTATTTCCCTCGATCGATGTTAGCAATCTTATCTCTTCTCTGTCATTGATACAATGCATGTGTCGATGTGAATTGGTCATTTCACTATTTATGATGTCTCGTTTTTGATAAACTTAATTATATGTTGCAGATGAACGGTCGGGAATGGATGCACGGTGACCGGCGTGTACCCGGGTACATTAAAGGCGTGGATAAATTTATCGATGTGGCTACGGAAAACAAAGAGAATGGTTTTATACGTTGTCCATGTGTTCAATGTCGGAACAACATGGAGTACTCTTCCTCGAAAATCATTCACGGCCACCTGGTTATGAAAGGTTTCATGCCCAACTATAATTGCTAGACCAAGCACAGGGAAAGAGGGGTTATGATGGAAGACAGTGAAGAAGAAAATGATGATAACAACTATCATCATATGTTTCCTGAATATGGTGATACTACAATGGAAGACAATGAAGAGGAAGGAGGTGTAGAAAGGGCATCAGATGAGCCCGCTGATGAACTTGGTAGGGTCATTTCTAATGCAAAGCGAGACTTTGAAACATAAAATAAGAATTTGAAGTTAGAGGGCATGTTAGAAGATCACAAAAAATTGTTGTACCCAAATTGCAAAGATGGCAGCATAAAGCTCGGTACCACACTAGAATTTCTGCGATGGAAGGCAGAGTGTGGTCTAACTGACTCCTCGTTTGAAAAGATGCTGAAAATAATGAAGCCGAAGTTTCCAAAACATAACGAACTTCCCGAGAGTACGTATGAAGCAAAGAAGACTCTTTGTCCTCTAGGATTAGATGTGCAGAAGGTACATGCATGCATTAATGACTGCATCCTCTACCGCGGTAAGGAGTATGAGAATTTAGATAAATGCCCGGTATGTAATGCATTACGGTATAAGATCAGACGAGATGACCCTAGTGATGTTGAGGGAGAGCCCATCCGGAAGAGGGTTCCTGCTAAGGTTATGTGGTATGCTCCTATAATACCAAGGTTGAAACGCATGTTCAGAAACAAAGAGCATGTTAGGTTGTTGCGATGGCACAAATAAGACCGTAAGGAAGACGGGAAGTTGAGACACCCTGCTGATGGGTCACAGTGGAGAAAAATCGAGAGAGACTTCCCGGACTTTGTTGGTGATGATGTATTTGGTATGGTTAAGGACATAGAAGTAATCTTTGGAAAGGGTCTCGGCGGTCAATCAATTCCGAACGACGTCGCTACAGGACACGCACCCATGTGGAAGAAGAAATCTATATTTTGGGAGCTGCCATATTGGAAAGTCCTACGTGTCCGCTCTTCAATCGATGTGATGCACGTGACGAAGAATATTTGCGTGAACCTGCTAGGATTCCTAGGCGTGTATGGAAATACAAAAGATACACCAGAAGCACGGGAGGACCAACAAATTATGAAAGACCCAAAGAACATGCATACACATAACAATACGGATAAAGGGCGTCACTTAAGTCGTGCCAGCTATGCTCTTACCAAAGTATAGAAGAAAATCTTTTTTGAAGTCCTTTACAGTATCAAGGTGTCGTCTGGCTTCTCATCTAATATAAAGGGGATAATAAATATGGTAGAGAAAAAGTTTCAAAACCTAAAGTCTCATGACTGTCACGTGATTATGACGCAGTTGCTTCCGATTGCATTGAGGGGGCTTCTACCGGAAAATGTTCGAGTACCCATTGTGAATTTGTGTGCATTCCTTAATGCAATATCTCAGAAGGTAATCAATCTAGATATTCTGACAAGGTTACAAAAGTATGTCGTACAATGTCTTGTTAGTTTTGAGTTGGTGTTCCCACCATCCTTCTTCAATATTATGACGCATCTCCTGGTTCACCTAGTGGAAGATATTTCCATTCTCGGTCCTGTATTTCTGCACAATATGTTCCCCTTTGAGAGGTTCATGGGAGTCTTAAAGAAATATGTTCATAACCATGCTAGACCAGAAGGAAGCATCTCCAAGGGATATGGAACAGAGGAGGTCATTGAGTTTTGTGTTGACTTTATTCCTGACCTTAAGCCGATTGGTGTTTCTGACTCGCGGCATGAGGGAAGACTAAGTGGAAAAGGCACGCTGGGAAAGAAAGCAATGATATGTAGGGACGGGGATTCTTTCACTAAAGCACACTACATAGTTCTACATAATTCCACCTTGGCAGCTCCGTATATCGAGGAACACAAGAATATTGTACGCTCCAAAAACCCGGGGAAGCCTGACTCATGGATTACAGATGAACACATGAAGTCTTTCGGTGGTTGGATGCGGACACATCTCTTGAATAACACCACTGTTGGAGATCAGCTATACTTGTTGGCCGCGTCACCATCTTCTACTATATTGAATTTCCAAGGGTACAAAATAAATGGGAATACATTATACACAATCGCCCAAGATAAAAAGAGCACCAACCAAAACAGTGGTGTCCGCTTTGATGCAACGGACGAGAATGGGCAAAAGGACATATATTATGGTTACATAGAGGATATATGGGAACTAGACTATGGAGTCTCTTTTAAGGTCCCTTTGTTTCGCTGCAAATGGGTCAACCTGAATGGGGAAGGGGTAAAGATAGACCAGTTGTACGGAATGACAACACTGCATCTCAACAATCTTGGTTATAGAGATGAACCATTCATCCTAGCCAATGATGTGTCTCAGGTTTTCTATGTGAAGGACATGTCCTCCAGACTTAAAAAAGAAAAAATATGCAAACGAATACATCATATGATGAGCCAAAGCGTCACATAGTTCTTTCAGGGAAAAGAAACATCATGGAAATAAAGGACAAGACAGACATGTCAGAAGATTATAATAAGTTTGATCAAATTCTGCCCTTCACAGTGAAAACTGACCCAAGCATTCTGTTAAGTAAAGAAGATGCTCCATGGTTACATCTGAAGAGATCATAAGGAAGGACATATGCCAAGAAGTTCATGCTCATATTGTGTACCTCTAGTTCATGTCTAGTCGATCGGCTGCATATTGTGAACCTAAATGTCATGAGACATGATAGCTCATTTTTTGAAGGATATCTTATGATGTTTGCAATTTTCCAAGTTTAATAAATGTATTGAGTAGTCCCGGTTTGTGGCTTACCGGGACTATATATAGGGGGGCCTTTAGTCCCGGTTTTGTAGTCTCGGTTTTTAATATTAATAAATGTCTTGAGTGTTAGTCACGTTTTGTGGTTGGACCGGGACTAAAGGGGGACTTTAGTCCCGATTCGTAGAACGACTTTCCCGAACTATGAAGAAGTTGTCCCGATTCGTACTTACCATTAAGATCTGATCTCCAAATGCGCGTGGTCACATATTAGGGACTAAAGGGGTCATTTTGCGAAGTAACAACCAAAATGTTGTTTCAGAAAGCTACCATTCCATTTTTCTAAAATACTAGACCACCTTACATGTACTATCTCCCAACCGGGACATCTCAAACATTTTCGTCCATCCCGGGTAAAAAGGACAAATGTCTGCCAAATCGGCAGGTAGTGGGTCCGGTTTGTACTACAGGTACATGATCTAACGCCCGTGATTTTTTGAAAAAATCATTTTTAGACTCGTAATATGTGGTTTCTTCAGAGATCCAATGCAAGTTCTAACGATGCTCGGCCCCTATCTTCATGCACGCCGGTTCGACCATAGTTAGAAATTCAAAAAATTCAAAACAGGCATAAGAAATTCAAAAAAAAAATTGAATAATGTAAATCCTTTGTGTGGTGTCATATTATGTGACATAGTTGCAAGGAAAAATACCAGACTTGGTATATTGATCATGTCTCGAAAAAACCTTCACAAAATGACCTATCATGTTCGAGGTTTCATGGCTTTCGGTCCAAATGATCGATGTTATGTGCTGGATCACGGCATAGTTTCTGATACTGTGCCCATATTATGCATGCATGTGGAATTGGTATGGAGAACAATGTTGCAGGAGGAAGTTTTCCTTTTCGTCGCATGGAAAAGCCATTTTCCATTTTCTGAGCGCAAAAAACGGGTCGTTTTGTGAAGTAACCACCAAAATGCTGTTTCAGAATGCTACCGTCCCATTTTTATAAAATACTAGACCACCTTACATGGACTATCTCCCAACCGGGACATCTCAAACCTTTTCGTCCATCCCGGGTAAAAAGGACAAATGTCTACCGAATCGGTAGGAAGTGGGTCCGGTTTGTACTACAGGTACATGATATAACGCCCATGATTTTTTGAAAAAATCATTTTTAGACTCGCAATATGTGATTTCTTCAGAGATCCAATGCAATTTCTAATGATGCTCGTCCCCTATCTTCATGTACGCCGGTTCGACCATAGTTAGAAATTCAAAAAATTCAAAACGGGCATAAGAAATTCAAATAAAATCTGAAAAATGTAAATCCTTTGCGTGGTGTCATATTATGTAACATAGTTGCAAGGAAAAATACCACACTTGGTATGTTGATCATGTCTCGAAAAAACCTTCACAAAATGACCTATCATGTTCGAGGTTTCTTAGCTTTCGGTCCAAATGACCGATGTTATGTGCTGAATCACGGCATAGTTTGTGATGTTGTGCCCATATTATGCATGCATGTGGACATTGGTATGGAGAACAATGTTGCAGGAAGAAGTTTTCCTTTTCGTTGCATGGAAAAGCCATTTTCCATTTTCCGAGCGCAAAAAACGGGTCGTTTTGTGAAGTAACCACCAAAATGCTGTTTCAGAATGCTACCGTCCCATTTTTCTAAAATACTAGACCACCTTACATGGACTATCTCCCAATCGGGACATCTCAAACCTTTTCTTCCATCTCGGGTAAAAAGGACAAATGTCTGCAAAATCGGTAGGAAGTGGGTCCGGTTTGTACTACAGGTACATGATCTAACGCCCGTGATTTTTTGAAAAAATCATTTTTAGACTCGTAATATGTGGTTTATTTTGAGATCCAATGCAAATTCTAATCATGCTCGTCCCCTATCTTCATGCACGCCGGTTCGACCATAGTTAGAAATTTAAAAAATTCAAAACGGGCATAAGAAATTCAAAAAAATCCGAACAATGTAAATCCTTCGCGTGGTGTCATATTAAGTGACATAGTTGCAACTAAAAATACCAGACTTGGTATATTGATCATGTCTCAAAAAAAACCTTCACAAAATGACCTATCTGTTGGAGATATGCCCTAGAGGCAATAATAAATGTAGTTATTATTATATCTTTGTGTTTATGATAAATGTTTACATTCATGCTATAATAGTATTAACAAGGAAACATTGATACTTGTGTGATTTGTAAACTTAATTTGAAGTCCCTAGTATAGCCTCTATACTTCACTAGCTTGTTGGTTGATTAATGATTGTGGTTTCCCTATCATGAACATTGAGATGTTATCAACAACAAGATCATATCGTTAGGAGAATGATATGGTGGACATACTCCTATAGATAAGCGTAGCATAAAGATCAAGTCATTTCATTAGTTCAATTTCTATATGCTTTCTGATACATAGTAACCTAATTCCTTCGACCATGAGATCATGCATATCACCTTTACCGGATGGATGCTTTGATGACATCAAACACCACACCGTAACTGGGTGGCTATAAAGGTGGCATTGAGTGTTCGGAAAGTATTGGTTGAAACACATGGATCAAGAGTGGGATTTGTCCATCCATATGACGGATAGATATACTCTGGGCCCTCTCGGTGGAATGTCATCCAATTAGCTTGCAAGCATGTGACTGGGTCACAAGGGATCACATATCACAGGAACGATAAAAGAGTACTTTTGTCGAACGAGGTTGAACTAGGTATACAGAGATACAAGCGATCATAACCTCGGATAAGTAAACTATCGTGAGACAAAGGGAAATTGGTATCGTATGTAAGTGGTTCATTCGATCGCAAAGTAATCATAGAAATATGTGGGGCCATATGAATTTCCAGATTCCTCTATTGGTTATTGTTAGGAGAAGTGTCTCGATCATGTCCGCATAATTCACGAACCGTAGGGAGACACACTTAAGGATTGACGTTGTTTGAGTAGTTATGGTATTATGAGAAAGAGACCGAATGTTGTTCAGTCTCGGATGGGATCCGGATATCACGAGGTGATCCGGAATGGTCCGGAGAATAAGATTCATATAAGGAAAGTCCCGTTTGAGTTCGGGAATGATTCCGTGTTTTCATCGGAATGTTCTAGAAGGTTCGGAATGTCCGGACTCCGGAGGAAGGGGTACATGAATGTGTCATTGCATATTGGAATGATTGCATCATGTACTAAGTGTTCTCGCTGTTCCAAATAAAGGATTAAATTGAATCCCAAACTGAAAAGTCAAACGGCCAGTTTTAAAGTCAAACGGCTAAAACAGGAAAGTGAGGGAAAGAGGAAAGAGGGGGCAAACCGAGTTAGGGAGGGAATCCCTCCTCCAACCGGCGGCCCACCTCCAAGCCGAGTTGGGGAGGGACTCCCCTCCCTCCCCCTTGGCGCGCCGGCCCCTCCACCTATAAAAGGAGGGGCAGGGCCTCCTCCTCTAAACACACAAGTTCCTATCCTCTAAATCTAAACCCTAGCCCTAGACTCCGGTTTAGAGCCGCTTTGGTTTAGAGCTTCTAATTGCCCTAGCCTTCGGATTAGAGCTTCTAATTGCCCTAGCCTTCGGATTAGAGCCTTCTAATTGGTGTGTCTAAATCCTTGACCACTAATAGCTCTCTCATACTCCACCATACTCGCTCCGGCTTAAGGCGAAGCCCTGCGGGATCTCCCCTCTACTTCCGGTACCACGTTGTCTGCGGAATCGCGAGGAGAGTGCTACAACCTCCGCCTGCTTTGGAAGAAGGGAGAGGAAGGTCTTCGTCGAAAACCGAACGTGTGAACGATCATGGAAGCCGAACGCAGCCTTGGGAAGGATCGTCTACGATCTTGAGATCGGGAAGAATGCGACTACATCACCCACGAGAATCCGCTCGTTAAACACTTTGGAATCTTCGAGGGTAAGTTATTCCATCGACCCGTTGCTACAATCTAGTAGATAGATCTTGGCTTGTTTGTTTGTATGCGATAGAAAATTTTTGTTTTCCATGCTACGAAACCCTACTGATGGTATCGAGCCGTGTCTATATGTAGATCTGTTGCTGAGTAGAACACAATGGTCATTGTGCGTTGATGCTTTATTGTCGATTCTGCTTGTGTACTTTGCATCTTGCGGTATGTTGGGATGAAGCGGCCGGGCTAACCTTACATGACATCGTTCATGAGACTTGCTCCACGCTTGACATGCAACTTGTATTGCATAAGTGGCTTTATGGTGCTGTTTCTCCTAGCATAGATAAGATCCAATTTACAACGGGTGATCAACAATGCTAGTATCAATGTTGTGGTTCTTGTTCGTAAGTTAGAACAACACTTATTGAAAGCCCCAAACCACGTAAAATATGCAAAGAAAGTAGAGGCGTCTAACTTTGTTTTGCAGGGGTGTGCAGTGATGTGATATGGCCATGATTGTGATTATATTTGATGTATGCAATGTTCCTTATTGTAAGTTGGCAACCGGATGGAGCCATATGGTTGTCTTTAATTTATGTTAAGACCCGCGTGTCTATTCAAAGTAGTTGTAATAGTTGAAGGCGGTGGACGACAACCATGGAGAAGCGTCATTGACCTTGATGCAATGCCGGTGATGATGGAGATCATGTTCGTGCTTGAAGATGGAGATCGGAAGCACAAAGAAGAAAGGCCATATCATATCACATATTATTGAATTGCATGTGATGTTAATCCTTTATGCATCTTGTATTGCTTAGTAGACGACGGTAGCATTATAAGATGATCCCTCATGCACATCAATTTCAAGTCATAAAGTGTCCACCCTTAGTTAGCACCGTTGCTAAAGCTTGTTGTTTCGAAGCACCACGTGATGATCGGGTGTGTTAGATTCTGCGAGTGTATACAACGTGAGCAAGCCAGATTTTCTCTTGCAGAAACTGAGGTTTGATCTTGACGAGCCTAGCATGTACAGACATGGTCTCGGAACACGGATCACCGAAAGGTAAAGCATGAATCATATAGTTGATATGATGAACATGACGATTGTTCGCCATTGAAAGCTATATCAACTCTCGTGATGATCGGTGTTGATGTAGTGGATTTGGTTCGTGTGATCACTAAAACAATGTGAGGCATATTGTTTTGAGTGGGAGTTCACCTAGTTTAATTTCATCATTAATCTGAACTCAATTTGTCATAAACTTAGTCTAAACTATTGCAAATATGTTGTAGATCAATGGCAGCCCCTACCATCAATTTTAATGCGTTCCTAGAGAAAGAAAAGTTGAAAAACAATGGAAGCAACTTCGCAGATTGGTTCCGCAATTTGAGGATTGTCCTTACAGCTGGTAATTTGACCTATGTCTGGATGCACATTTGGGTGACCCACTGGTGATGCTCTGATGAAGTAAAGAATGTTTACCTCGCTCGGAAGAATCGGTACTCCATAGTTCAAGTGTGCTATCTTGTATGGTTTGGAATCGAGCTTGAAAAGGTTTGAAGAGTCGGACCCATATGATATTGTCGAGGATCTCAAATTGATTTTTGAGACTCATGCGGCAATTGAAAGCTATGAGGCTTCGAAAAGTTCTTTAACTGCAAGATGGAAGAAGGCAGCTCAAATCGTGAGCATGTGCTTAAGATGTCAGACGCATAAACAAACTTCAAAGCTTGGGTATAGTGATTCCTAATGCTTTGGGGATTTACCGTGTCCTCAATCACTACCACCAAGTTACAAGAACTTTGTGGTGAACTACAACATGCGTAACATGAACAAAACGTTGCCGAACTATTTGCCATGTTGAAATCTGCGAAGTGGAGATAAAGAAAGAGCACCAAGTGTTGTTGGTCAATAAGACCACCAAATTCAAGAAAGGCAAGTCTAAGCGAAGGGACACTTCAAGAAGGGTGGTAAGAAAGTTGCCACGCGGCGAAGAAGACCAAGGCTGGACCCAAGCACGATCTTGAGTGCTTTCTTGCAAGGAGAAGGCCCTTTGAAGCGGAATTGCCCAAAGTACTTGGCGGATCCAAGAACGGAAACATCAAGAAGAAAGGTATATCCGATATACATGTTATTGATGTGTATCTCACTAGTACTCGTAGTAGTGCTCGGTATTTGATATCTTTGGTTGCTCATATTTGTAACTCAAACAAAGTCTTTGCAGAATAAGCGGAAGCTAGCGAAGAACGAGGTGACGATGGCGTGGGAAAGCGGATCAAAGGTTGATGTGATCGCGGTCGGCACGCTACCCCTTCATCTACCATCGGGATTAGTTTTATACTTAAATAATTGTTATTTAGTGCCTGTTGAGCATGAACATTATATCGGGATCTTGTTTATTGCGAGAGACGGTTACTTGTTTAAGTCGAGAATAATGGTTGTTCGATTTATATGAGTAATATGTTTTATGCACAAGCACCTTTGATAGATGGTCTATTCTTATTGAATCTCGATAGTGGAAATACACATATCAACAACATTGAGGCTAAACGCGTTTGAAATCAAGCGATAATTCGACCTATATGTGTAATCGTGCCTTGGTCACATTGGAGTGAAGCGTATGAAGAAACTCCATTCGATGGACTTCTTGAATCACTTGATTTTGAATCACTTGAAAGATGCGAAGCATGTCGATGGGAAAATGACTAAGACTCCATTTTACGGTATGATGGAGCGAGCTACGGACTTATTGGAAATCATACATACCGATGTGTGTGGTCCAATGAGTGTAGCATCGCGCGGTGGTTATCGTTATGTTCTTACCTTCACGGATGACTTGAGCAGATATGGGTATATCTATTTCATGAAACATAAGTCCAAAACTTTCGAGAAGTTTAAGGAGTTTCAAAGTGAGGTAGAGAATCAACGTAACAAGAAGATTAAATTTCTACGTTCTGATCGTGGAGGTGAATATCTAAGTTACGAGTTTGGCGAGCATTTGAATAAATGCGGAATACTTTCACAGTTGACACCGCCGGGAACACCACATCGTAATGGTGTGTCCGAACGTCGTAATCGAACTCTCTTAGATATGGTTCGTTCTATGATGTCACTTACAGATTTACCGCTATCATTTTGGGGTTATGCATTAGAAACACCAGATTCACTTTAAATAGGGGACCGTCTAAATCCGTTGAAACGACACCGTATGAATTATGGTTTGGGAAGAAACCTAGATTGTCGTTCCTTAAAGTTTGGGGATGCGAAGCCTATGTAAAGAAGTTACAGCCGGACAAGCTTCAACCCAAAGCGGAAAAATGCGTCTTCATAGGATACCCGAAGGAAACTATTGGGTATACCTTCTATCATAGATCCGAAGGCAAAATCTTCGTTGCCAAGAATGGATCCTTTCTAGAGAAGGAATTTCTCTCGAAAGAAGTGACTGGAAGGAAAGTAGAACTCGACGAGGTTGTCGAACCTTCTCTCGAAATTGCGAGTAGCACAGCACCGGAAGAAGTTCCTGTGGTGCCTGCACCAATAAGAGAGGAAGCTAATGATGGTGATCATGAAACTTTGGTTGAAGGTACTGCAGAGCCTCGGAGGTCAACGAGAACTCGTACCACTCCAGATTGGTATGATCCCGTTATGAGTGTCATGTTGGTGGACAACACCGATGACCCCGAGACATATGAGGAAGCGATGATGAGCCCAGATTCCAATAAATGGCAAGAAGCCATGAAATCCGAGATTGGATCCATGTACGAAAACCAAGTATGGACTTTGGTGGACTTCTGGGATAGGAAGAAGGTGTCGAGAACAAATGGATTTTCAAGAAGAAAGCAGATCTTGATGGTAATGTTATCTGTCTATAAAGCTCGACTTGTCGCAAAAGGGTTTCGACAAATTCAAGGAGTTGACTACGATGAGACTTTCTCACCAAAGAGAAGCTAAAGTCTGTGAGGATTATGTTAGCAATCGCGCATATTATGATTATGAGATATGGCGGATGGATGTCAAAACAAAGATTCCTAAATGGAGATATTGATGAAGAGTTGTATATGATGCAACCCAAAGGTTTTGTCGATCCTAAAGATGCTAACAAGGTATGCAAACTTCAACGGTCCATCTATGGATTGAAGCAAGCATCCGAAGTTGGAATCAACGTTTTGATAAGGTGATCAAAAGTTTTGGTTTTATACAAACTTATGGAGAAGCTTGTATTTACAAGAAAGTGAGTGGGAGCTCTGTAGCATTCTTAATACTATATGTGGATGACATATTGTTGATTGGGAATGATGTAGACCTTCTTAATAGTGTCAAGGAATATTTGAATAATAGTTTTTCAATGAAGGATCTTGGCGAAGCACTTACATATTAGGCATAAATATTTATAGAGATAGATCAAAGCCAAATATCATTGTCACAGAGTACATATTTGGACAAAGTTCTAAAGAGGTTTGGAATGGAAGAAAGCAAGAAAGGGTTCTTGCCCATGTTGCTATATCGACCTTGAGTAAAACTCAAAGTCCGACATCGGCGTAAGATAGAGAAAGGATGAGTAAGACTCCTATGCTTCAGCCATAGGATCTCTAATGTATGACATGCTATGTACCGACCGACATTGCATATGTTGTTAGTTTAACTAGCAGATATCAAAGTGATCCGAGTGGATCATTGGACAATGATCAAAAACATCCTTAAGTACTTGAGAAGAACTAAGGATATGGTTCTTTCTTATGGAGGTGATGAACATCTCGTTGTTAATGGTTACACCGATGCTAGTTGGAACACCGATCCGGATGATTCTAAATCACAACTGGATACGTATTTATTTTGAATGGTGTGATTAGCTGGAGGAGTGCAAAGCAAAGTGTTGTGGCGAGATCTTCAACTGAATCGGAATACATGGCTGCTTGCCGGAGGCTTCACAAGAAGCGATATGGATGAAAGAGTTCATTACAGGCTGGGTGTGGTTCCTAGTCGCTGGACCCAATGTCTATCTCTTGTGATAACATGGGCGCCATAGCCAATGCGCAAGAACCAAGGTCACACAAGAAGTCAAGCACATCAAGCTGCGTTTTCACGCTATTCGAGAACATATCCAGGATGGGGATATAAAGATTTGCAAAGTACACACAGATCTGAATGTGGCGGATCCGTTGACTAAACCTCTCCCGAGGGCAAAACATGACCAACACCAAACTGCCATGGGTATTCGGTATATTACCATGTAATCTAGATTAGATGACTCTAGTGCAAGTGGGAGACTGTTGGAGATATGCCCTAGAGGCAATAATAAATGTAGTTATTATTATATCTTTGTGTTTATGATAAATGTTTACATTCATGCTATAATAGTATTAACAAGGAAACATTGATACTTGTGTGATTTGTAAACTTAATTTGAAGTCCCTAGTATAGCCTCTATACTTCACTAGCTTGTTGGTTGATTAATGATTGTGGTTTCCCTATCATGAACATTGAGATGTAATCAATAACAAGATCATATCGTTAGGAGAATGATATCGTGGACATAATCCTATAGATAAGCGTAGCATAAAGATCAAGTCATTTCATTAGTTCAATTGCTATATGCTTTCTGATACATAGTAACCTAATTCCTTCGACCATGAGATCATGCATATCACCTTTACCGGATGGATGCTTTGATGACATCAAACACCACACCGTAACTGGTGGCTATAAAGGTGGCATTGAGTGTTCGGAAAGTATTGGTTGAAACACATGGATCAAGAGTGGGATTTGTCCATCCATATGACGGATAGATATACTCTAGGCCCTCTCGGTGGAATGTCATCCAATTAGCTTGCAAGCATGTGACTGGGTCACAAGGGATCACATATCACGGGAACGA
Source organism: Avena longiglumis (assembly GCA_030063025.1). Lineage (NCBI taxonomy): Eukaryota > Viridiplantae > Streptophyta > Magnoliopsida > Poales > Poaceae > Avena > Avena longiglumis. The sequence goes on along the minus strand of CP125975.1, from coordinate 102,966,525 downwards.
GAAAAGAGTACTTGTCGGTAACGAGGTTGAACTAGGTATACAGAGATACCGACGATCATAACCTCGGATAAGTAAACTATCGTGAGACAAAGGGAAATTGGTATCGTATGTAAGTGGTTCATTCGATCGCAAAGAAATCGTAGAAATATGTGGGAGCCATATGAATTTCCATATTCCTCTATTGGTTATTGTTCGGAGAAGTGTCTCGATCATGTCCGCATAATTCACGAACCGTAGGGAGACACACTTAAGGATTCGACGTTGTTTGAGTAGTTATGGTATTATGAGAAAGAGACCGAATGTTGTTCGGAGTCTCGGATGGGATCCGGGATATCACGAGGTGATCCGGAATGGTCCGGAGAATAAGATTCATATAAGGAAAGTCCCGTTTCGGAGTTCGGGAATGTTCTAGAAGGTTCCGAAATGTCCGGCACTCCGGAGGGGAAGGGGTACATGAATGTGTCATTGCATATTGGAATGATTGCATCATGTACTAAGTGTTCTCGCTGTTCCAAATAAAGGATTAAATTGAATCCCAAACTGAAAAGTCAAACGGCCAGTTTTAAAGTCAAACGGCTAAAACAGGAAAGTGAGGGAAAGAGGAAAGAGGGGGCAAACCGAGTTAGGGAGGGAATCCCTCCTCCAACCGGCGGCCCACCTCCAAGCCGAGTTGGGGAGGGACTCCCCTCCCCTTGGCCTTGCCCTCCACCTATAAAAGGAGGGGCAGGGCCTCCTCCTCTAGACACACAAGTTCCTATCCTCTAAATCTAAACCCTAGCCCTAGACTCCGGTTTAGAGCCGCTTTGGTTTAGAGCTTCTAATTGCCCTAGCCTTCGGATTAGAGGTTCTAATTGCCCTAGCCTTAGGATTAGAGCCTTCTAATTGGTGTGTCTAAACTCTTGACCACTAATAGCTCTCTCATACTCCACCATACTCGCTCCGGCTTAAGGCGAAGCCCTGCGGGATCTCCCCTCTACTTCTGGTACCACGCCGTTGTGCTGCCGGAATCGCGAGGGGAGTGCTACAACCTCCGCCCTCTTGGAACAAGGAGAGGAAGGTCTTCGAAAATCGAACGTGTGACCATTGCGAAGTAACCTTCGGAGCAGCGCCGGAAGGATCGTCTACACGATCTTGAGATCGGGAAGAGTACGACTACATCACCCACGAGAATCCGCTCTCGTTAAACACTTTGGAATCTTCGAGGGTAAGTTATTCCATCGACTCGTTGCTACAATCTAGTAGATAGATCTTGGCTTGTTTGTTTGTATGCGATAGAAAATTTTTGTTTTCCATGCTACGAAACCCTACACTATCATGTTCGAGGTTTCATGGATTTCGGTCCAAATGACCGATGTTATGTGCTGAATCACGGCATAGTTTGTGATGTTGTGCACATATTATGCATGCATGTCGACATTGGTATGGAGAACAATATTGCAGGAGGAAGTTTTCCTTTTTGTCGCACGGAAAAGCCATTTTCCATTTTCCGAGCGCAAAAAACTGGTCGTTTTGTGAAGTAACCACCAAAAAGCTGTTTCAGAATACTACCGTCCCGTTTTTCTAAAATACTAGACCACCTTACATGGACTATATCCCAACCGAGGTATCTCAAACCTTTTCTTCCATCCCGGGTAAAAAGGTCAAATGTCTGCCGAATCGATAGGAAGTGGGTCTGGTTTGTACTACAGGTACATGATCTAACGCCCATGATTTTTTGAAAAAATCATTTTTAGACTCTAAATATGAAGTTTCTTTAGAGATACAATGCAATTTCTAATGATGCCCGTCCCCTATCTTCATGCAGCCGGTTCGACCATAGTTAGAAATTCAAAAAATTCAAAACGGGCATAAGAAATTAAAAAAAATCCGAACAATGTAAATCATTCGCGTGGTGTCATATTATGTGACATAGTTACAAGGAAAAATACCAGACTTGGTATATTGATGATGTCTCGAAAAAACCTTCACAAAATGACCTATCATGTTCGTGGTTTCATGGCTTTCGGTCCAAATGACCGATGTTATCTGCTGAATCACGACATAGTTTTCGATGTTGTTCCCATATTATGCATGCATGTGGACATTGGTATGGAGAACAATATTGCAGGAGGAATTTTTCCTTTTCGTCACACGGAAAAGCCATTTTCCATTTTCCGAGCGCAAAAAACGGGTCGTTTTATGAAGTAACCACCAAAATGCTGTTTATGAATGCTACCCTCCCATTTTTCTAAAATACTAGACCACCTTACATGGACTATCTCCTAACCGGAACATCTCAAACCTTTTCGTCCATCCCGGGTAAAAAGGATAAATGTCTACCGAATCAGTAGGAAGTGGGTCCGGTTTGTACTACAAGTACATGATCTAACGCCCGTGATTTTTTGAAAAAATCATTTTTAGACTCGCAATATGTGGTTTCTTCGGAGATCCAATGCAAGTTCTAACGATGCTCGTCCCCTATATTCATGCACGCCGGTTCGACCATAGTTAGAAATTCAAAAAATTCAAAACGGGTATAAGAAATTCAAAAAAAATCCGAACAATGTAAATCCTTCGCATGGTGTCATATTATGTGACATAGTTGCAAGGAAAAATACCAGACTTGGTATATTGATCATGTCTCAAAAAAACCTTCACAAAATGACCTATCTTGTTCGAGGTTTCATGGCTTTCGGTCCAAATGACCAATGTTATGTGTTGAATCACGCCATAGTTTGTGATTCTGTGACCATATTATGCATGCATGTGGACATTGGTATGGAGAACAATGTTGCAGGAGTAAGTTTTCCTTTTCGTCGCACGGAAACGCCATTTTCCATTTTCCGAGCGCAAAAAATGGGTCGTTTTGTGAAGTAACCACCAAAATGTTGTTTTAGAATGCTACCATCCCATTTTTCTAAAATACTAGAACACCTTACATGGACTATCTCCCAACCGGGACATCACAAACCTTTTCGTCCATCCCGGGTGAAAAGGACAAATGTCTGTGAATCAGCAGGAAGTGGATCCGGTTTGTACTACAGGTACATGATCTAACGCCCGTGATTTTTTGAAAAAAAACATTTTTAGACTCGCAATATGTGGTTTCTTCAGAGATCCAATGCAAGTTCTAACGATGCTCGTCCCCTATCTTCATGCACGCCAGTTTGACCATAGTTAGAAATTCAAAATAGGCATGAGAAATTCAAAAAAGTCCGAACAATGTAAATCCTTCGTGTGGTGCCAAATTATGTGACATAGTTGCAAGAAAAAATACCAGACTTGGTATATTGATCATGTCTCGAAAAAACCTTCACAAAATGACCTATCATGTTCGAGGTTTCCTGGCTTTCGGTCCAAATGACCGATGTTATGTGCTGAATCACGGCATAGTTTGTGATGATGTGACCATATTATGCATGCATGTGGACATTGGTATGGAGAACAATGTTGCAGGAGGAAGTTTTCCTTTTCATCGCACGGAAAAGCCATGTTCCATTTTCCGAGAGCAAAAAACGGGTCGTTTTGTGAAGTAACCACCAAAATGCTGTTTCAGAATGCTACCGTCCTAGTTTTCTGAAATACTAGACTTGGTATATTGATCATGTCTCGAAAAAACCCTCACAAAACCCTAAACCCTAAACGCAAGTTTCTTCCCGCCATTTCTTCCCGCAGTTTTTTTCCCGCCATTTCTTCCCACAGTTTTCTTCTCGCCATTTCTTAGTACATATATGTAGGATTGGACTCCATTGTCATTGCACATATCTAGACTCATATCTGCAACTGCATCACTCTTTCCCATGGCTTCCACCATACGACTAACTCCTAGGGAGGCGGAGGCGCTTTGCACCTTGAACTACCCCTGCCCGCCGGGCTACTGCTTCCCTATCGGCTGGATGCTAAGCGTCGGAGGCGTGTCGGTTCCTCCTGTCCCTCTAGGTGTGGCGCGCCGGATGGCCATCATGAACCACTACTACTTCAAGCTCACGCCAGAGCAGCGGAGGAATCCCAACTGGCATCCCGACTATTTCCTGACTTGGGAAGCCTTCTTCGGGGATTGGCGTGAGAGGGCGCTCGACAGGAAGGAGGAGGACGGCCCACCTCCTCCGAGCCGGTCGTCCTTCTATATATATTAATCTCCTCAGCGAGGCCGGTCGTTGGCTGTGGTGGCGCGGCCAGACTCTCCAGAGCGTCATGGCCTACGACACGGCCGCCGACTCTAACCCCCGCCTGCGCTACCCTCAAGTCCAGCCCACTCGTACTCAGCCTTCAAGGTTCAACTACGGCGACCCCGACGATGATAGCGACGACGGCCGCGGCGAGTACGACGACTACAGTGGTGAGTATTACAGGTGTAGGCAGGAACATGACTGAATAACTCCAACATTGCAAAACAAGTTCGATCGATTGTGACTTAATATGGCCATGTATCTTAATTTTCAGTTCTTCTATGTATCTTAATCTCCAGTCGTGCTTTATGTAACTTAGTGTTAGTTGCGTTATGTACTTTAATTCCAGTTCTATCGTAATAAAATTTTCTTCCCGCCCATTATTTCCCGTCCTTTTCTTCCCGCCCATTAATATATAAAAAATATAAGTTAATTCAAATCCAAATTAAAAACAGAAAATGGTTTTGAATTAGTTATTCAAATCCAAACACTTTTTGTGTTTAAAGTTTTTCTAAATTCCAAATTAATATTAAAAAAATATAAGTTAATTCATTTTTTATTTTAAATGGTTAAATTAATTATTTGTAAAAATAGAAAATGGTTTTGAATTAGTTATTCAAATCCCAACACGTTTTATGTTTAAAGTTTTTCTAAATTCCAAATTAATATTCAAAAAATATAAGTTAATTCATTTTTAATTTTTAATGGTTAAATTAATTATTTTTAAAAATAGAAAATGGTTTTGAATTAGTTATTCAAATCCAAACACTTTTTATGTTCAAAGTTTTTCTAAATTCCAAATTAATATTCAAAAAATATAAGTTAATTCATTTTTAATTTTAAATGGTTACATTAATTATTTTTAAAAACAGAAAATGGTTTTGAATTAGTTATTCAAATCCAAACACTTTTTATGTTTAAAGTTTTTCTAAATTCCAAATTAATATTCAAAAATTATAAGTTAATTAATTTTTTATTTTAAATGGTTACATTAATTATTTTTAAAAACAGAAAATGGTTTTGAATTAGTTATTCTAATTCAAACACTTTTTATGTTTAAAGTTTTTCTAAATTCCAAAGTAATTATCATTTAAAAAACATTACAAATTTAAACCCCAAAATAAAATAATAAGGCGGGAACAGAGAGAAAATTCTGAATTTTTTTGAAAACAGGGTCATACATCCCGGTTGGAGCCACCAACCGGGACTAAAGACCCCTGCGCCCCGTTTGGGCTCAGCCCAAAATATGAAAAAAAAGTGGATGATACGTCCCGGTTGGTGCCACCAACCGGGACGTATGACCCTTTATTTCCGGTTGGAGCCACCAACCGGAACGTATAATCCCTCCTTTATAACTTGCGCGCCTCTTCTTCTTTTTCCTCATCTCGTTCATTGAATCGCGCACAGGAAACCACAACGACGTCGGCAGGCTGCCCGAGCTCACCGCCACACCACCGCCTCTGTCCGCGCGTGCCCCGGGCGCCTCCGTCCGCGCAAGCAGAGGGCTCACACCTGCCATTGCTTCGCGCCTCCGTTGCTGTTGCCGTTGTAGCAGCAGAGGCCACCGCCCGCCGTTACCACCGCCGCTGTCGTTGCCACCACCAGCCGTTGCCACTGCCGCGCGCCGTTCGCCAACGCTTTGCCACTACCACCAAGGTGCACTGTCGCCTCCTCCTTTCTCTCTCTCGTCCGCTTCCCGCGCCCGTCCGCTGTCATTGTCCTCCGACGCCTGCTGCCGTCGTAACTAGCCCATGCCGCCGGATTGAAGACCCACGGCCCAGATCGTTTCGTTTACCAGTCAGCGCAGCGCTGAGTTAGCTGCCGCGTCAGCGGGAATATGCCAGGGAATATTCCCCTGGGATTTCTATAATAAGAAAATAGACAAAAATTTGTGCAAATTTATAAAATTCATATAAAATTGAATATTAATCATAAAAATACATGTGATATATCCCTGGATTCATAATAATGTGTTGAATATTATCATGCAATAAAATTCGTACTTTGACCAATGTATATTCTCTAGAATATTTAAATCTATTATATGGTAAATAATTTATAGGAAAATATCCACAACTCCAAAATTGGAAAATTTGGTGCCTATGGATTCAGAAAATTGTAATCTATGTCACTATAGCATTAGTTGATTTTGTTACAGTACAAAATAATTACCTATTATTAAATCCATTAAATGAGTATTTTGACTATAAATTTTAATCTGTAAATAAATTTAGGGTGAAACCAGTGGAAAATGAAAGCTATGAACATTATCTATCCATTAGAATGGTTCTCATAATTATATGAAACTATTCTATACTGAAAGTATTCAGAATTCATTAATGCCTATTTAAAGCCTATTTGTTTAATGGAAAATGTTCATGGGAAGCTTTTGATCTTGTTTCTCTTTTCTAAAATGCATGCATACTGTTTTGTTGTGTTGATGTACTATATGATTGATTGCAACTATTGTTTTGCGCGATAGATTGCCCGGAGTGAGATTATTGTGATTGCGACGACTATGTAAACGATTACTACAACTGAGGCAAGTGTCACTATCATGAATCTCCTATTGTTTTATTATGCATTTAGTTTTCAGTAGATTGCATTGAAGGAAATGTTTTATATTATATATGCTATGCTATGGTGTGAGTACCCAATAGAATTGTCATAGACCCCAATTAATTTCTTGATAGCCATCGTATTGTAGATGCTTAGCCATGTTATTAGTTGTCATAGACCCCAGTTGAATCGATGTTGCACCTAGGGTTAGCCGGTGTGCCCTCGCCAGGGCATCCCGAACCCTTTTAAATCGATGTTGCACCTAGGGTTAGTGTAGGATCTCTAAATCTGACATGTCATACATATTCATTGCGCATTGTATTATGCCATGTATTGATTGCCGCCTTTCTTTCCTGTATTGGTTCTTCGCGATAGGATCCGAGCCCGAGGGTTTCTCCGAATTAGGGTTTCTGATATTGTCAATTCATTTTTATTATTGTGTATGTATATATTAGGGTTTCTCTGAATTAGGGTTCATATCTCTCAACACCCAACCTAAAATTCTCCCTTAGCCGCTTTGACTTATCCGTTTTTCCACCTATGAAGAAAATATGGACCCACACGACAGAGACAAAGAAAAGGAAGAGTTGATCCAAGGTGTGATCCGCGGGGAAGAAAATTTAGATGTATCGATGTTTCTGAACAACTCCGGTGAGGGTGATCCTCTTTTTGCCGGAAGAGACGACTTGTTTGAGGTTGAAGGTGATGCCTTCCGCGAGGGAGAAGGCGATGCCTTGTATGATCGAGAAGACGACTACTCCGGCGAGGTGCATGTAATATAATTAATTCATTAATTAATCATCTGCTGTCTATATAGAAATAGTAACGACGATCTTTCTTCTTGTAGCCCTCCGGAACGAACAAATCTACTAAAAAGAGCGGACGAGGCCCAACCAAAAAGTTGGAAGACCATGAGAGGTTCAGGATCGAAGATATCGGTGAACACGGCAAACCGACGGCTCCCGTTGTTGTCGCAAACAAATTTGTGGCACAATGCGGAGTAATCGTTAGGGACTTCGTACCGATCACCATTCGAAATTGGAATAGTCCTGCTGATGCGGAAGAAGAGAGAACGTCTTTATTTCTCCCTACCGTGGCCAAAGATTTAATGTGGAAGAGGCTCATGCTTAATTTCAAACTACCGAAGATAGAGCTGGATCCAAATGCGGAGGATCCTAGTTGAGGAAGCCATAGAACATGCGCAAGCCATGGAGATGAAGGTCAGGGAGTGGGCTATGAAGAAGATGGTGTTGGAGATATGCCCAAGAGGCAATAATAAAGTGGTTATTATCATATCTTCACACTTATGATAAATGTTTACATACCATGCTATAATTGTATTAACCGGAAACATTAATACTTGTGTGATTTGTAAACTAAAATAAGAGTCCCTAGTAAAGCCTCTTGTTAAACTAGCTTGTTGGTTAATATATGATCATGGTTTCCTGATCATGAACATAGAGATGTTATTAACAACAGGATCATATCATTAGGAGAATCATGTGATGGACATACTCCTATAGATAAGCGTAGCATAAAGATCAAGTCATTTCAATAGTTCAATTGCTATATGCTTTCTGATACATAGTAACCTAATTTCTTCGACCATGAGATCATGCATATCACCTTTGCCGGATGGATGCTTTGATGACATCAAACACCACACCGTAACTGGGTGGCTATAAAGGTGGCATTGAGTGTTCGGAAAGTATTGGTTGAAACACATGGATCAAGAGTGGGATTTGTCCATCCATATGACGGATAGATATACTCTGGGCCCTCTCGGTGGAATGTCATCCAATTAGCTTGCAAGCATGTGACTGGCTCACAAGGGATCACATATCACGGGAACGAGAAAAGAGTACTTATCGGTAACGAGGTTGAACTAGGTATGCAGAGATACCGACGATCATAACCTCGGATAAGTAAACTATCGTGAGACAAAGGGAAATTGGTATCGTATGTAAGTGGTTCATTTGATCGCAAAGTAATCGTATAAATATGTGGGAGCCATATGAATTTCCAGATTCCTCTATTGGTTATTGTTCGGAGAAGTGTCTCGATCATGTCCGCATAATTCACGAACCGTAGGGAGACACACTTAAGGATTCGACGTTGTTTGAGTAGTTATGGTATTATGAGAAAGAGACCGAATGTTGTTCGGAGTCTCGGATGGGATCCGGGATATCACGAGGTGATCCGGAATGGTCCGGAGAATAATATTCATATAAGGAAAGTCCCGTTTCGGAGTTCGGAAATGATTCCGGTGTTTTCATCGGGAATGTTCTAGAAGGTTCCGGAATGTCCGGCACTCCGGGGGGGAAGGGGTACATGAATGTGTCATTACATATTGGAATGATTGCATCATGTACTAAGTGTTCTCGCTGTTCCAAATAAAGTATTAAATTGAATCCTAAAACTGAAAAGTCAAATGGCCAGTTTGAAAGTCAAACGGCTAAAACAGGAAACTAAGGGAAACAAGCAAGAGGAGGTTGAAACCGACTTTGGGGAGGAGTCCCTCTCCAAGCTTGGCCACCAAGGCCGACTTGGGAGGACTCCTCCCTTGGCCCCCTCCCACCTATAAAAGGAGGGGCAGGGCCTCCTCCTCTAGACACACAAGTTCCTATCCTCTAATCTAAATCCTAGCCCTAAACTCCGGTTTAGAGCCGCTTTGGTTTAGAGCTTCTAATTGCCCTAGCCTTGGATTAGAGCATTCTAATTGGTGTGTCTAAACCCTAGACCACTAATAGCTCTCTCTCATACTCCACCATACTCGCTTAAGGCGAAGCCTGCAGGATCTCCCTCTACTTTCGGTACCACGCCAGGTTGTGATGGAATCGCGAGGAGAGTGCTACAACCTCCATTTTCTGGAACAAGGGAGAGGAAGGTCTTCGTCAATCGAACGTGTGACCGATCAAGGAAGAGCTGCTTAGCGGAAGGATCGTCTCACACGATCTTGAGATCGGGAAGAATCGACTACATCACCCGAGAATCGCTCTCGTTAAACACTTTGGAATCTTCGAGGTAAGTTATTCCATCGACTCGTTGCTACAATCTAGTAGATAGATATTGGCTTGTTTGTTTGTATGCGATAGAAATTTTTGTTTTCCATGCTACGAAACCCCTACGGTGTATCGAGCCGTGTCTATATGTAGATTTGTTGCACGAGTAGAACACAATGGTCATTGTGCGTTGATGCTTTATTGTCGATTGCTTCTTGTGTACTTTGCATCTTGCGGTATGTTGGGATGAAGCGGCCGGGCTAACCTTACATGACATCGTTCATGAGACTTGCTCCACGCTTGACATGCAACTTGTATTGCATAAGTGGCTTTATGGTGCTGTTTCTCCTAGCATAGTTAAGATCCAATTTACAACGGGTGATCAACAATGCTAGTATCAATGTTGTGGTTCTTGTTCGTAAGTTAGAACGACACTTATTGAAAGCCCCAAACCACGTAAAATATGCAAAGAAAGTAGAGGCATGTAACTTTGTTTTGCAGGGGTGTGCAGTGATGTGATATGGCCATGATTGTGATTATATCTGATGTATGCAATGTTCCTTATTGTAAGTCGGCAACCGGCAGGAGCATATGGTTGTCTTTAATTTCTGTTAAGACCCGCATGTCTATTCAAAGTAGTTGTAATAGTTGAAGCCGGTGGACGACAACCATGGAGAAGCATCATTGACCTTGATGCAATGTTGGTGATGATGGAGATCATGTTCGTGCTAGAAGATGGAGATCGGAAGCACAAAGAAGAAAGGCCATATCATATCACATATTATGAATTGCATGTGATGTTAATCCTTTATGCATCTTGTATTGCTTAGTAGACGACGGTAGCATTATAAGATGATCCCTCATGCACATGAATTTCAAGTCATAAAGTGTTCACCCTTAGTTAGCACCGTTGCTAAAGCTTGTTGTTTCGAAGCACCACGTGATGATCGGGTGTGTTAGATTCTACAAGTGTATACAACGTGAGCAAGCCAGATTTGCTCATGCGGAAAATAAGGTTTGATCTTGACGAGCCTAGCATGTACAGACATGGCCTCAGGAACACGGATTACCGAAAGGTAGAGCATGAGTCATATAGTAGATATGATGAACATGTTGATTGTTCGCCATTGAAGCTATGTCAACTCTCGTGATGATCGGTTTTGATGTGGTGGATTTGGTTCGTGTGATCACTAAAACAATGTGAGGGATATTGTTTTGAGTGGGAGTTCACCTATATTAATTTAATTATTAATTAGAACTCAATTTATCATAAATCAAAGTGAATTTGCATAGTTGTTGTAGTCATTGGCATCCGTTTACCACCTTGCGCTTAGTTATAATTGAGATGATAGAACTATAGAATTCTGGTTAGTTACTTTACGAACTGGTATCGTATTGTTTTGAAGTGTTAATCTAAAGTTTAAAAGTCCTATTGCAAACTTTCAAGAAGTTCGTTACTCCATGAAGTTTAATAATTAGTATTAAATCAAGAGTAACAATTCCAAGTGTTAGTATATAAGTATCATGTTTGTCTCCATGATTCTTGATATTCAAAGGATTCTCTTAATATCAAGGTTATCTAGGATCTGAAAGAGTTGTTTGAAACCATGATGTGTGGAAGATATTGTGATATCGAAACGAAGTTTTGGTTACAACATGATAGAGTATAATATGGCAAAGTTCATGTTCTCATATTTTGATGAGAATTTGCAAAAGGTTGGAGACACTTGTTGTCCTAATCCTCCAAAAGGTTTTGGATAGCAACATTATACTCATAATTCATCGTTATAAGCTAAAAGTAGCTTGATCATGGACGATTCCATGATAAGGGTGAATATTTGATGTAGGTAAAATGTTTACTACACCAAGAGATTACTAAAGAAAGGAATTTGAAAGAACACCAAACATTTGATGATGGTGATCTACTTCAAAGTGCAAGTCCAAAGACATTGGTATTTAACTATACATGCTTTGGACTATATGTCATATGTATGACTCCACTATTGATGTTGATAGATTCTTTCAAAACAGAAAAGGAAATATTGAAAGAAAATCTCATAAGTATATGGCAGAAAGGAAAAGACTAGAATTGTTCAGCTTAAGTATATAGATGATATACATGTTATGGCTATATTCTTTGCTTATTAAACAATGTGGTTCTCAAGTATTTGATACTGAATTTGTTGGTGTGAATCGTCATACGAAACAACACAATTCATGAACTACAATGGCCTAAGTAACTAGCAAAAGAATATGTGATGATGTTCATCGAGAACAAATAAAGGGTTATTGTGTTGCTCGTTAAACACCAAAGCTTGCCTTCAAAGATTTGTTTTATCAGGTATTATGAGAACAAAAGGGTTGTTCAAATAATTGCCGTAATCCATAAAAGATGGATTCGCAAATCTCGTTGGAGACATCACATCCATAAAACTAGTGCTAAAGATGTCGAAAGACAAATTGATTGAAATATCACTTAGGAAGTGACATCGCCGTATAAATTATACTGGAAAGAAAACATGAAGAAACTCCATGTGGATGGAATTTTGGAGTCTTTTGATTTTTGATCAAATGACACTTGTGAAACTTTCCTAGAGATAATTGAAACTTCGTCCATAGGCCAAAAGGGAACGAAAGACTAGCTTATTGGAATTTGTACATATTGTTGTACGAAGTCCATTATGTGTAGTCAAGATCGATGGATTTTAACTTCATTTGCTTTTTCCGAAATTTTGAGTGAATATATGAATATTTACTTAATAAGGATGAAGTATGAAACATTTGAAAAGTTCAAAGACTTTCAAGATGAAGTGCAAATTCATTGTAACAAGAATATAAACAGTTTATGATAAAGATCATAAAGGAAGATATTTGAGTTACAGAGTTTAGCATAATACCTAAGATTTAAGGAATCGTTCCGTGGATTTGCATTTCCCGAAACACCATAAGAGTATGGAGCGTTCGAGATATGTAATTAAACCTTGTTTGACATGGTAAGATCAAAGGTGTAATTCATAGAACTGTCATTATATTTTAAAGATTAAAAGCTTTAGAGACTACCGTTTTTCCACTGAAAAGAGCTCCATCATAATCCGTTGAAATGACACCATATGTTATGGTTTGGGATAAAACCCAAGTTGTCCTTTCTTAAACATTGGTATGCTATGCATAAGAAAGATGTTTGCAACCAAAGTCGAATGAACCTGTCTTTGTTAAGTATTCCTCCATAACACCGGAGACAAAAATGTTTGTCACTTAGAACGTCAAGTTTCTTTTAGAAGGAATTTTTCGTGAAAAGTTAAGTGGGAGGACAATAGAACTTTGATAAGGTTAAAAGAACCTTAGCTATATGTGCAGAGTTGCGCAGCACCGAAAAGTGTTCCGGAGGCAGCAACAATGCTCGTGGCTCACGTGCCTCAAAGGTTGTGGTTATGAAGGTCAAAGTTTCTGTTGAACCAATTAGGTCAAGTAAACAATCAAATACCAAGATTTGAGGGTTGAATCATTATTTGAGAATAATGAACGTACTACATGCAAAGAAGCGATGATGGGCCCTGACTCCGTAAAATGGCTTGAAGCCATAAAATCCGTGATAGTTCCATATACGAGAGATCAAGATTTGAACTTGAAAGACCCTCTGGGAAGGTACAAGACCTTACAGTCGTATTTGGATCTATAAAGAAATAGACATGGATGTTTCACATCTATGAAATAGTCGACATGTTGGGAAAGAGTTCACAACAATGTTCAAAGATTGTATATGACAAGATTTGATCTTTCATAGTGATATTTAGTCTAGACGGATTAATGTAGCAACCACTACATATAATTTGTTATATGGTAGTTGCATAAACAAAACAAGTTCTTCTAATAGAATCATTACCTAGGACATGTCCATAACATGGTCCAAAGGGTTTTTGTTAATTCAAGGGATGCTAAAAGCATATGCAAACCTCAATGGTTGAAGTAAGCATTGCAGAGTTGGAATCTTCACCATGATGAAACTGTTAAAGGAGTTTAAATTCGTCGGAGACGATGAAGATACTTGCATTTGCAAGAAATTAAGTGGGAGCGCTAAGACATATTTCTAATACATTATGTGGAAGACATATTGTTGATTGGAAATGATGTATCTTTTATTAACACATATTAAGAATTTCATCCTGATGAAAGACTTAGGCAAAACCCAAATATTTGGCATCAATAGACGCCAATATGGTTGTGCCAGAAGTACATAGATGAGATATTGAATGAGTTCAATATAGAAACTACAAGAAAGGTTCTTGTCGCACAGAAAGGATTGAATGAGTTCAATATTGATGATATATTCAAGTGTAATGACACTGGGTAAGTGAAACAAAGATTCAAGTATAGATTGATACTTGATGTATGAAATCACAAAGAGTATTTATATCAATCATGCTGTGATGTGTACAAATCCAGATATGTTCTATGCTCTAAATGTTATGAGCATATACCAGAATGATTCATAAGATGATCATTGGACAATAGTAAGGATATTCTTATGATATTTTGGAAGAACTAAGAGTATATTATTTAAAGAAGTGACAAATAGATGGTTAGTTCATTGTAAAAGTACTACATTGATACTAGTTTTGTCACAAAGTACAAATTAAGTTTATCTCAATCTAAACTAAGGGTGGCACAATATAATGGAAAGTGAGTTCCATAATGGATTTGGATGAGTTCCAAAGTTAAGACATTGTGACAGATACTACAACAAAAGGCTAAGTATATGACTGCTATTTTAGCAGCAAAAGAGGGCATTTGTGTCAAGTAGTTTGTTATCAAACTAGGTGTAGTTCACAGTGGGATAATACTATGAAGATATATTGTGCGACAATATTATCAACATGTTTTAACCCCAAAGAGCTAAAGGTCACACCGAAAGACCAAATTTATACAAAGCCATCTCATTAGAGAATGAGTGATGCGAGAGGCAAAGACATGCAATTACACACGGACTGGAAGTGTCGGACGGAGATCGATTGACCACTAGCAATCGTGTACATACAACACCGGAAAGCCATAGGTGTTGAATACACAAAGGTTTGAAACTAGATTATTGACTCTAGTGCAAGTGGGAGACTGTTGGAGATATGCCCAAGAGGCAATAATAAAGTGGTTATTATCATATCTTCACACTTATGATAAATGTTTACATACCATGCTATAATTGTATTAACCGGAAACATTAATACTTGTGTGATTTGTAAACTAAAATAAGAGTCCCTAGTAAAGCCTCTTGTTAAACTAGCTTGTTGGTTAATATATGATCATGGTTTCCTGATCATGAACATAGAGATGTTATTAACAACAGGATCATATCATTAGGAGAATGATGTGATGGACATACTCCTATAGATAAGAGTAGCATAAAGATGAAGTCATTTCAATAGTTCAATTGCTATATGCTTTCTGATACATAGTAACCTAATTTCTTCGACCATGAGATCATGCATATCACCTTTGCCGGATGGATGCTTTGATGACATCAAACACCACACCGTAACTGGGTGGCTATAAAGGTGGCATTGAGTGTTCGGAAAGTATTGGTTGAAACACATGGATCAAGAGTGGGATTTGTCCATCCATATGACGGATAGATATACTCTGGGCCCTCTCGGTGGAATGTCATCCAATTAGCTTGCAAGCATGTGGTGGCTCACAAGGGATCACATATCACGGGAGCGAGAAAAGAGTACTTATCGGTACGAGGTTGAACTAGGTATGCAGAGATCACGATCATAACCTCGGATAAGTAAACTATCGTGAGACAAAGGGAAATTGGTATCGTATGTAAGTGGTTCATTCGATCGCAAAGTAATCGTAGAAATATGTGGGAGCCATATGAATTTCCAGATTCCTCTATTGGTTATTGTTCGGAGAAGTGTCTCGATCATGTCCGCATAATTCACGAACCGTAGGGAGACACACTTAAGGATTCGACGTTGTTTGAGTAGTTATGGTATTATGAGAAAGAGACCGAATGTTGTTCGGAGTCTCAGATGGGATCCGTGATATCACGAGGTGATCCGGAATGGTCCGGAGAATAAGATTCATATAAGGAAAGTCCCGTTTCGGAGTTCGGAAATGATTCCGGTGTTTTCATCGGGAATGTTCTAGAAGGTTCCGGAATGTCCGGCACTCCGGGGGGAAGGGGTACATGAATGTGTCATTACATATTGGAATGATTGCATCATGTACTAAGTGTTCTCGCTGTTCCAAATAAAGTATTAAATTGAATCCTAAAACTGAAAAGTCAAATGGCTAGTTTGAAAGTCAAACGGCTAAAACAGGAAACTGAGGGAAACAAGCAAGAGGAGGTTGAAACCGACTTTGGGGAGGAGTCCCTCCTCTCCAAGCCGGCGCGCCACCCAAGGCCGACTTGGGGAGCGACTCCCTCCCCTTGGCCGCCCCTCCCACCTATAAAAGGAGGGGCAGGGCCTCCTCCTCTAGACACACAAGTTCCTATCCTCTAATCTAAATCCTAGCCCTAAACTCCGGTTTAGAGCCGCTTTGGTTTAGAGCTTCTAATTGCCCTAGCCTTCGGATTAGAGCCTTCTAATTGGTGTGTCTAAACCCTAGACCACTAATAGCTCTCTCTCATACTCCACCATACTCGCTCCGGCTTAAGGAGAAGCCCTGCGGGATCTCCCCTCTACTTCCGGTACCACGCCGTTGTCTTCAGGAATCGTGAGAGTGCTACAACCTCCATTTCTTGGAACAAGGAGAGGAAGGTCTTCGTCAATCGAACGATGTGACCGATTGCGAAGCTAGGAGCACTTGGGAAGGATCGTCTACACGACCTTGATATCGGGAAGAGTATGACTACATCACCCACGAGAATCCGCTCTCGTTAAACACTTTGGAATCTTCGAGGGTAAGTTATTCCATCGACTCGTTGCTACAATCTAGTAGATAGATCTTGGCTTGTTTGTTTGTATGCGATAGAAAATTTTTGTTTTCCATGCTACGAAACCCTACAGATGGCCTAGTGTTTCACCAACTGGAATAAAAGATTGCACCTTGACTATGTCGTGAAAGAGAAGACTCCGGATTTCGAGAAGATTCAGTTTCAGAAGATAAAACCATTATGGGCTGAGTTTGTGAATTACAAGACATCAGAAAAAGATAAGAAAATGTCTGCAACGAATAAGTTGAAGGCTGCTAACAAGAAGTATCACCATAATATGGGGCAAGGTGGCTACAGGGCTGGCATTCCTAAGTGGAAGAAACTTGAGGATGAACTGCGTGCTAAAAAGATCATCCCAGAGACAGACGATTGGATCGAACGTGCAAAGAATTGGTTTTACGAGCATGGGGCACGTTGAACTCGAAAGGGAATTGTATATATAACATATGACATAAAGAATACCCCTTGCCAATCGATAAGATGAGAAACGCAGTAAAGGCTGTTAAAGATGCGGACTTCATTCCCGATAGAGAGAATGATGAGCTCACATTCGCCCTTGGAAATAAGGAACATGATGGACGAACACGAGGCACAATAGGCTCTAAACCATGGAGCACTGGGTTTCCCGAAGAGAGGAAGAAATATCATGATAGAAGCTGTAAGAGGAGAAAGGACAAGGCAGAAGTTGAAGCAGATATTCAGAAAGAGCGAATGCGTATAATTGAAGAACGAATAAAGCAACAACAAGATCAAATTAACGCACTTCGCCAGCAAGGTACTACCAGCCCATCACAGCAGCAAATGGTTGTAGAACCTGCATTCGATGCTACCGGCCTATCGAATAATCCAAAAAGCAGTGTGGCTTCCACCGAGGTCCCAGGTGATGACAATGACGATGACGATGGTGCACCGACGATGGCTCCTGTTGGCTACCCAGTGAATGATATCACACAGATGACACACTACGAGCTACATGTCAAAGTTGTGAACATATCAATGAAGGTGGCGGTCGGCTATGCCTTACCAATTGGACCCACACCAACTTATCATTGTCGTCTGGTTCCACAGGGCTACGTTGTTGTCGGGGTGGATGAAATCATGCCCACCTTTCAAGGTTTGAAGCTTGACTACCCTACAGGTGAAGGGGATGTGACTGAACTGGGAGAAGCAACAAACGTCACCATTCTATGGCCAAAGAAATGTATCGTGCTTCCAAATCACACGCCAAGGCCATCTTCGCCGCCACCTCACCCATCTCCAGCGAGGTCATCGCCGCCGCGGCAGCCGTCTTCGTCGCCTCACCCGGCTCCATCGCCTCACCCGGCTCCGTCGCCTCACCAATCTCCGGCGCAGCCATCGCCATCGCCTCAGGGAAAAAAGCATAAGCGTACCACCGCTACTATACGGAGTGGTAAGCGATCACCGACACGTAAACAAGAGCCTCTTCCAAAAGTACCAAAGGTTCCTCCCAAGAGAGCTTATGACTGTACTGAAGAGGATACTACGGCTATCGTTGATGCAGAAACGACAGCGTTTTTCGCTAAGCTGAGGCGGCCGAAAGAGCCAGAGTTCCCCAGCACCAAAGAAGAAAAAGCGCGAGTGTTCAAAATGCTAAAGGCCCTTCACCAACCCGAGCCAAAGCTATCATCAGACTATGAGCGCTCTATTCTCAAGTCACATGCGGCACAGCAAGCCTCGAAGAGAAGTACCGATGCAAGCGGGAAATCTGTTGCCCAGCTCGGAGAACAAGCAAGACAATCTTGCGCCCCTCTCAAGGTGATTTCCCATAGAAATTTAGAGCAACTTAACGTACGTAAACAATTTATATAGTTTTTAATTACCATCAAATTGTATTTAGTTTCATTCATATAGGTTGACTCCTTTTTTAAATCAGATCGAACGTCTACGGGACGGTCTTCTGCCAAAGGATCGGGTACGAGCAATTCAGAAGGAATTGGCGGGATTCTTGGATGCAGAAGTCCTAAACCCAAAAGGAGAATACTATTCGGGTGTGTATATCCAATAGGTATTGTATAAAGAGCTTATTTTGTATATAGTGCATGAACTCCGTGTATCGAATGTAATATGTTCGACATTTGGATCCATATTGTCATGATGATCTTGTGTAATATAATGGTTCCTTCATTGATGAGTGCAAAACACTACTCCCTCCGCTCCGGTATAAAGGGCCCCTAGCGTTTTTGATCGTGTTCCGATTTGTAGAGGAAACAAGGCTCGATTTAATTAATTTCTGTTTAATTGCCTCCTAAAACCCTCCCGTCCTTTCATTATCCCATGCATGTGCTATGTACGCGAGTAACTGCCATGGAAACTCTTTCGCATGCATTCACACGCAGCGAGTTGGATATAAACGGATCGTCGGAGTGCGAGAACTGCAGGGACACTCATCAGATGGCCGGGGATGAGAGCGGCTGGACATGGCCAAGCGAGAGGTGGATAGAAAATTTACAGTCTTCTATTGAGAGTTGGCTCGAATCCATGGAGGTAGCGAAGGCGGGGCAGGTCGCAGCAGGAGAGGGTCCTGGCGTTGTGGAGGAGGCGGGGCAGGTCGCAGCGGGAGAGGGTCCTGGCGTGGTGGAGGAGGCGGGGCTGGTCGCAGCGGGAGAGGACCCTGCCGTGGTGGAGGAGGCAGGGCAGGTCGCTGCGGGAGAGGCCCCTGCCGTGGTGGAGGCCGGCGTGGAAGAAGAAGATATGTTTGAGCGTCTCCGATCACGCATCGAGGGGTTGTTTGCCTGTGCTCAGTTCATCCGCAACAACAACATAAGTAGGTCGGAGCATATGTCCGAGTGCGAGGGATGCCTCTTTCGGGCGGTCTGCAGAAAGTGTGATCTTCGTGGCGATGCGTTCATCTTTCGGTGCATGGGGTGCAGCCTTCCTGTGCCAACAGACCTTCGTTGTTGCGACACATGTTCGAACCCACTACTCGCGGACATCTACTGGTGCAAGGATTGTACAACACAGGTTGCTATTTACGAAGACGGCATTTGCATATGTTGTCGCCGTAGTCCATCTAAGTTTATCAAGGATGAAAAGAATTTTCAGGAAGTGCCGGATACCCAACTCTAGTAGGAGTAAGAATGTCCAGGATGAAAAGAATGTATGCATGAGTTCTAATCGACAAGCTCTCTGTAATCGACAAGCTCTATGTAATCGCCAAGATCTATGTATGCATGAGTAATGGACAAGTTTTTATTATTCGTGAGTGCATACATGTCCTGCATTCAGCCAAGCAATTTTTGCATCTACATACTCTTTGTCGATTATCAAACGGATTGTTAATAATCCTTGTCTCTCTAGGACCTTTTTCCTTACATGGGGTGGATCAAAGTGCTAGCTTCCTTTTTTACGTATCATCTCTCTCATGCATGCTTGGTGGCTGATCCATATCCTATAAGAAAGATATAGAGTAGACAAGTTATACATGCTAAAAAAAATCCCATCACAAAAGAACCGTAAGTTTTAGAAAAATACCTATTTAGTAGCTCATGAGGATACTCATCCAAAGACTGGTTCACCTTCGGAAACTTTTTTTGAAACATTGATTGAATTGAAGCAAACCAACCAAGGTCTAAAATATTTGTCTCAGGTGAGTTAGGAGGTTGAAAAACCATCCTTATATCCCATCCTCCTCTAGCAGCCTCACTCAAAAATAATGGGTCATCTGGTTGAATATGGGTATTTGCATTATCTTGCTGAATGAACACGGTTTTGTACCTATCACTAGCAGGCCACTTAGCCTTGATAGCAGGTAACACAAACTTAACAAGGTACTCCCTACTCTTTGCCTTGTCAACATCTGTGCTAGGCTTCAACTCCCACTCTCCTCTCTACAACATAAAGTAACATTATAGCACAAACTATACATATCAGAAATATTGAAGGATATGCTAAGGAGATAAACCTGTTGGCACTTCTCTTTTGTGCTTGAACCCAATCAATATAAGCCCATAGCCCAATCTTTCCATCAAATATACATTTTCCTTGGGCATCATATCTTGGCCTAGCCATTGCCGAAAGAAACATTATCTTCTGTATGTGACCCTTATTCTTAGTCTCCCTCTCAGGAGCTTTCTCTCTATAACTCAAATACACATTTTGAGTCCTCTTGATTCTAGAGAACCACTTCTCATCGATGTGAACCACATTGAAACCGGCCTTGAAAGTGGGTTCACCACGAAAGGTAGAAGGTTCGATATGACGAAGACAATACTTCACACGTTCCCTCAAGTTATCTTCCGTCAACATGGGTTTCACTTCACTTGTCACCCTTCTAATTTGCTTCTCTTTCATCCTCCGAAACACGGTCGTCGGTGCCATGTTGATGGAAGTAGCAAGTTGACGCAGAGTCGTGCGCTCGGTAGTTGCAATAGCTTCCGATGCTTCAATACCAAATGGAAGCTTCTTCCTCCCACACGTCATCTTCCTTCTACACTACACATTATTTATGCCACCATCTTTTAGTCATGTTCTCCAAATCCTTCTGACAACCCTTGTCGGACATTTAGCCAATTCCGCAACAGCAGCTGAAACTCCACGTTTCATTTTTTTGGAGGTTCCATTTCTCTCCAAAAACCATTGGTAAATCTGCCTTTTTTCATTCATGTCATAATATTTTCTGGTAACTCTGTTTGTGTGGACATCTACATAATCAGAACCATGATAAGAATCGTGATCAGAAGCATGATCAGAAGCATGAACAAATATAATCCGTTTACAACTTACTCAGATCGATGACGCGACGTGGATTAGGTTGTACGTGCGGTTGGCTAGGAGGAAACTCGTCGGCGTTCTCAAAGTTCGGGTTATACCCAATTCCACGGTATCCAACAGAAGATTCATTGTTTTCATCATCTTGCAAAACAAGCACGAATGAAAACAATCGAACATGACAACAAAGATTACCGAAAATAAAACGTACAACTCTAACTTACTCATGTTAAGGTCGAACCCTCCTCTTGCACCTTGAGCACTACTCTCTGCATGATCAAACGTACAACTTTCGTTCCCATCTATACCGAAAATAAACAGAGATTAGAGTATAACGAAACACTGCCGCGGCAGAAAAACGTAGCAATTCTCTATCGTGGCAGAGCAAACCTCTGCCGCGGCAGAAAATCCACGCAAATCTCTGTCGCGGTACATCTCTAACCTCGCCACCAAAACAACGCAAATTTCTGCCGCGGCACATAGATGAGAGAGTAGTGCATACCGTTGCGTAGCTGGAAGAACGACGAGTTGATGTCGATGCTGAAGCTACCGCCTACGTTGAGGGTAGGGTCGACGGTGATGCCGCTGATTGCCTGCTGTCGGACACGGGCTCCGCAACCTCTACTAGCGCCGCCTCTAGGACCTCTCCCAGCGCTGCGGCCACGCCCTCTCCCAGCGCCGCCACCTCCTCCTGCAGCGCCGCGTCCTCTTGACACACCAGCGCCGCCACGACCTCTCCCAGCGCCGCGTCCTCCTGTCACACCAGTGCTGCCACCTCCTCCCCCATCGCCGCCTCCTCCCGCAGTGCCCCACCTCCTCCCCCATCGTCGCCTCCTCCCGCAACGCCGCCACCTCCTCCCCCATCGCTGCCTCCTCCACCAGCGCTGCCACCTCCTCCCCATCGCCGCCTCCTACACCAGCGCCGCCACCTCCTCCCGCAACGCTGCCTCCTCCCCCATCGCCGCCACCTCCTCCCCCAGCCCTGCTTCCTCCTGTCACGAGGCCGAACCGCAGCATGAGAGACCGGCCGCCATGTGGTTCGCCGGAGGAAAGAAGGAGCGGACTGGCGGTATATCACCGATAGGCGGAGTGTAGGAGGTTGCTCGAAACCCAACTAACCCTAGGGGTGGAGGTCGTCGGGAAGAGCTTCGTGGGTCTGGATCCATTGCTGGAAGATGAGCTTCGGGATGAGGTTCGTCGGTCTAGCTCCGATGGGGAATTGAAGTGGAATCGAACCTGCAGATCGCCGCCTATTTAACTATGGAGTTTGATTGCCAAATTCACGCGCGTAGATGAAAGAATTGGAGGGAGAAAAGACCGGGAGGGAGCCAATTCAGCGCGCCATTGCTGGAAGGTTTGGAGGGAGAAGTCCTAACCACGAGGGAGAAGTCCCGCGAGAGATTTTCGGATCGCATGGAAATCGCCCGTTTTTTTCCAAACGTGGCCCGATGTGCTGTTTCGATCTCCTTCCTTCCCCCTTGGCAGAGAATGAGTCCAATCAACGTACGCCTTGGTCCTGCCGCTGTGAGCTAGGGGCCCTTTATACTGGAACGGAGGGAGTAAATAAAAAATAAAACAACATAAATGAATTCTCTGTCGCGGCACAAAAAGTGGCTAAAATGCTGCCGTGGCAAAAAAGGTTGCAAAATGAATTCTCTGTCACGGCAGAGAAATGTGTCAAATCTCTGCCACAGCAGAGGGCTATTTGTCTCGGTTCGTGTTACGAACCGGGACGGTTGCTCCTCCCCCCCCCCCCCTCGCACTCAGCAGCGGCCATGTGTACGCCCTTTTGTCCCGGTTGGTGGGGCAACCGGGACTAAAGGTTGGGGCTTTAGTCCCGATTGCCCCGTCCCGGTTGGGGAACTGGGACTAAAGCCCCTTACCAACCGGGACACATAGGGTTGTTTGCACTAGTGTACGGCAAAGAGCTTGTGTGTCGTAGTGGAGGATGCTACAATGCCTCAATTTTCTCACCCAATTTGCTCCATTTTTAGATATTCGGCTGCACCAGATGAATTCAAATGGCCATGCTCTTTACTTGTCAATACTCAAGCTAATCTAAAAGAAATAAATGAGCGGGGAACAGTTGCTTCTCAGGCCAACATGAGTCTGAGCCGTCGGTTCGCTCATGCCAAGTCGATCTCGGCCGACCATTTATTCCCATTCCTCCACTCGCACACAGAACATGTAGCCGTCACCTATGAAAGGTGGGCCTGCTTTTGCGGGCCCAGTTAGTGGGGGAGGATACAAGATGCTTTATGAAAGTGGAATCGAAGAGGGTGGTTTGGCCCTAGTTTGGCTCGCTAGTCAAGGACAAAATTGACATTTCATGTCTAAAAAAATAGTTGCCTCGCTCTAGAGTACTCGATCTGGACTTTTGATAGATGACTAACATCTGCCTGTACTTGGATGACACCACCCACGGGGTATTGATATCATCACCCAATGCATGTAGCTCTCTAAAGATTACTGGGATGCGGAGAGCGAAATCTCCAATTGTCTTGCCACTCTTGAACACAAGATTCCAAAAGTGCTTGTGCAACTTCTGCACACATACCTCCTAACACGCATCACTTTGATTGCATCCTAGGCGTCCTTTTGGCATTGTTTTTTTTGCAAGGACCAACACCATCTCTAGTGGCACTGAGCGCAAGATCACACCAGGTGCCTTCCATTCCTATAGCCTCCTCGCGGTGCCATAGTCACAGCCTCCTGGAGATGGGCACCTTGTAGTTGAACCTGCACAAGGATTGCCCACTCGGAGTAGTTGGTGCGCTCGAGCGTCTGGGTAGGTGACGCGGCCGCCGCCATCCTCCTTGGTGAGCTCGCGCACAACGATCATGCCACCTCTTCACATGTTGCTGCTCCAACGGCTTGCCTCCCACGTGCGTGGTGGAATATAAGACCGAGAGCACGCATGGCCGGTCCTGGGATTTATGGGGCTCGGGGCGAAACTACAATTTGAGGGCCCTTACTATAAAAATCTAAACATTGATCAATATATGCCTATGAATACCGATGAACATGTAAGTACATCCAAAATGATCATTGATATAAAAAACCATACTTAAAAAAAATATTATACTAGATATAAAATGAGTTAGCGGAAAAGAATGTGACAATGATATTAATATGAATAAAAATCCGCCCTCCATGGCATTGTTAAGAAGAATTGTGCAACATCAACGAAATTGCTAGCAAGATAAATCCAATTGGGGTACGGCAAGGGATGTGCCTATGCATAATGGTGTTAGTATGAATATCAGTTTCATCCAATAGTATTTTACTGATCAACAATCGAAAATGAGCACAAATTAAGGTGTAAAATAACAGCCTACTAGATAACTCAATAATCACACACTCACGAATCCTAAATCACAATAATATATGTATCCGTAAATAATGTCCGGTGACCGCTTAATAACGGTCCTGTTGCAACAATGCAGACCCAATTTTAATCGTCATATATAACACATCAATTATCGATCACTCAATCTTCATGCCAAATTTAGGATGTAGACTAGATAATGGCAGACGTACCATGTTTCAGTTCTTTGAAATCTCGCTGTCGCAGGAGGACACAAGGTCGGGCGGCCGGCCATCTCTCAGGCCTCAGCTTCATGCCCGTAGCGGCATAGAGCGCACCTGGTCAGGCGGCCGGAGTTTGGGATCGGCCGAAGAAGTACTTCGGATGATGACAACAGAAAGAAAACCTGTGATCAGCCTTGGCGTCCAGGCCATGATGAGCTATGTTCTATCCTCTTTACATGGGCTAATGTGCGTGTACAACGGAGAGTGGACCTTCTTTTTCCACCAGGTCAGGAGACCGGAGTTTTGGGATTCTTTTTCTTGTTGCATGCACTAGCTATCTGAACTAAAAGTTTGAATTGATGAAAAGTGCTAGGTTATGTATTTATATTCTTAACACTCTCCCTCACGTCTAGACTATTTTAGTCCTTAGCGTGGGTTCGGTGCAGGCCGCAGAATCTTTTTTGAACTACATTGAGCAGGGTTTTGAACATGAGATGCTATAATACCATGTTGGATTGATACGCTAACCATCTTAATCAAAAATCCGAACTGGTATGCCTAGGCTTTACATTATATTCTTAACACAGCGACTGAGCATATGGATAGTGCCATCCCAGTACCGCTCGTGCCCATCTCCACTAAAACCTCATCATGATCACCGGGCCTCTGCCATACCACGAGAGACAAACGCAGAGAGCTAGAGAATGTCTACACTACTGAAAATAGAAAAACTAGCCAAGCTACATTTCTTTTATTCAGACTGAAACTAACTGAAACCTCACCAACGGGATCAAATTGCCTAACGTCCGCGGCATACGAAATCAGACTCGTCGATATGGCGCCTCTCATGGTAGATAATGAGCACCAACCAAGGCCGGGCGTATAACTGCTCTGCGCGGTTTCTTTTGTTAACCCCTGTACTTTCTGCTAGGCGAGATCTCCTGAGCATGCATCCCCTTAATTCTCCAGGCCAAACGAGCACCAATACCATGAGTAATTATTAAGGACTTGTAATAACCAAAGAATTAACATGCATGGTTAACATAGGCCTTTAACGAAAGCCAGCAATGCAGCAGGAGAGGTGGCAGCTAGCAGGGAGACGCATATATACATTTTGTACTTGAGGTACTCATCGCTCCTGGACTCCGTGAGGGTGTCCGTCTTGCGATAGCGGCAGCGCTCGATGTGGAACCTCGTCGGGTACTCGGGGTTGTTCAACTCGCCGCTGATGACGTCCTCCACCCGGTCCTAGGGGATGAGCGCGACGTCGTCGCACTGGTGCTCGGAGCTCGCGTACTTGGCCCACCTGAGGTCGGCGGCGGAGAACTCCTCCCACGGAGGTTCCTGGACGGGGAGATCGTTCACCGACTGCAACACCTCCGTCTCATCACCCATTTTTTTCGTATCGCCGTCGCCGCCACCAGTCGCCGGAGATTTTTTTTTAGGGGATTCGGTGAGAGAAAGGAAACGAAGAGGGGAGATGTGGGGACGACGAGGAGGCGGAGACTGCGGGGTATATCCTGTTCTCCGCCCGTTGCGGAGAATAGAAAAACTCCACCCGTCCGTACCCCCTCAACTCACTTGGGCTGGCCCATTTAGGCCGGCCATTTTTTTCTTTATTTCGTTTCCCATTTTTATTAATATATTAAACTCTCCCTAAAAATATATTTATAAACTTTTATGTTCATACATTCCATATCATCTGTTCTTTTCTGCGTAATGAGCGAGAATGTTATTATGACTTTATTTATATCCTGTTTCGGAGTTAATTGGATAAAACTATCATAATTGAGGCTATCGGGACGGGTCAGTACCGATTCTGGTAATTTCTGTGTGTCAGTACCAACACTTGGACGCCGCAACTCTGATCGCGCAAATCCCAGCTTGAACACGTTTCTGACGAGTCTGGCCCATGTTCAGAGCTGACGTGGCCAAACGATCGTTTCCCCCGCTGTCAGGACAAGACCAGGTGCGGTCGGACCAGGTGGGCCTGGGTCTGGGTCATCTTCTTCCCCAGTCAGTTCCGCTGGTGCCTGCTCTCTCACTCTTCTCACTCTCTGCTTCCCTCGATCTGGTGTCTCCGTCGTCGCCGACCCTCTGCCACCGTCGTCGATCGTCATGCCCTCCTGGGATGAAGAAGACACCAGCGACGGTAGCCTCGTGTCAGGCTCCTCAGAAGGGTAGGATATTAGCCCGCGTGTACCTGTAAGTGTACATCTAGGGTTCTTCAATTTGGCATGCTTTTAGTTGAATTTCAGTCGATTGCAGCTCTTGTTTAGTTCAGGATAATAAGCTCCAGTAAATCCTCTGACATATGTTGCTGTCCTATCCACTAAACCCTAGATAGATTTGTCGATTTATGTTATTGTTGTGCTTTGTGTTAGGTGCCAGATACTATCTTTGACCCTGATTACAACGGCAGTGATGATGTTCAGCTGAGGTGCAAGCATGACAAGCCTCTGTACAAATTTGTTACTTTCGAAGGATCAGACACTGGAAGGAAATTTCTTGGTTGTGGTTGCAAGGTTGGTGGTGTCACTGATTGTAGAATTTGCATTGCTTCATTATCACTGATTGTAGAATTTGCTTTGCTTAGTGACTATTGCTGCTTAGGTGATTTATCACAAGCTGTGATTACATATTGCTTAGGTGATTTATCACAAGCTTTGATCATATATTGTGTATTTTGCTTAATTTGCATTTTCATTGCTTAGAGTATTGACAATGACAGTACTAACTAATCTGTAGGAGGGCATGTGTGACACATTCCATTGGGTGTATTTGGAGTGGCCACCTGTATTGCAGAAAGCTTTGATTAGGTTGTGGGTATGTATGAGGAAGAGAAAGATACAAGAGTCTCTGGGAATGTGGAGTATGCCACTGCCAATTACCAGCTGGTTTTAGAGAAAAAGGAACTGGAGCTAAAGAAAGTAAAACTGATGAAAGAACTCAGCCTGACTGCCATTGAGTGAGTTGGGCAAAATAAAAACCCATGAACTGGAGCTTGAGAAGGCAAGAAAGGAGAAGGCTTTGACACAAGTTAGCACTTTGAAGGAGGAGAAGAAGAAGTTGGAGTATTGCATGGGAGATCATTTCAAGGCTCTCCAAGAAAAGAAGGAGAAGTTGAAGCAGATCTCAGAGTTGTGTGATGAATGAGTTGTTATTGTATTAAGTAGTTAAACTTGTGTGTTTCTGGTTGTTGAACTAGAGCAAGAACTTATGTGTTTCTGTTATGTAACATTGGAACACGTATGTTATTGTATTATGGATGCTTTATATATGTACCAGATTACTATGATGTTCTCCACCAGATTATTATTATGTTCTCCACTAGATTATTGTGTGTTTCATGTGTACCAGATTTTGACAGCATTGTATTATATCAGGTGATTTATTAGGTGATTTATCAGATTCAAGCATGCATTTCACATTCACAGCATGCATTTAATTCACAACATGATTTATCACAGAATCAAGCATGCATTTCATCACATTCACAAAATCAAACATGCATCACATTCACAAAACCAAGCATGCATTCATGTCCAGAACCAAGCATGCATTACTACATGACCATCACATTCACAACAACTCAGCTGCATCACTTACATTGTTTCCATCACATACTCTCATTTCACCAAAAGAGGCGGACATGTGTGGTAAGGCAGATAGTACTAATTGTCCATTACAACACATCTCCCAAAATAACTACATGACAACATGATCCCTAGAAGAATTAGTTGTCTGATGGGCCAGCTTGTCCTTCATCACCAGGAACATAGCCACAATTCAAGTAGCTACATGTTCCGGTCCTCTTGTATGCAGGAGCAGATCCACCTGAAACATCACCCTCTCTCTCTCTCTCTTCCAGCTGATCTTGGAGCAACAAAGCCAGCGCTGCCAGCAGGAGGTGTAGCCCTTGCAGTAGCCCTTGCAGCAGGTGGTGGTGGACCAGTTGGTGTAGCCCTTGCAGCAGGCGGTGGTGGACCAGTTGGTGTAGGATTTGGAGCTGGTGGTGGAATAGTTGGTTTAGGCTACACAGAAGCAAACAAAATCAGTTGGTGTAAAATACACATAAACAAACAAAAGAAACCAAACTGATAACTAGAGCACTAACCACATGCTTGTTCTTTCTTATAACCAGATCAGGCCTCAAAGGTTGTGAGCAGCTTGTATCTGTGCCCTTGCAGCTTGCAATTAGAGCATGTAATGGTTCCCATTCTTGATGTATCTTTGGGCTTTGGCACCTCAAACTTCCCCTTCCTCCTCTTCTCTTGATTTCTCCCTTTATTGATGTGGAAGTAAGGTGGTATGATGTCAGGTGTTGCTATTTTGGGCCAAGCATGTTGGCCAGGTACTAGGTAAATGACAGGCTGAAAAGCTTTGGCATACATATCTTTCTTGAAGAAATGGCTCACATAATGCTCAGGTTTCTACTTGGCTTTGATGATAGCACTGCATGCATGGCTACAAGGCAGCCCTGTCACATCCCACTGTTGGAGATATGCCCTAGAGGCAATAATAAATGTAGTTATTATTATATCTTTGTGTTTATGATAAATGTTTACATTCATGCTATAACAGTATTAACCGGAAACATTAATACTTGTGTGATTTGTAAACTAAAATAGAGTCCCTAGTAAAGCCTCTTTATAATACTAGCTTGTTGGTTAATAGATGATCGTGGTTTCCTGATCATGAACATTGAGATGTTGTTAACAACAAGATCATATCATTAGGAGAATTGTATGATGGACATACTCCTATAGATAAGCGTAGCATGAAGATCAAGTCATTTTAATAGTTCAATTGTTATAAGCTTGTTGATACATAGTAACCTAATTCCTTCGACCATGAGATCATGCTAATCACCATCATCGGAAGGATGCTTTGATGACATCAAACACCACACCGTAACTGGGTGGCTATAAAGGTGGCATTAAGTGTTCGGAAAGTATGGGTTGAGGCACATGGATCAAGAGTGGGATTTGTCCATCCATATGACGGATAGATATACTCTAGGCCCTCTCGGTGGAATGTCATCCAATTAGCTTGCAAGCATATGACTGTCTCACAAGGGATCACATATCACGGGAACGAGAAAAGGGTACTTATCAGTAACGAGGTTGAACTAGGTATGCAGAGATACCGACAATCAAAACCTCGGATAAGTAAACTATCATGAGACAAAGGGAAATTGGTATCGTATGTAAGTGGTTCATTCGATCGCGAAGTAATCGTAGAAATATGTGGGATACATATCAATTTCCAGATTCCTCTATTGGTTATTGATCGGAGAAGTGTCTCGGTCATGTCCGCATAATTCACGAACCGTAGGGAGACACACTTAAGGATTCGATGTTGTTTAGTAGATATGGAATGTTAATAGGGATATCGAATGTTGTTTGGAGTCTCGGATGGGATCCAGGATATCACGAGGAGATCCGGAATGGTCCGGAGAATAAGATTCATATAAGGAAAGTCCTATTTCGGAGTTCGGGAAAGTTTCCAATGATTTCATCGGAGAGGTTCTAGAAGGGTCTAGAAGGTTCACCGAACCGGAAGGGGAATGGTCCATGAATGTGTCATGGATATGTGGAATGATTGGATCATATCCTAGGTCAATTGGTGTTGGCATTTGCAAGAGAGAAATAAAGCTCTAAATTGAAAGTTAAACGGGAAGTTTGAAAAGTCAAATTGGAACAATGGTTTCCTAGTGGGTGAAGAAACAAGTCTTTCTCTCAATCCAACTTGGGTTTGGGTTTGGATTCAAACCCACCCCTCCCAAAGCTTCCCCCCTCTCATAAATAGAGGGGGAGGGCTGCCCCAACACCACAAGCACAAGCCCTCCCCAAGCCAAGCCGCCGACGCCGTCGTCGCGCCCTCGCCGCCGCAGCGCCGCCGCCGCCGGCTCCTCGTCGCCACCGCCCTAGCCGCCGCCGACACCTCCTCCTCCCGGATCTCTAAACCCTAGTTTTCCGGGAAACCCTAATCCACCATAACTCGCATCCGGCTTAGGCGAAGCCCTGCGGGATCTTCCCTCTACTTCCGACACCACGCTGTCGTGCTGCCGAAATCACGAGGGAGAACTACAACCTCCGCTGCCTGCCGGAACAAGGGAGAGGAAGGTCTTCATCGAGTACCGAACGTGTGACCAACTGCGGAAGCGCTGCCGGAACGCAGAGCCGGAAGGATCGTCTACGCGATCTTGAGATCGGCAAGTGTACGACTACATCACCCACGAGAATCTGCTCTCGTTAACCGCTTTGGAATCTTCGAGGGTGAGTTCTTCTATCGACTCGTTGCTACAATCTAGTAGATAGATCTTGGCTTGTTTGTGTACATGCGGTAGAATTTTTTTGTTTTCCATGCTACGAACCCCTACAGTGGTATCAGAGCCGTGTCTATATGTAGATATGTTGCACGAGTAGAACACAATGGTCATTGTGGGCGGTGGTGCTTTTATTATCAATTGCTTTTTGTGTAATTTGCATCTTGCGGTATGATGGGATGAAGCGGCCCGGGCTAACCTTACATTACATCGTTCATGAGACTTGCTCCACGCTCAACATGCAACTTGTATTGCATAAGTGGCTTTGCGGGTGTCTGTCTCTCCCATCACAGTATAGATTCAATTTACAATGGAAACTTGATAGTTCAAGCATCAACGTTGTGGTTCTTGTTCGTAAGTTAGAACGACACTTATTGAAAGCCCCAAACCACGTAAAATATGCAAAGAAAATTAGAGGCGTCTAACTTTGTTTTGCAGGGGTGTGATGTGATGTGATATGGCCATGATTGTGATTATATTTGATGTATGCAATGTTCCTTATTGTAAGTTGGCAACCGGCAGGAGCCATATGGTTGTGTTTAAATTCTGTTAAGACCTACGTGTCTATTCAAAGTAGTTGTAATAGTTGAAGATGGTGGACGAGAACCATGAAATGGCGCCATTGACCTTGACACCATACCGGTGATGATGGAGATCATGATTGTGCTTGAAGATGGAGATCGGAAGCACAAGAAGAAAGGCCATATCATATCACATATTATGAATTGCATGTGATGTTAATCCTTTTATGCATCTTGTATTGCTTAGTTCATGAGAGTAGCATTATTGGATGATCCCTCAAGCACACAAATTTCAAGTTTTAAAGTGTTCATCCTTAGTAAGCACCATTGCTAAAGCTCGTTGTTTCGAAGCACCACGTGATGATCGGGTGTGTTAGATTCTGCGAGTGTATACAACGTGATCAAGCCAGATTTGCTCATGCAGAAGCTAAGGTTTGATCTTGATGATCCTAGCATGTACAGACATGGTCTCGGAACACGGATCACCGAAAGGTAAAGCATCAGTCATATAGTAGATATGATGAACATGATGATTGTTCGCCATTGAAGCTACATCAACTCTCGTGATGATCGGTTTTGATGTGGTGGATTTGGTTCATGTGATCACTAAAACAATGTGATGGATATTGTTTTGAGTGGGAGTTCACCTAGATTAATTTAACTATTAATTAGAACTCAATTTGTCATAAACTTAGTCTAAACTATTGCAAATACGTTGTAGATCAATGGTGGCCCCTACCATCAATTTTAATGCGTTCCTAGAGAAAGAAAGGTTGAAAAACAATGGAAGCAACTTCTCGGATTAGTTCCGCAATTTGAGGATTGTCCTCAATGCTGGTAATTTGACCTATGTGTTGGATGCCTTTCTTTGGGTGACCGCTGCGACTCGCTACCGATGAAGTAAAGAATGTTTACCTCACTCGGAAGAATCGTACTCCACGATTCGGTGCTATCTTGTATGGTTTGGAATCGGAGCTTCAGAAAAGGTTTGAGAACCATGACCCACATGATATTGTCTGTGAACTCAAAATGATATTTGAGGCTCACGCGGCAGTTGAGAGTTATGAGGCTTCTGAAAAGTTCTTTAACTGCAAGATGTAAGAGGGCAGCTCCGTCAGTGAGCATGTGCTTAAGATGTCTGGGCACGCAAATAAACTCCAAAGTTTGGGTATAGTAATTCCTAATTCTTTGGGGATTCACCGTGTCCTCCAATCACTACCACCAAGTTACAATAACTTTGTGATGAACTACAATATGCAAAACATGGACAAGACGTTGCCAGAACTCTTCTCCATGTTGAAATCTGCAGAAGTGGAGATCAAGAAAGAGCACCAAGTGTTGTTGGTCAATAAGACCACCAAATTCAAGAAGCAAGGAAAGTCTAAGAAAAAGGGAAACTTCTAGAAGGGCGGTAAGAAAGTTGTCGTGCCGGCGAAGAAGACAAAGGCTAGGCCTAAGCCTGATACTGAGTGCTTTTACTGCAAGGGAGAAGGTCACTGGAAGCGGAATTGCCCAAAGTACTTGGAGGATTTGAAGAACGGCAACATCAAGAAGAAAGTTATATCCGATATACATGTTATTGATATGTATCTCACTAGTACTCGTAGTAGTGCCTGGGTATTTGATACTGGTTCGGTTGCTCATATTTGTAACTCGAAACAGGTGCTGCAGAATAAACGGAAGCTAGCGAAGAACGAGGTGACGATGCGCGTTGGAAATGGATCAAAGGTTGATGTGATCGCTGTCGGCACGCTACCTCTTCATCTACCATCGGGATTAGTTTTATACTTAAATAATTGTTATTTAGTGCCTGCGTTAAGCATGAACATTATATCGAGATCTTGTTTATTGCGAGACGGTTACTTGCTTAAGTCCGAGAATAATGGTTGTTCGATTTATATGAGTAATATGTTTTATGAACATGCACCTTTGATAGATGGTCTATTCTTATTGAATATCGATAGTGGAAATACACATATTAATAACATTGAAGCTAAACGTTTGAAATTGAGCGATAACTCGACCTATATGTGGCACTGTCGTCTTGGTCATAATGGAGTGAAGCGTATGAAGAAACTCCATTCCGATGGACTTCTTGAATCACTTTATTTCGAATCACTTGAAAGATGCAAAGCATGTCTGATGGGTAAAATGACTAAGACTCCATTTTCTGGAATGATGGAGCGAGCTACGGACTTATTGGAAACCATACATACCGATGTGTGTGGTCCAATGAGTGTAGCATCGCGTGGTGGTTATCGTTATGTTCTTACCTTCACGGATGACTTGAGTAGATATCGATATATCTACTTCATGAAACATAAATCCGAAACTTTCGAGAAGTTTAAGGAATTTCAAAGTGAGGTAGAGAATCAGCGTAACAAGAAGATTAAATTTCTACGATCTGATCGTGGAGGAGAATATCTAAGTTACGAGTTTGGCGAGAATTTGAAGAAATGCGGAATACTTTCACAATTGACACCGCCGGGAACACCACAGCACAATGGTGTGTCCGAACGTCGTAATCGAACTCTCTTAGATATGGTTCGTTCTATGATGTCACTTACAGATTTACCGCTATCATTTTGGGGTTATGCATTAGAAAGAGCCGCATTCACTTTAAATAGGGCACCATATAAATCCGTTGAAACGACACCGTATGAATTATGGTTTGGGAAGAAACCTAAATTTTTTATCCTTAAAGTTTGGGGTTGCGAAGCTTATGTAAAGAAGTTACAGCCCGACAAGCTTGAACCCAAAGCGGAAAAATGCGTCTTCATAGGATACCCGAAGGAAACTATTGGGTATACCTTCTATCATAGATCCGAGGGCAAAATCTTTGTTGCTAAGAATGGATCCTTTCTAGAGAAGGAATTTCTCTCGAAAGAAGTGACTGGAAGGAAAGTAGAACTTGACGAGGTTGTTGAACCTTCTCTCGAACTTGCGAGTAGCGCAGTACCGGAAGTAGTTCCTGTGGCGCCTACACCAATAAGAGAGGAAGCTAATGATGATGATCATGAAACTTCGGTTGAAGTTACTACGGAATCTCGCAGGTCAACGAGAACTTGTACCACTCCTGATTGGTATGATCCCGTTATGAGTGTCATGTTGGTGGACAACACCGATGACCCTGCGACATATGAGGAAGCGATGATGAGCCCAGATTCCAATAAACGGCAACAAGCCATGAAATCCGAGATTGGATCCATGTACGAAAACCAAGTATGGACTTTGGTGGACTTACCGGATGGCCGGAAGGCTGTCGAGAACAAATGGATTTTCAAGAAGAAAACAGATGCTGATGGTAATGTTACTGTCTATAAAGCTCGACTTGTCGCAAAAGGGTTTTGACAAATTCAAGGTGTTGACTACGATGAGACTTTCTCACCAGTAGCAAAGCTAAAGTCTGTGAGGATTATGTTAGCAATCGCTGCATATTATGATTATGAGATATGGCAGATGGATGTCAAAACGGCGTTCCTCAATGGAGACATTGATGAAGAGTTGTATATGATGCAACCCAAAGGTTTTGTCGATCCTAAAGATGCTGACAAGGTGTGCAAACTTCAATGGTCCATATATGGATTGAAGCAAGCATCACGAAGTTGGAATCAACGTTTTGATAAGGTAATCAAAAGCTTTGGTTTTATACAAACTTATGGAGAAGCTTGTATTTACAAGAAAGTGAGTAGGAGCTCTATAGCATTCTTAATACTATATGTAGATGACATATTGTTGATTGGGAATGATGTAGACCTTCTAAATAGTGTCAAGGATTATTTGAGTAATAGTTTTCAATGAAAGATATTGGCGAAGCAGCTTACATATTAGGCATAAAGATTTATAGAGATAGATCGAGACTCCTAATATCAATGTCACAGAGTACATATTTGGACAAATATCTAAAGAGGTTTGGAATGGAAGATAGCAAGAAAGGGTTGTTGCCCATGTTTCCCAATACGAGCTTGAGTAAAAATCAAAGTCCTGCAACAGCAGAAGATAGAGAAAGGATGAGTAAGACTCCCTATGTCTCAGCCATAGGATCTCTAATGTATGTCATGCTATGTACTAGGCCCAACATTGCATATGTTGTTAGTTTTACTAGCAGATATCAAAGTGATCCAGGAGTGGATAATTGGACAACGGTCAAAAACATCCTTAAGTACTTGAGAAGAACTAAGGATATGGTTCTTTCTTATGGAGGTGATGAACAGCTCGTTGTTAATGGTTACACCGATGCTAGTTGGAACACCGATCCGGATGATTCTAAATCTCAATCTGGATACGTTTTTACTTGGAATGGTGCAGCAGTTAGCTGGAGGAGTGCAAAGCAAAGCGTTGTGGCGAGATCTTCAACTGAATCGGAATACATAGCTGCTTCGGAGGCTTCACAAGAGGAAATATGGATGAAGGAGTTCATTACAGAGCTCGGTGTGGTTCCAAGTGCGCTGGACCCAATGTCTATCTACTGTGATAACATGGGTGCCATAGCCAATGCGCAAGAACCAAGGTCACACAAGAAGCTGAAGCACATCAAGCTACGTTTTCACGCTATTCGAGAACATGTCTAAGATGGAGAACTAAAGATTTTCAAAGTACACACAGATCTGAATGTGGCGGATCCGTTGACTAAACCTCTCCCGAGGGTAAAACATGACCAGCACCAAACCGCCATGGGTGTTCGGTATATTACCATGTAATCTAGATTAGTTGACTCTAGTGCAAGTGGGAGACTGTTGGAGATATACCCTAGAGGAAATAATAAATGTAGTTATTATTATATCTTTGTGTTTATGATAAATGTTTACATTCATGCTATAATAGTATTAACCGGAAACATTAATACTTGTGTGATTTGTAAACTAAAATAGAGTCCCTAGTAAAGCCTTTTTATAATACTAGCTTGTTGGTTAATAGATGATCGTGGTTTCCCGATCATGAACATTCATATGTTGTTAACAAGAAGATAATATCATTAGGAGAATGGTATGATGGACATACTCCTATAGATAAGCGTAGCATGAAGATCAAGTCATTTTAATAGTTTAATTGCTATAAGCTTTTTGATACATAGTAACCTAATTCCTTCGATCATGAGATCATGCTAATCACCATCACCGGAAGGATGCTTTGATCATATCAAACACCACACCGTAATTGGGTGGCTATAAAGGTGGCATTGAGTGTTCGAAAACTATGGGTTGAGGCACATGGATCAAGAGTGGGATTTGTCCATCCATATGACGTATAGATATACTCTGGGCCCTCTCGGTGGAATGTCATCCAATTAGCTTGCAAGCATGTGACTGGCTCACAAGGGATCACATATCACGGGAACGAGAAAAGAGTACTTATCAGTAACGAGGTTGAACTAGGTATGCAGAGATACCGACGATCAAAACCTTGGATAAGTAAACTATCGCGAGACAAAGGGAAATTGGTATCGTATGTAAGTGGTTCATTCGATCGCGAAGTAATCGTAGAAATATGTGGGAGACATATGAATTTCTAGATTCCTCTATTGGTTATTCATCGAAGAAGTGTCTCGGTCATGTCCGCATAATTCACGAACTGTAGGGAGACACACTTAAGGATTCGATGTTGTTTAGTAGATATGGAATGTTAATAGGGATGCCGAATGTTGTTCGGAGTCTCGGATGGGATCCGGGATATCACTAGGAGATCCAGAATGGTCTGGAGAATAAGATTCATATAAGGAAAGTCCTATTTCGGAGTTCGAAAAAGTTTCCGATGATTTCATCGGAGAGGTTCTAGAAGGGTCTAGAAGGTTCACCGAACCGGAAGGGGAATGGTCCATGAATGTGTCATGGATATGTGGAATGATTGGATCATATCCTAGGTCAATTGGTGTTGGCATTTGCAAGAGAGAAATAAAGCTCTAAATTGAAAGTCAAACGGGAAGTTTGAAAAGTCAAACTGGAACAATGGTTTCATAGTGGGAGAAGAAACAAGTCTTTCTCTTAATCCAACTTGGGTTTGGGTTTGGATTCAAACCCACCCCTCCCAAGGCTGCCCCCCTCTCATAAATAGGGGGGAGGGCTGCCCCAACACCACAAGCACAAGCCCTCCCCGAGCCAAGCACCCGCCGCCGCCTCGCGCCGCCGGCGGCTCCTCGTCGCTGCCGCCCTAGCCGTCGCCGACACCTCCTCCTCCTCCCGGATCTCTAAACCCTAGTTTTTCGGGAAACCCTAATCCACCATAACTCGCATCCGGCTTAGGTGAAGCCCTGCGGGATCTTCCCTCTACTTACGACACCACGTCGTCGTGCTGCCGGAATCACGAGGGAGAACTACAACCTCCACTGCCTGCTGGAACAAGGGAGAGGAAGGTATTCATCGAGTACCGAACGTGTGACCGACTGCGGAAGCACTGCCGGAACGCAGCGCCGGAAGGATCGTCTACGCGATCTTGAGATCGGCAAGTGTACGACTACATCACCCACGAGAATCTGCTCTCATTAATCGCTTTGGAATCTTCGAGGGTGAGTTCTTCTATCGACTCGTTGCTACAATCTAGTAGATAGATCTTGGCTTTTTTGGGTGCATGCGGT
This sequence comes from Avena longiglumis, assembly GCA_030063025.1. Taxonomy (NCBI): domain Eukaryota; kingdom Viridiplantae; phylum Streptophyta; class Magnoliopsida; order Poales; family Poaceae; genus Avena; species Avena longiglumis. The sequence continues at coordinate 102,928,197 of CP125975.1, read as the reverse complement.
AGTAAATTTTTGTTCTCCATGCTACGAACCCCTACACCCACTTCCTGCATCCACAGTTTTTCTCCAACAAGTTGACAGCATGTGTTGCATCACCTCTAGCATTAGTAACTTGCCACAAACCAACATCTGTAACCCTTGGTGTGTAGAATCTGGAGTGCTTCTGGGCCATTTCTAGCTGCTTACTAAAGTGGGGAGTAATCTCCCATCCTGCCCTAACAGCACCTACCCTCTTCTCATGCATCCTAGTCATTAGCTTGTCTTTTATCCCTTCAATCATAGTTCTAATAGGTTTCTTCCTAACATCTAGGATATATATGTTGAAGACCTCACTTAGATTGTTCACCACAAGGTTAGTCTTGCAGTTGGTGTCAAAAGCATGCCTAGCCCATGTGTGCACTAGGATTGCACTAAGCCACTTCCAAGCAGCCTCACTTTCTTGCTTCATGTTCTCCATGGCAGTCTCAAAATGGTGCTGCTGGTAAGCATATGAAGATGCATCCATCATCTTCTTCAAATCTTCACCAATAAATCCAGCTGCTTTGAAGTTGGCATATATGTGCCTTAGGCAGTATCTTTGAGGGCTAAGAGGAAACACTTGGTTGACTACTGCTATAAGGCCCTAAGTACCAAATTATTTCAAGCATAAGGAGTTTACTAAGTACTAAATTAAGTCAAGTATAAGGAAATTATAAAGTAGCAAATAAATTTAGCATAGGCGGTACTTTTTGTCTGTCAGACATGAATGTATATCAACCAAACTGTCCTTCTTCTCCACCTAGAGCATACTTCAGCTGAGTTAAGAACCAGCACCAATTGGCTTTGTCCTCTTTGGGTACAACAGCAAAGGCAATAGGATACATATTATTATTGGCATCTCTGCCTGTTGCAGCCAAGATTTGAGCACCAGTGCATAGCTTAACAAAGCATCCATCAAGCCCTAAACAAATAGCTTAAGTTAGACATTATAATTTAATGAATGGCCCACACACATTAATAAAACAGATGCTCACCTATGAATGGCCTACAACCATTAAGAAAACCCTCTCTGGCTTCATTGATACATAAAAAGAATCCATGGAATGTGGGCCTAGGATTAGGGTTCTCTAGAGTGGGTGCATGTGTCACTGTTGTGACAACAACCCTACTGTCAGGGTTAGTATCAATAACAGCTTGGGCAAAATCCCTAAGTCTAACATACTGCTCCCTCTGATCACCCATTATTTCATCTAGAGCCAGATTTCTTGTCCTATAGGCCATGTCCTTGTTTACTTCCACACCATGTTGTTGCCTAGATGCATCTATGAGTGACTGAATTCATGTATTTGGATCAGACCTAAACATACTTGCATATGTGTGAGCTAACCATTTAGCACTCACCCTTGAACTATCAGTGTTTGTATCACAAGTATGTTGCAACCTCATTTTCCTAATACAAAAGGTATTCTCACCCTTTATCTCCGAAGCTGTCATATGGAAAGAATGGTCCTTATGGATGCAATGCACAATTATTCTTACATTTGAGTTCCTCCAATATGAGTAGTTCCTGCTTTGAGCAATATGCAGATTTATCAAGGCATCTCTGAATTGTTGCACATTCACAAAGCACATCTTCAAGCATAATTGTTCATGTGGATGCAACCTTCTCTCATCATACCACCTTCTCTCTGGCCTTTTCTTTGCTCTGCTTTTTCTGTCTTTTGGTGGAACCATGATCAATGGTTCAAACAGATCAACTTCATGATCCTCAGAAAAACTAGCAACATTATCTTCATCATCTGATGATGGTATGTACTCTGGTGCTTCTTGTATCTCCACATATGTATGACACCTTGATGTGGGTCCTTTCTTAAAAGGAATTTTCTTCTTTTTCTTTGCAGGTTCAGGGGCTGGTACAAACACAATTGGTGTCTCTTCTTCAGTCACAAACAAGTCTTCAATATCTGTGTCCCCTTCACAGTGCAGCAGGGGATCCTCTCTCTTCCTCCTCAGCTCCTCAATTCTCTCTGCTAGTTCCATCTGTTCCTTTCTCCTGGACTCTTCTAACTATTCAATATTAACATGTCCAATGGCAGCATCCCACCAAGGATCATCATTAGCAATGTATGACCCCATGCTACAACCATCCTCAGAATAACTGTCTTTAATGGCTATTGCCTTTCCCTTCAACAATATCTGACTTTCTTGAGTTGGAAGATAAGTATTTGTGCACTCATCATCAACTATAACAGTGTTATCAGTCTGACTAGTGAAAATGTATCCTTTCTTGTCAACAACATACACAGGTTCACTATAATCAATAGGGATAGGTGCATTGCAACCAATAGGGACAGGTTCTTCATATTGCACAATGGAAGATGATGTTGGTTGACTAGGTATGGCTTCATATTTCTTGTTCTTACTAACTTTTCCCCTCTTTAAAAACAACGACAGCACCTTACTTGAATCAAAGTGATCTAACAGTTCATAGATATGGTAGTTGTTCTCAACCAATTGATCTACCCCTTGCTTTCTGCAGTAAATAGAATCCCTAAGACTAAACCCCTTCTCCTCAATAATTGCAACTATCTTCATATAAGTAATGTCATCTCTGGCAATTGTTCTCTCTAAATTGTCCACTCCATCAAGATGAATCCTGACCTCCCAAATCTCTGGATCAAGACTACAAAAACATATAGCAAGCAAATAGCCCATCTCAGCAAACAATAACCCCTAAATCTAAAATTTCAGAGAGATAGGGAGATAGGGAGATAGGGAGACGGTGAGGAGAGATGAATACGTACTCCACGACGCCAAGACTGGTCGTCCACCTCTCGAAATCCATTGGGTTAGCCACCCACAGCTGCGCCAGCATCGCCGACGTCGTCGATGGCCGAGGCGGCCATAGCTCTTCCAGACCATCCATCTGCTCCCTTCTGGCTCCCTCCCTTGTGGCTCCCGTGTTCCTGCAACCTTCGCCGACATCACAAGACCCGCCTTTCTCACCTGCGCCGCCGCCTCCAGGATTTGCCGGCTCCTCCATCATCGCCGAATCGAGAGTGGGAGAGAGAAAGGTGACATGGTTATTCTCCGTGAGTACACTATCTCAGCATACCTAGTCCATCCCAAGGAAGGCCCATGGCAAATACACACCGGCCCATGAAGACTTTCGGGTGGCCAAGGCCCATGACGCCTTCGGATCCTTGGAGAGCAAGACTAGAGTAGATAGAAAATTCAAAGGGGTAAACCCTAAAACCTGTAACCGACTCGATCTGTGCCTGGGACCTGCCTGCCTCTATATAAAGGCCAGGAGGGCACGACGAGGAGGCTCTCCCATAACCTCTCACATACACACCTCCACGCCAGATTGCATCTGCGCACCCCTGTAACCTTCGGTTCCACCATAATCAAAGCAGACAAGCAGGAGTAGGGTTTTCCCTCCGGGGGCCTGAACCTGGGTAAACCTTGTGTCCCCGTGTTGCTTGTTTGCTAACCGATCCACGATCTCCAGCATCCCCACCTTCTCCAAAACCCAAGTCCATAACAATGGGCATTGACGAGATCGAACCTCGTCAATTGGCGCCGTCTGTGGGAATTGGGGGCACTGATTGTGCGATCGTGACGGTCCCAACCAAAGCGATCTACAATTCTGCGGCAATGGAGAGCCATCTCCTCTTCGGCACCTTCGACTTCACCGCCCACTCGCCGGCCACCCTGAAGGACTTCGATCCCATTGGCGACGGACTTGAGATCCTGTTCGGGAGCTACTGCTTCCAGGTGGGGCAGCTCGGCACTCTCTGCCTCCTAGAGCGGGTGCCCCTGCCATCGATTAGGCCTGCTTCGTGGGCTCCACACCCCGTGCTACGCACTTCATCATCGACAGATGAATCCTATGACAGCAGCAGCTGCAACTCAGATCTGTGCGATCCACCGTCGGATGAAGGGACTTACGGTTTCGGATCTAAAAGCTGCGGCAGTAGCAATCCGATGTACAAACGCTACCAGTGCACCGCGGTCATCCAAGATCAGGAACCCAACCCGCCACCCAACCCGCAGGGTAGAAACGGCGAGAACAGAAAAAGTCGGTCCCCCCACCCAACGGAGAAAACAACAACCGAGTCATCCACCTCAGCGAGGAGGGATGGGCTCAAGCACACGAAGCCGTAACAGGCAGCAAGATCCTACCAGCAGACGCCTCACGGGACCTGTTGATAGCATACCACATGTTCCTCGTCGAGGAGCACAAGAAACAAATACAGATGCAAGAGGTGCTAGACAAGCGCAAGCAAGCAGCCTCGGAATCCGGCATGCGGCTCGCTCATGCATGGAAACCAGGGCAACAAGCACCATTCTCATACAGAGAACATGGATCCCAAAGCACGCCGCGAGGTGACTAGGGCCCTCAATGCGTCCTTCATGGAGATGGATGCCGACGACAACGTCATCCCAAAGACGCCGCAAGCTGCGATCATGGCAGCCACCGCGTACCTCGCATCCCATCCTCCTCCGGAGGGGGACCCAAAAAGGTCCATGCACAAGTCCGCGCTCACCGGACTCGGACTCGTTGGAGCCACGCTCCACGGAGAAGCTCCTACAGAGCCAAAGAAGAAGGCTGCGGTCAGGTTCAACCGTAGCCCCACACCCTCATCCGAGGACGAAGAGCACGACCTTCCTCGAAGGCATAAGAGCTCGCGTCGTCGCAGCCGCGACTACGACGCTCGAAACAAGCTAACACAACGCAAGATCGACAAAGCGCGCGCTAAGCGCATATGTTCGTCTGAATCCAAAGAAGATGACGATGAAGGAGAACTCTGCGGAGCCTGATGCTTCAGCAGATCCGTCCGACGAACGCGGATGCCGCAAAACTTCAAGATTCCTTCAGACACTCCGAAGTTCGACGGCACACAAGACCCCAGGGCGTAGCTGAGCGACCACCTGTCGTCCGTGAAGCTACATGGTGGAAACTAGGAAACCGCCATGCAATGCCTTCAGCTGCAGCTGACGGGCGCAGCCCGGATCTGGCTCAGCAGCCTATCCTCGGGATCCATCCGAAGCTGGGAGGATCTGGCGTACAGTTTCGTCTGAAACTTCAAGGGCACTAGCAAGAGGCCCGCCTCGATCGAAGAACTGCGGGCCTGCACCCAACGAACGGGCGAATCCATTCGCTCGTACATACTATGCTGGTCCAACACCAAGAACTCCGCGGCGCTTATCTCCGAGGAGAGAGCTATCGACGCCTTCAGGGACGGCGTAAAACTCCAGGACTTCAAGGAAGAGCTCGGGCGCGTCAAGCCCAAGACACTCGACCATCTCATGGACATCGCCAATAGGTGGGCCGACGACGAGGACTTCATCCACCGATTGCACTCGGAGGAGGAAGATGACTACGGCCGGCGACGTGAGCGCCGTAGCAAGAGAATATCGCGCCTTTACGACGATCGCGACGAACCCGACATGGTCGCACCGCCGCAACAACGGCAACCGCAACAGTGGCGGATACCGCGGAAACAATTTCCGCGATGGAGAACGCCCGGCACAGTCGTGGTAGCGCCGCGATCGCGACGATGGACCCTCAGCATACGAAAAACTGTCGGGTCCATGCACCATCCACTTCTACATCGACAAGCAGGATGGCAAGAAGAAGGCGAGCCACATGGTCAAGGACTGTCGCGAGTTCCAGAAACTCAGTGAGAGCATGGCTCAGATGAGGCAACAAGTCCCAAACCCTGGATTCGGGAACGCACCCACACCAGGCGAGATCGCGCATGGAGCTCCTCCACCGCCACCTGCAGGAGGCCTAAATCACCCAGTCGCACCCGCATAGAATAAAGGTGGGCACGGGTATCCCACGCCGAAAGGAGCGCTGATGATCCAAAAAGGACGCCCAACGAATAGGGTGCAGAAGAAAATCACCCGCCAGATCAACCTAGCTGTAACAGCTCCACCCGCCATCCCTGAGTACCTCAACGGATCGGAGTCCTGCATCACGTTCAGCCGTTCGGATCACCCTTGCCAGGTCCCTCTCCCAGGTCATGCCGCCCTGGTGCTTGAGGTGCAGATCAGAGGGTTTGAGATGAGCCGTGTCTTCATGGACGGGGGAAGCAGCATCAACCTGATGTTCGCCAGCACCCTAGTAGCAATGTGGATCCTGCTGTGCAGCCTGGAACAGTCAGACACAACGTTCCATGGCATCGTCCCAGGAAAGGGCATATTCCCCTGGGAAAGATATGGCTCGACGTCATCTTCGGCAAACCGGATAACTTCCAGTGCGAGCGGCTCGAGTTCGAAGTGGTGGACTGGCCATCACAATACCACGCCATCCTCGGGCTTGTAGCATTCACAAGGTTCTTGGCAGTACCATACTACGCGTACCTGCTACTCAAGATGCCAGGACCCAGGGGCGTCATCACGGTCCACGGGAGCTTCACCCGATCGGACCACTGCGACAGGGACTTCAACAGAATTTCCCAGTCATTCGGCATGCAAGAGGAGATCGTAAGACTCCGCGAGGTGACGGACAATGGGGCACCCCCAGTCGCACGACAAAACGCACCTGATATGTCTTTCGACTCCACCGTCAACACAAAGAAGGTGCAGGTCCACCCAACGGGTGCCTCCAAGATGGCGCTAATCGCCAACGATCTCAGCCCCACATAGGAAAGCACGCTCGTCGAATTCCTCCGTGAGCGCTGGGAAATCTTCGCCTGGTGTCCTGCGGACATGCCAGGAGTTTCCAGGGAATTCGCCGAGCACGCACTCAACGTCTTTCCAGACGCCAAGCCCATCAAGCAGTCCATCCGGAGACTGTCCGAGACCCGGGCCGAAGCCATAGGGATTGAAGTCAACAGACTACTCGCTGCAAACTTCATTAGGGAGATTAAGGAAAGCGAGTGGCTTACCAATACAGTGATGGTCCCCAAAAAGGACACGGAATTCCTGCGGATGTGCGTGGACTTCACGTCGCTGAACAAGCACTTCCCGAAGGACCACTTCCCTCTCCCTCGGATCGATTAGATCATCGATTCGACTGCAGGATGCGAGAAACTCTCCTTCCTCGATGCCTACTCAGGCTACAACCAGATTCGACTCAAAGTCGAAGATCAGGAGAAATCAGCGTTCATCACGCCGTTCGGAGTGTTCTGCTACAACACAATGCCCTTCGGGCTAAAGAACGCAGGAGCCACGTACCAACGGTGCATGCAGGCATGCCTGAAGGAGCAGATCGGCCGCAATATCCAAGTCTATGTCGATGACATAGTCATCAAAACCAGGGAGGCGAGAACGCTCATCGACAATCTTCGCGAGACGTTCGATAATCTTGACCGCTACAGGATCAAGCTTAACCCTGAAAAGTGCGCCTTCGGCGTTCCATCTGGCCAGCTGCTTGGTTACTTCATCTCCCAGCGAGGGATCGAGGCGAACCCGAAGAAAATCCGGGCCATAATGGCCATGGAGAAGCCGAAAAACCTCAAGGGCGTCCAGCAGCTTGCAGGACGAATCGTGGCATTGAGCAGGTTCATCAGCCGCATGGGCGAGAAAGCCCTGTCATTCTATCAGCTGCTGCGCAAGGCAGACAAATTCGAGTGGACGCCTGACGCGGACGATGCATTCGAAGATCTAAAGCGGCTGCTCTCTACCTCGCCCGTCTTGGTTACGCCAAAGGAGCGCGAGCCTCTACTACTGTACATAGCAGCTACACACCAGGTAGTGAGCACCGTACTGGTGGTCGAGCGACCCGAAGAAGGCAAGATCCACGGGGTCCAACACCCAATCTACTACCTCAGCGAGGTATTGACGCCGACAAAACAGAGGTACCCTCACTACCAGAAACTCGCCTACGGCGTGTTCATGATGGCTCGTCGGCTGAGCCATTACTTCCAGGAGCACCAGGTGATGGTCGTCAACGAAGCACCCCTAAACAGCATCCTGAACAATCCGGATGCCATAGGACGCGTAGCCCTGTGGGGCATCGAGCTGTCACCTCTAGACATCGTCTACGAGAAGCGACTGGCGATCAAGTCTCAGGTCCTCCCGGACTTCCTCGTCCACTGGATGGAGCTGCAGCTGCCAGACACACCAGACATGACACAGTCATGGGCGATACGCCAGCGGCTCAAGCGAGCGAGGCAGGAGCCGGGGTCATATTGACCTCCCCGCAAGGCGACAAGATGAAGTATGTCCTTCGGATGAAATTCCGAGCCTCCAACAACGAGGCGGAATATGAAGCCCTCATCCACAGCATGAGGATGGAAAAGATCTGCGGCGCAACGCGCCTGGACATCTACAGAGACTCGAACCTCGTCGTCCAGCAGACGATGAACGAGTGCGACGCACACGCCGAAAACATGATCGCATACCGCACACTCTACAACTCACTCGAGGGAGAATTTGACGGCTGCGAGCTTCGGCACGTTGGGAGAGAAAACAATGAGGAGGCCGACAGACTTGCCAACATTGGCTCCACCTGTGCACGAGTACCACCAGGTGTGTTCCTCAAACAGATCTGCGTGCCATCCATCAAGCGAATGTTCCCTAAGGGATCACCCGAAGAGGCAGAGCACTCGGCAGCTGCGCTACCCGACGGTCAGGAAGGACCCGAAAAGCTGGACACAGAGGTCGCCGTGGTCAGCCTGATGCAAGTCATGGCAGTCGAAGAAACTTGGACACGACCTTACCTCCGGTACTTGATAGACGGAGAACTGCCTGATAGCCCGACGGATGCCCGGCGCATATCTCGTCGGTCCAAAGCCTTCACCATCATCAATGGCGAGCTTTACAAGTGCAGCATTTCGGGTGTACTATAAAGGTGCGTCACCATCTATGGCCATCATGCGGGCAGCCGCTCCCTTGTCGCCAAAGCTCTACGAGCTGGATTCTACTGGCCAACGGCCATGAACGACGCCAAGGACATATTCCGAAGATGCAACGGGTGCCAAAGGTTCGCCGACAAACCGCACGCACCCGGGTCAGAGCTCAGGCCCATACCTCTGGCCTGGCCCTTCGCCCAATGGGGCCTTGACATGATCGGCAAACTGCCAAGGTCCTCGAAAGGGGGACACGTCTACTGGTCGCAGTCGACAAATTCACCAAGTGGATTGAGGCCATGCCTGTGACAAACCAAAAGGGTAAAACCGCCGTCAAGTTCTTTGAATCCATTGTCTATAGGTTCGACGTGCCACACAGCATCATCACTGACAATGGGTCGAACTTCATCTCTAAAGAATTCCAGGACTTCTGCGAAGACCTCGGAATCAACATCACATACGCCTCCGTGGCGCACCCGCAAACAAACGGGCAGGTCGAAAAGGCCAACGTCCTTGTTGGTGCCGGCATCAAGAAACGCTTAATGAGCCCACTCGAACGAATCGCGGGTGCCTGGACACAAGAGCTACCTTCGGTCCTATGGAGCCTGCGCACAACGCCAAACAGCTCAACCGGCTACACGCCTTTCTTCATGGTGCACGGAGCCGAAGCCGTGCTGCCAGTAGAGGTATGCCACAAGGCCCCACGGGTCGTCGCCTACAGTGAAGCCGAATCCACGGCTGCACTCAAAGACGTCGTCGACACACTCGACGAAGCACGAGACATAGCAGTAGCTCGATCAGCGGCGTACCAACAGAGTCTCCACAACTACCACAGTCGACGGCTGCGCCCAAGGTCCTTCGTCGAAGGAGACCTAGTCTTGCGACTCAAGCAAGAATGACCGAAGAAATTCGATTCACCGTGGGAAGGACCCTACATTGTCACTGAAGTCATCCTAGGTGGCGCCTATCGCCTCAAATAACGTGGAGTCTGGAGTTGCATACTCCAATCCATGGAACGTCGCACAACTACGACGGTTCTACCCCTATCTACCTCCCTCTTTTACTTTCAATAAGGCTATTCAGCCAAGGCTACTCAGCCGAACAATGTACCTCCTCCATTATGATATGAATAAAGCTAAGTGTCTCGCCCAAAAATTTTGTTCACTACTCGCATTTTTATTCCATGCTACAAACGCACTCGGGGGCTCCCCCCCCACCTCACGACTTCGTCGACTGAGGATACCTCGTGTACACCTGAGTAGCTAACAACGTCAGGCTAACGAAAAGGGCACACATACGAACAAAGCACTACGTGCTAAAACACCAAACCTTTATAACAAAGGGCAAACTACGCCCAGTCAAATATACACAAATTTTACATCTATATTTTTTACAGGTACTACCTATTCTGAAGAATAACCTGAGCACGCTGCTCAAACAGATATATGATCTGTTCGGCATACTGCCTTACAGCCGCATAGTGCGGACGCATATCCCACTCGCCACCATCTGGCCGAAGAGGCGGCCCAGCCACCCAACAGATAAATCTAAATCAGGACGATGCAAACGCACAAGGGAGAGCGCAGCCTTCACCCCTACGACGAGCTGATGCCACACCAATTCCTTGACATGATGCATGTTCCGAAACTTCGACAGCAAACCAGAGAGAGTCGACGATGCATCATCCAGCAAAAACATCACATGCAGAACCGACGCGAGTGAAGACTTCACCTGACAAAGCACCCGCGATACCTGATGAACGCGATCCTGCACCGTCGCAAGGACCATGGAACGATCACGGTCCATCCAGAAGAACCCGCCGGCCTCCATGTCCTGCTGGGTCAAGCAGTTGATCCAAACAACAACACGCTCCTTCTCCTCCCTTGGAGCAATGTTAGCACCTGCAATACTTGCAAAAAAAGTAAGATGCAAGGCCAGAAGGCGCATCCAAAGTAACGAGCAACAGCTCGAAAAATTCACATTGAAGCTGTTTGGACAAGCGAAGCAACTCCGCCATCAAGTACTCCTCCCTGGCAGCACCTCGATCCACCTTGGATTTCCAAACGTCAGCATGGCCACACACCCCAAGCAACTCTTTCTCGAGGCTACGAACACGGTCTCGAAGAAACGCAAGCTACGACGCATCATCCAGGGATGGCCGCAGCTGCGCTGCAGGCGAAGTGTCAACGGGATCAGCACCCGAAGGATCCTAGAGTAGAAGAAGACAACAATATGAACAAGCAGAAAAATGAAGACACAGCTCGGAAATTCATTATGTACATCAAAAAGCCACTACGTGGTGCAAGGATTATTCACAGACGCAATTACAAAAGCTGAAGCAAAAACTATCCTACAACTACAACACCTACGAAGAAGCACCCTGAGTAGCCTCGGAGCCGGACTGCCTCACCTTGGCTTCTCCCTGCTGCCTTAGCGCGTACTCGGCCAGCAGATCAATCAAATTCGGCCCGTAACACTTACAGCGAGCAGAGTAGATGGCGAAGGCTACCTCGGACCCGTCAGCAGCCGTCGGCATCCGGGAGGTGATCTGAGGAAGGTCCAGTTCCGTTCGAGCCGCCAAGGCCATCGCCAGTCCAACGAACGCGCCGATGCCTTTCTGCTTGCGCTTGTACGCCGCAGGTGCTTCGGCCGACAGCGCCTCCGCCAAGGCATCGGCATCTTCAAGGGCCACGCCCTTGGGGACGAGCTCCTTGTAGAAGCGCCCGAGGACCTCCTTGGCCTTGGCAAGCGAGCCGGCCACGGTACCGCGGCGGTCTTCGACCGCCGCAGTAGCATCATCCAGAGCACTACCATGCTCCAGAGCACCCCGATCAAACTCGATGCCCGCGGCATCTACAATAAACAAAGGAAGAAGCATAAACAAAAGCACTGCAAGGAATCTGAAAAAAAAGAAAGAAGACAGAGACACTCACCCGAAACAGCCTTGGCAGCCGCCATCAGCCTGCCGGCTACCTCTCTCTCGTGAGAAGCCGTCATCATCTTGCCCTTCTTCTCTTCCTTCTTTGATTCCTTCTTCTCTTCCTTCTTCCGCTTCGCCGGCGGGTGTGGTGACACGGCACGCATAGGAATGGCAGGAATTGGGAAAGAAGAGCCCCCTGCCCATCACTATGACGCTCCAGGCATAGCGCGTTCCTAGGCGTCGGTGGAGTCGAGGCATCCGACGATTCGCTGGAGCTCCTCGTCCGCTTGCGAGTGTGATCCTCACTCGACTCGTTCGCCTCTTCCGCCGAAGATCGGGCTGACGGCAGCTCGGACATGGAGTCCACCACCTCATTGTCCGGAGCATCCGGGAACACTTCGGGCAACGGAGGCGACATGCCTGGCACCTTGAACTCCTGCGCAAAAAGAAGCAAAGTGGTCAGCAGACAAATAAATAACGAGCAAAACGCAGTCGAAAAATAGCGCTACGTGCATATCCAAGCTCTACACCTGCGGAACTAGACGAGAAGCAGAGAATGGGGAAGTCAGCGACCTCCCTGGAAGATCCTCGCCGGCCTTAAACTTCAGTAGTGGGCGAAGAATCCCGATAATATCCCCCTTGTAGAACTCCTCATCCGAAACCCTAGTCGGATCACGACGACCCAAATAGAGAAACATCGGGTGCGCCCTAGCCTATAGTGGATTCACCCGACGTTTGAGAAAGGTGCGAATGATATCCACACCGTTCACCTCCTTCTCCGGAGTCAACTGGAGATCCTCCACTCGACGATAGAGCCCCTCTATCTCCGCTACCTCGCCATCCAAGATCTGGTTTTTCCAAGACCTTTTCGGCTCGATTTTCTGGGAGGGGTCGAAAGGAGCAAGGCAAAATCACCTGCCACCGTGGAGTCGCGGATGTAAAACCATCGCCTCCGCCAGTACTGGACAGATTCGCACATGGAAAAGGAGAAGACAAGAAGATTGGATCGAAGGGAGATGATGCAACCCCCAATGGGATAAACACCATCAGAACCAGATTGCCTCTTCACGGAATAGAGTTTCCGGAAGAGACCAAAGTGCGGCTCGATACCGAGCCAGCACTCGCAGAAAGTAATGAAACAAGCAATGTGAAGAAGAGAGTTGGGGGAAAGATGATGCAGCTGGATGCCATAAAGAAATTGCAGTCCACGAAGGAAATTGTGGACTGTGAAGGAAAATCCCCGAAGGACAAACGCGAGGACATAACCCGAAACCCAGCGGAGGATGTGGAATTACCTCATTACCAGGGAGCCTGACGGCCTCCCTATCCTGTGGGATCAAGCCCCGCTCACGGAGCTTGAAGAGATCACCCTCGCGCCTCTCCGATCGTCGTCAGCCACCGTCGGTGACGCGGGCGACGGTGGAACCTTTCTTGCCGCCAGCAGCGCTGGTGCCAACCGTGGAAGAAGACTTCTTGGGCTTCCCCATCGTGGTGCGGCGGCGCCGGCGACGAGAACGAAGGATCAATGAAGGAAATGTTCGAGGATATTCCAGCGTGCAGCAAGAAAGCTCAGAGAAGATGAGAGCAGTGAAACACGAATGGCTGCGGTGAAAACAGATTAACTTTTCCCCAATGATTATAAGGACGAAGACGATGCACAACGACCATTCATCGGGAAGACCTAGAGCCAACTGCAAGATCTGACCGTCCACGTGTCAGCCCAGCAGCGACCCGTCGCTCACACACCGCCCACTACGCGCGGAAATTGAGGCGACGCCGTAATTATCTCCACGCCACGCGTGACCGGTCAATTCAAGGTCAGAAGGTGGGACCCATGTTCGCCCAGTCATGTCGTCTCTGGCGCAGCAGACGCTTGAGGTCACCGATCGTTAGCACTGACGTCATCAAAAGCTATACTAGCAACGGTTACAATTCTTTGGCTACACAATTAAGAGTACCTACTCGAATCTACGATTCGACTAACTACTCGGGGGCTACTCCTATCAGGAGCGCTGGCCGCGCACCCGAAAATGAACAAAAACTACAACACTGACCTATTTTTCTTCGAGTCCTACGCCGAGTCTGCGACTCCACTACGGACTCGGGGGCTACTCCCATAGGGAGCGTGGATTCAAGCATCCGAAAAATTTGTGTCCTATGGACCTGAACCTGAACAACGGATGAATTAAAGTCTTTGCTCGAGTCTACGACTCGAACAGACACTCGGGGGCTACTCCCATAGAGAGCGCTGGTCGCGCACCCTATGAATTCTTCGACTGCGATCCTTCGGATCAGTATGTAGAACTTTTTTGGCAACTCTGCCCTAATTAAACGCTAAGTGAGCAACGTTCTCCTTGGCCACCCGAAACACCTCCGCGGTGATAAACATTCGGATGTTGTGTCTGCGACACAAAGATAAGACCTACAGATATCATCTGATGGCCTGGTAACGCACATGACTGCGGTCTGCTAGTAAGAATCCGTGCCAACAGGCGCGATGAAAAATCCCGACGGACGCGTTGGGTACATCATTTAAATTTACTGGAATTCCACTCCTGTAAGACCTCCGCGGCCTGAGTCGAATTACGCCAGCATTTGTTCCGGATTCGAGTCGAGGGACTCGAATCTAAAGAAGATCGTGTTGTTTTGTTCTAAGACAGTTAACTGACTCTGATCCGTCGGGATAGTCAGGCACACGCATCAACAATCCCTACACATTCTCTTGAAAGACAGAGTTGTACCCGAAGGATTGAAGAGTCCTGAGCCGAATCTTCGATTCGACTGAACACTCGGGGGCTACTGACATGGTTATTCCCCGCGGGTACACGATCTCAGCATACCTAGTTCAGCCCAAGGAAGACCCACGGCAAATACACGCCGGCCCATGAAGACTTTCGGGTGGCCAAGGCCTATGACGCCTTCGGATCCTTGGGGAGCAAGACTAGAGTAGATAGAAAATTCAAAGGGGTAAACCCTAAAACTTGTAACCGACTCGATCTGTGCCTGGGACCTGTCTGCCTCTATATAAAGGCCAGGAGGGCACGACGAGGAGGCTCTCCCATAACCTCTCGCATACACACCTCCACGCCAGATTGCATCTGCGCACCACTATAACCTTCGATTCCACCATAATCAGAGCAGACAAGCAGGAGTAGGGTTTCCCTCCGGGGGCCTGAACCTGGGTAAACCTTGTGTCCCCGTGTTGCTTGATTGCTAACCGTTCCACGATCTCCAGCATCCCCACCTCCAAAACCCAAGTCCATAACAATGGGCATTGACGAGATCGAACCTCGTCAAAAGGGGGAGTGGAGACTGACTGGGGAGAGGAATACCGACCCAGATGCGGTCCGACCGCACCTGGTCTTGTCCTAACGGCGGGGGAAACGGCCGTTTGGCCACGTCAGCTCTGAACGTAGGCCAGGCTCGTCAGAAACATGCTCAAGCTAGAATTAGCGCGGAATTACCAGAATCGGTATTGATCCTTCCCGACAGCCTCAATTGTGATAGTTTTATCCAATTAACTCCCTATTTTGAGGACCATATGGGGAAGGGATGTTGATTGAGGAGCTTTCCTTCCATCATGGACTCCTATTCACTGTGGAAATGGAATGCAATTGTGTGGTGATTAACTCGGACAACCTGACCGTGATTGAAGCAATGAATCAGGGTGGCTACTCGATGAGTCCAGTAGCAGCGGTTTCTAAATTCTTATGCTAAGCTAGCAAGAGAATTTGTGAAAGCGAAATCTTCGTTTATGTTCAGGGGACCTAGATGAAGTGGTAGATGAGGTAGCCAAGTAGGCCGATAGGGAGGGCATGCTAGATGGCTAGGTGATCTCTTCCGTTGTTTATTCTGTCCAAACTCGTATCATACTTTACTATCGTTGATTTTCTCCATTAATTTTTTAGTGATATCTTTCCAGAATTATATACTTTGTACAGTACAACGCTTTCATAAATGACCTCTCTAGTTCTAGGTTTTTTTTTTGGAAAAGAGTATATATTAATATCATAGGAATACTAATTACACCCAGCCTCTGCAACAACGCATACTCTAGCGGCCCTACGGATACACACAACTTAGAAAAAATAAAAAAGAATTATAAAAAAGAAAAGTCCCGCTAAAGAAAACTAATCTTCAAAGCAACACCATTGACACCATCAGAACAACACCAGTACTCTCCCACTCCAATAACAACGTCTTTAAAAAAGAAACAGTGCACAAGCGCTGTCGTTGTCCGGTCAAAGATCATATGTTTTCACCATAGAGAAAATCCTTGCTCACAAAACAATTCCTTCAACAAGGTCATTGCCATGCACAACCAGTTAAGGCCAGACCTTGGATTTTCACCATGCAAGATAAGACTGGGAATTCCCCTGTGTTGTCTTCCCGCACCAACGGTCGCTGCAACGAGTCCCAGATCACGTAGCCAGATCTCCGTCGCCACAAGAATAAAAATCACCATCGCTACCCTCATATTTCCGTTTTCCTGAAATTCTCCGCATCTGACTTCACCATGGCTCTAAGAGTGGCACTTGGTGGGAATAAACAACAGAGCTTCGCAACGCTCCCGCTAAAACCAAACGGCCAGAAAAACAAGGTGCGCACGACCGAATACCTTCTGATCCAGCAATCTCCAGGCATGATACGCCCATGGGAGTTCGCCGGCGGAGCCTTCCGGAACCCGCCTCTCCTGACCAGATCAACGAGGGCAGACATCAAGCGGATCTTCGTCTTCGTGCGAAAGAAACCAAAGGACCACCACCATTATTAGATCCGACACAGCGATCCTCACACCGTCGGCCGATTCCGGAGAACAGATCGAGCAGGCAACTAGGGAAAGAGAGATGATCTAGGTCTTGAAACCCATCGCCAGACCTCCTCCACCAGATCGCCCCACTCCGCCGCCCTGGAGGAACGAACAAGCAACAGGGGAGATGGGCGACCGCTGCGCGCCAGCACCTGCAGACGCGTTGCCATGCCACCTCTCCGCACCGCCGCTGCCATCCCCGCCAGGGCTCGCCGCCACTCCATGCCGACGCCACGCGCCACCACCCTCACAACCCCTGAGATGATCCGCGCTGGCGGGCCCGTCGAAGGCGCCTCGCCTCGCCGCCGACGGCAAGGCGCGGCACCGCAGCGCTGGAGGCGGCAGCGGCCGAGGGAGAGGAGATCGCGGTGCCGCCTTTTCCTAGGGATCGGCGCCTCCGGAGCCGCCCCGGGCGAGGCGACCCGGGAGTCGGATCTAGGTTGTACTTTCTCGTTTCTATTGCAAGACATTCCCCTGTTTGATGTTCCACCGTTCCTTTGTGGTTCACCGAGCCCCATTCGACCACATCCCGTCGATCTAAAAATAATAATATTGATATGCTTGCAATTAGTGATGCCCGCTCAATCGATATTCGTGTGTATGTTAAGTACTACAATTTACATGTGTTGTCTTGACAAAGCTTGTTTGACCGGAGAGGACATGTACGTGGCATCATGTTATTTTTGTCACTTGTCATCGTCCCATCTAATTTTAGGAACCCTTCCACGAACTGAAGTCTCAAACCACAAAACTTATCTCAACTTTTGGCGATCAACTCATCTCAATCGTCTCATGGTAAAGCGTTAAATAGTCCTACTCCTATAGCAATAATGGGTTGATGGTGACGGAGGAACAGAGCCATGCAAAAATACAAAAGTATCCAAAAGAAATGCCCATAGCTCAGCCCTAATTAAATTTCCTCCAGATGGAGAAACAGAAAGAAAGTAGGTTGTTGGTAAACCTGCGAGGCATTCATCTTGCTTAATTTCCTGACCTGTGAGTACTATTGAAACACAGGCGGTTCAGGGCCCAGGCAGGCTCAATGATTGGAACCCATTTTTTCTTATCAATGCTGCAACATTAACTAGTAGATGCGGTTAAGGGTCGGCATCGCTGACAGCACACACATATTGTGGAAAGGGAAGACCAAATCAATTGCGTGATTAGTCGCTTTCATGTTGTATAGTGTATTGGAGTACTACTCCCTTCGTTCCAAAATATAAGATGTTTTAAATTTGTAAAATGAATGAATCTAGACTTATTTTAGTATATAGATTCACTCAAAAATTTAATGAACCTATACTAAAAAAAGTCTAGATACATTTCTTCACAAGTCTAAAACATCTTATATTTTAAAACGGATGGAGTATATGCTACTAGATGAGATAAAATAGTATATGCTCACTTTAGCATGGCAGGCCGTATAATCCATGGTTTATACTAGTCTTGATTGTGTCTCGAGTCGATATCATGCCCATGAATCGCGGTCGGTGTCGTGTCTCGTCATGCATACATGTATTGTTTATCTGCTAATTATGAGACCTTTGGTCTAAAATACAGTAGATGTTCTGTTAGAAGATTGGTTTCGCTTTCACAAACAATTACTACTAAATGCATACGATATACTCTTTCAGTTCTGAATTAGATGTCGCGGATTTGTCTTCCAGTTCAGATGATGCTGTCACAGTTCCAGATATGATGCAATTGTTTCTTAAAAGTTACTCTAACTCTCTGTAATACCCAACAGCAGACACGCTAAGCAAACCGATTATCACCCGGCCTATGAAGCGAATGATTTATGGCTCATAATGCAGATCGATCAACATATGTGAGCTTTTAGTTGTGTGTAGATCACTTCGCACGTAGCTCTATTAGACCATGTACTACGTGGTATCGGTTCATGTCAAAATGTTGTCAATGTTGATTCGGTCTCAATAGTCTGCTACGTATCGAACCGACTCAAACTGCAGCTATGGGCCCATGTGGAAAAGAAAGAAAAAGAAATTGTCAGTCGACCCTGTGCTTTGCGAGCGGAGGGGTAGCTGGGAAATACTAGTTTATTCTTATGAGCCGAACCAATATGTTGATTCGCTTCTTGTGTCTGAGCGACTGAGTCGGTTCTCTACTATGCGTGAAACCGATTCTTTCGGTCCTTTGAACCACTTTAAGACTACATAGTACATGATCTTAAAGGCAGCTGCCCATCCGTCTTTTCGGTGCGTCCATAGCTGGTGCCATCAATCAATTAAGCTTCAGGCAAGACATGGACATGCAGTACTGACCCCGTTCTTCTGAACTTTGTGGATCCTGACGCTGATCGATGGCTGGTATATTAGCCGCCTACCTTTCAGATTAAGACTGCAGGAGTGCTCTGTTTCACGTAATGAAAATGACATGTCTCTGATCTCTCTACTTTTCTGTTTATTTTTTGTTTATTTGTTGTTAGGCGGGGGATAGGCCGCTTGGCGCTGTTCAATGTTTCAGTGAGGTAACCTGATGCATATGGTGTATCATTGGTCTTTTGGTTATGGTTAGTGGTTACTGGAACTGGCAATGGAGTTTCCACTGGGTCGAACGCCACTATAACCGCTTAACCATATACTGAGTCCTGCACAACATAATTTAGCAATCGTAAATCGAGTCTTACAAATAGTTGGCACTTCAACTTTCAAGGAAAAAATTTATGGAGTTTCACACCAATGCACAATAAAGAGTTATATCTACATTCTTTTAATTAGATAAATATAAATAAATATACCTTTTGAGGGTACAAAATTGGAACACACTTTTATGTCAGTTGTCATCATGGCATTCATGTATGTGCACAAAGGTGCCTGGCGCGCCCGCACGACGGCGTGCTAGCCACCGGATCAGTTTAGCAACGGTTGTGTTATTTGCCTAGAAAAAATGAAAAAAAATAGAAAATGCTATGGAAAAAATAAAAAAATCCCTGGCAACTTATGTTTGTGTGTGTGCTTAGAGACTAGGGAGGACACGTTTTCTCCTTAGATTTTGGGTATATTTTTTCTTCTTTCAAAATGAAAATAGTTCAAATTTTCGTATGCTTCAGCGTAACACGCCAGGATGCCATCACGTATACCGCTTAAGTCCGCGCATATACTGCTATGCGTTGCATAGTTTGCTTACAGAACAAGGACACAAAATTGATGTGTAAGCAAGACATTCAGGTACCTAAGCATTGCAAGAAACGGCACAATTCCTTTGTGACCAAGACAACTAAAAATACATACAACACCTAAGTTTGGGAATAAATGTTGTCCCTACAAACGATCAATCACTACCATCCACCCAAGTTCATTATGTGTCATTGTTTAAGTGGTCCCACATGGTAGGCTTAAATCTCTCAACACATTTGGTGGTACGACGATGGCAAATACATGATGATTGATCATTTTAAGCACAACAATGCCCAAATTCCAATTTTGCTTTAAAGTGGAAAAAATGTGCTTCACAAGTATGATTTTTGGTCTAGGTTTAACGTGTTATCAATGGCTTAAAAGTTGGGCTAGTGATTCTTATATACTCTCAAAATCATTAAACCCATAACACAATCCTTGTGGTTTAAGTTTATCAACGTGCTTAAATACCAAAAGGTTACCATCATCTAAAAAAAATCCAAGAATAGTAACAAAATGAGAAATTTTGCAGATGGACATTATACTTTTGAATATATCAATGGGAATTACTATAACTATTGTTTCAACAAATGTGTTCTACTACCTCTGTTTCTAAATATATGATACTTTGGTAGCCTATTTTAGTCTACCAAAACGTCTTATACTTTGAAATGGGCCTAGTACTTATTATTTCTTATACTTTTCATATTTTTATTATTTCTCCAACATGTTTAAAGGAAAAATATTCAAATTATCTGGGGGAATTGCTATATTTTCTATTCAACGTCCAATTTCATTTACTTTTCAATTTAGTGATTTCTCCAGAAAATCTTGATATTTCAGGATGAAACATTACTTGCTAATAATATGTGCATGTGGACATTATGTCGTTGAATATTTTTCAGAGTAAGCACCATATAAGCTAATACAACTCAAGCTTGCATCAAGAACAGTACAGAAATTCTGAGCGTTGAAGAGGTTCATCTAGTCAATTTTAGATTTTGGAGGTGAGCATTAGCCCAGACAATTGATTGTTGGTAAAGTGCAATTTTCTCTGTTAAAAATATCTTGAACTAGCCATGTCATATATTTGAATCTGAATAGAATACTATGGAATTACACCTTGCTTTGTTTCCTAATATGAGAGTGTACGAAAGGAAAGTCTACCTCTGAACCAATCTAACAAACATATGAGTGTATGTACAAAAAGATAATGTGATCCTTGTGTTGCCACTTATAATTGTACTTTATACGCGATACTGAGATCCATACAAGCAAAAAAAAAGCTATATTTGTGACAGAAAGCCGAACAAAACACCAAGTGCTTTTTATTTTGGTATATCTCTAGAATCGCAGGCATATTATAATATGGTGCAAAGATAGGTTATCCTGTCAACCACCTCATAGTTTTTCTTTTGCAAAATCATACTTGCATTGATGAAAATATAAATAATTAACACCAGCAAATAGTATACAATTATCATTGTGTGTATTTTTGTCGGCGAGATTACAACACTAGTACCGCCGTAGCTACAATCGCACTAGCCAAACCTTAAAAATCCAAAAAGGCTAAACCTTTCATGGAACGGTGCTGGTTTGTGAACAACCTCCCTCGACCGGCCAGCAATAGGAAGGTACCATGTATAGTATGTGTGGCTCTACATGACCCAATGGCGTAAAAGCGGTGAACTTACTTTGAATCCTCATATAAGTATAAAAATGGAATTAAGCATCAAATTGTCGCTCCAATACAAGCAACCACAGGTGGTATTTGGGACTAGAAGTGACAAGGCGGTGGTTGTTCGCGGAGAAACCTTCCGAGCCAGCCAAGGCAAGCATGCCGTCCCTGACTCCTGATGCAAGGAGCAGGAGGAGCTCCGACGTGTCAGGCAAGTAGTGGCTACGATTCCATGAGACTCCAAGAGCATCCGCACCACTCGATCCGGCGAACCGGCGCCGCAGCCGTCCGTCCCATGGAAGCCTGGACACGCGACGCTGAGTCACACGGATCACACGGCCTTTAATCCCTGCTGGGCCCCGCAGCCACGTGGCCGTAACAGCCATGGGAGCCAAGTGGTTACGATGGCCAAACATGTCAGAGCCGGCGAGCCCCCGCGCACGGCCGCCGCAAGCTGCTGCTGAGTGCTGACTCACTGTGCCCATCCCTCCCTAGAGGAGACGGCATCTCTCGGTCGCGTCCAGGCCCGGACCACGCGCCTTTCCAACCTCAAACGCGTCGTTTACTCAGGCTCCATGATAGGTGGGGTCACCGGTGAGAGCCCCACATGCCATGGAGACCAGCTCGTTCTGTCTGAACACGTTCTTTAACCGCGGGTACACGCGCAAGCGCGCGGAGCTGCTCCGTTCCACCGGAGGCGAGTAGGCAGAATGGACAAAAATAACCCAAATTCGAAAGGATTTCACGAAATGACCCATCTGAAAAACTATTTCACTGGCACTAACCCTTTTTGTAGCGCCTAATAGCTAGGCGCTATGCCCCCTGCCAGCGTGGCACCGCCTGGCCCCTCCCTGGCCCCACCTCATTGCAGACGCCCAGCGCTATGCCTGGGCGACTAACGCCAGTGCGCTATGTTCGTGTGTAGCGCCTGTCTGATAGGCGCTATGCTTTAAAGTGTAGCGCCTATCAGACAGGCGCTACACTTTGAGACTTAACCTGTCGGGCGCAGCCCCCCTCCCCACCCCTCCCCATTCACTCCCAGCTCGACCCAAGGAAGGAGAACAGCAAGGAGGCGCCCCCTTCTCCCCCCCTCCTCAAATCTCTCACATTGGAAGCTTTATTTGGTGGATTTGTGCCTCTCCCACCGCTAGAGGTACCCTCCTCATTCCCTTCGTTTTGACCTTTGGAAATCTTTCATTTTGGTTGGACTTGGCTTGAAACCCTAGAAATTTGATTTGGAGAGAAATGTTTGGAAATTTGTTAGATTCATTGGCCAATGTTGGTTATAAAGATGTGTATGAAGCATTTAGTTAGGTTTAGGGTTGTTGAAATGACATTGTTTGGTTTATTGGAATGTTATGGCTAGGTTTAGGGTTAGGGTTAGGGTTTGCTTATGTAAGAGAGGGTGTTCTTGTTAGCTTTATGGTTTGGTAATGTGTCTAGTATAGTTTTGTTTATCTTGTCATGGTTAGTTAATGAACATATTCTCCTATGTGTTAGGGATGGCAAGAATTGTTCATGTTCATCATGTGGACAAGGATGCCTTTTTGAAAGGCAACATAGAACCGGACCCGGATGAGCTAGATATTGTGTTTGAGCGTAGTCCCACCTATGTCGAGGTCGTGGAGCAAGTGAGGATTGAATTGAAATGGATGGACCCATGTGATGTTGTTGAGTTGGAAGGAAGACATAATGTGGGTTTTGGAATGCATATCCGTTGGAAGACCATGCGTATCTTCTCCGAGGCTCGTTGGCTTGCATACAAGGAGGTGGTGGCCGAATCACTAGACAAGGCTCTTGAGCTATTTGCCACCAAGAAGGTTGATAGTTCATTGCCTTTGGACTTGAACTGTCGTGCTTCCCCATTGGATAGTAGGAGTCCTCCACCCGTGGAGCAAGAGCTATGGATTGAACCTCCTTTGAGCCAAACATTGAGCCCGATTTCAAGACACCAAAACGAAGTGTTGGAAGAGGACAATGATGATTGTGAGGGTGAAGATGATGATGATGTTGAACTCCATGACAACAATGTTGGTGATTTGGAGAAATATATCACTCAACATGACATGGACCGTGAACTCCCGTATTCTCGAGGCTATGCTTCGGACTCGGATGATGATGGTCCCGAAGAAGAAGTTGACGAGGAGGTGTTCACGGCTAGAGAGGCCGAAATCCACCATACCGTATTGGGGCGGGACCATCGGGTGCCTTTGTTTCGTGATCTTAGTCTCACGGATGAAGCCACGGTTGATGGTGGCAAAGGCATAGTGCTTGGACCAAGGACAAGTTCTTACCGGGATGGCAATGAAGTGAATAATGGCTTTTGCAAAGGATCAAGGTTTAAGACCTTGTTGGAATTTAAGCAATGGATAAAGGACTTCTCGGTGAAGCATCATCGTCCTTACACGGTCGTGCACTCGGATATCAAGAAGCGTTACACGGTGAAGTGCGAGGCGGAAGGATGTCCTTGGATTGTGCGTGCTAGACCATTCAAGGGAGGTCCCGATTGGCACATATCTAGTTGCGTATCAACTCACATGTGCCGAGGCCCGATGGTGGATGGCAAGGATGCAAAGCATGAGCACCGACAACTCACCTCCAATTTCATCGCTTATAGGCTTTCCAATGACATCGCGTCGTTTCCAATAATGAGCATCAAGCAGGTCATGGAGTTTGTGAAAGCCCTCTTTAACTATGAGGTGAAGTACGGGAAGGCATGGAAGGCTAAGCAAGCCGCATTCAAGATGTTGTACGGTGATTGGGAGGAATCTTATAACCGAATCCCAAGGTTGTTGGGAGCGATGGCCGATGCTAACCCGGGCATGGTTCATGTGGTTGAACCTTTGGGGAACAAGACAAGGATTGTAAACGGAAGAACCGTTCGAGTTTTTGGCCGTGCATTTTGGGCTTTCGAGCAATGTGTTCAGGCATTTGAACATTGTAGGACGGTCATCTCCGTTGATGGCACCTTTTTGACCGGTCAATTCAAGGGCACTATCTTGATTGCAATAGCTAATGATGCCAACAACCGGTTGATTCCTTTGGCCTTTGCTTTGGTAGAGGTGGAAACCAATGATAATTGGGAGTGGTTCTTCCATCTTTTAAGAACCAAAATATTAACCCCTCATAGGGAAATATGTGTCATCTCGGACCGTCATCAAGGAATTCTTAAAGCGGTGGACCAACATATTCCCGGGCATGCTGCTGCACCATCGTTGGTGCATGAGACACTTTGTTCAAACTTCTATAGGGCATGCAAGAGCAAGGATTTGGCCGATGATCTACAAGATTGTTGCCTCGCTTTCACGGAACGTCGCTTTCTCAAACTTGTACAACAAATTGCTCTTCAACAAAGAGCTCGATGCGTGGTCGAGAGTTTCTCGATAGGAGCATTGGAGAAAGAACAAAGTGGGCACGGGCATTCGATGGTGGGCGAGGTACGGTCAAATGACAAGCAACATGGCGAGGCCTTCAACAAGTTGCTCAAAGGTGTCCGTGCATTGCCGAATCACGGCAATAGTCCGTTATACATTCGACATGATGAATGGGTATTTTCTTAAATACTCGGAGAAACGGACCGCAGATTATGGGGGACTACAAGAACAAGCACAAATACAAGTACCCACCTAAGGTTGATGATTGGATGCAATTTCGGACAAAGAAAGCGGATGCCCAAGTTGTCACGGAGTATGACAACGACGAGCTAATTACCAAGTTACGGAGCTGGAGGTACAACCGATGGTGTCCAACACGAGGCCGAGCTTTCAAGGTCTCACTCAAGACTTGTGAGTGCACATGGAAGGCCATCATTGCTTCATCTTGCTCTTTCGCACTTGCTCGTCGGCCTCGCCGACATTTGGATTACAATAATCCGCTCACGGTGAGAGAGGCTGAGTTCTCCATTGAGACTACTAAGAAGACATGGGCTCCTAGATTTCATCCATATTTGGACCAATCAAAATGGCCGGAGTACCATGGGATTCAACTATGGCCCGATCCAAAATGGAAAGTGATTAAACGTGGAAGACGCAAGACAAAACGCTTTAGGAGCGACATGGATGGATGGGGCCATGGTGGTGCTCGAGAAACGGGCAATGACCAATTCCAAGAGCCTCGTGAGAGAGCCCGGTGTGGAACATGCAATGGTGAAGGGCACAATGCAAGAAAGTGTTCTCAAAGGAAAAGAGCAAAAGGAAATGAAGCAAGCACTAGCCAACCAAGTGGTAGCCAACAAGTCCCAAGCCAACCAAGAACAAGCCAACAAGCTCCAAGCCAACCAAGAACTAGCCAACAAGCTCCAAGCCAACCAAGAACTAGCCAACAAGCTCCAAGCCAACCAAGAACTAGCCAACCAGCTCCAAGCCAACCAAGAACTAGCCAACAAGCTCCTAGACAACAAAGAGGTCGATCACTTGGGCTTAGAAGAGGAAGAGGGCGTGGCGGTTTTAACCCGTCTAGTATGTTAGGTTACTTGGCAGGACCAAATCCTTATGTTAATAGGTACGGATGGAATATTCATACTTGCACCCTTATGTTACTACCTACTATGCTTATTTCATTGAATCAATTATTGTTCACAATCATTGCATCCTTTACTAACTTGTAGCTTTTGTTCTTATAATAGGTATGGCGACTCGTCCCAACAAGGGCAATGATGGGGACGGTGTGAACTACTCGGCTATCTGGGCGAATGCTATGAAGGTGGTGGAAGAGAGGAAGAGGAAGGAGAAAGAAGAAGAGAAGAAGAGGAAGGAGGAAGAAGAAGAGAAGAAGAGGAAGGCATTTGAAGAGGTAGTTCAACTTGCTCGAGACTTGGCGAAGAAGAAGGACGAAGAGGAAGAGAGAAAGAAGAAAAAGGAAGAGGAAGAGAGGAAGAAGAAAAGGGAGAAGGAAGAGGAAGAGAGGAAGAGGCAAAAGGAGAAGGAAGAGGAAGAGAGGAAGAGGCAAAAGGAGAAGGAAGAGGAAGAGATGAAGGTGAGGGCCAATGCTAGGCCACCTTGCGCCGACCAAGAGGAAAGGCCACGGAAGGCGTTTCGTACTTCTGAGGCCCATGGGAAGGAGGTTCCTATTTGTTGGTGTGGAACCGATTGCACTGTTAAGGAATCCCAAGACTAATTATCCGATAGTTGGGGAAAGAAGTTCTTCATGTGTTAACTACAACCGCTTCTCCGAGCGTAGCCGCAACCCATACGACAAGCCACGGGTATGCTCAAAGCTTTTAGTTCTTCATGTGTCCCAAACTATTCCATAGCATATCCTCTAACATGCACTATTTTTGTAGTCTCCTCCCAGATGTACTACACTTGGATAGACCTTGAGCAACCTCAATCCAACAAGGCTATCCAAGATATCGATTTTGCCATAAGAAGAAGTCGCTTCCAAGAACGGCAAGGATTTGAGGACATGGCGAGGAAGCGCAAGGAACGTAATGACGAGATCCGCAGGAAAGAGGAGGAAGAGGAGCGCAAAGCTAAGGAGGCCCGTGCTGCGGAGAGGGAAAGGCTTGCCAAGAGGCGTATGCTCCATGGAGGAAGAGGAAGAGAAGAAGAGGAAGGGCAAAGGACCTATGCTTTAGAACACCATGTTTGATGTTGTTTGAGATGCTTAAGGGCAAGAACTATTAGTGTGATGTCGAACTATTAGTATGTAAAGCCCCTTAAGGGCAAGAACACCATGTTTGAGATGCTTCTATTTGAGTATGTCATGAACTGCTATTCCTCGTCTTTTATTTGCCTTGTCTAATGTTTGTCATGTTAAAGTCTCAGAACAGGGAAATGTTTGGTCTGAACACAATTTCAAGGCATAGCGCCTAGCAGAACGGCGCTACACAAGCATAGCGCCTGTCTGCTAGGCGCTATGCTAGCAGATTTCGTCTGCCCCCCCAAACTAACAGAGAGCAAACCGAGAGTTTGCTCGGGGAAAATCTGTCAGTGTGGCGCTTCGATAGGCGCTATGCTCGAGGTGAAGCTTATCGACAGCGCTTTCGACTTTCCTCAGACAACTTTCGGTAATTTTAGAGAGCATTTAAATTGCCAGCATAGCGCCCAGCAGGCGCTACACCAAAGATAGCGCTGCTCGCTAGGGCGCTATGCTAGCATATTTCGTCTGCTCCAAAATTAACAGGAGCATACAGAGAGCAAACCGAGAGTTGGCTCTCGGGGAAAACTCTAAGTCAGTGTGTAGCGCCTGTCTGATAGGCGCTACACCTCAGAGCATAGCGCCTATCAGACAGGCGCTACACTCGCCCCAGTTTCAAACAACATCTACTCAAACAACACTTGTTATACTAGTTTCAAGCAACATATACTCAAATAACATCAATATAATCTCAAACAACATCAACTAATTGTCATACATCAACATAGTCTCAAACAACATCAACGTAGTGCCAATACATGAACATAGTCTTAAACAACATCAACATAGTGCCCTACATCAACCCATACATAGTCTCCAACCTAGTGCATCATCATCAACATTGTGCCATACATGACCTACTTGTCCCGCGTCCTTGGGCCTCGGCCCCTCCTTGGAGGTATCTTCTTTGTCACCTCCTCTTCTTGCGACTCATCTTCATCATCATACTGTAGGCCTCTCGTCCTCCTAGTTGCTCTTGACCTCCGTGGCGGCTCGTCCTCGACAACATTGGCCTTTCCCTTGTTACGGAAGTCATCCGTCCAATGATTGAACTGCTTCCTTGGCTTCTTTGGTATGCGGAGCGAATCTGGTACTCCTCCTCGGTCTCATTCTCCATATGAGGCAGCTACATGTAAGATTGTATGGCTATGAGAAATGCATGGGAAAGTAGCACTAAATGCATGTAAGGTTGTCCCATACCTCATCTTCGAACGAATCGTGAAGTGGTGTCATCCTCAACATCATCCTCGAAGATGGGCCGACGGATCGATGAGTCGACTTGGACCTAGAACCGACGGGTTGTGTACTCGGGATCGCGACAACCTAGCACGTTAGATAAGACGCATCTTTTGGGCGAGCAATGTAACAAATAACAACATAAGTCAAAACAAGAACATGCCTATCTTGAGGAAGTCTCGCATCCATACCTTAAGGAAGTCTCGTATCATGCCTTCTCCCTTTTCCCCTTAGGGGCAGCAAAAAGAATCGCCTCGGCATCGTCGGCATATTTCTTTACCTCCGTTCTCTACAGAGTCAAGAACAATAACATGTTAGGCAAGAAAGAGATGAGAGTGCAAGGAAAGTAATGCGAAGGCAACGATAACTTTACCGCAAAGTTGAGTGAGGAAGAAAGCGGGATGCCGGTCCCTTCACGACTGCGGTTGTCTTGAGTGTAGGCAAGTTCATCGAATCGACCAGCTCCTCCAATATTTCTTCCTCGAGGACGGCGGGCAAATGGAGACATGTGTACTACCAAGAAACCAATGGATGTAGTTGTTAAATGCAATGGGCAATGTGCTCTTCCATTATTCCATTCCGTTAACGAGCATTCTCCACACAAATGAGGAAATCCATGACGTGCCTCCTATGATGGTGATCCCAATTCTTGATCTTCCTCCGCCTCTTCATCCAACGAACAACAACAAAGAACCATGTTAGTACCATACAAAGCAATTGAGCACAAGTTCTCATGCTAACTAACCGATGAAGCTCCTTGTCGGTGTCCTTCCACACGGGAGGGTTTGCCTTGAAACAACCCGAATCGCCTCATCACCCGTTGTGGCATATGAAACTCAACCGCCCAATTGCAAATCAATGGGCAGCATGAGCCGTAGAGATTGTTCCTCCAAGCACTTGGGTTAATATCAAACCCGGAGCAATACCAAACTCGTCCCCACAACCATAAGGCTCCCACTCCACCGCAACATATCACAAGAACATGTTTGGTATCGATTTTGACTCGTGAAGTAAATATTATGGATAGTGACGATAGATAAACATCTACCGCCGGGCGTAATCGCATCAAACTCGTTCGTGTACTTGAGGTACATGGCATCAACATCGCTTGTCATCTCCGATACCACGTCCCTTGTAAGCCCAAGTCGGTCGGGCGTGAGGGTTTCTATTATACGATGGCCAAGGATGGTGGCCCACCTCTTTGGGACGACCAACCGGTAAGCGTTCAGCTCCATATCGAGAGAAGAACCATAGCACCACCTATTCGGCAGATTCGCACGCCCTGACGATGCATCGTCCAACCGCAAGTGAACAAGCGAGGTCAAGATAGCATATGTGGACTCGACATATACAAATGAATGTAGAGTGCACATGTGATTACTGCCGTACAAGTAGGCAAGAGCCGAACCGGTGATATTGCTATCCCGGTTTGCTAGTGCCTTGAGCCACATCCACGAGCGGTCCTACCTCATTGCCAAGAAGCAGAGTCCTAGAAAGGACATACCACACGTACACACGAGCATGTGTCTCGATCACCTCAACCTCGGCGGGTTCGGGCATTCACTAAAGTTAGACACGATCCACACATATGTCGCTTTCTGGGACTCTATCTTTGCTCTTATCTTCAAGTTCTTCAGAGCCATGCCAATAAGTAGCTCCATCGCATTGCGCCACCCATCGAATCTGCTCATACAGAGAGGCTCCCGCGATAGGAAGTCCAAAGATCATGGAAACATCCGAAGAGTAGGAGTGATCTCGCCGGTCCGGAGGTGGAAAGTGTGCGTCTCCGGCCTCCACCGGTCGACAAGTCTTGGTGATAGCGACCAGCGTTGAGGTTCAAGGCGTCGAGTCTCACAAGCGTGATGAAAGGGAGGAGGCCTAGCAGCTTGATGTACTCGGTGTGCCGCTAAATGCGTCTGACATGTCATTCGAAGACGCGCCATGAGACCGAATCTTGAGGGGACGAAGCCTCTGCATACATACAAGATCGAACATTATGCTTTTTCCAACACAATTGAATCAATAGAAAAATAAAAGCAAAGAAGTTCAACCATGGTTTTATTACCATATGCTTCTCCGCCATCAAGTATGCCCGGTGTTGATGACCATAGTAATCCTCAAGTAGCCACACCATCCTACATATATATTCCAAACATCAATAAAATGTGTGTGGTATGTGGCCATTGTTTTAATTTATACAATAAACTACAAAGAATATGGGAGCATATTATTCACACATCCATACAAATCCATATAAAACCATCATACACAATGCAAATCAACAACACACTTTCATTCCCCATCAAATACAACTAATTTATAACTTCCAAATAACCAAAAACATGCACAAATAGTCCATATTATGAATCCAACTACATCTAGGGTTTGAGGATAATGTGCAAGATTTATTGGATGAAAGAGAGGGGAAGGAGGGATTACCTTGAGGGAGGATGGGGAACTAATCCACGGTGCAATCCCTCGGATCATTGGATTTGAGGTGGGGATTTGAGAGGGAGGAGGAACCGCCTCCTCCTCTCATTCTTCTCTACTGTGTTGAATGGGGAGGGTGGGGAGGGCTGCGCCCGACAGTTAAGTCTCAAAGTGTGGCGCTGTCGATAGGCGCTACACTTTAAAGCATAGCGCTATCGACAAAGCGCTACACCGAGGCATAAGCGCTGGCGTTAGTCGCCTGCATAGCGCTGGCGTCACACAGCGGGGTGGGGCGAGGCCGACGGTGCCACTTGGCGAGGGCATAAGCGCCACTGAAAGGCGCTACACTGTAGAGTATAGCGCCTTGCTGTTAGGCGCTACAAAAAGGGTTAGTCCAGTGAAATAGTTTTTCAGATGGGTCATTTCGTGAAATCCTTTCGAATTTGGGTTATTTTTGTCAATTCTGCCCCGCACGCTCAGCTCCACTGACACACTGGGCCCGCCACGTTAGGCCCGACCAATAAGCATTAGAAATGGTCGCCTCGTGTGGCTTTATAACGAAGGCGTCGCCTCCTCCTCGCCACTCTCTCAATTTCTCTCCGTCTTCCTCTTCTTCCTCCCCTCTCGCGTACACAACGAGATAACGTGTGAGATTCCCGTTAATTTCTGCCGATTTCTGGGAGATTTTCTGATGGAGGCGGCTGCGGCGGGTATGCTGGAGGCCGGGTTGGGGCGGTTCCGGGGGCCGAGCCTGGCGGCGATGCTCGCCGAGATGTGGGCGCCGCTCGCCGTGGCGCTGGCGGCGCTGGCCACGCTGCCCAGCCTGCTCGGCAGGCTGCAGGTGCTCATCCTCCGCCTCCGCTCCCGCGGGAAGGAGGTCATATCCTCGCACATCTCCACCTACTACTCCTCCGGGGACGACGACTCCGACGGCGAGGACGAGGACGAGGACGAGAGCTCCGATGAAGCGGCCACCAGCTCCTCTGGCGAGGAGGAGGAGGATGTCGAGGGGAGGATCGGGTACTTCGAGGGAGCCGCCGACGGGCTCGATGACTGCTTCCCGTTCGGCGGCGCCGTCGTGCGGACCTGGCAGGAGCTGCCGCGGCGGTTCTCGTTCAACGGCTGCGGAGGGTTCCCGTCCGAAGGTGGGGTGCCGGCGGTCAGGCTGTGGGGCGCCAGCACCGCGAGCGGGGGAGGAAGCGGCCAGGCGTCGTGGTGGGACGAAGCCGATGAGAGCGGCCGTAGGCAGGTCGCGGAGGCGGCGGCGCCGGTGGTCGTCGGGTGGCGGCGGCGCGAGCACGCGGCGCGGAGGAGGCAGCGTCTCCTCCCCGTTCGTCCGTCCCCGGAGTAAAAGAAACGGAACTGGACGGGAATGGTTGGTGTGGCCGTGTGAATATGCTTGGGCTGAGATGCTGATTCCCGGATGGTCCCACCTGTCTGTGGGAGGAATAAGCGGGTGGTGATTAATAGGGTGGTTAGGAGGTGATTGATGATTATTCAAAACATTGCTTATGTAGAAAGAAAAGGACCAGAAGATTGTCCAGAAAAAAAATAGAGTACCAGAAGATCAGCTCCTGCTGCTGAATCGATCTTCGATTGAAGATTTGTACCACCATTCTTTCTTTGAGACCGAAATGCTCCGTTGAGCATCGCTTGTTCTTCCAAAAAAAAAAAAAAATGATACTCCTATCGATGTTGTGTAAAGATGTTACTAGTACTCTTTTTTGTTGGATTATGTCGATTTAAGACTATGTTACCCTTCCGAAAAAGCTATGTTATCCATTGTTTACACCTTTTGTGATTCAGTATTTTTTTTTTGCTTGCAAATTGGATTGCAGTACCTCCTCGAGATTACCAGCCACCGTGCGATGCTTATGCTTGTCACGCAGCCATTAAACTTTAACAGTCACGTGGAACAATCCCAAGCATAATCATCATCGCCCATAAGCAAAAAAAAAAAAATCAGCCCGATCCTATCGAAATCCCCTCTTCACGAACCGACCAGGCTAGTCTCCTAGCTTAGCTGTTTCCACCGGAAACCAATGCCTGATTAACGTGTTCCACTGTGCAATTACGCGCAAGGCGCAGCAGTTTCGACGATCTAGACCTTGTGCAATTACAGTACGTTCATTGACCAGCACAAGTATACTGTAAAAGATTATTCTCGCCGCGTTGGCAATTAAACCATTTATTGACCGGCCGTCAATTCGCCCATCATGCACACGCGCACCTCAAAACAAATCCTTGTCAGCAAGCAACTCTGTCAAGTCGAGTGATTTGGCCTCTCTGAAAAACAAAACGTTCACTATCTCGCTAGACTTTTGGCCGCCAAAGCGTCGTTGTTCAGAAGATGGTGCACGAGACAGACTACTCGTTTTTTTTTTGTTGAAGAAGGAGAAAAACCATTCGAATTTTCCAGGGTGAGGGGTACCAGCCGGCATTGGGTCGAAGACAGCCACATCTCTTCAAGAAAAATACAAAAACGGCACAGTCACATCTCTACAATTTACAGAGAACCTGGCATATAAATACATTATTACCTCTTGTACCTCTACTTGGAGAGGTAATTCCATGCACGACTCCAAGCATCCTAATCCACTCAGGGCTGCCAGGTCATGCCGTGCGGATAAGCCATCCTACATGAGGCATAGGACAGAGAAGCAGTGTTTATGGTTTACAGTACTCCACTCAGGAGTAGTATGTAAACAGATCTTAGGACTATATATGATATATCACATGCGGGTCACTAAAAACTGCCTGTAACTTTTAAGAAGTCTGGTTTAGATCCACATCACTGTATACTAAAATAGTGATACAACATAGTGCAGACAAAACAACTGTTCCCAAATCTTAAAAGAAAAAACTCTACAAGAGCTGATAAAGCATCAATGTCATCAAGGTATTTTTTTCTTAAAAAAACTAACCACATGTTCCTCTCACGATATCATGAACATGACACAAAGACTTGACAAAGGGCTTGTGACTGTCAACAAAGATTCTGAAACATTTTTTGAGCCAGAGTTGAATGGTTAGATCCATACCACTGTACACTAAAATAGTGATACAACATAGTGCAGACAAAACAATGGTTCCCAACTTTTAAAAAATAATAATACAAAAGTTGATAAAGCATCAATGTCATCGAGGTCTTTCTTCTTAAAAAAACAACCACATGTTCCTCTCACGACATCATGAACATGACACAAAGACTTGACAATGGACTCGTGGGTGTCAACAAGGGTTGTGAAACATTTTTTTGAGCCAAGTGCAATGGTTTAACCCATAGAGCCATTAAAACAACTATCCAATATTATTGGAGCACGAATACTACTTCCTCTGTTGTTCTAATGATACATTTTTGTGTTATATAATTTATATTTTGCTAGTTAAAATTGGTAACTTAGATATACACGCAAGACTTGTAAACCGAAACGGAGGGAGTAGAAAATCGGGGAAAGACAACTGTGTTGCCTAGTCGATGTCACCGAGAAGAACAAGTGCGACCACACAAAAATTGAGGATGAAGCTTGCGAGACCATTATTGTAAAGCCCGACATCCTCGTGATTACCGTGCGAAGAAAGAAAAAACCAAACTATCGTGCCAAGTTCTAAAGGATTAATTGTACGAGTTGGACTTTCAAACTTCCGAAACCAACACTAACGATAGTAATGATCTCGCTTCTCCAGAAGAGTGGTTGTGAATCACTTACTGTGAGTGTTTCCCCAGCCATTGGCGCCATGACCAAAATATAAGATAGCTCAAATACCAAACTCGATCGATGAAAAAACTACCTAATTTCAAACTCCAACCAATCAATCATGTTCCCCACCCCTACTTACTCTCCCAAGGATCACTCCAGAGGGGAAAGCATGATCGGTAATTGTGGAGGCCCAAAGCATGTATCAATTAGTTTTCCAAAACTAAATTAATTGATGTCTTCGTCGTGATTCTCATTTTTTAACTTTGAAGACAAACACTCTACACATTTCATTAATTATGATGTTATTCACATCCTAAGCATATCAAAATAAGTACATATTCGGACAAATTAGTCCTAGTTTTTTTACTTACATGTTATCCTGGTAATGGATGTTGATGAATCTCATATGTCGGGCACTTATAAGGGCCTCTTTGATTCACATGATTCCAAAAATATCGGAATACGAAAAACACATAATTGTGATGTCATGTCCACTTCAATCCTACAGGATATTGGTGTGTTTGACCTCGTCACAACAAAACCAAGACAATCTCTGAGGTTGAGGGCTTATTTGGTTCAAATGAATTTCATAGGAAATTTGGAGTGTTTCAATTCATTAGGAATTTTGCTATAGAGATTGGTTTGTTTGTAGGATTTGAAACCATGGGATTTTTTTCCTATGTCTACTTTGCATGAATTCATAGATTTTTTTTGCCCATTTGATTCAACCTTATGGAAACTTCCTTTCGTTTCTATGACAACTATGGAAACAGACAATCCTTCATAAAATATTACATGCTCTTCCTGCAACACAACCAAGTGGCATGATTGCAAATTCATGTGTTTTCAGTTGTTGTAGGATTCAACATGTCATGACATCCTATTCATATGTTTTTCTATTCATGCATTTTGAAAATCCGACCCTGAGTGAATGCTAAATTTTCCTTGAAATACATACCATTTTATTCATATGAATCAAACGACATTGTGAGATTCTTTTTAAGGATCCTAATCCTACGAAATTAAGATTCCTATGAAAATCTCTTGAATCAAAGCGGACATTAACTCTTTCTCTATATTGATGATTCGGCATTGTAGTCGACATATTATTTATTCGTCAATAGGTTTTCCATAGGTAAAATGATTAATATCAAAATAAGTAAAACTGCAATTTTTTTACTCCATATTCATATGAGCTATGGGTATTGTATAGCATGTATAATTGTAAACTATAAATCACTAAACCTTTCTAACTATTACATATCTTCCCCACAAAAAAATTACTCCCTTTGTCCTGAAAGGATGTCGCAAATTTATTAAATTAGGATAAATTTATATACTAAATAGTAAATAGTGTGTAGATATATTCGAATTTAGATAAATGTGTGACATTCTTTTTAGGACGGAGGGAGTATTAGGTATCTAAATTATTGAGCATTTCAGGTCATAATTTTCGCGCACGTTTTTATGGTTCGATATAGTTACCCGTGGGGTTCGCGCATTATAGGTGGACGACATGCACCCTTATGGAAAGTTACGGGCATGACTTCGGTATGAAACGCTTGACTCGTGCCGAACAACACCGCATCCAACCTGTATTTTTTTGACACAGTAGTTCAGAAAATAGACTCATTTTCCGCCAGAAAAGAAGAGAAAAGGGATTGCATACCATACCCTTCAAAAACAGGAAAACGCAACGGAACTTGTGGAGCCGAGAGAGCACAGCTGGACCCCATGGCGTAGGAGCACCAACTGGCGTAGCACCAGCACCATCATCCAGCGTTGCTGACGGCAACCCGTCCACGAAGTCGCCTAAACAAAAACGCGATTATGTGGTTGGCGATTGCTGTTTCCCAATAGCCCGAGCACCGTCGGGCTTTACACGCTTGCAGCAGCCACGGATGATTGTGCTAAAACAAGATACATCTGGCGACCACTTTGTAGAATCCGCCAAGACCAAAGAAATGCATAATTAGAAAGGTTTGGCGTAGTGTGGTTTCAGCTTTTGGTTGTTTATAATACAGTATCACTTTTGTTCCGCAAATATGTTTGTCCAGGAGACAGGGATAGCTTCCCGACACCATTTTGAAAGCATATATACATTGCTGCGTCTTTAAGCCTGCCAGGTCTCTTTTAGCTCTGCATGTAAACAACTGAAGAAACGTATATATGAAATAGGGGAATTGAAGAAATGCTATAACGATTCTGGGGAAGAAATCGGCCTGTTTAGTTGTCTGCATGCGAGTTTGGGTTGTGTCAGCATGAGTCTTAAAGCGGTCCGGAGTCAGCCCCAGGAACAACGCTTAGATCAACCGTTTTCGTGGAGCCAGCCCCAGGCACGGATATTAAAGCACCCATCGATGCATTTCTTGCATACACTCATCCGATGGTTTTTTCTCTCTCCTCTCCTGAGCTGTGTTCATTCCAACCACTTGGGATTAGTACAAATATGCTCCAAATTAACTCAAGGTCTATATGAAAAGGAGGCATATCGACGGCAGGGTTCCATTCTAGCCATCGACACTGAGGTTCGTGCTCTGTATCATCTCAAATTTATAGTCAAAGTTGGATCTTTTTGGGAGGAATTTTTTCAGATCTGTCGCACTGAATCAATCTTTCGGAGGGTCCTTTAAGATATAGCTTGATCTTGTTGTTCCCTACAACTCTCATATTGTAAGTTTTTCGTTTTGATGTAGGGTTAGAGATCCCTCTAAAAACATACATTTTCTATGTAACTTATAGCTTGTGAGGAGGGTGAAGGGCTTCTCTGTCCACACTCAAACATGCCCTCATATGTCCACTTGTAATCAACACAAGTATGCTTGGATTTAAAACAAGTTCTATATGAAAAAGATGAGCATCGACGATGAGGTCCCATTCCAACCATTGGCACTGAGTTTTGTGCTATGTATCTTCTCAGATTTATGGATAAAGTTGTAGATTTTTAGGCAAATTTCGTCAGATTCGTCACACAGATTTAACCTTTCGAGGTGGTCCTTTGAGGTGTAGCTTGATCACGATGTTCTCCACAACTCTCGTGTTCAAAGTTTTTCGTTCTGATGGAGGTATAGGAATTCAACTGTCAACTCTAGGTGTACGTACGAGGATGAACTTCTTAGCTTGTGTGTGAGGTTGAAGATGAGGTAGAGGAAGATGGTCTACTCGACAATCGGGTCATGCAGGTAGAGGAATGCCAAGGAGGTCGTCGCCGTCGACCGCGCGTATTTCAGATGGTCTAGTCCGCCTGTTTGAGCTCAGAGTTTCTAGATGCAGCGTCATGTGTCCCACCGACCTCTGTCGCAACCACAGGAGGTGTCCCGCCGACCTCATCCCGCCGACCTCCGTCGCCGACGCAGTTGCAACAGTTGTCTTGCTACCCTCCGTCATTGTGGCAGCGGCAGCAGCTGCCCTGACGTCCTCTGTCGCGAATATGGAGTATAAACACGAAGAACAAGAGCTGCTAATGACTGTTTAGAAATACATAATAGTGTGACAGTCAATTTGGTGCAGGCAACCAGACAACATGTATTTTTTGCTATCCTCGATGCTAAGAAATTCCATACAGAGTATCAAACAAGATGCAAAAGGTGGCTCAGGAGTCGTATGAGCGTGGCAGTGCCCTCCGCAGCATTGCCTGACCGAGCAGAGTAATTGATGCAGGCTACCAAGCACGCCCTTAAAGTATCTGTGACGAGAAACAAAAACAAAATGTTTGGTCTCGGCGTGTTGTAAGTACCTAGAAATGCAGATAAGCAATCCTAACAAAAGTTTTGGACTGAAAGAAGCATTGCATTCTCAAAGAAGAAATAAATACTTTGCCACTCAGAAAAGTTCAGGTTGTGCTACAAGCCTGTAAACTCCGAGTTTTGCTAGGGTGTCCTCCGCTCATCCCAAATTTAGAAATCAGGAAACACAAGGACGATGAGGATTGCCGAATACCACTTTATGCCCTCGGATCGAAGGAGTATTGGTCAATCTTGTCCCTCTTTGTATTTTTAATTTCCTAAGTTTAGAAGGAGAGGAGAACACTGAAGCACACCTCATAAACTCCGCCAGAAAAGCGTCAACTTGAACACCGGATAGCAGAGGGTAGAACACCGGATGGTAGAACACCGTTAACAGAGGAGGAAGCGAAACCCTGAAGATACGACGGAAAACCCAACCACGAGAAATCCTGGACTCGAAGAAAAGATAAGAGAGCAGATTCAAAACACGTCGAGATAAGAGGAGAATAGCAGAGGGGTAAGGAGTAAAATCAGACCTAATCAGAACTATCCAACCGATTTTGCAAAATAGTTTTGACACTCTACTTCGGCCGTTAGCTAGGTTATCCTACAGGCTGGACTTGTGGGGTATCATAGCCGAGCTCGATACCACTCTGTAACACCCTAAGAATCGGACCTATGCAAGTTTTAGCAAAATTCGCCAAACCCGCATAGAAACGATTCAAAGGTGCTCACCAGCACTTTCGATGCGGGTGGAAAAGCAATAATAACATTACACAAGTCCTCGATGGGACCCACAGAGCAGATATATATATGACTCGGAGAGTCAAGAATACGATATAATATACAAAGATCCAAATCACCTTGAACGATATAGCGTCCATTACGGACAAGATGCAAATGGGGCTAAGAGCCACGAAGAATAACCAATGGCGTCCATAACCCCTGTGCCAAGCGGAAGGGTAACCACGCTAACGGCGTCGATCTCAAAACCTGCTTAAACCAAAGGGGTGCCGACAAAGGGCAAAGGAAAAAGAAGGAGGCGTCGATCGAGGCCAAGACAGCGAGGCTAGAATTCGGTCCTCGCCTACACATAGGTATGGTGGATGAAGCGCAGCGGAGATGCACTAAACAACCTATAGAGACTCGATACAATGGCGGTGATCGAGAGGGGTAAGAATGACCTACGGATCCAACGAAGCTAACACCAAACAAACCCATCTGGTGTTTCCCTCGAGACCAAACGAGGAAGTCAACCGAGGAACTCACACAGTTGGCAGTTTTACTTATTCAGTTATAGTTGCGGCACTTTACTAGTCAGGTTTAGATAATCATCCTGATAAAGTAAGCAGTGGGCACTTTTAGTTAATCAATACGTTATAGTGGCAACTCTTACTAGTCAGATACAAGTAGCATGAGATAACCCATAAACCCGGCAGTGGTTGATACTTTTAATCAGCCATTCCGTTGTAGTTGCAAGATTTACTAGTCAGGTACAAAGGTCGCAAGCGACAATTCAAACAAGCAATTGTGGGCAGTATTATTTAGCCATTCCGTTATAGTGAAGCTGATTACTAGTCATTATAAAGTCAAATTTATAGCAGTAAACTTTAGTTATGCTTGTCTATGATCGAGATACTGTGCTCCAAGTCGTCCATATCCGCGGACACGGCTTTCAGAAAGTTTTACCCGGCCGGGGTGCACCAATAGCAACACACGCTCGATCAACCTCGGAAAAACCAAATCAAAACCCAACGAGGCTTTCACGACTGAACAATCACAGGATTCAGAAATATTTCAGGGCCACTTAAGTAGATCCCTAGCGAAGCCGGTGACTCGAGACGGGCTCAAGGTTTGGGTAATCTGGTGAACGATCGGGAACCCGAAAGTGTGGCTGGGCTTGTCGACACCGCGGAATCGTGTCCCGATCCTAACAGATGCAGTGTGCTCCTCGCACAATTTAAATACGAGAAAGTAGCATGGCATAAGTACAGGATCGTAAATAAAACCTCAAACTAGTTTGTGGCCCCAAGAAATAAGATGAATCAAGCTCGCTCGGGGTCCCATATACCTCCGGATGTGGATAGCGCGATAAATCAAGGAACAGGTATCAAGTACTCGGGGTCTTACGGGACACAAGTGGGCGTTCGGAAACCAAATATTTTCTATCACCCACCGATGCCTCTGCTTATTTCAATTTTAGTTGTTAAACAGAAATTAAAGTGACGATAAGTAAAACTAGAATCATCTCCAACATCAACATGCGGCAATACATCAGCAACTGTGGCATTTAACGACACGCAACAGCACTTGAGCAAGCGACTACGACGCGCAAGTCCAACTATCTACCAAACAACAGGTAATGGGATGTGTCCAAGGCAATATAGGGCTGCACGGTATATTCGGGCACGGAAACTAGAGCATCGCAACACAGATAGCAATAGATCAACAGGAGGGAAGTAAATACTATAAAAGTAAGATAGGTAGAAAGAGGGAGATGCTACTTTGAAAACATTGTCGAAGGTTCAACCGAAGATCGGTAAGCTCACATCAACTCAACGGCCTTATCCACGAAGAACCAAAACACTAGGAGAAACACCGGATGCAAGATGTAATACAACGGCAGAAGATCGGCATGATGCATGCATGATGGATGTCATGGCAAAGGTGCGATGCAATTAGGTCAGATTAAGCGGAACCGGGGTCCCGACAAATAGTTAGATGGTTCAAGTTATTTAGCTACCCCGCAAATTAATGTTGTAATAACGAGGCAAGATAAGTTACCGGTTCGCTACACAATTTTAAATGAGGCCAATATAAGGCTAGATTTGCCCGCATATGGGCCCCATATTTAATTATTAGGTGAATCGGCATAAGGCCCCCAAACCACATGATATGCATGCGAGATGACAATTAAATATGCAACAAGTTGTTATGTTATAAAATAGGGTTCGAGGAAAAGGGTCACACATTAGGGGTCTCGACGATCTTGGGGTTCCGGGGTTCGGGGTTCGACAGGGTCCAGGGTCCGGTCCCGGGGTCCAGGGTTCGACGGAACGTTC
Organism: Avena longiglumis; assembly: GCA_030063025.1. Taxonomy (NCBI): domain Eukaryota; kingdom Viridiplantae; phylum Streptophyta; class Magnoliopsida; order Poales; family Poaceae; genus Avena; species Avena longiglumis. The sequence continues at coordinate 102,887,081 of CP125975.1, read as the reverse complement.
TCGGGCTCCGGGGTAGTTCTTGGCGTTCCGGGAAGCTGGACTTGGTTCGGCGTCGGGGCGCATCGGATTCTTCCGGTCGAGGTCGTTCTTGTCGTCACGAGGACCTTGTCGGGTCTGTGGTTCGGGTCGGACTTGTCGTTCGGGATGAGGTGCTTGTCGGTCTCGTGGCGATCTTGCGTCCTCCCAGTTCGGGTTCCGGATCCATGTCGGTGCACTCGGTGTTCCGGGTAGGCGAGCTTGTCGTTACGGAGATCTTGTCGGGGCCTCATGTCGGTCTTGGGTTATCATGTAGGCGTCCTCGGTGTTCCGCGGTGAAGGGCTAGTCGATTTGGTGCCGAGCTTGGCGGTCATCGGGTTCGGCGCCGATGGTCTTCGCCTCCGCGAACAGGGCCTTGGTGTGTCCATGCCGGAATTTCTCGGAATCCCTTGGGTTCGTCTTCAACATCGACGGTCTTCGAGTGCACCGAATTCGGTTCAACTCATGCCAGTCGTCAGAAGATCTTGGTGAATCTTGCGTTGTGAACTCTTCTCCGGGTCATGAGCACACAACACCCGCTGAACTCACAGACACACAAAAAAAAACCATGTGTGCTCGCCGTTGGGCTCGATGGCGTCCCTGACGCTAGGATTCTGGGACAAGGCGATGAAGGCGAGTAGGGGAGGCATGGCTCGTACGACGGCTGCGCGCGACCTTGTCAATGACGAGAGAAGGCAGCGCCCAGGTCGGGAACAAGGCGAGCCGCAAGACCTTGCAGGTGGCCAGCGCGACTTCCGGGACGCGTGGGCAGTGGGTCGGGCTTCGATGGCGCAAACTCAAGCAGAGGCGGGGCGTCTGGCGGCTGCTCATGGGCCGGCGACGGAGGAACGGCGGCGAGCGAGCTTGACGGGGAAGGGACTGTGGCGGGAGAGATGAAGGCTGGGGAGGCGGCTCGGCGCGGAGGCGGTTGGTGGCGGAGCAGCGGGAGGCGGTGGCAGAGGCCATGGCTCGCTTGAGGAGGGGAGGCGTGGGGGCTGGGTCAGCGTTAGGAAGGAGGAGGAAGGAGAGAGGAAGGAGAGGGTGGGTCCAGTGGGGCACTGTGGTGAGGAGCAGTGGGTGGGCAGGCGTGCGTGTATGTTGTGTGGTGGGGCTAGGGTGGGCTGTGTGTGGCTGGGTGAGTTTGGGCGCCAGGTGGGGCCAGTCTGCAGTTGGTGGGAGAGTGGCTGTGAGAGAGGGAGAGAGAAAAGAGAGGGAGGGGAGTTGGGTGATGTGTCAGCTTGGGGTTGGTTGGGGAAATGGGGAGGGCGACGTGGCGGCCTAGGATAGGTGGGAGTGATGTGGCCAAGGGGGGTGGGTAGGATAGTGGGTAGCTATAGGATTTAGGAGCGGTGTAGTTGGACCGTTTGAAAAACTGGGGCGGTCGTTCGGGTCAATCGGCCCGTTCGACTGCCCCGCCCAAAAATAATTTAGCTTTTTATTTAATTTGCGATAACTTTTGCAAGTGGTTTTTAGACAAATAAAATATCCGGCAGCACCCGGGGTTTGGCGTTTGAATAAAGATGGGGCGTTTTTAGAAAACAAAACGGGCTTTGCGGGATAGTTTTGGCAAAAAATGCATGATGATGACGATGCAATGCACAAATTCGACGCGATTTTCTAGTAGTGGTTTTGCGGGATGCCACAATTCGACACCACTAACAATGGATCTCGCCCTCGAGATCCGCCTCATGGTACCGGAAGGAGGGTCGGAGTCTGATCCTTCACGCTTCGTGTAGATCCTCGCGACACCACTAACAAGAGGTCGTTGTCCGTGATCGTCGAGAGAACACTCCGGAAACAAAAGTTCGAAGGTAGAGGTATCAACAAATAAAGCCACCTCTAGCTTCGATGAAAAAGGGGAACCGATGCATTCTCGTCCACTTCAATGTACAAAAGCGAATAGAAAGGGTAGTCGGCATGGGGGCCAATCCATCACGCACCCAAACTATTACTCTGCATAATCAGTAGAAAAGAGTACAACCATTCTCGGAATTAGACTGAAGATCTCGACAAGCGAGGTTTGGAAACAAGGAGTGATGCATACTCTGCATCGGATCTGGCGTAGATAATGTCGTCGCGCCGGAAACACCGGAAAGCACAAACAAGGAACAAAGAATGATAACACCGTCGCCGGATTCATCAGGCAGCTTGAACACCGGATGGTAGAACACCGTTAACAGAGGAGGAAGCGAAACCCTGAAGGTACGACGGAAAACCCAACCACGAGAAATCCTGGACTCGAAGAAAAGATAAGAGAGCAGATTCAAAACACGTCGAGATAAGAGGAGAATAGCAGAGGGGTAAGGAGTAAAATCAGACCTAATCAGAACTATCCAACCGATTTTGCAAAATAGTTTTGACACTCTACTTCGGCCGTTAGCTAGGTTATCCTACAGGCTGGACTTGTGGGGTATCGCAACTGCTGAGCTCTGATACCACTCTGTAACACCCTAAGAATCGGACCTATGCAAGTTTTAGCAAAATTCGCCAAACCCGCATAGAAACGATTCAAAGGTGCCCACCAGGCACTTTCGTGCGGGTGGAAAACGAAGTAATAACATTACACAACAGTCCTCGATGGGACCCACAGAATAGATATATATAACAGCGACTCAGAGAGTCAAGAATACAGATATAATATACAAAGATCCAAATCACCTTGAAACGATATAGCGTCCAGCTACGGACAAGATGCAAATGGGGCTAAGAGCCCTGAAGAATAACCAATGGCGTCCATAACCTGCCTGCCAAGCCAAGCGGAAGGGTAACCCTTAACGGCGTCGATCTCAAAACCTGCTTAAACCAAAGGGTGACAAAGGGCAAAGGAAAAAGAAGGGCGTCAAGATCGAGGCCAAGACACGGCGAGGCTAGAATTGGCGGTCTCGCCTACATAGGTATGGTGGATCAAGCGGCGGCAAGATGCACTAAACAACCTATAGAGACTCGATACAACCGGCGGTGATCGAGAGGGTAAGAATGACCTATTCGGATCCAACCTGAAGCTATCACCAAACAAACCCATCCTGGTGTTTCCCCTCGAGACCAAACGAGGAAGTCAACCGAGGAACTCACACGGTTGGCAGTTTTACTTATTCAGTTATAGTTGCGGCACTTTACTAGTCAGGTTTAGATAATCATCCTGATAAAGTAAGCAGTGGGCACTTTTAGTTAATCAATCCGTTATAGTGGCAACTCTTACTAGTCAGATACAAGTAGCATGAGATAACCCATAAACCCGGCAGTGGTTGATACTTTTAATCAGCCATTCCGTTGTAGTTGCAAGATTTACTAGTCAGGTACAATGGTCGCAAGCGACAATTCAAACAAGCAATTGTGGGCAGTATTATTTAGCCATTCCGTTATAGTGAAGCTGATTACTAGTCATTATAAAGTCAAATTTATAGCAGTAAACTTTAGTTATGCTTGTCTATGATCGAGATACTGTGCTCCAAGTCGTCCATATCCGCGGACACGGCTTTCAGAAAGTTTTACCGGCGGGTGCACCAATAGCAACACACGCCGATCAACCTCGGAAAAACCAAATCAAAACCCACGAGGCTTTCACGGTGAACAATCACAGATTCAGAAATATTTGAGGCCACCTTAAGTAGATCCATAGCGAAGCCGGTGACTCGAGACGGGCTCAAGGTTTGGGTAATGTCTGGTGAACGATGGGAACCCGAAAGTGTGGCTGGGCTTGTCGACACCAGCGAATCGTGTCCCGATCCTAACAAGCGAAGTGTGCTCCTCGCACAATTTAAATACGAAAGTAGCATGGCATAAGTACAGGATCGTAAATAAAACCTCAAACTAGTTTGTGGCCCCAAGAAATAAGATGAATCAAGCTCGCTCGGGGTCCCATATACCTCCGGATGTGGATAGCGCGATAAATCAAGGAGCAGGTATCAAGTACTCGGGGTCTTACGGGACACAAGTGGGCGTCGAAACCAAATATTTTCTATCACCCACCGATGCCTCGCTTATTTCAATTTTAGTTGTTAAACGAAATTAAAGTGACGATAAGTAAAACTAGAATCATCTCCAACATCAACATGCGGCAATACATCAGAATCGTGGCATTTAACGACGCAACAGCACTTGAGCAAGCGACTTCTGACGCCGCAAGTCCAACTATCTACCAAACAACAGGTAATGGGATGTGTCCAAGGCAATATAGGGCTGCACGGTATATTCGGGCACGGAAACTAGAGCATCGCAACACAGATAGCAATAGATCAACAGGAGGGAAGTAAATACTATAAAAGTAAGATAGGTAGAAAGAGGGAGATGCTCGCCTGAAAACATTGTCGAAGGTTCAACCGAAGATCGGGGCGAAGCTCACATCAACTCAACGGCCTTATCCGCGAAGAACCAAAACACTAGGAGAAACACCGGATGCAAGATGTAATACAACGGCAGAAGATCGGCATGATGCATGCATGATGGATGTCATGGCAAAGGTGCGATGCAATTAGGTCAGATTAAGCGGAACCGGGGTCCCGACAAATAGTTAGATGGTTCAAGTTATTTAGCTACCCCGCAAATTAATGTTGTAATAACGAGGCAAGATAAGTTACCGGTTCGCTACACAATTTTAAATGAGGCCAATATAAGGCTAGATTTGCCCGCATATGGGCCCCATATTTAATTATTAGGTGAATCGGCATAAGGCCCCCAAACCACATGATATGCATGCGAGATGACAATTAAATATGCAACAAGTTGTTATGTTATAAAATAGGGTTCGAGGAAAAGGGTCACACATTAGGGGTCTCGACGATCTTGGGGTTCCGGGGTTCGGGGTTCGACAGGGTCCAGGGTCCGGTCCCGGGGTCCAGGGTTCGACGGAACGTTCTCGGGCTCCGGGGTAGTTCTTGGCGTTCCGGGAAGCTGGACTTGGTTCGGCGTCGGGGCGCATCGGATTCTTCCGGTCGAGGTCGTTCTTGTCGTCACGAGGACCTTGTCGGGTCTGTGGTTCGGGTCGGACTTGTCGTTCGGGATGAGGTGCTTGTCGGTCTCGTGGCGATCTTGCGTCCTCCCAGTTCGGGTTCCGGATCCATGTCGGTGCACTCGGTGTTCCGGGTAGGCGAGCTTGTCGTTACGGAGATCTTGTCGGGGCCTCATGTCGGTCTTGGGTTATCATGTAGGCGTCCTCGGTGTTCCGGTGAAGGGCTAGTCGATTTGGTGCCGAGCTTGGCGGTCATCGGGTTCGGCCGATGGTCTTCGCCTCATGACAGGGCCTTGGTGTGTCCATGCGAATTTCGGAATCCCTTGGGTTCGTCTTCAACATCGACGGTCTTGAGTGCACCGAATCGGTTCAACTCATGCTACCGTCGGAAGATCTTGGTGAATCTTGCGTTGTGAACTCTTCTCGGGTCATGAGCACACAACACCCGAACTCACAGACACAAAAAACCATGTGTGCTCGCCGTTGGGCTCGATGGCGTCGACGCTAGGATTCAGGACAAGGCGATGAAGGCGAGTAGGGAGGCATGGCTCAGACGACGGCCGCGACCTTGTCAACAGCCCAGAGGAAGCAGCGCCTGTCGGGAACAAGGCGAGCCGCAAGACCTTGCAGAGGTAGCCTTGGCCGCGACTTCCGGACGTGGGCTGTGGTCGGGCTTCTTGATGGCGCAAACTCAAGCAGAGGGCGAGGCGCGTCTGGCGGCTGCTCGGGCCCGACGACGGAGGGAACGGCGGCGGCGGAGCTTGACGGGGAAGGACTCATGGCAGAGATGAAGGCGCTGAGGCGGCTCGGGCGGCGGGAGGCGGTTGGTGGCGGAGCCGGCGGGAGGCGGGTGGAGCAGGCGGAGCAGCTCTGAGGGAGGCGTGGGCGCTGTCGCGTTAGGAAGGAGGAAGGAGAGAGGAAAGGAGAGGGTGGGGTCGGCCGGGTGGGTCCCAGGGGGCGGGGCACGCGGGTGAGGGAGCCAGTGGGTGGGGTGGGCAGGCGTGCGTGCGTGTATGTTGTGTGGTGGGGCTAGGGGTGGGCTGCGTGTGTGGCTGGGTGAGTTTGGGGCGCCAGGGGTGGGGCCCAGGGTCTGCGGTTGGTGGGGAGGGAGTGGCTGTGAGAGAGGGAGAGAGAAAAGAGAGGGAGGGGAGTTGGGTGATGTGTCAGCTTGGGGTTGGTTGGGGAAATGGGGAGGGCGACGTGGCGGCCTAGGATAGGTGGGAGTGATGTGGCCAAGGGGGGTGGGTAGGATAGTGGGTAGCTATAGGATTTAGGAGCGGTGTAGTTGGACCGTTTGAAAAACTGGGGCGGTCGTTCGGGTCAATCGGCCCGTTCGACTGCCCCGCCCAAAAATAATTTAGCTTTTTATTTAATTTGCGATAACTTTTGCAAGTGGTTTTTAGACAAATAAAATATCCGGCAGCACCCGGGGTTTGGCGTTTGAATAAAGATGGGGCGTTTTTAGAAAACAAAACGGGCTTTGCGGGATAGTTTTGGCAAAAAATGCATGATGATGACGATGCAATGCACAAATTCGACGCGATTTTCTAGTAGTGGTTTTGCGGGATGCCACAATTCGACACCACTAACAATGGATCTCGCCCTCGAGATCCGCCTCATGGTACCGGAAGGAGGGTCGGAGTCTGATCCTTCACGCTTCGTGTAGATCCTCGCGACACCACTAACAAGAGGTCGTTGTCCGTGATCGTCGAGAGAACACTCCGGAAACAAAAGTTCGAAGGTAGAGGTATCAACAAATAAAGCCACCTCTAGCTTCGATGAAAAAGGGGAACCGATGCATTCTCGTCCACTTCAATGTACAAAAGCGAATAGAAAGGGTAGTCGGCATGGGGGCCAATCCATCACGCACCCAAACTATTACTCTGCATAATCAGTAGAAAAGAGTACAACCATTCTCGGAATTAGACTGAAGATCTCGACAAGCGAGGTTTGGAAACAAGGAGTGATGCATACTCTGCATCGGATCTGGCGTAGATAATGTCGTCGCGCCGGAAACACCGGAAAGCACAAACAAGGAACAAAGAATGATAACACCGTCGCCGGATTCATCAGGCAGCTTGAACACCGGATGGTAGAACACCGTTAACAGAGGAGGAAGCGAAACCCTGAAGGTACGACGGAAAACCCAACCACGAGAAATCCTGGACTCGAAGAAAAGATAAGAGAGCAGATTCAAAACACGTCGAGATAAGAGGAGAATAGCAGAGGGGTAAGGAGTAAAATCAGACCTAATCGTAACTATCCAACCGATTTTGCAAAATAGTTTTGACACTCTACTTGGCCGTTAGCTAGGTTATCCTACTTTGGACTTGTGGGTATCGCATAGCCTGAGCTCGATACCACTCTGTAACACCTAAGAATCGGACCTATGCAAGTTTTAGCAAAATTCGCCAAACCCGCATAGAAACGATTCAAAGGTGCACCAGCACTTTCGAATGGTGGAAAGCGTAATAACATTACACAACAGTCCTCGATGGGACCCAGAATAGATATATATATATGACTCAGAGAGTCAAGAATACAAATATAATATACAAAGATCCAAATCACCTTGAAACGATATAGCGTCCAGCTACGGACAAGATGCAAATGGGGCTAAGAGCCCTGAAGAATAACCAATGGCGTCCATAACCCTGCCCAGGCCAAGCCGGAAGGGTAACCCTGCTAACGGCGTCGATCTCAAAACCTGCTTAAACCAAAGGGGTGCCGACAAAGGGCAAAGGAAAAAGAAGGAGCGTCAGTACTGAGGCCAGTACACGGCGAGGCTAGAATTCGGCGGTCCTCGCCTACATAGGTATGGTGGACTGAAGCGGCAGCGGCAGCATGCACTAAACAACCTATAGAGACTCGATACAACTGGCGGTGATCAGAGAGGGGTAAGAATGACCTATCCGGATCCAACCTGAAGCTAACACCAAACAAACCCATCCTGGTGTTTCCCCCCTCGAGACCAAACGAGGAAGTCAACCGAGGAACTCACACAGTTGGCAGTTTTACTTATTCAGTTATAGTTGCGGCACTTTACTAGTCAGGTTTAGATAATCATCCTGATAAAGTAAGCAGTGGGCACTTTTAGTTAATCAATACGTTATAGTGGCAACTCTTACTAGTCAGATATAAGTAGCATGAGATAACCCATAAACCCGGCAGTGGTTGATACTTTTAATCAGCCATTCCGTTGTAGTTGCAAGATTTACTAGTCAGGTACAAAGGTCGCAAGCGACAATTCAAACAAGCAATTGTGGGCAGTATTATTTAGCCATTCCGTTATAGTGAAGCTGATTACTAGTCATTATAAAGTCAAATTTATAGCAGTAAACTTTAGTTATGCTTGTCTATGATCGAGATACTGTGCTCCAAGTCGTCCATATCCGCGGACACGGCTTTCAGAAAGTTTTACCCGGCCGGGGTGCACCAATAGCAACACACGCTCGATCAACCTCGGAAAAACCAAATCAAAACCAACGAGGCTTTCACGGTGAACAATCACAGATTCAGAAATATTTGAGGCCACCTTAAGTAGATCCCGCGAAACGGTGACTCGAGACGGGCTCAAGGTTTGGGTATCTGGTGTGAGCATCGGGAACCCGAAGTGTGGCTGGGCTTGTCGACACAGCGGAATCGTGTCCCGATCCTAAATGCAGTGTGCTCCTCGCACAATTTAAATACGAAGTAGCATGGCATAAGTACAGGATCGTAAATAAAACCTCAAACTAGTTTGTGGCCCCAAGAAATAAGATGAATCAAGCTCGCTCGGGGGTCCCATATACCTCCCGGATGTGGATAGCGATAAATCAAGGAACAGGTATCAAGTACTCGGGTCTTACGGGACACAAGTGGGCGTTGAAACCAAATATTTTCTATCACCCACCGATGCCTCGCTTATTTCAATTTTAGTTGTTAAACAGAAATTAAAGTGACGATAAGTAAAACTAGAATCATCTCCAACATCAACATGCGGCAATACATCAGCAACTGTGGCATTTAACGATACGCAACAACACTTGAGCAAGCGACTACGCGCAAGTCCAACTATCTACCAAACAACAGGTAATGGGATGTGTCCAAGGCAATATAGGGCTGCACGGTATATTCGGGCACGGAAACTAGAGCATCATAACCGAGATAGCAAAAGATCAACAGGAGGGAAGTAAATACTATAAAAGTAAGATAGGTAGAAAGGGGGAGATGCTCGCCTGAAAACATTGTCGAAGATTCAACCGAAGATCGGGGCGAAGCTCACATCAACTCAACGGCCTTATCCGCGAAGAACCAAAACACTAGTAGAAACACCGGATGCAAGATTTAATACAACGGCAGAAGATCGGCATGATGCATGCATGATGGATGTCATGGCAAAGGTGCGATGCAATTAGGTCAGATTAAGCGGAACCGGGGTCCCGACAAATAGTTAGATGGTTCAAGTTATTTAGCTACCCCGCAAATTAATGTTGTAATAACGAGGCAAGATAAGTTACCGGTTCGCTTCACAAGTTTAAATGAGGCCAATATAAGGCTAGATTTGCCCGCATATGGGCCCCATATTTAATTATTAGGTGAATCGGCATAAGGCCCCCAAACCACATGATATGCATGCGAGATGACAATTAAATATGCAACAAGTTGTTATGTTATAAAATAGGGTTCGAGGAAAAGGGTCACACATTAGGGGTCTCGACGATCTTGGGGTTCCGGGGTTCGGGGTTCGACAGGGTCCAGGGTCCGGTCCCGGGGTCCAGGGTTCGACGGAACGTTCTCGGGCTCCGGGGTAGTTCTTGGCGTTCCGGGAAGCTGGACTTGGTTCGGCGTCGGGGCGCATCGGATTCTTCCGGTCGAGGTCGTTCTTGTCGTCACGAGGACCTTGTCGGGTCTGTGGTTCGGGTCGGACTTGTCGTTCGGGATGAGGTGCTTGTCGGTCTCGTGGCGATCTTGCGTCCTCCCAGTTCGGGTTCCGGATCCATGTCGGTGCACTCGGTGTTCCGGGTAGGCGAGCTTGTCGTTACGGAGATCTTGTCGGGGCCTCATGTCGGTCTTGGGTTATCATGTAGGCGTCCTCGGTGTTCCGCGGTGAAGGGCTAGTCGATTTGGTGCCGAGCTTGGCGGTCATCGGGTTCGGCGCCGATGGTCTTCGCCTCCGCGAACAGGGCCTTGGTGTGTCCATGCCGGAATTTCTGGAATCCCAGGTTCGTCTTCAACATCGACGGTCTTGAGTGCACGAATCGGTTCAACTCATGCCAGTCGTCAGAAGATCTTGGTGAATCTTGCGTTGTGAACTCTTCTCCGGGTCATGAGCACACAACACCCGCTGAACTCACAGACACACAAAAAAAAACCATGTGTGCTCGCCGTTGGGCTCGATGGCGACAGCGCTAGGATTCTGGGACAAGGCGATGAAGGCGAGTAGGGGAGGCATGGCTCGTACGACGGCTGCGCGCGACCTTGTCAACAGCCAGAGAGGAAGCAGGCGCCCAGGTCGGGAACAAGGCGAGCCGCGCAAGACCTTGCAGAGGTAGCGAAAGGGCCGCGACTTCGGGACGCGTGGGCTGTGGTCGGGCTTCTTGATGGCGCAAACTCAAGCAGAGGCGAGGCGTCTGGCGGCTGCTCATGGGCCAGCGGCAGCGGCGGCGGCGGCAGCGGGGGCAGCGGGGAAGGACTCATGGCGGGGAGAGATGAAGGGGGAGGCGGCTCGGGCGGCGGGAGGCGGTTGGTGGCGGAGCAGCGGGAGGCAGGTGGAAGCGGCATGGCTCTGCTCGAGGAGGACGGCGTGGGGGCTGTCGCGTTAGGGAAGGAGGAGGAAGGAGAGAGGAAAGGAGAGAGGGTGGGGTCGGGTGGGTCCAGGCGGGGCACCTGGTGAGGAGCAGTGGGTGGGGTGGGCGTGCGTGCGTGTATGTTGTGGTGGGGCTAGGGTGGGCTGCGTGTGTGGTGGTGAGTTTGGGGCGCCGGTGGGGCCCAGTGCGGTTGGTGGGAGGGAGTGGCTGTGAGAGGAGAGAGAAAAGAGAGGGAGTTGGGTGATGTGTCGACTTGGGTTGGTTGGGGAAATGGGGAGGCGTGGGCCTAGGATGTGGGAGTGATGTGGCCAAGGGGGGTGGGTAGGATAGTGGGTAGCTATAGGATTTAGGAGCGGTGTAGTTGGACCGTTTGAAAAACTGGGGCGGTCGTTCGGGTCAATCGGCCCGTTCGACTGCCCCGCCCAAAAATAATTTAGCTTTTTATTTAATTTGCGATAACTTTTGCAAGTGGTTTTTAGACAAATAAAATATCCGGCAGCACCCGGGGTTTGGCGTTTGAATAAAGATGGGGCGTTTTTAGAAAACAAAACGGGCTTTGCGGGATAGTTTTGGCAAACAATGCATGATGATGACGATGCAATGCACAAATTCGACGCGATTTTCTAGTAGTGGTTTTGCGGGATGCCACACCTGCCTACCCTTACATGCTCAAGAAAAACCCACATACGATCTTTGGATGAGACGATCGCGGTGCTACGCGGCGTAATGTTCCCTAGGACATGTTTCGAAGTTGGATCTAACCATAGGGACCCATGGCTTGCGAGGTTGTATGGCGGCAGCTACATGAGCACCATCCATATGCAAGGAGCGTCAGATAAGCCATTTGTTCTTTGCTCCACGGGTTTAGAGAAGCACATGTCCTTCTATCTTGACATGTCATTTCTCTCTATGTCATCGAGGTTGGTGCAAATGCTCATGTCAGATCCGATCGATGCGGCTATTTTCCGTGTGCACTTTGGAGCATAGATGCTCGGGTCCCCCGCTGTTTGTGTTGTGTGTTCTGCCTTTCGACGTGTTGTGTTCTAGGTGTGACCGGCTGTTGTTAGGATTTTTGTCTGGTTTTCTTAAAGAAACCAAATAGTTTATTTTTTTCCTAATCAATGAATTTAGTAGCTCTACTACAAACATTCAAAAGAAACTCAACCCAGCCTTTCTCAAATCTCTTCACGTTTCGTAGCAGTTTATCTAGAATCAATGCCTAATTACTCCCCGTTTTAAAATATAAAATGTTTTGATGTCTAGATAAATGTGTTTTATAAAATGTGAAAATATATTATATTTTTAAACGGAGGGAGTAGTTTACGCTACCACATATATAGCTCCCAGCTTCATCCACGCTGCAATTACCCGCTTAAGGCGAAGCAGCTTCGACGATTTAACCTTTGGGTCGATTGACCAAGCAAACCAGAAGATAATTCTCGCGTGTGGCAAATTAAACTTTCATTTCCGCTTTATTGACCGGCTGTCAATTCGCCCATCATGCACACACACGTCACACAGGCCGCAATACAAATCCTTGTCAGCGAACAACTCTGTCAAGTCGAGTAATCTGGCCGGTTGAAAGCATTCGCTTTCTCGTGAGACTTTGTCCATCAAGCTGTCGTTGTTCAGAGGATGGTGCACGGGGCAGACTTGCTTGAATTTTTTTTAGTATATCTTCTAAAAAAGGATCGAAACCGTTGGAATTTTCCAGGGTGAGCAAAGCATATACTTTCGGGGCCGGAGAAGGCACCCGCATCGTCTTTGCAGGAAAAACACAAAAAGGCGGTCACATCTCAGCCATTTATAATGATAAGATAATGGACCCTGCATACTTCTTGTGGTTATTCCTTCAACCGGAGAAGTATAAAAGAGAAGAGTTCATGGTTAAGCAAGTAACTGATCTTAGCGCTATAGCACATGCGGGTCACTAGCTAAAAGCTGTCTGTAGTGTTAGGTTGTGTTTGGTTGGACCGTAGCTGTGGAAAATCAGCCGTAGGAAACAGTTGTTAGAAGCAGAGATTTGGTTTTGGCAATAATGCTTTTGATAGCTGTTGCTGATTTTAGGAATGAAATGTCTGAAATGCTCCAAATATAGAAGATGTTGTATAAGTGTTGATTTGAAATTAATCAGTTGTTTCTGATGGTTTTAAGAGCTGGATTACCTCAAATTGTCATTTTTAAGTTGTAAACACATTTATAAGAGAATATTTAGGTGTTTTGTTGGCTTTCTTTGGCTTTTGACTTCTGGCTTACAAGAAATTATATTGGGAACAATTATATTACATGACTTTCAAGAACAGATCGGTTAAATTGGAAATTTCTGAATCCATTCATTATATAGAAAAATGTATTTGCAAATTAGAAAAATAAAAATAAAATTCACCTATCCTAAATTCCTAAACGAGGACGAATCCTAGGCTCAACGAGGACGAATCCTAGGCTCAACGAGGAAAAGTGACGCCCAGGCGCTGACGCCTCCATTCCTCCCCGCAGCCGCGATGTCTGCTTGCGGACGCCCTGCAAGTGGTCGTCGACGAGGAGGTCTAGAATGATGGGGATGGGAGCTTGGACAGTGGAGGGGAGCTTCGATGCGACTGGCGGCGAGAAATAGAGGCGGCGAAGGGAAAGGAGAGGGCAGGAAAGGTGGCGGTGGGAAACCCTATCCCTGCCTATCCATCGCTGCAGGAGAGAAGGTCGGGGGCGACTGGGCTTGGGGTCGGGTGTCGTGGATGGGCGCGGTGGCAGGTTCCTTATTTTTTCTGAAGTCCTGAAGGGAAATTTGGTCCGTTGTAACTCGCGAAGTGCTGAAAAGCTCGGAAAGCGGCCCTTGCCCCGCTTTCGCTCGCCCGCGGTACGTTTTTCCGACCCGATTCTCGCAAGCGCTGTTCAAAATTTCCTTGTTTGTTTCGATTTCAGATTCTATGACGCAAAAGCGAAAGTGGTAACAAACGGACCCTTAGATCCATACCTTAGATCCATACGATTGTATCAGCACATGGTACAGACAAAATAACTGTTTCCAAACATTTACAAGAACAATAAGAGAATTGATTAAATATCAATCAATACAATCAAGCTAATTCTTCTAAAAAGGCCAAATCCTATGCTCCTCTAATGATATCAAGCACCAAGGTTGGATTTATTTCAGGATATCACGGGCGTTATACTTTTATTATTAAACGAGATGTGTACGTCGTGACTTTGTCAACTTCAAGATCTGCTAGCTCAATCTTTTGAAGGTGCTTGTAAGGTGTGTGTTTCCGAGAGTATGCATTGTACCATGTTCTAAAATAAAAATAGACATGTCTATACCAATCTCCAACAATTTTGAGGCACATTACAGAGTCATTAGAAAACTACTATACGTGTTGGAGATATGCTCAAGAGGCAATAATAAAGTGGTTATTATCATATCTTCATACTTATGATAAATTTTTACATACCATGCTATAATTGTATTAACAGGAAACATTAATACTTGTGTGATTTGTAAACATAAAAGAGTCCCTAGTAAAGCCTCTTGTTAAATTAGCTTGTTGGTTAATATATGATCATGGTTTCCTGATCATGAACATAGAGATGTTATTAACAACAGGGTCATATCATTAGGAGAATGATGTGATGGACATACTCCTATAGTTAAGCGTAGCATAAAGATCAAGTCATTTAATATAGTTCATTTGCTGTAAGCTTTCTGATACATAGTAACCTAATTCCTTCGACTATGAGATCATGCTTATCACCATCACCGGAAGGATGCTTTGATGACATCAAACACCACACCGTAACTGGGTGGCTATAAAGATGGCATTGAGTGTTCGGAAAGTATGGGTTGAGACACATGGATCAAGAGTGGGATTTGTCCATCCATATGACGGATAGATATACTTTGGGCCCTCTCGGTGGAATATCATCCAATTAGCTTGCAAGCATGTGACTGGATCACAAGGGATCACATATCACGGGAATGAGAAAAGAGTACTTATCGGTAACGAGGTTGAACTAGGTATGTAGAGATACCTACGATCAAAACCTTGGATAAGTAAACTATCGTGAGACAAAGGGAAATTGGTATCGTATGTAAGTGGTTCATTCGATCGCAAAGTAATCGTAGAAATATGTGGGAGCCATATGAATTTCCAGATTCCTCTATTGGTTATTGTTCGGAGAAGTGTCTCGATCATGTCCGCATAATTGTCGAATCGTAGGGAGACACACTTAAGGATTCGATGTTGTTGAGTAGTTATGGAATGATGAGTAAGAGACCGAATGTTGTTCAGAGTCTCATATGGGATCCGGGATATCACGAGGAGATCCGGAATGGTCCGGAGAATAAGATTCATATAAGGAAAGTCATGTTTCGGGGTTGGAGAATGGTTCCGGTGTTTTCATCGGGAATGTTCTAGAAGGTTCCGGAATGTCCGGCACTCCGGAGGGGAAGGGTACATGAATGTGTCATACCAAGTTGGAATGATTGCATCATGTGCTAGGTGTCATCGCTGAACAAAATAAAGGGTTTAATCAAATCCTAGTTTGAAAAGTCAAACGCCAATTTGAAAAGTCAAACGGCTATTTTGGAAGGTGGAGGGGAAGTAGGAAACCTACTTGGGGAGGAGTTCCTCCCCTCCACCGCCGGCCCACTTGGGATCCGAGTTGGGGAGGGACTCTCCTCCCCTGGCGCGCCTCCTTCCACCTATATAAGGAGGGGCAGGGCTGCCCCTCCAAGTACACAATCCCTACACCCAAAACCCTAGATCTAGGCGCCACCACCCCTCCAAGTGTTGCCGCCACCTAGGGATACTCTAGCCGCCGAATTAGGGTTTCTCCAAGCCCTAGCCGCCAGCCACACCAAGCCCCTTTGGTTCTTATAATCCGTAGATCCCCAAGGCTCTCTCATACTCCACCATACTCGCTCCGGCTTAAGGCGAAGCCCTGCGAGATCTCCCCTCTACTTCTGGTACCACGCCGTTGTGCTGCCGGAATCGCGAGGAGAGTGCTACAACCTCCGCTTTCTTTGGAACAAGGGAGAGGAAGGTCTTCATCGAGTCCGAACGTTTGACCGATCGAGCGCCGCTAACGCAGCGCCGGAAGGATCGTCTACGCGATCTTGAGATCGGCAAGTGTACGACTACATCACCCACGAGAATCTGCTCTCGTTAAACGCTTTGGAATCTTCGAGGGTGAGTTCCTCTATCGACTCGTTGCTACAATCTAGCAGATAGATCTTGGCTTGTTTGTTTGCATGTGGTAGAAATTTTTTGTTTTCCATGCTACGAACCCCTACAGTGGTATCAGAGCCGTGTCTATATGTAGATCTGTTGCACGAATAGAACACAATGGTCATTGTGGGCGTTGATGCTTTTTTGTCGATTGCTTCTTGTGTACTTTGCATCTTGCGGGATGGTGGGATGAAGCGGCCCGGGCTAACCTTACATGACATCGTTCATGAGACTTGCTCCACGCTTGACATGCAACTTGTATTGTATAAGTGGCTTTGCGGGTGCCCGTTTCTCCCAACATAGTTAAGATTCAATTTACAACGGGTGATTGACAATACTAGTATCAATGTTGTGGTTCTTGTTCGTAAGTTAGAGCGACACTTATTGAAAGCCCCAAACCACGTAAAATATGCAAAGAAAATTAGAGGCGTCTAACTTTGTTTTGCAGGGGTGTGCTATGATGTGATATGGCCATGATTGTGATTATATATGATGTATGCAATGTTCCTTATTGTAAGTTGGCAACCGGCAGGAGCCATATGGTTGTCTTTAAATTCAGTTAAGACCCGCGTGTCTATTCAAAGTAGTTGTAATAGTTGAAGCTGGTGGACGACAACCATGGAGCAGCGTCATTGACCTTGATGCAATGCCGGTGATGATGGAGATCATGTTCGTGCTTGAAGATGGAGATCGGAAGCACAAGAAGAAAGGCCATATCATATCACATATTATGAATTGCATGTGATGTTAATCCTTTATGTATCTTGTATTGCTTAGTTCACGAAGATAGCATTATAAGATGATCCCTCATGCACACAATTTCAAGTTTTAAAGTGTTCATCCTTAGTAAGCACCGTTGCTAAAGCTCGTTGTTTCGAACCACCACGTGATGATCGGGTGTGTTAGATTCTACGAGTGTATACAACGTGAGCAAGCCAGATTTGATCATGCGGAAGCTAAGGTTGATCTTGACGAGCCTAGCATGTACAGACATGGTCTCGGAACACGGATCACCGAAAGGTAAAGCATGAGTCATATAGTAGATATGATGAACATGTTGATTGTTCGCCATTAAAAGCTACATCAACTCTCGTGATGATCGGTTTTGATGTGGTGGATTTGGTTCGTGTGATCACTAAAACAATGTGAGGGATATTGTTTTGAGTGGGAGTTCAACGGCAATATGATTAAAAGTTGAACACTATTTATCATAAATTAAATCAAAGTGAATTTGCATAGTTGTTGTAGTCATTGGCATCTGTTTACCACCTTGCGCTTAGTTTTAATTGAGATGATAGAACTATAGAATTCTGGTTAGTTCTTTTAACTGGTATCGTATTGTTTTGAAGTGTTAATCTAAAGTTTAAAAGTCCTATTGCAAACTTTCAGTAAGTTCCGGTTACTCCATGAAGTTTAAATAATTGGTATTAAAAAAAGAGTGACAATTCCAAGAGTTAGTGTATGAGTATCATGTTTGTCTCCATGATTCTTGATATTCAAAGAGGTGTCTTAATATCAAGGTTATCTAGGATCTGAAAGAGTTGTTTCAGAAACCATGATGTGTGGAAGATATTGTGATATCTGAAACGAAGTTTTGGTTGCAACATGATAGAGTATAATATGGCAAAAGTTATGTTCTCATATTTGATGAGAATTTGCAAAAGGCTGGAGACACTAGTTGTCCTAAACCTCCAAAAGGTTTTGGAGAGCAACATTATACTCGTGATTCACCGTTATAAGCTAAAAGTAGCTTGATTATGGATGATTCCATGATAAGGGTGAATATTTGATGTAGGTAAAATGTTTACTACACCAAGAGATTACTAAAGAAAGGAATTTGAAAGAACACCAAACATTTGATGATGATAATCTACTTCAAAGTGCAAGTCCAAAGATATTGGTATTTAACTATACACGCTTTGGACTATGTGTCATGTAAATGGCTCCACTATTGATGTTGATAGATTCTTTCAAACAGAAAAAGAAATACTGAAAGAGAATCTCATAAATATATGGCAGAAAAGAAAAGACTAGAACTGTTCAGTTTAGGTATATAAAGGATATACGTGTTATGGCTATATTCTTTGCTTATTTAACAAAGTGGTTCTTAAGTATTTGATATTGAATTTGTTGGTATGAATCGTCATACGAAACAATAGAATTCATGAACTACAATGTCCTAAGTAAATAGCAAAAGAATATGTGATGATGTTCATCGAGAACAAATAAAGGGTTATTGTGTTGCTCGTTAAAACATCAAAGCTTGCCTTCAAGATTTATTTTATCAGGTATTATGAGAACAAAAGGGTTGTTCAAATAATTGCCGTAATCCATAAAAGATGGATGATTCACAAATCTCGTTGGAGAAATCACATCCATAAAACTAGTGCTAAAAATGTCGAAAGACAAATTGATTGAAAGATCACTTAGGAAGTGACATCGCCGTTTAAATTATATTGGAAAGAAAACATGAAGAAACTCCATGTGTATGGAATTTTGGAGTCTTTTGATTTTTGATCAAATGACGCTTGTGAAACTTTCCTAGAGATAATTAAAACTTCGTTCATAGGCCAAAAGGGAACGAATGACTAGCTTATTGGAACTTGTACATATTGTTGTACGAAGTCCATTATGTGTAGTCAAGAGCGATGGATTTCAACTTCATATGCTTTCTCCGAAAATTTGAGTGAATATATGAATATTTACTTAATAAGGATGAAGTATGAAACATTTGAAAAGTTCAAAGACTTTCAAGATGAAGTGCAAAATCATTGTAACAAGAATATAAATAGTTTATGATAAGATCATAAAGGAAGATATTTGAGTTACAAGTTTAGCATAATACCTAAGATTTAAGGAATCGTTCCGTGGATTTGCATTTCTCGAAACACCATAATAGTATGGGGCGTTTGAGATATGTAATTAAACCTTGTTTGACATGGTAAGATCAAAGGTATAATTCATAAAAACTGCCATTATATTTTAAATATTAAAAGCTTTAGAGACTACCGTTTTTCCACTGAAAAGAGCTCCATCATAATCCGTTGAAATGACACCATATAAAGTTATGGTTTGGGATAAAACCCAAGTAGTCCTTTCTTAAACATTGGTATGCTATGCATAAGAAAGATGTTTGCAACCAAAGTCGGATGAACCTGTCTTTGTATGTTATTTCGAATAACTGTTAATATTCCTCCATAACACCGGAGACAAAAGTGTTTGTCGCTTAAAACGTCAAGTTTATTTGAGAAGGAATTTGTCATGAAAAGATAAGTGGGAGGACAATAGAACTTTGATAAGGTTAAAAGAACCTTAGCTATATGTGCAAAGTTGCGCTGTGCCGAAAAGTGTTTCAGAGGCAGCAACAAAGCTCATGGCTCACGTGCCTCAAAGGTTGTGGTTACGGAGGTCAAAGTTTTTATTGAACCAAGTAGGTCGAGTAAACAATCAAATACCAAGATTTGAGGGTTGAATCATTATTTGAAAATAATGAACGTACTACATGCAAAGAAGCGATGATGGGCCCTGACTCCGTCAAATGGCTTGAAGCCATAAAATCCGTGATAGTTCCATACACAAGAAATCAAGTTTTGAACTTGAAGGACCCTCGAGAAAGGTGTAAGACCTTACTATTGTGTTTGGATCTATAAAGAAATAGACATGGATGTTGCACATCTATGAAATAGTCGACATGTTGGGAAAGAGTTCACAACAATATTCAAAGGTTGACTATGACAATATTTGATCTTTCATAGCGATATTTAGTATAGACGGATTAATGTAGCAAATACTACATATAATTTTGTTATGTGGTAATTGAATAAACAAAACAAGTTCTTCTAATAGAATTGTTACCTAGGACATGTGCATAACGCGGTCCATAGGGTTTTGTTAATTCAAAAGATGCTAAAAGCATATGCAAACTTCAATGGTTGAGGTAAGCATCGCCCGAGTTGGAATCTTCACCATGATGAAACTGTTAAAGGAGTATAAATTCGTCAGAGACGATGAAGATGCTTGCATTTGCAAGAAATTAAGTGGGAGCGCTAAGACATGTTTCTAATACATTATGTGGAAGACATATTGTTGATTAAAAATGATGTATCTTTTATTAACACATATTAAGAATTTCATCCCGATGAAAGATTTAGGCAAAACCCAAATATTTGGATCAATAGACGCTAATATGGTTGTGCCGAAAGTACATAGATGATGTATTGAATGAGTTCAATATAGAAACTACAAGAAAGGTTCTTGTCACACAGAAAGGATTGAATGAGTTCAATATTGATGATATATTAAAGTGTATTAACACTGGGTAAGTGAAACAAAGATTCAAGTATAGATTGATACTTGATGTATAAAATCACAAAAAGGTATTTATATCAATCATACTGTGATATGTACAAATCCAGATATGTCCTATGCTCTAAATGTTACGAGCATATACCAGAATGATTCATAATATGATCATTAGACAATAGTAAGGATATTCTTATGATCTTTTGGAAGAACTAAGAGTATATTATTTTGTAGAAGTGGCAAATAGTTGGTTAGTTCATTGTAAAAGTATTACATTGATACTAGTTTTGTCACAAAGTACAAATTAAGTTTATCTCAATCTAAACTAAGGGTGGCACAATATAATGGAAAGTAAGTTCCATAATGGATTTGCATGGGTTCCAAAGTTAAGACATTGTGACAGATACTTCAACAAAAGGCTAAGTATATGACTGCTATAATAACAGCTAAAGAGGGCATTTGTGTCAAGTAGTTTGTTATCAAACTAGGTGTAGTTCACAGCGGGATAATACTATGAAGATATATTGTACGACAATATTATCAACATGTTTTAAACCCAAAGAACTAAAGGTCACACCAAAGAACCAAATTTATACAAAGCCATCTCATTAGAGAATGAGTGATGCGTAGAGACGCAAAGACATGTAATTACACACGGACCTGGAAGTGTCAGATCCGGAGATCAGTTGACCACTAGCAATCGTGTACATACAACACCGGAAAGCCATAGGTGTTGAATACACGAAGGTTTGAAACTAGATTATTGACTCTAGTGCAAGTGGGAGACTGTTGGAGATATGCCCAAGAGGCAATAATAAAGTGGTTATTATCATATCTTCATACTTATGATAAATGTTTACATACCATGCTATAATTGTATTAACAGGAAACATTAATACTTGTGTGATTTGTAAACATAAAAGAGTCCCTAGTAAAGCCTCTTGTTAAACTAGCTTGTTGGTTAATATATGATCATGGTTTCCTGATCATGAACATAGAGATGTTATTAACAACAGGGTCATATCATTAGGAGAATGATGTGATGGACATACTCCTATAGTTAAGCGTAGCATAAAGATCAAGTCATTTAATATAGTTCATCTGCTATAAGCTTTCTGATACATAGTAACCTAATTCCTTCGACCATGAGATCATGCTTATCACCATCACCGGAAGGATGCTTTGATGACATCAAACACCACACCGTAACTGGGTGGCTATAAAGATGGCATTGAGTGTTCAGAAAGTATGGGTTGAGACACATGGATCAAGAGTGGGATTTGTCCATCCATATGACGGATAGATATAATTTGGGCCCTCTCGGTGGAATGTCATCCAATTAGCTTGCAAGCATGTGACTGGCTCACAAGGTATCACATATCACGGGAACGATAAAAGAGTACTTATCGGTAACGAGGTTGAACTAGGTATGTAGAGATACCGACGATCAAAACCTCGGATAAGTAAACTATCGTGAGACAAAGGGAAATTGGTATCGTATGTAAGTGGTTCATTCGATCGCAAAGTAATCATAGAAATATGTGGAAGCCATATGAATTTCCAGATTCCTCTATTGGTTATTGTTCGGAGAAGTGTCTCGATCATGTCCGCATAATTCACGAACCGTAGGGAGACACACTTAAGGATTCGATGTTGTTGAGTAGTTATGGAATGATAAGTAAGAGACCGAATGTTGTTCGGAGTCTCGGATGGGATCCGGGATATCACGAGGAGATCCGGAATGGTCCAGAGAATAAGATTCATATAAGGAAAGTCATGTTTCGGGGTTGGAGAATGGTTCCGGTGTTTTCATCGGGCATGTTCTAGAAGGTTCCGGAATGTCCGGCACTCCGGAGGGGAAGGGTACATGAATGTGTCATACCGAGTTGGAATGATTGAATCATGTTCTAGGTGTCATCGCTGAACAAAATAAAGGGTTTAATCAAATCCTAGTTTGAAAAGTCAAACGCCAATTTGAAAAGTCAAACGGCTATTTTGGAAGGTGGAGGGGAAGTAGGAAACCTACTTGGGAAGGAGTTCCTCCCCTCCACCGCCGGCCCACTTGGGATCCGAGTTGGGGAGGGACTCCCCTCCCCTGGCGCGCCTCCCTCCACCTATATAAGGAGGGGCATGGCTGCCCCTCCAAGTACACAATCCCTACACCCAAAACCTTAGCTCTAGGCGCCACCACCCCTCCAAGTGTTGCCGCCACCTAGGGATACTCTAGCCGCCGAATTAGGGTTTCTCCAATCCCTAGCCGCCAGCCACACCAAGCCCCTTTGGTGCTTATAATCCGTAGATCCCCAAGGCTCTCTCATACTCCACCATACTCGCTCCGGTTTAAGGCGAAGCCCTGCGAGATCTCCCCTCTACTTCCGGTACCACGCCGTTGTGCTGCCGGAATCGCGAGGAGAGTGCTACAACCTCCATTTTCTTTGGAACAAGGGAGATGAAGGTCTTCATCGAGTAACGATGTGACCGATCTGCGGAGCCTTAGCCGGAAGGATCGTCTACGCGATCTTGAGATCGGCAAGTGTACGACTACATCACCCACGAGAATCTGCTCTCATTAACCGCTTTGGAATCTTCGAGGGTGAGTTCCTCTATCGACTCGTTGCTATAATCTAGTAGATAGATCTTGGCTTGTTTGTTTGCATGCGGTAGAATTTTTTTGTTTTCCATGCTACGAACCCCTACAATACGACACCACTGGAGTATCAATAGTGAAAGGGGGAAAGGGATTCCCCCCTTCTCGAAAAAAGGGAGTATCAATAGTAAAAAACCAAGGATAAACAACTAAACTGCTCGTCGATAAATATGGGAAAAACAAGCGCAACACCACCAAAATGGGTGATGAAGCAAGTGAGAGCACTACCGTGAAGACACCCTCCTCATGATTACCGCGCAAGGAAGGACAAAACATATCTATCATGCTATGGTCTAAAGGATTGTGCCGGATAGCAACAGTGGAGCTAAGTGTATGACAATGGGGGTCGTCGGCCCCTCTCCCCCCTCCCCAGCAAAGCCATGAACTTCCGCCATATGTGGCCTTGAATTTTTTTTCCCATTTGTCCCCTCTCCCAATCCTCCCCAAGACTACTTTTGTCTCCAGAAGCCAACCCCCTTCCCCTAGCAAGTCAACCCAAGCTCCGCCACTGTAGGTTATACTTTAAACTTCTTAAACCAACACCAACATTTGGAATGATCGTCTCACATAGTCATAAGAAAGGTCGAGACACACTATTTGCAAGTGTCGTTGCTGCCATTGACGCCATGACCAAAAATAGAAAATGACTCGAAAAACCTACAAATTCCAACCAGTGGATCACGATGCCCCGTCCCTCCTAACTCCGCCAGACGACCAAAAGAAGGGGGTCACAATCTTTTGGTGTGGAGGATCAAAGCATGATGCGGTTAGTTTTCCAACATTACGTAATCGAAATTTTTGTCAATATTTCCATTTTAAAAAACGAAACACTATGTATTTCATATTATGAGTGTATTCCCATACTAAACGTATCGAATGCTACATGTTCAAATATCGCTTTTCTCCCATCATTTGGGGCCAAAAATGTAAAATTCATTTGACAATTTTATGATAGACTTGTTTGGTTGTCCCATGATTTGATCGTCATTTCGATTGGAAATTCTAGAGAGTAGCAACTTGGAATTCAAATACATCTACATGTTCAAAGATATTAGTTGTCTTATGTACTTACATGTTATCCTGGTATGCAAATTCTTAACATGACTCGGCATTTTACTCAATCTACGTGATTAAAAATTATCATACATGGCAACATGGATGATTATGAGTCTCACATGTTGGCCGCTTAAAAATCTTTTCTCCATCTTGATGATTTGGCATTTTAGTTAGTGTATTAATTTTCTGGTAATAGGTTTCCCATTAGTAGAACTATTCATATTAATTAAAATAGTTAAAGATACAATGTTTACTCCATATTCATCTGGAATAAGGGTGTTATATAACATGCATATTTGTAAACCATAAATCCATAAAATTAACATGCATATTACTTTGCATAAGTTTATATGAACTGATGCACAATGATTATCGTCCACCCTCGTGGTTATGGACACGCACGAGCAAGAGTTTGATATGAACCGCTTGACTTGCCTAACACAACCGCATCTAAGAGCATATCCATTCTCGTGTCCCAAATGACGTCCCAAAGGCAAATAAGACACGCCCGGGCAGAAAAACGTGTCCATCAACATATGTCCAAAGACGGTTACCGTCTGCGCGGCCCAATAGCATGTCCGACGTGTTGAGGCCATCCCCCACCATAGGGTATCGTGCTCGGCCCTGGACACAATGCATTGGCTTCGCGGCGAGTGGCGGGCCAGCCCCGTCAATGACACATCGGCTGGTCTTCGTTATTAACCCCCTTCCACCAGTGGTTAGCGCGAGTAATTGACGCGTCGGAGGCCACATCGATTCGTCCCATCGGTTCGTCTGCGTACATGCATGCATCCCATCGTCCCTACGTGACATGGCGGGAAGCGCTATTGTTAAGAGAGTAGCTAGATCTTAGGCGCATGAGAATCAGTTATGTCTAAATCGCTGATGTCATCCTAATATTTATGCTAATTCTCAGTTGCAACTCATAAGATTTGTACTAGTTCTCGGTTACAATCTAGTTGCAACTCATTAAATTCTCAGTTACACCCGAATTGCAACTCATATGTATCTTCCATTTTGCACGAATCACGAGGTAAATCAAAAGGTGAAAGAAGCGACTGAGAGTTAAGAAGTTTTCAGACCGCCTCAGAACTAGCAAATCCGTATTGTTAATGCTCACGCAACCTGATTGTGGTGTGGTGTTGCGAGGAGGACTACCACGTCTAGATGAGTACCCCCTTGGGTAACGCCGGCGACGTTGCGGCGGCCGTTAGTTTAGTTTTTTAGTTAAAATTTTGTTTAAACTTTGTAAAATATTATGAAATTCGAATGAGTGATTAAATTTCAGTTAGTTTTCGTTTTTTAAAACATTCCGGTTGGGGCACACGGTTAGGAAAATACATGCCCCAAACGCGGCAGGGCACGACTACGTCTCTCAAGCGACCAATACGGCGTTTTCTTGGACAAGTCGGTTTGGAGGACGCGACTAGATATTCTTTGACATAATTGGTTCTTTGATACTGCTGGTGTTCTCTTACATAAAACGTTTTGGCAAGCTATCGTAAGTCTACCAAATCTTATATAAAAAGGAATAGAGGAAGTAGTTTAGAAAAAATGACTCCCTCCGAAAAGAGGAAGAGAAAATGTATTGCACACACATCAGCATTCAAAAGATATTGCGAAGGATCGTGTGGAGCCGAGGGAGCACAGCTGGACCCCATGGTGTAGCAGCAACAACATCTGGAGTAGCACCATCATCCAGTGTTGATGAAGGCAAACCCCTCCACGAACACACCTAAATTGAAATACAATTACGTGGTCGGCGATTACTACTGTATTTCCCAATAGCCTGAGCACTGTCGGGATTTACACACTCACAGCCACAAATGTTTGTGCTTAAACAAGATACATCTGGCGACCAAAGAAATAACGTAAAAGAGAGGTTTGGAGTTGTGTGATTTCAACTTTTAGTTGCTTAATTTTGTTCCGGAAACATTTTGTCAGGAGGTAAAGGATCGCTTGCCGGCGCGATTTTTGGAAGAATATGCTCCATGTTCTCTCAGCTCTAAGCCTGCCAGGTTTCTTCTCTGCACAT
The DNA here is from genome assembly GCA_030063025.1 of Avena longiglumis. Lineage (NCBI taxonomy): Eukaryota > Viridiplantae > Streptophyta > Magnoliopsida > Poales > Poaceae > Avena > Avena longiglumis. The sequence continues at coordinate 102,861,066 of CP125975.1, read as the reverse complement.
AAGCAACTGAAAATCCGCAGAAAACAATATTATTTACATATACATATGAAACGATGGAATTGCACAAATGCTAGATATTTTTTCTTTAAACAAAAAATATTTTATCAATTTTAAGCATATTTTACAGAAAGTAGCGTGAATAGATCCACACTTGATCATAAATGATGTCCCTTCCTGGACATTGACCTAAGTTTGAACATAAGCACCTGATTGTTAATTTTCTAGACTGAATTTTCTTGGCTAATCTTGCCTGGTGATGGGCTTTTACATTTAAGCTCCTATGAATATGTGAGATCTTGTTGGCCTTAAAGAAGGCGTTGGCATGAATTTCTGCAACTAAAGGCCTGATTGTCCAGTGTCCTGGTGCAGTCATGATGTCGCTTGCAGCTGCAGCTGATGCCAAAACCAAGTAATCAGTATAGAAGCAAGGCTTCTGGAGTTGTAATATCTCTGCTAGCTTAGTGACAAGAACAAGGCCGAAAGCCTCGGCCTGGAGTGGTGAATAATCTGGAGGAGACAAGGCCGAGACATAAAGGTTTTTGAAGTGTTGGTTGTTCTTCGCCTGGATAAAGACGCCGATGCCTGCTGAAGTTGGCTGCATGTTTTGATCTGGATGGCAGAAGATGGGGTCACCTACAAAACAAGACGGGTTCTGAACCAAAGGTCCAGTGACATGATCCTGATGCGTGCTAGCTGTAGTTGTTGGCAGAAATGGTAGATTGAGTCTCGGATGTTCTTATAGTTGGCCAAACCATTTGATGCCCACGGCGCCGCCACGCCATTCCCATTTAATCGCGTATATGGACATCCACGGAGAAGAGCAGTGAACTGGCGGGCAGCCGCGGTCTGTTCGCTACCGCCGCTAGCCCAATACACCATGTCAATTTGTACTACTCAGAGGGCCATAGTCAAACCAACCAGCAGCTAGCGAGCAGCCTCCGACGTCCGACGAGCTCACCTTCGCTAGCTGACCTCGAGATGGCCAAGAGCATGGACATGGAACCCTTCTACGCCTTTCCAGAGGTCAAGTGGACGAGTACGCCGGCGAGCAGCCGAAACTACGCTGTCCTCGGCGTCACGCGCCGCCCGACCCGACGGGGGGAAGCCTGTCCATGGCGCCATGGAGACCCGGCATGTCGTTGCTTGATGGGCATCTAGCTCACGGCTGTCAGCCTAGAACACGATGATGGCGGCGTCGGCGAACAGGTGTGGGCCTGGCATGAACTTCCTTGTGGTTTTGAGCGGGCCGCCGACGGACTGCGTCACGCCCATGAGCCCATCCCTAGTAGGAGGGTATCAGCCACCCACACATCTTCGCCACGCCATCCTCGATGCCAAGAGCTTCCTTGTCCTGTTCGACGGCATCAATGGCGAGAACTTCACGGAGATACGCTACACGCCGCCGCGGCGGACGATGGCGGCAAGGTGACGATTACGACAGTGAAGGACCCGACCAATGATGTTGTTTGGTTCTGCGCCACCAAGGATATGGCGTCGTCGGGGCAGCACGCGACTGTCGCCATGATCATGGTCATCGTTTTGGTCGCCGAAGTGGGCCTTGCTGGTGCGGCACGGCCGATGCTGACGGAGTGGAGCAGCGGCGGGAAGGTAAAAAGTGTGGTGTACCCATCGGAGAGAAGCAACAGCCGATGCCGACAGAGCGAAGCAACAGCCGATGCTGACTGAGCAGAGCAGCTGCCGGTGGCGACGGATAGCTGGGCTCAGTTTGTCTAACTCTACGTACGTGTTCGTCGGGAGGAAGGAAGCAACAAGAAGTCCGAGTGAAATGAACGAGCTGATGTGTTGCTTACCGTTGTTTGCTGTTTGGCGGATGTTAGCGGCTGACCACGGAACTAGACAGAAATTAAGCAGGCAAAATCCTAGTTCCGTTTGATTAAGCGGTCTCAAGCGGCAAATTGATGGACGATCGTGGTCATGTCCACTTACAGGCTGAATTTGAAGTACGTGTCGGCAACAGATAGAGAGAGAACGATTTGTGTCAGGGTGCCTTAAATCCAGAGAGATGCAGATAAACAATCCTTGCAACAATTTCAGACTGACAGAAGCACGTCGTTCTGAAAAAAGGAACTTTGTTCAAACAGTCTTTGGTTCAGAGAGATGCAGATAAACGATTCTAGCAGCAGTTTCAGACTGACAGAAGCATTGCATTCTGAGAAGAAGAAAAAACTTTGCCACCCAGAAAACGTCATCAGTCTGCGACTGACGAAAAACTGCGCATTCAATTTCTACAGAAAAAGTCTTAAACCTTCGGAGGCTGTCACGCCTACTCTCCTGCATCATCATGAATGAAACAACTCACAGAAAATAAACCTCGTCTCAGAAGGTCAACGGGTCACATCATTCACAGCTCAAGCATGACCAACCTAAAAATCATTCGCACGGCAAACCGTAACCATGTCAGCATAATCCTCTCCTAACCCCTACCAACGTCGATACCGCTAAAAATTCCGACCAGAACGTCTCCTAAACTAGCATCACTCTGAGCTACTTAAGCGCCCCAGGAATGCCACCATGATCACCCACTCCACAGCCAAGCCAAAGCAAGAGCAGCATCAATCAATCACTGTAACAAACAGCCAGCTCAGGGAGGAAGGAACGAAGAAGACCGGCATGGAGAAGGAGAGGTCGCCATTGCTGGCCGTGGCGCTCCTGCTGCTGTTCGCGTTCATGGCGGGCGAGGCGGGAGCGCAGGTTTTCTGCAGGTCCCAGTTCAACCTGGCCAACGAGGCCTGCAGCCTGCGGACCTTCCCCGGCACGGCCCCGGCGGTGCCGCGGCGGCTGCTCAACGCGTCCTCGTCCGCCGCTTACGAGCTGCAGGCGGACCACGACGAGCACGGCGGCGGCGGCGACGGTAGCCATGGCAGCGACCACGGCAGCAGCGACCACCACGGGAGCGAGCACGGCCGCAGCCACCACCACGGGCACCACGGCCGCGTCGGTGGGGCGGACCCGTACGACACGGCGTGTTGCCGGCGCCTCATGGGCATCGACAACGCATGCATCTGCCAGGCCATGTCCTACCTCCCGGTCTTCATGAGCAGGGTCAAGCACGCCATCAAGCTCACGCCCGTCCCGGGCTGCGACATCTCATTTGACTGCGCCGCCGTTTACTGACGCCTCGACGCCCACTGTTGATTGGAAATTACTAGTCTTTGCTGCATTTTTTTCCGTTTCATGATGTTTTGGGCAGCCACTGCCTGGAAAAGAAAGTAACAACCAATTCTTGATTCACATGCTTGTTAGTATATTTTAAGTTTTTTCTTTACTTTCTTTGAGGTAAGGACTATAAGTTGTGTTACACAATCAGTTTGTTAGCAATTTATATGTATTTCATACTAGCAGTATTGCTGCATTTCCAATAGTTTTTTCCTCAAGCTCAATTCTGAACTGGCATTCTCTACATACTGGTGTAACTTGATCTCTTTCTAGTTATACTTCACCGTTGCCTGACCAAAGAACCAGATATTAACAATTAGTGGAAACATTTATCTTGCTTCTCTTAGATAAAGCAATAGTAATAGTATCTCAAGTTTTAGTATACTAGTAGAGAACTGACACATTTCAGTACTCTAATGCTCTGGAGTCTGGACTCAGTGAGCACTGAAATCTGACAGAGACATGTTACATCTGCAGAAACCAACGATTAAATTGCTGAAATACAAGTACTGGAAAATACAAAATCTAGTTGCATCTCGAAAGTGATCAAACAGGATCTATTGCCACAGTTTCACAGCACATCTAAATTAGATGATCATGTACATATTACATTGTACACATTAGCTGAACCTAACTCTAGGGGGGACTGTACATTTGCCGACAAAATTGGAGATGCATTTTATCTCCAGATCGCATGCTCACCCTGCCAACCATCCGAAAGATCGAAACTGAGTCCGCCTCTTTCATACCAACAACTCGGTGTAGAAGAAAACCTGGTCTTCAGAATACACCAACGTGGAGGCCTCAGAGTGTATCCAGTTCATGTTCCATCGATTCAAAGTCGAAACCAGCCCAATCAAGTTGTGCGTCCAGATCAAACATAGGATCTGAGATTGGCATCTGTAGGTGGCTGATGTCTGCTAGCCCAATATAGTCATCATCAGGCGGAGCATCTGTCGCACCGTTAAAATCTTTGACGGTGAACATATCTGCGATCCTTGAAAAATCATCCGGTGAGAGCTCATTGGTCGGGCAAACATAGTCACTGATAGGAAGCTCATTTATCTGGCCAAGGAGCACATCCACTGGAATTTCTTCATCTCGAGGCGTTGATGGGGATTGCAGTAGCAAGCTTTGATCAACAGTTTCAGGGGCTATGTCAATTGGCTCTACCTTGTGTACCTCTTGTGTTTTCTGGTCGAACGACGCAGATGAGGACACACAGGATACAGTAGCTGAACTGGATAAAGCTTCTTGTTCTGATGCAGGTGATCGAGACTTGATGGCCAACAGCTCTGCATGTACCCGCTTCCGTTCAGCCTGATATGCTTCAGCAGCCTCCTCCTCAGAGGAAAATGTGCCAATCCATTTCCGGGTCTTACTCACAGGATCACGTATCTCCGCTGCCCACTTTCCCCATGCCCTCATGCGCACACCAGGGTACTTGCTTGATGGTTCCTTCTTCTCGATACCCGTTGATTTCTTCGTGCTGCATGGCACAAGGGTGTTTCGAGATTTGAAGGCTCCAGAGCTCTTCATTGGAAATTCTACTTCTAATATCATTCTCTTTTCCTTCTTGATATTCTGTTCATCATCATCAGAGGAATCAGTGGCATCAGGATCACAGCAGGAGATGCGGACCTTACGCGAATAAGGCATCATTTTGTGCAGCAGGCCCCAGAATCCAATTAAGATCCACAGATTATTTGGTTATTCGATTTGATTAAAAATCTGCAGAGAAGACCGGTGAATGTATTAAAATATGATGATAAAAGGTTGAAATTTAGCAAATTCCAAGACGTCAAATAGCAGATGTCTACATACCAACTGAAATGGTTCGCCAAATCAGGACAGAGACTCCTGCTCTGCTTTACAGCTGAGTGTCGAAGCTCTGGAGTCAGAAACTGAGTTGTCTCAAGCTTCTGAGTGAAACTGGAGAAGAAAGAGTTATTCTCTTCTTGTGAAGACGTCCAAGAGAGACCGGTCTTCTGTTATGAAAACTTCAAGAATGTCAGGATGGAAACGGAGGAAGAATGCTGAACTTATCCACCCAAACCAAATCTGCTAGGATAAAAAAAAATAGATTAGGCCCAATCTTGTTAGGAAAGTTGTAAAAAAGGAGACAGAAGATACATATCCTTGCAGACAATTAATACTTACCAGGCTTAGTATGGTTTTGGGGATTCTTGAATTGCTATTACTTCACGTGCTGCGGAGTATGGGGCACTGGTCTAAATGTAGAAAACCAGAGTACTTCACCCCAAATCCAAATCTGAAAGCACAAACAAGAAAGCACAGGTCAACACTCATATTATAATGCAATTCTGCAATTCCAGATGAAATGACTTGGATTCTAACACTACTAGAATGTAAAACTGGCACAACTATGAGCTGCAGATATAGTTCATGACTAAATAAAGCAATGTCATGATAATGTATAGTTCATCTTTCAAATCAGTCCAATGTTGCAGTAGCATATGTATACAAAAATTTGGTAAAGGAGCAAGATTTAAGATGGTCAGTCGAAAACGAGAACAAAACTACCTACTGTTACATGTAAAAAAAGATCAATCATGATTATGTGCTATGGACCCTTCCATTATTCGAAGCTACACTCCTCACAGCTAATCCAGAAGCAAACACAGAACGGGAAGGTAACATCTTAGATGACCAGACAATTGCAGTTTATTCCCAGATACACTATTACTATGAACTATATTAAATAGAGACAGTCTCTGAAATTTTTCTACTCCCTCCGACCCATATTAGTGTAGCATATATCATCTTTTGTAAGAATAACACGTGGAACTTTGACTCTGATAAGAAATATAAGGAACTAAATCGACTCTTGTTCCATCGCTACCTCACACGGCATTGTATTTGTCAGGTGTGTTGCAACCAGAAACAGATGCGCCAGAAATTGCTGCAAGGCAAGGCATGACAATAAGTATGGACCAGGAGCGATGCTTACCGGGAGATCTTGAATCGATGATCCTGAGTTCTCGGGCCCCTCTGCCAAGATTGGAGGAGAAGGGAGCAAGAAGTGGAAGGAGCTGATGGTGATGGGAGCTCAGAACCATGGAGCAGCAGAGCAGGCGACATAAATCAAGAGCGAGCGCTGGCGATCTCTATTGCAACTCTGCAAATCATCGCACCAACACCACAAACGGACGATATTAACACGGGAACGAAAAAAAAAAGGAGATTATATGACAGGCAAAAGCAATCGGCGAGAGAAGGGGGACTGGACTGGAGTAAGAACAGAACACCTATGCGACAAAATTTCCATCTTTTCGCAGGATTAAAAGTTTCCATGTTCTTTCCTTCAATTTTTTTTAAGGAAGATTAGATCGGCAACAAAAGGAGAACGCCTGATAGAAGGGAAATAAAAGAGACCAACAAACCGATACCAAATCCCCGGTATTTCCCCGCAATTACCAAAACAGGAATGACCGTCCGTGAAAAAGACCCAAACTTTCCCCAAAAATCAGGTAAGGGGAAAGACCGATCCATGTACAAGAACATGGAGACGGTCGACAAATCGATATTGCGCGAGAAACCATTCGATCCAGCCGGTGATATGTAATACTTACAGGAACCAGGGGGATGCCACTTGGATCTCCGGAGCAGAGTGGAGAATGAACGGGAGGGGAATTGGTGGACTGGTAGCAGCTCGGGACCCGGCGGGTTTCCGCGTGGCGGAGCGGATCGGAGTGGTGCGGGGGAGTGGAGCTCTGATTTTCTTGATTTGTTCAGGAGGGGAGGGAGGGGACGGGACGGGAAGCGAGGGGGTTTAGCGAGGAGACGAGCGGAGCGGAGGGACGAAACGTGTGACGAGGTACTGCGGGCTGAGTAATTATAGGTGGGGTCCTCCGTGGATGGTCAAATTGGATGGGGAACACCGTTCGTGTACCTGGACTCTGCCTTGTGCTTAAACCGTTGTAACCAGGACTCAGTTTGCTCATCTAGTAAAAAAAAGGACTCAATTTGCTGGTTGAGATGTCCAGAGTTGGAGCATGTGTTGCCATGCTAAATAGTTTATGACTTTAGTTCAGCTAGTTTAACTGTATATTTGATAGTAGTACTATTTTAGCATATTTATGTGTCTTGATAAGATTTTGTAGTGTTTAATTATACTAGCACCTGTGTGCAGCGGTTTTTAGTGACTTGTCGTGAGTTACTAGGACACGTGTGCTAAAGCGTGCAAGTTGTATATCAATTGTATTTAGTGTTTGACTACACACCTCGTGGTTCATACCCCCTCGATGTTTACGGACGTGTCGGCATACCGATGCCAATTCGCTGGCTCTTGTGCGCCTTTCAAATTTGTCGAGGTTTGAAACGCACACGTGGAGCCGAAAATGTTGTTTTTCGCTTGGCTGGTGCTCCATGGGAAGATCCTAACTGCGGACAACTTGGCGATCTAAGGCTGGCCTCATGATCCAATATGCAAGCTTTGCATGATTCACCCTGAGACGATTCAGCACCTCCTTCTCGATTGCTCCTTCTCTTCTGTTATGAGAGAGCAAGTCTTCACATGGAATGGCATGATCGGGGTGGCTTTGCCTCCGGTAGGGAGATGCCTTAATCTTTGGTGGGAGGAAAACATTGTTGCCTTGCCAAAGGTTAAAAGGAGGAAGGCTAGTGGAGCCTTCATCTACGCCATGTGGGGGCTTGGGAGGAGCGGAATAGGTGTGTTTTTCACAACATGGCCCTACTCCCTGATGCTACGGCGGCGCTGGTCCTAGAGGAGATAATGCAAAGGGCATACGCCCACACACAAGATCCTGGAGACGTGCATGCTGCTATATAGGCGCTGTTGGCCAATAAGAAGCTTAGCTAGCTGAGTTTCCGATGTTTTGGCCTAGTGCCTTGCCTTTTGGTTTTGATTCTTGAAACTTATATACATAACAATCTTTCTAATCTATTCGGATGGCAGAACGACTACCTTTAACCTTAACATTTTTTTTACTTTGGTTGAGACTTGGATAACATGGTTGCAATCTTAAAACATACTATTGAGATCCTAGAAAGCCGCCAGGGGTGACAGTCGCTGGTCCGGAGAGGTCAGGGTGTTACACATACCCGTTGAAGATGAATGCGTCGATGTCCGAATGGAGGTGCAAACACCAGCCTTTACGTCGATTGATGGACATAGCCATTTTGATAGACTTATTAATTAGCTTCACTTTATTCTGATATGTTACCACTAGCTGGTTTTAAATTTGTTTCCGCTGGACTTGAGACTAGTCAAAACATATTGAGTAGCGTTAAAAAGCACATGTTATAGTTTAACGGTGACATCCCATGGTAGACAGCTATGTTTACCATGGAAAGGAGTATGTGCAATCTTATGGCAAACATATTTTATTGTCGCCATAACAACGATAATTGGTCGATTCGAACTTTGCCTCTATATGTGTTTGCGAACTTGAAGGCTTATTACCATGTTTTTTCGAGAAGTACTTACCCAAATTTGCTAAAACAAACGTGGCTTCCTCTCGTGTAGTTCATGACCAAGAAATAAGTAACACATACATTTCTCAGTCTATAAAACATTATCAACATTTTCATCCACAATAGCATATGTTTTCTTAGTATAGTCTGGAAATGCACCATAATTTCCCTAGAATCTTCATAGGCTTAACTTGGCATAATCTTAATATAGGCATACTACCCGGTGCCCTTTTTGCTCAATATACAAGCGCGTGTCTTACAATAGAAACCCATTCTCTAACATTAAACCGACCAAAAGAGTACGGGATGCATCATATATGCAATGGTCCAAGTTCTTTGACGTTTATGGTAACCTACTATGCATGACCTAATTAGTCAAAACACACGGATAGAGTAGCACGAGGATGCTAGCTCAGTCACCGGCATTCGCAAAGAAAAACACTACTAGCACGGTAGCACCACCGGTGCGATGTGCGGCCGTCCGTGTGCGCGAGAGAATAAGCTCTCCCCGGCGATACGTGTGACGCCTCGCGGAACCTGCGTGACCCAGTAGGGCGGTTCTTCGGCCAGTAGGGCCCACCCGGACTAGAAGCGCCCGCGGCGCCGAGATTCGTGCGTCCCCCAACGAACCGGCCGTCGAGATCCGCGCGCCGCCCGCTAGGCCGCTACTGACACTCGAAAAGCCATTTCGGCCGCTGCCTCGTGACGGGCGACACACGCCTCTCTGGCTTTCTTGGACTCCAAGTAGGCGGGGTCGCGCGCGGGGCCCTCCACTCCACCCACACTGCCGCCGATGCTCGACGCTGACAGCTCGCGCCTGCTGCCTTTTTTTTTTCAGTACCGGTCAGTGTACGCTAGTCGTCAGCTGCAAGAAACCAAGATAATTTCGTCTCAGTTTCGAAACTCGCGAATCTGGAGGGAGAAACGGATTCGCGGGCTTTTTGCTTTGAGATAGATAGACTTTGCTCCGTGGGTCAGCGCGTGCTACCGTTCAGATGTCCATGTGATCTACTCACTCCAGCATTTATTTTTTGAAACATCACTCCAGCATTATTTTTAAAAAGTCACAAAACTCTTTGTTACTGATAGATAGTTCGAGACGTGCTACCATTCAGATGTCCCTGTGATCTCCTACCTCCGGTATTTTTTTCCGGGCGCTACTACGCGTCCCACGAGGATCGGATTCTATCTTCAGAGTTTTCAGCCAACAACTTGTCCTTTCTATTTGGCTAAAATCTCGCTTTTGTTATAAAACATCTAAAATTTGCTATAAAATATTCTACTTTTGCTATATGTATAAAAAATTGTTCGCTCTAAAATAAAAACAAAAAGACTGTCTCGTCGGCCGGGAAGACTTTATAGCAAAAAAATTATGCTAATATAGTAAAACCGACTTTGGCGGAGACTAGTCGGAGACTTTTGCCAGGAGATCTCGCCGGAGACCTCTAGCAAAAAACTTCTGTTGTTGTAGCAAACCCAGAAAACATGTGTAGTAAAAATAATCAGCAACAGAAGCAAACCATCATTTCGCCGGAGATATCGTCGGAGACCTCGCCGCAAACATGGTAGCAAAAAATATGTGCTATTGTAGCATTTTGAGAAAAACAAGGTACCATAAAAAGAGATATATAGAAATCCCTAAACACGACGCTCGCTGTCAATAACACGACACCGACGGTAGCAATTGCGCCTGCCTCAGTAGAAACTCTTCCTTATATAGCAACCTCGTCGCCCATCAGTAACATTCCAACATCTCCTCGGTAGCAGCCCAACAACCTATTCTCCTCCCACGCGATGACATTAGGGTGTGGAGGCGGAGCAGAAGGGTACCCTCCCGCACGCAACTAAGGAAGGCCGGTGGCGGCGCGCTTCGATAGAGGTGCGACGGGAACGTGAGCACTAGGACGACATAGCGGTGATGGAGCACATGAGATCACTGGCGGTGCGACGACGTCATGGCAGTGACAGTGGGACGATGTTGTGGTGGCAGCGCATCAGCCGCGGGGGATGACGGTGTGGCGACGGCGCGTCGTGCGATGACCCAATATACCACTGCATGATGTAGTACACTATAGTCGTTGACATAACACCAATGAAACATTGTTCCACTAGTATTACATCCCTCGAAGTGGTACAACAAAAACATAGCAGGTCCAAGACATGACTATAGATCACAACTTGACTCTTTACAAGAGATCCAGAGAACAATCTAGGTTATAGAGAGAGAAAGCAACTTCTTACGAAGAAGAACCATAATAACAACTCATAATTATCATTGTAGGGGTTGGGTTCGTAGCATGGAAAAAATTCTACCGCATGCACACAAACAAGCCAAGATATATCTACTAGATTGTAGCAATGAGTGAACTCACCCTCGAAGATTCCAAAGCGGTTAACGAGAGCAGATTCTCGTGGGTGATGTAGTCGTACACTTGTCGATCTCAAGATCGCGTAGACGATCTTTCCGGCGCTGCGTTCTGGCAGCGCTTCCGCAGTGGTCACACGTTCGGTACTCGATGAAGACCTTCCTCTCTCTTTTTCCAGCAGGTAGCGGAGGTAGTAGTTCTCCCCTCTTGATTCCGGCAGCACGACGACGTGGTGTCAGAAGTAGAGGGAAGATCCCGCAGGGCTTCGCCTAAGCCGGTGCGAGTTATGGTGGATTAGGGTTTCTCGGAGATCTAGGGTTTAGAAGTCCGGGAGGAGGAGGAGGTGTCGGCAGCGGCTAGGGTGGCGGCGGCGGGGCTGCGGTGGCGGCGGCGGCTCGTGTGCGGGAGATGGGCTAGGGCTTGTATGCTTTGGGGCAGCCCTCCCCTTCTATTTATGAGAGGAGGGAATCCTTGGGAGGGGTGGGTTTGAATCCAAACCCAAAACCAAGTTGGATTGAGAGAAGAAATTGTTTCTTCTCCCACTAGGAAACCATTGTTCTGGTTTGACTTTTCAAACTCCCGTTTGACTTTCAATTTAGAGCTTTAATTCTCTCTTACAAATGCACACACCATGTGACCTAGGATATGATCCAATCATTCCACTTACCCATGACACATTCATGGACCATTCTCCTTCCGGACCGGTGAACCTTCTAGACCCTTCTAGAACCTCTCCGATGAAAACATCGGAAACTTTCCCAAACTTCGAAATAGGACTTTCCTTATATGAATCTTATTCTCCGGACCATTCCGGATCTCCTCGTGATATCCTGGATCCCGTCCGAGACTTCGAACAACATTCGGTATCCCTACTAACATTCCATATCTACTAAACAACATCGAATCCTTAAGTGTGTCTCCCTACGGTTCGTGAATTATGCGGACATGACCGACACTTCTCCGACCAATAACCAATAGAGGAATCTGGAAATTCATATGGCTCCCACATATTTCTACGATTACTTTGCGATCGAATGAACCACTTACATACAATACCAATTTCCCTTTGTCTCGCGATAGTTTACTTATCCGAGGTTTTGATCGTCGGTATCTCTGCATGCCTAGTTCAACCTCGTTACCGATAAGTACTCTTTTCTCGTTCACGTGATATGTGATCCCTTGTGAGCCAGTCACATGCTTGCAAGCTAATTGGATGACATTCCACCGAGAGGGCCCAGAGTATATCTATCCGTCATATGGATGGACAAATCCCACTCTTGATCCATCTACCTCAACCCATTCTTTTCGAACACTGAATGCTACCTTTATAGCCACCCAGTTACGGTGTGGTGTTTGATGTCATCAAAGCATTCTTCCAGTGATGGTGATTTAACATGATCTCATGGTCGAAGGAATTAGGTTACTATGTATCAGAAAGCTTATAGCAAACGAACTATTGAAATGACTTGATCTTAATGCTACGCTTATCTATAGGAGTATGTCCATCATACCATTCTCCTAATGATATGATCTTGTTATTAATAACATCTCAATGTTCATGATCAAGAAACCATGATCATCTATTAATCAACAAGCTAGTATTATAAAGAGGCTTTACCAGGGACTCTAATTTAGTTTACAAATCACACAAGTATTAATGTTTCCGGTTAATACTATTATAGCATGAATGTAAACATTTATCATAAACACAAAGATATAATAATAACCACTTTTATTATTGCCTCTAGGGCATATCTCCAACAATCATACTAATAGACTAGTATCTAAACTATCTGACTTGCAATTGCTACTATTGCAGTGCTATACCAAAGTAGGTTCTATGGCTAGATATGATACTCCTATATAATCGGGAACTTTGTCTTCACTTTAGTTGATGTATATGTTGACTTCCTTGACACTAGTGGAAACAGGGTTGATATGCCCAATTTGCATCACCATTCTATATCATAATTTACCCCTATTCATGGATATTTGTCTTATTATGAGGTATTACTTATGGCTTTTCATATGTTTATGCATGTTGGATGATTCCTGGAGGATGGACTACCGGAGTATGGATTCTGATGGAAAAGAAGGCATTTCGATGCAATTTCGCAAAGATCAGAAAAATACCAGAAAAATATGAAAACATATTATTTTACCAGAAGACGAAGGAAGCCAGAAGGAGGGATGAAGATGGGCCTCAGGGGGCCCACACCCCCTAGGCGTGGGCCGACCTAACCCCGCGCTTAGGGCAGGTGTGGCCCACCCGCCCGGCCTCTGACTTCGCCCCTTCGCCCATATCTTCCCTTCAAAACCCTAAGGCTCGCGGAGCGACCACAGATAAATTTCCGCCGCCTCTGGGGGGGGGGGGGGGAACACCGAGAGAGAAAGATCTCTACGGCAGACAGATTTCTGCCGGGGGAATTCCTTTCCGGAGAGGGGAGACCGTCGCCATCAACATCGTCATCAATCTAGGCTTCATCGGGATCATCATCATCATCCACACCATCATCTCCACCAGCACCATCACCAACACTCCGTCTCGCTGTAACAATTGTGTTGGATATTGCTTTAGTTCTTAGGGAAAACTTTCCTGGTGTTGATTACTATTGTAGTTGATGCTTGTGAGTGGAACCATTGGATTATTGCTTATGTTCAGATTGTTATCCATTATCATATCATCTTTGATCTTGATCCATATGATATCTTGTGAGTAGTTTGTTTAGTTCTTCAGGACATGGGAGAAGTCATGTTGTTAGTAGTGAATTTGTGATGAGTTTTTATTCAATGGTTTAGTATTTAAGTCGTGGCACTATTCTTCTAGTGGTGTCATGTGAACGTCGACTATATGATACTTCACCATTTATGGGCCTAGGGGAATGCATTGTGTATTTGGCTACTAATCGCGGGGTTGCCGGAGTGACAGAAACCTGAACCCCCGTTAGGACACCTTTGCACAAGGGCGTAGTGGGATCTCGAGTTTAAGGCTGTGGTTAGATTTATATCTTAATTATTTTCCTGTAATCACGGTACGGATGTTTTGTGGGTTTTAATCACAAGTATGTATTAGTCCTATGAAGGGCGGTATGTTAGCACAGTTCACCCACACAACACTTACAAACACTAGAGAAGAGTAGCTATTCAAGTGAAAACACTGAACACTTGTGAAATTCCCATGTGTCCCGAGAACGTTTGGTCCTTATAAGTATTTACCCGGCTTGTCCTTTGCTAAGAAAGGATTGCACTTGCTCCGCTTTGTTCGTTACTTACATTACTTGCTCTTTGTTTTGTTGCCTTGTCGAAAACCACCACTAAATATATTTGCTAAGTATTCAGATTTCCCATACCATACACTTCGCTCATACACCTTCTGCTCCTCGTTGGGATCGACACTCCTATTTATCGGAAGTACTACGATACACCCCCTATACTTATGGGTCATCAAGACTATTTTCTGGCGCCGTTGCCGGGGAGTGAAGCGCTATTGAAGAGTGGAACTGGTAAAGAAAATTTTACTGTGAGTATTGCTTTTGTTACTGCTTGTTACTTTATTTCCAATATGGATAACTGTAGGGGTTCGTAGCATGGAAAACAAAAATTTTATACCGCATGCACACAAACAAGCCAAGATCTATCTACTAGATTGTAGCAATGAGTCGATAGAAGCACTCACCCTCGAAAATTCCAAAGCGGTTAACGTGAGCAGATTCTCGTCGGTGATGTAGTCGTACACTTGCCGATCTTAAGATCGCGTAGACGATCCTTATGGCGCTGCGTTTTGGCAGTGCTTCCGCAGTCGATCACACGTTCAGTACTCGAAGAAGTCCTTCCTCTCCCTTGTTCTAGCAGGCAACGGAGGTTGTAGTTCTCCCCTCGCGATTCCGGCAGCACGACGGCGTGGTGTCGGAGGTAGAGGGAAGATCCCGCAGGGCTTTGCCTAAACCGGTGCGAGTTATGGTGGATCTAGGGTTTCCCGGAAATCTAGGTTTAGAAGGCCGGGGAGGAGGAGGAGGAGGTGTCAGCGGCGGCTAGGGCGACGGCGACGGGCCGGCGGCGGCGGCGGTGGCTTGGCAGCGGTGGCGGCACGACAAAGGTGGGAGGGCTGGCTCTTGTGTTGTTTTGGGCAGCCCCCCTCTATTTATGAGAGGGAGGGGCAGCCTTGGGAGGGGGAGAGTTTGAATCCAAACCCAAACCCAAGTTGGATAGAAGGAAGGACTCTTTCCTTCTTCCACTAGGAAACCATTGTTCCAGTTTGACTTTCAATTTAGAGGTTTAATTCCCTCTCGCAAATGCCCAAACCAAGTGACCTAGGATATGATCCAATCATTCCACTTACCCATGACACATTCATGGACCATTCCCCTTCCGGTCCAGTGAACCTTATAGACCCTTCTAGAACCTCTCCGATGAAAACATCGAAATCATTCCCTAACTCCGGAATCGGACTTTCCTTATATGAATCTTATTCTCCGGACCATTCTGGATCTCCTCGTGATATCCCGGATCCCATCCGAGACTCCATACAACATTCGGTATCCCTACTTACATTCCATATCTACTAAACAACATCGAATCCTTAAGTGTGTCTCCCTACGGTTCATGAATTATGCGGACATGACCGAGACACTTCTCCGATCAATAACCAATAGAGGAATCTGGAAATTCATATGGCTCCCACATATTTCTAAGATTACTTTGCGATCGAATGAACCAGTTACATACGATACCAATTTCCCTTTGTCTCACGATATTTTACTTATCCGAGGTTATGATCGTCGGCATCTCTTCATGCCTAGTTCAACCTCGTTACCGATAAGTACTCTTTTCTCGTTCCCGTGATATGTGATCCCTTGTGAGCCAGTCACATGCTTGCAAGCTAATTGGATGACATTCCACCGAGAGGGCCCAGAGTATATCTATCCGTCATATGGATGGACAAATCCCACTCTTGATCCATGTGCCTCAACACATACTTTCTGAACACTCAATGCCACCTTTATAGCCACCTAGTTACGGTGTGGCGTTTGATTTCATCAAAGTATCCTTCCGGTGATGGTGATTAGCATGATCTCATGGTCGAAGGAATTAGGTTACTATGTATCAGAAAGCTTATAGCAAATGAACTATTGAAATGACTTGATCTTTATGCTACTCTTATCTATAGGAGTATGTCCATCATACCATTCTGTTAATGATATGATCTCATTGTTAACAACATATCAATGTTCATGATCAGGAAACCACGATCATATATTAACCAACAAGCTAGTATTACAAAGAGGCTTTACTAGGAATCTAATTTAGTTTACAAATCACACAAGTATTAATGTTTCCGGTTAATACTGTTATAGCATGGATGTAAACATTTATCATAAATACAAAGATATAATAATAACCACTTTTATTATTGCCTCTAGGGCATATCTCCAACAATAACCCACTTGGTTCTCTGTTTAATAAAACTACTACCACTGCTAGGGTAGTAGATGAACCACCTCCTGTTGAGATAGATCCTTTTAAGATACCTACAAGTATTGTTAATCGTGTTATGGATAATTATTATTTTGGGGATGGAACTATCCATCCTGGTGATCACTTGCTTTTTATCCATGAATTATGCGGGTTGTTTAAGTGTGCAGGTATCACAACTGAACAGGTGAAGAAGAAGTTACTCTCCATATCCTTGAAAGGGAGAGCTCAAGAATGGTATAAGCTGCTGAAGAATGGACAATCCATGGAATGAGAGGAGATGTCATCTCTCTTTTACTCTAAATTTTATCCTCCTAGTGAGATTCATAAGGATAGAAATCTTATATATAACTTTTGGCCTCTTGATGGAGAAAGTATAGCTCAAGCTTGGGGGAGATTGAAGTTACTAATTCTTAAATTTCATATTCATGAACTCCCTAACAATATTATTCTCAATAACTTTTATGCTAGGCTTTCTTTTCATGATAAATATTTACTAGATGCTTCTTGTGCTGGATCATTCACACGTATGAAGGAAGAAGATAAATGGGATCTTCTAGACCGTATTCAAGAGAACACTGAAGGTTGGGAGAATGACAAAGGAAGGAAGTCAGGTATAAACTATGATTATGAATGCATTAAATCTTTTATGGGAACTGACAACTTCCGTGATATTAGTAATGAGTTTGGTCTTGATTCCCAAAGTATTGCCAACTGTTTTAAAGCCTTTGCCTCTTACATTGAAATTCCCAAGAAGAAGTGGAACAAGTACCATGCTCCTTATAAAGATGTTGTTAATCGTGCTCCAGTTAGAAGTACTCAAGTTTGTACTACTAATCATATTGTGCCTGAACCTCATGTTCAGAAATTACCTTTCCCAACTAAGGTAAAGGAGTAGTCTATGATTATTAGTGAAAATAACAAAGGTACAATGAAAACTGTGGAGCCTGGTAAGCATCTGAGTGATGAACCTGTGGTAGCCATTGTGAAAGACACTGTCACTAGAAATATAGAGGATGAGCACATTGTCTTCTGTGAAGACGCTTCTAATATTATTTCTCATCCTGGTAAGACTAGAAAAGCTAGTGTTCCTGTGCTTTCTGTTAAAATTGGTGATCATTGCTACTATGGTTTATGTGATATTGGTGCTAGTTCTAGTGCTATTCCTTATGAGCTTTACAGGGAAATTATGCATGAGATTGGTCCTTGTGAGGTTGAGGACATTGATGTGGTTATTCACCTTGCTAACAAGGAGACCATTTTCCCCATTGGTATTGTAAGAGATGTGGAGGTTCTTTGTGGTAAGATTAAATATCCTGCTGATTTCCTAGTGCTTAATTCAGCAGCTAGCAAAACTTGTCCTATCATGTTTGGTAGGCCTTTCTTGAACACTTGTGGAGCTATTATTGATTGTAAGAAGGAAAAAGTTTTAAGTAAGTTTGATGGAGATTCTTATGTGTTTAACTTTTCCAAATTTTCTAAAGCTCCTTGTGAAAATAGCTTGCCTAATAAAGATTTCATGATGGAACAACTTTCTTCTATTGATCTAGTCTATAACCTTGGACCTCTTTTTGGTGGCTGTAAGTATGCTTATTCTAATGATAACGTTGTTTCTAGTGAAAGTTATATTGTCAACTTTATTCAAAGTGATACTGAAAGTTATTTTGAGAGAGGGAAACATGGTTTTATGCATCTCAATGATGTTAAGTTTCCCCTTTTTATGTTGAAAGCTTTAAAGTTGCATCTATTTTGTATTCCTATGCTAGTGTCTTTTTGTTTCGACAATTCGTTTTCTTATGATACCCCCATCCATAGGAAGTGGGTTAGGCTTAAGTGTGTTGGTTATTTGCTCCTTGATGCTCTCTTTCACTTCAGATATATATATCCTATGTGAGCATCTTTGGAAGTTTCAAGCCTAACTTAAAGGCATTAAAGAAAAGTACTTGTTGGGAGATAACCCAAGAGTTTTGTCGTGTCTTGGAAGTTATTACCTCTGTAATAACCGCTCCTTATCCTTTTTGTTTTGGTTTTTGTGTCAAGTTCAACTACTTTTGTGAAGTAGGGGAGTTGTGAAAAGTGGCTGTCCTGGGACATATTTTTGTGCTGCATTGTAAAAATTCGCGAGGAAGCTCAGTACTTCGGATGGAGCTGCATTTTTATATGCTTGGTCTCCAAGTTGTTACCCAACTTTCATCAGTTCTGCACTTTTTTGATTTGAGCAACAAAAGGTCTTTGAAAAAAACAATCTTTACCTGCTGGACTGTTTTGACAGATTTCTGCCGTCATTTGCATTTGCCTCTCACAGAAGCTTTTTTGTTTTGATGGGTTTTCAATTGAAGTGTGTACCAAAGGTTTATTGTTTTTGCTTACACTAATTTTGTCATTGAGTTTGTGCAAGGGTTTTGTAAGAAGGAAATTCTCGGGAGAAAGAGAGAAGGAATCTGCAGAGGTCGTCTTTGAATAGGTAAAAGTGGTGAAAACAGAAGGTTCGTGAAACCCCAATATTTTTATATTTTTGATGTTTTCAATACATAAGGAAAGTTACGAGACGAAACTGAAGAGGAAACGGATCCCGGGGTGGACAAACCCACCCCAGGCGTGGGCCTAGCCTTGCCGCGCCTGAGGGGGGGGGGGTGTCTCCCCCTCGAACTCCGTCTCCGCCTTGTTTCCGTGTCAAAACCTTCCTTATGCATTGAAACCTCGTGATATATAACCCCCCGAGGTTCGTGCATCATGTTCTCATCGTGTTTTCGTTTCGATCTATTTTTGCCACGAAATCTTCTCAAGTTTAGAGCACCATGGCCTCCGCCAACGACAAAGGCAAGAATCCCGTGGAGATAGAGTTGAAAGAACAAACCACCACAGGACCAAGGGGAAGGAAACCTACTTTTGTAGGAGTGCGGATGCTTTTTCTTGTCACAAGCAGGGAATCGTATCCTTCGGTCCAGAACTCATATACTGCCCTGAGGCAACGGAAGCCCTTCGAACCACCTACGAGTTTCGTGACAAGTACCGTGCTTTGAGGATGAAGGTGGATATGCTTCAAGAGGAAAATAACAGGCTTCGTAAGATGCTGGAAGATTTCCTGACCCATGACAAAAGAACACCACCACCATCGGAGGAGTAATTTGTCATCAAGTCTGGCATCCCCTTGGCTTGTTCCAAGCTTGGGGGAGTGCCACGGTATCACCACCATTATCTTTTATATTTTATCTTTTTAGTGGATTCATATCTATGGTAGAGAGGGTTATCTTATAGTTTGGTTTGCATGTGGAAGTATCTCTCCTTTAGTTGATTATCTATGTATCCCTTGGTGTGAGTGCCTTTATTGGAATATTAATGAGAAGTCTCATCTTTTACTTTTTGCACTTCTTATTTTTAGTTTGCAATCTCTATTATATGTGTCACATCCCAAAGTTTTCCAAATTTTGAAATGTGAAAAATAAATAAACAAATTAAACAATTGTTGAAATCTAGGGTGAGAAGAAACTTTTTGATTCCAATTTGAAACATCAAAACCTATTTTGATCAAATAGAATCCTAAAGGGATTAAAAGATAAATAAATAATAAAGTTATAATAATAGTTGGAATCACTATTTTGGATCTTTTAATAAAAAGATATGGTTTTCATAAACAAAGTAGAAATAATAAATAAGGATTATTTTATAGAGCCAAATTAAATCTTGGCCAAGCAAATGAAAGAAAATATTTCTATTTGATAAAATAGAGTAAAGATTTATTTAAATAAAATAATAAGGATTTATTAATATCCAATTTTATTTAAGTAAAGGCTTTTTCCATTTTAAATAACACTAAAACTTGTTAAAGTATTTTAAATAAAATTCCAAGTGTTTTATATTTTCAAATAAAACCTACTGAAAAGATTTTTGTGGAAATTTAGAAAGTCAAATAGAGTTTTAAACATATTTGAACCCTATTTGAAATAAAGACTAAAGCCTATTTATTTATTTCTAATAAATAATAAACCCTAAAAATAATTGTTCTATTTTGGACTTTGGAATGTATTGTTAAACAAAATTAAAATATACCCAAAGTTTGGTGGTGGTTTGAATTGTTTTGGAGTTTGAATTGTTTGAATGAAAATCAAATTAGGAAATTCAAAACAGAAAAGGAAAAACATTTTGTATAAAAAATGAAGCAAGCACCTTGCCAAGGCCAGTCTGACCAGACGCATAACCCACTGCTCACCCCGCGGTGGCAGTTTTCACTCGATCACACCAAGACAAAGAATCGACAAGAGGACCCCACGCCCCTCTCTCTCTCTCTCTCTCTCTCTCTCTCTCTCTCTCTCTCTCTCTCTCTCTCTCTCTCTCTCTCGCTGTCAACCGGACCCACTGGCCACCTCATCATCGTCTCCACCTCGTCGACTGTTCCCCTCGACCTCGCCGTTTACTGCCGCGATTAAATCCTCTTGAATTCACGTTGATGGCTAGATTAAACTCACCAGTGACCACGCACACTTAAGCGCCGTGCCCTCCCTCTCTTACCCCCAAGCGCCATCTCCTCTCTGCCCCAGGCTGCAGCAATCGCGAGCTCGAACCCACTGTCCCCGACGAGCTTCTCCGGCGAAATCTCGACGACTCCGGCCACCTCTCCACTTCTTGGCATCACTACCTTGCTCCCCATCGTCAGGCGCACCTACCAGTACATCTAGCTCGCTCGCACGCGCTCTAAATCATCGGCAACGACCACACCCAAGCGCCACCGTCGTCTGCCGTTTCTCCGGCGAGTCCCCCTGGTAAGCTCAGACTGCCCCAGCACCTCCTGATGATGCTCCCATGATCCCCAGAACAGTACGCGTCTAACGCCCCTTCCCGTTTGCCTTAGGGTGACCTGCAGCTCCGTCCCCGACGACAAACCGAAGCATCTAGCGCCGCCACTGACTCCGGCGAGCAATCCACACAGCTCCGGTGCGCCCCTCGACAAGCCGACCTAACCTCGAGCTTCACCGCGACCACGTGAACACAGTGAGCAACTCCTCCCTCTCCCTCGCTTCCTGCATCATCGGCAAGCTCACCGCCAGAGCGCTCCGCCGCCTGTCGCCGTCGCAGCGCCGCCAATTTGTGGTCGAGTGGATCTGAACCGTTCGATTTAGATCGGGGCGCAGAAGCATTTACTTAACGAAGGGGTAAGGTTGAACCAGAGCCGCACGATCTCATTTAGATCCAACGATCCACATAGCGCAATCCGCACGAAGCGGTACCGTCCAATAGAATCAAGCCACGTGGACAGAGTTTGATTTAAAGAAATTATAATCTATTAGATATGCAAACTTGTAAAATTCATAACTTTAATTCTACACGTCCAAATTTTGCAAATTTTATATCAATGGATTCAGCAGAACAAGTACTTTGCAACCATGCACTTTGTTTAATGTTTTTTGTTCTGGAAAATTGGTTGAATTTGCAGAAACTTGTGTAGGCATAATTTGAATATAAAAATTATTCTAGATATATTTTTAAGGTGAAATCTTTGCAAAATGGATTGTTTTGAACCTACTGACCATAGGAGCTAACTTATGGATTTAAAAATTTATTTTGTGAAGTTAAGGGATAAATATTTGAATTAGCTCATTTCTAGTCAAATAAAAATATTGTTTATGGTTTAGAAATGATTTTTGAGTGAAACCTTTAGGAAATGATTTGATTCAAACCTTCTGACCGTAAAACACCAAGTTTTGAGATTAAGAACATATTTGATGAACCATATAAAGTTATTGCTTTGCTAAAAGATATTTTCAACAACATAAAATATCACCTTAGCATAATATTTGGTTTATGAGATAAAACCTTTTGAAAATGGTTTTACCACTTTAGTAAATGACCACTTTGAACTTTAAAATGTTTAGAGCCTAGTAGAAACCACTTTTCCAAATAAAACTATCTTTTGCATGCTTGCATGCATGACCTTGTTTTTGTTATTTTATGTGTGATAAATTGTTTGAATGTTGTTTTGAAAATGTGTTTGCTTGATTGATTTGTAGTGAAGTTAGAAGAGTGTGATATTTGCAAGATCAAGAAGTTGTAACTACCTCGGTGAACTACGCTCCTAGATACAAGCCTGGATGAGTGGTAGTGGTTGAAATAGTACGGTGGGGCCCCAAAAGCCACTCACTGGTAGTCCTTTCAGACGTCCCAACCACTACCCTCTCAACGGGACTCAGACGGCGGCGTGGTCGGCGAAGGGATCAACTACGACACAAGTGGGTATGTACGCAAGCCACCATACAAGAGTACATCAAAGCCATACCATCTAGAAAGAAAGGAATATACCAACGCCATACGGCAAGATTCAAATGACCTAGATAGATCTATATTTTAGGATAACTCCTCATACAACACACATCGAGTATCATGAAGGCAAAAAGTAATCCGAGTACGGATAAGAAGCAAATCGGCATAAGATGCCGAGAAATAAGCACATCCCAACTACAGGTCTCACGGATCCCCATTCCGGAATCTCTACACGAGCGATCGTTGCCAACATCTTCGCTTCTTCCACCCAAAGATCCGTCACGAGAAGGTACTGCTCATCTGAATCAAGAATTTATCGTGTGAGACCCTAAGGGTACTCAGCAAGTCTTAATGCCTCTAAAGGGGACACAACCTGGGGTGACGCAATTGCAGCAAAAGATAAACCCTAGCAATTCTACAGATAAACGCTAACCATCCGCCTAACCAAAGATAGACGGATGTCCGTGAATTTAAGTACAACAGTTATAATGGTAATCTCATCCGATCCATCCTCCTCCCTGCTTACCAACAAGGAAGCGGACGAACAACCCCCCCATCCGTTGGCAATTTTATTAACCATTCCATGAGTATTGCACTATTTACTAATCAAGTTACTTTGGTCAGATGATCAAGAAACTGTGCTCCAAGTCGGAAACTGTGCTCCAAGTCGTCCATATCCGCGGACACGGCTTTCAGAAAGTTTTACCCGGCCGGGGTGCACCAATAGCAACACACGCTCGATCAACCTCGGAAAAACCAAATCAAAACCCAACAAGGCTTTCACGACTGAACAATCACAAGATTCAGAAATATTTCAGGGGGCCACCCCTTTGAGTAGATCCCGCAACGGCCACCGACTCGAGACGGCTCAAGGTTTGGGTATACTGTGAACGATCGGGAACCCGAAGTGTGGCTGGGCTTGTCGACACCGCGGAATCGTGTCCCGATCCTAACAAGACGGTGTGCTCCTCGCACAAATTAAATGCGAAAGTAGCATGGCATAAGCACAGATAGTAGATAAAACCTCAAACTAGTTTGTGGCCCCAAGAAATAAGACGGAATCAAGCTCGCCTGTGGGGTCCCATATACCTCCCGGATGTGGATAGCGCGATAAATCAAGGAACAGAATCAAGTACTCGGGGTCTTACGGACACAAGTGAGCAGGAAAACCAAATAGCAGATGTTGCTCACGGTGCCACTTTCTTTAGTTATCCCGAACTACACAAAGTTAAGTTGTTTAGGTACCTCGTTATCCAACAGACACTCATACCCTACACATGTTGTCTACGACTCATGGCTCAAACAACTCCTATAGTAGTGGCTCATGGGATGGGGAAAACAAGCTTGGTGGGTTTAAAAGTAAAGGCTATGCATACTTGGGATTCAATTTAATGCAATCGCGACTCAATGATGCAAGAATAAGATAGAGGCAATAGGTACTGTATGTATGAAAGCATGTGGAAGTGCTTGCCTGGTATCTCAGTTGTAGCAAGGGACGGTGCAGGTAGTGCTCTGGTTCTCTTGATACAAACGTCATCTTCATCCGAGAAAAACCAAACAAACAAGGCCAACATGAATATAGAGCACAAGCATATGAATAAGATGCGTCAAGCAAACAATCATGCCATGATGTATGATGCACAATTTACATGGCAAATAAGGTAGCATGGCATGGTGAGGTGTGGTGGACAAGAAAATAACATTTAATTGGTTTTTAGTCACATTTCATTGCCATAACAGTTGTTGTTCGATATATATTTATATGATGCATGATGCAATTGAAGTCATGGATAGCATAAACAGAAAGGTCTCGTCGAGCTGATCAATTTAGACTCATCATTTGCTAAATTTGGATTTAGGAATTAGAAGTTATGAATTATTTAAATCCTAGTGGCAATTGTGTAATTCAAATAATCTTGGAATTTTATTTGTGCAAAAGGCAAAATGGATGGCATAGTTGAATTCCTGGCATTTTTCTGATATCCATACATATATTATTTGTCATATTTGGATTTAGTATGGAAAAGTTATTACAAATCTGAATTAGATTTGAATTTGAATTAATTTAAACTAAGTTTGAATTTTAAAACAGTGTCTGAACGTTTTCCACTTCTCCTACTCCCTACTGGGTCGCAGACAGGTGGGCCAGGGGTTTTGCGGACCCACACTCCAGTGCCTGGGAACCAGAGGGACTGCGGGTTGAGTTTGGAAAAGCTCGGGAGCCTTTTTGCAAAAACACACAGACGCAGACAAGTGGGCCGGCTGGACCGCGGTTTGGCAAAACAGAAGCTGGGGGGGTTTTCGCAAAAGGCCGGGGTGCACTGTACTTCTTCCTCTGTCTGACGAACTGAACCACGCATCCGCGACAGAGAAGAAAAAGGGGAACGCGCCGGGGCTCGATCCGGGGATCTGAGGCGCGTGTAGCGCTGCCACCGGGCTGGGGTAGGTGCTGGTGAGGGGGGCGCGCGCTAGATAGGGTGGTCGCGTCTGGGAGCTAGCAGGAACACGCTCGCCGCCGCCGCACAGAGAGCGCTCGACGAAACGAACGCCGGCGGCAGGAAGCGAGGCGGGTGGAGAGCATGTCTAGGAGGGTCGGTGGCTTACCGCGAGGCGGATGGAGGGCTTGGATCGGGGCGGGGAGCAGAGGATCAGCGTCGAGGCAGACGGCAGGCTAGGGTTCCTGGCGGCGGTAGGGCGGCTCCGGTCCTTCTCCTCCGCCTGCGTGTACGGTCGATGGGGCTGGCCTTGGTCTTCGTGCCTCCTCGATGGCGCACTTGACTTTGGATCGGTTGGACGGTGGAGGCCGAGGTGCGACGAGGAGATGGGGCAGAGGGGAGAGGCGGGCCACTGGGTGGATCTGGGGAAGGCTAGGAGGGAGGAGAGGATAAGAACGCCAGGCGAGGGGGGTTGCGTGGATGGCGTGGAGGGAGGAGGTGGGCGCCACCTTTCCTGCTCACGTCTTCTGCACGGCCAGTGCAAGGCAAGGTGGCGTGGGCACCGTGGGGGGGCTGGCAGGTGGGGTAGGCGGCAGGGGCAAGCAGGTGGACCTGGGGGCGTGGGCAGGTGAGGAAAAGAGGGGAGAGGGGGAAGGTCGGGCTAGGGCTAGGGTTAGAGGGTCCCTGGCGTGTGGGGGGTAGCTAGGCATGGAGGTGGGGTCCTCGGACGTGTGGGGAGAGGGGAGAGCAAAGGGATCATGCTAGGTAGTGGGGATGAGGAGGGGGTAGGTTGTTTGGGTTTTGTTAGAGGGAGGTGTAGATTAGGGTTTAGTTTTAGGATAGATGTAATTAGGGTTTTGGTTTAGGGTAGAAAAGAGAGAGGCATGGGGTAGTTTTAGAGGTTGCTAAGAGGGGTAAGAAAGGAGGTGGTACTACTTGGTCATGCAAGCTTCATACAAGCCTCCACAAGAACAAAGAAAGCAAAAGAGGGAGAGAGAATGAGCATATGATGATGGGGTTTTTGGGTCCATGCATGCTCCAACATAGGCCAAGCAAGAACCAAGAGAGGGGATGGTTTTAGAGGTTGAGCATGCCACATTAGCACATGTGTGTGCATGGAGCATGGTGAGGTGTAGCTAAAGGGGAAAAGAGAGGGAGAGAGCTAGGGTTTTATACTCACAAAACAAGATCAAGCCATGAAGGAGGGATCCATTTAGAAATCCAAATAAACCAAAACTGGAAAAGGTGGCACTTACATGGCCCATGCAAGATGATTAATGCCCAATGGTTATATTGTGAAAACAACATTATTTCATGTGGCTTTAATCCTTGCATTCCCAAAAAGTGGGCAAAGGCCAAGCAAAAGATGATGGGTGGATCCAACCAACAACATGAGCTAGAGATACTCAAATAAATGCCAAGCCCATATTATTGGATGGTGGAATTATAAGGTGGTGAAAGGTAAGGTGGTGGAGTCAAAAAGAGAGATGCCCCCAACTCAACTTGGGCATTTAACAATTTATTAAGAACCAAAAACAATATCAAGAGGCAACTACAATTAATCATGCACATGAGATAAGAACCAAACAAGAAAAGGTTTTATATGATGCTCAAATGCAAGGGGACATGATGACATGAGCATGATGTGATGATGATGCAACAATTATATGTTGGAAGTGGCCCATATTATTATTATAACTAGTAGCATTACAGGGGTTAGACAACTGGGATGCTACAGAAGTGAACCAACATTCTCTACTAAAAATGCAAGTGACACTATCATCCATGTCCTACTATTTTCATTACACTTAGTGGATTTTTGTAACATGTATGATAAGACTATTATATTTCTATGCTATGCTATATCCTATTAGGATATCCTTATATATCCATTAGTGAAAACATTGTAGTTGTAGTATGCTTAGCCCTGCTATATATTTGGGATGGGATACATGATATGATTATATGAAGTGTTGGAAAAATATATGTTTTATATAATAAAACAAGTACTCAATGAAACACCTGGGTGGAAAGAGGATACATAAGTTTTGAACAAGGTGGCAACAAAGGGAACCATGTTTATATGGCTATATTTTTGTATGTGCACTAGAAGAAAACAACCTAGGGACTTAGAGATTGAAAATGTTTCTCGTACAGTGGCTTCCGTGTACAGCCACATGCTAAATGGGCTCTGGCTTAGTCAACTACGTAGTGGAAGACCCATGCATTGGCATCTTCAGGTTAACTAGAATTGTGTATGGAAATATATCCCTACAATGGTGCCTGGTAGACAAGCTAGCATTGTGTATTGGGAGGACTTCTATGGAAAGACTTTGTCACATTCTCGATCTGCCGGTACTCCATTTTGGTGAGTACTTATCCAGCGGCCACTGGTGGCGTCAAGACGAGATTGTGTCATGTGGGTAAAGTGTACAACTTCTTCAGAAGATCAAATTCTAAGTACTTAGCCGTGTCCCCGGTTATGGACAATTCTGAGCAACTAAGGCCTAAAGCTATGGAAGATCTCGACATTCCAATTTCTCAAAGTAAAACTTGATGGTGACAACAAGGGATTTAAAGCACTTGGAGTTTTCCAAGGAGTTCAAAAAGATTTTCAAAAGATCAAAACTATTTTGAAAAGATAGGACAAAACTATATTGCTTTCTGCAATTGAGCCTAAACCCTACTTAGCCAAATATGCATGTAATGATAGGATCCACATATTTCTACATAGTAGTGAAACTTTCCAATACAATTCAAATGTATTAACCCTTGTATTGGACAAAACCCTTAGAAAAATAGGAGTCGTGTTTGTTCCAAAAACTTATTTACAAACAATCTTATAAACTCTTTCCTCAACCTTTTGGTTTTGAATTCTACACCTCTTCCTTTTCAACTTGTTGGACAAAGACTTCACCATGACCAATGTCTTCAACTTTAGTTCCACCAAGGACTCCAACTTAGACATCACTAAGGACTACAAGTGAGAACCAAGAGACGTTAGATTGCCTACCAACTATCTAAGACATTGAAATCATGTTAGTGTATGGATCATATTGACCTATGAGGTATGACTATACTAAGTTAATTATTTCAAGAAAATTTGTTGTTTCCTTCAACTCACGAGTTAAGCTCATAAGTTGTTAAGTGGATAGTTGCTTGTTGATTGCTTGATTGTTTGATTGAACTTGGTTGTTTTGAGTTGTGTGTTACAACTTCCTTAGGTCTATCTGCCATTACTCATCCCTATCAACCAACAGATGCCTCCCCGTCGTGCCAACCCCAACCAAAACAACAACATCACTCCTGAGATGCAGCAGATGATGAGAACTCAGACACAGCTGATGCAGATGATGACCACGTACATAAAGAATCAGAACAACAACAACAACAACAACAATAACAACAACAAAAACAATCAGAATAATCCTCCAGCACATGATATGCTCACCAGGTTTCTGAAACTAAGGCCTGCAAGGTTCTCTGGAACAACTGATCCAATGGAAGCCAATGATTGGTTACGTTCGGTGAATAAGGACTTAGTGACTGTTGGCTGCACCGACGAAGAAAAAGTTAGGTTTGCAGCATTTCTGCTTGAAGGACCAGCAGCAACATGGTGGGACAACTTACAGATCACCACTCCCCATGAAGATGTGACTTGGGCTATTTTTGAGGATGGTTTCCGTACAGATCACATCTCATCTGGAGTGATGCACTTGAAGAAAAAGGAATTCCACAATATGAAACAGCGTCATCTTAGTGTGGCTGAGTACATTGAAGAATTCAACAATCTGGCATGCTATGCACCGGATGAAGTTGATACAGATGCTAAGAGAAAGGAGAAATTTCTTGAAGGACTTAATGATGAGTTGAACCTGCAGCTAGCTGTTGCCTATGTCCCAACTTATCAATCACTCTGTGACAAAGCCACCATCTTGGAGATGAATCAAGTTGAGAACAGAAAGAGGAAGCATAAACTCAAGTATCACTCAGGATCATCACAAAAGAAGCGTTCATTCAAAAAGAGCAATGAAGATTCTGAACCACATCAGTATCACCACAACAACAATGGAAGTGGTAATAATGGAAATGATACTGACAATGGAGATGACCTTGGTCAGAACCAACATGACACTTTCAGGAAGAAAGACATTAGCCAGTTGCAGTGCTATAATTGCAAGGAACTTGGACACTATGCATCAGACTGTCCTGAGAAGAAAATAAAAAGGATGCTAGAAGAGCCAATGGAAATGACTCCAAAGTGACCCAGAAAGGACATGTGAACCACATTGACATGGATGGGAACTTTGAAGAGATAGAAGAAGTGGATGTCAGGAATTAAATAACTCAGTTGAGTCAAATAAGGATTCCTTGTCTGGATATTAAGTGTTGAACCCATAGTCAAGTGAACCATCAATGTAAACCCTATGAGACTGTCTTTTAAGGGTGGTAGTACCCTAGTTACCTTGAATCCAACTTGTAACCCTAGCCTTCCCAAATCTCGGGACGAGATTTCTTTTAAGGGTGGTAGCCTGTCACATCCCAAAATTTTCCAAATTTTGAAATGTGAAAAATAAATAAACAAATTAAACAATTGTTAAAATTTAGGGTGAGAATAAACTTTTTGATTCCAATTTGAAACATCAAAACCTATTTTGATCAAATAGAATCCTAAAGGGATTTAAAAAGATAAATAAATAATAAAGTTATAATAATAGTTGGAATCACTATTTTTGGATCTTTTAATAAAAAGATATGGTTTTCATAAACAAAGTAGAAATAATAAATAAGGATTATTTTATAGAGCCAAATTAAATCTTGGCCAAGCAAATGAAAGAAAATATTTCTATTTGATAAAATAGAGTAAAGGTTTATTTAAATAAAATAATAAGGATTTATTAATATCCAATTTTATTTAAGTAAAGGCTTTTTCCATTTTAAATAAACACTAAAACTTGTTAAAGTATTTTAAATAAAATTCCAAGTGTTTTATATTTTCAAATAAAACCTACTGAAAAGATTTTTGTGGAAATTTAGAAAGTCAAATAGAGTTTTAAACATATTTGAACCCTATTTGAAATAAAGACTAAAGCCTATTTATTTATTTCTAATAAATAATAAACCCTAAAAATAATTGTTCTATTTTGGACTTTGGAATGTATTGTTAAACAGAATTAAAATATACCCAAAGTTTGGTGGTGGTTTGAATTGTTTTGGAGTTTGAATTGTTTGAATGAAAATCAAATCAGGAAATTCAAAATAGAAAAGGAAAAACATTTTGTATAAAAAAATGAAACGAAGCAGCCCACTGCCAAGGCCCAGTCCAGCCCAGGAACGCATCCCATCTGCTCACCCCGCAGTGAACCGTTTTTCACTTAGTATCACACCCGCACAGCAACTGACAACAGGACCCCACGCTGCATCTCTCTCTCTCTGCTGTTAACGGGACCCACTGGCCACCTCATCATCGTCTCCACCACGTCGACTGTTCCCCTCGACCTCGTCGTTTACTGCCGCGATTAAATCCTCTTGAATTCGCGTTGATGGCTAGATTAAACTCACAAGTGACCACACACACTTAAGCGCCGTGCCCTCCCCTCTCTTTTCCCCCAAGCGCCATCTCCTCTCTGCCCCCAGGCTGCAGCAATCGCGAGCACGAACCCACTGTCCCCGACGAGCTTCTCCGGCGAAATCTCGACGACTCCGGCCACCTCTCCACTCCCTGGCATCACTACCTTGCTCCCCATCGTCAGGCGCACCTACCAGTACATCTAGCTCGCTCGCGCGCGCTCCAAATCGTTGACAATGACCACACCCGAGTGCCACCGTCGTCTGCCGTTTCTCCGGCGAGTCCCCCTGGTAAGCTCAGACTTCCCCAACACCTCCTGATGATGCTCCCATGATCCCCAGAATAGTACACGTCTAATGCCCCCTCCCGTTTGCCTTAGGGTGACCTGCAGCTCCGTCCCCGATGACGAACCGAAGCATCTGGCGCCGCCACTGACTCCGCCGAGCAATCCACGCAGCTCCGGTGTGCCCCTCGACAAGCCGACCTCACCTTGAGCTTCACCGTGACCACGCGAACACGGTGAGATACTCCTCCCTCTCCCTCGCTTCCTGCATCATCGGCAAGCTCACCGCCAGTGCGCTCCACCGCCTATCACCGTCGCAGCGCCGACACTTTGTGGTCGAGTGGATCTGAACCGTTCGATTTAGATCAGACGCGTAGAAAAAGACGACTTAACGAAGGGGTAAGGTTGAAATAGAGCCGCACGATCTCATTTAGATCCAACGATCCACAAAGCGCAATCCGCACGAAGAGGTACCGTCCAATAGAATCAAGCCACGTGGACAGAGTTTGATTTAAAGAAATTAGAATCTATTAGATATGCAAACTTGTAAAATTCATAACTTTAATTCTACACGTCCAAATTTTGCAAATTTTATATCAATGGATTCAGCAGAACAAGTACTTTGCAACCATGCACTTTGTTTAATGTTTTTTGTTCTAGAAAATTGGTTGAATTTGCAGAAACTTGTGTAGGCATAATTTGAATATAAAAATTATTCTAGATATATTTTTAAGGTGAAATCTTTGAAAAATGGATTGTTTTGAACCTACTGACCATAGGATCTCACTTATGGATTTAAAAATTTATTTTGTGAAGTTAAGGGATAAATATTTGAATTAGCTCATTTCTAGTCAAATAAAAATATTGTTTATGGTTTAGAAATGATTTTTGAGTGAAACCTTTGGGAAATGATTTGATTCAAACCTTCTGACCGTAAAACACCAAGTATTGAGATTAAGAACATATTTGATGAACCATATAAAGTTATTGCTTTGCTAAAAGATATTTTCAACAACATAAAATATCACCTTAGCATAATATTTGGTTTATGAGATAAAACCTTTTGCAAATGGTTTTACCACTTTAGTAAATGACCACTTTGAACTTTAAAATGTTTAGAGCCTAGTAGAAACCACTTTTCCAAATAAAACTATCTTTTGCATGCTTGCATGCATGACCTTGTTTTTGTTATTTTATGTGTGATAAATTGTTTGAATGTTGTTTTGAAAATGTGTTTGCTTGATTGATTTGTAGTGAAGTTAGAAGAGTGTGATATTTGCAAGATCAAGAAGTGAACCAACATTCTCTACTAAAAAGGCAAGTGACACTATCATCCATGTCCTACTATTTTCATTACACTTAGTGGATTTTTGTAACATGTATGATAAGACTATTATATTTCTATGCTATGCTATATCCTATTAGGATATCCTTATATATCCATTAGTGAAAACATTGTAGTTGTAATATGCTTAGCCCTGCTATATATTTGGGATGGGATACATGATATGATTATATGAAGTGTTGGAAAAATATATGTTTTATATAATAAAACAAGTACTCAACGAACCACCTGGGTGGAAATAGGATACACAAGTTTTGGACAAGGTGGCAACAAAGGGAACCATGTTTATATGGCTATCTTTTTGTATGTGCACTAGAAGAAAACCACCCAGGGACTTAGAGATTGAAAATGTTTCTCGTACAGTGGCTTCCGTGTACAGCCACATGCTAAATGGGCTCTGGCTTAGTCAACTACATAGTGGAAGACCCATGCATTGGCATCTTCAGGTTAACTAGAATTGTGTATGGAAATATATCTCTACATTGGTGCCTGGTAGACAAGCTAGCATTGTGTATTGGGAGGACTTCTATGGAAAGACTTTGTCACATTCTCGATCTACCGATACTCCATTTTGGTGAGTACTTATCCAGCGGCCACTGGTGGCGTCAAGACGAGATTGTGTCATGTGGGTAAACTGTACAACTTCTGTAGAAGATCAAATTCTAAGTACTTAGCCTTGTACCCGGTTATGGACAATTTTGAGCAACTACGGCCTGAAGCTATGGAAGATCTCGACATTCCAATTTCTCAAATTAAAAATTGATGGTGACAACAAGGGAGTTGAAGCACTTGGAGTTTTCCAAGGAGTTCAGAAAGATTTTCAAAAGATCAAAACTATTTTGAAAAGATAGGAAAAAACTATATTGCTTTCTGCAAATGAGCCTAAACCCTACTTAGCCAAATATGCATGTAATGATAGGATCCACATATTTCTACATAGTAGTGAAACTTGCCAATACAATTAAAATGTATTAACCCTTGTGGCCGCAACTTATTATGTTGCAGGTTTGTTTGATATTAGTGAAGTGTGTTGAATAGTATTACAAGTCTACAACCAACATGATTGCCTGTGGCACTTTGAAGATGAAGGACCCCATGCTATTGTTATATTCTGCTGCATTGTAATGAGATAGCCAAATGAGCTATGTAAGATGTAATAATTTATTTTTTTCCTGGTTATAAAGTTATATTATGACCTTTGTATCTTGATATTACATCTGAACTGTGGATGCTAGCTATTGATCCAGGGACTAGCATTGTAAACACAGGGATCTCTACATTATTAAAGGTTGGGACCTCTTACAATATGATGGATCTTGTTGTTCAGTATTGGCACCACTTTGGGATCATCAAGTGGATCTAAATTGGTTTTGGCAAACCGAGTTCTGGTCAGTGGCATTAGTTTGAAAGAGAAAGAAAGAAATAAAAAGCTTACAGGTATTTGGTATCATTTGTTTTCTTTCTTGCTGGCTCATAAGCTTAGTATTATTTATTTAATATTCTTTTTGTGTCTTCAAGGAAGATTGCATGTTTGGCTTTATTACTTGTATGTTTGCTTGTTTCTTTCAACTCTCTTGCTTGCTACCCAGCCTTGCTAGCCAAAAACCCGTTTTGAGAGGGCATACTT
Organism: Avena longiglumis; assembly: GCA_030063025.1. Classification (NCBI taxonomy): domain Eukaryota; kingdom Viridiplantae; phylum Streptophyta; class Magnoliopsida; order Poales; family Poaceae; genus Avena; species Avena longiglumis. The sequence continues at coordinate 102,827,080 of CP125975.1, read as the reverse complement.
CTCATGTTTCCAAAACCCTTTAAACCAAAACTTTTGCCACTTGTGTCCACCATATCTACCTAGTAGCTTTTGCTATTCCAAGCAAATTCTCAAGCTTCATCTACCTTTTGAATTAAAAAGTATTTTGTTATGTGAAAACTAGTTAGTAAAGATCTCACGAACTTGATGGCACACTTTATTACTTGCCCCTAATAGACTTGAACCATTGTGAACATTTAAGTTGTATATGCTTGCATCTATACGTTGGAATTAGCAGAACCGTGCTATCACGAGGAACGTTTTCAACATTGCACTTGTACTCTGTACACATTTGATATCGTGCTCTTTTGTCTATGGATGTCAACGGTGTGAAATAAAGAGGGAACTTGTAAGTCCATGGAGTTTGTATTCCGTGTTAGAGAAACGCCTGAGCCGCTAGCCTAAGCCATGCTTAATCATGGTGGAAACTTGCAGCATCACCATAGTGAGTCATCTATGAAGCATTCTCAATAAAAAGCTATACACATGGTAAATAAAAATATTGCTGAGATGCTCATTGTCTACTTGCCTTTCATTTTGGTTATGGGAAAGATCCTGTACCATGTGCAAGGGGTACCCCGTTGGCGGTTCTCAATGATATGCAAATACTTACAATGACAAGAACTTACCTGGACCCAAAGTTGAGTATGCATGAGGAGTGGCCCTCATATTCAAGGGACATGAGATTGCCAACTTATATTTCGTCAAGCATATACTCCATCTTTGTTCACTTTAACCTTAATCATCTCAAGATGCTTATGATAGGGGCAATGAGGGCTCAAATATAGTAAGTACCATAATATTTTGGAAGCTCTTTATGACTTGTAATCCCTGCTACCCTCTAAGAAGGGACCTTTCTCCCACTTCCAAGTTGATTCAGTAAACCTACTTCCTCTCTATCTCCATCAAGCTTTTGAGTTGTTGTGTTTCAAGCATTCATATGGTGATTTATTCAATCATGTTCTTCATTTTCCTTGTTTGCACAAACTCTTATATATTGAGTATTACTTTGAAAGCCTTCATTTGTGAAAAACCTTTTTGAGCAAAGAGTGCTCCTGTTTTGAAACTTCTACAAAAAGCTTTTATGAAACTAATTGTGGCATCCCGCAAAACCACCACTAGAAAATCGCGTTGAATTTGTGCATTGCATCGTCATCATCATGCATTGTTTGCATAAAACTATTTCGCAAAGCCCGTTTTTTTTTCTAAAACGCCCCACCTTTGTTCTAATGCAAACCCCGGGTCTCCGGATTATTTTGTTTTGTTGCTATCGGGTTGCAAACGGTCCAATTAAATTAAATAAAATATCAAGTTATTTTAGCGGGGGCAGTCGAACGGGCCGTTTCGACCCGAACGACCACCCCAGAAAATTAGAATCGGTCCCTCCCTAAAACCTTTTCTACCTACACCTAACCTACCCACCAACCAGCCACCTCACCTCAGCCTATCCCCATCCGCCACCTCACCTTCTCTCCTCCCTCCAGCCAATCGGCTGCTGCCACCTAGGCCAACCCACTCCCCTTTTCCCTCCTCTCTCTCTCCCTCTCTCCTCCCCACCGAGCCAGCTCACCGCGCGGGCCCCACCCCCAGCCCCTCTCTGCGTTCACACAACCGCCAGCCCCCCGCTCCCCCGGTCCACCCCCTGCCCGCGGGCCCGCCTGGTCCCACCCCGCACACGCCGCCCCCTCCCCTGTTTCTCTTCCTCCTCCATCCCTCCCGCGTCCTCCTCTCACCTCTGCCGCCTCCGCCTCCCTCCATCAGCCCCCGCCGCGCCCTCCAACGCCCGCCCATGAAGCCGCGCCTTCCTCCGACGTCCGCCATGCCGGGCGCCGCCTCCCAGCGTCGGCCCGAGCCCGCTGCCCAAGCACCGCCGCGCCACGGGCTCCCCTCTCCTCCCGTTCGCGTCAGTCGCCAGCGTCGCCCCGCGCCCGCGCGTCGCACTGGCCGGCGACCCCGCGTCGGCCTCACCTTGCAGAGAGCCGTCACCGGGCCCGTCGTCCAGCACGCCGCGGCCGCGATGTCCCCCGCCTCTCCGGCCCACGCCAGCGTTGCCGGGCTCCATCTCCGAGCGCGTTCCCCCTCTCGCCGGTCTCCCCCATCCCGCAAGGCCGCTCCGCACCTTCCTCCCCTCCGGTTGCCGTTCCCGTCGCCGCCACCTCTCCGCCACCACCACCGCAGCCGCTGCCTCGTCACCGGACCTCGCCGCCGCTGCTGGCGCCGCCGCGGACGCTGGCTGCCGACCTGCCTCCTCGCTGCGACGAGCCGCCCCGACCTCCACCGCCCACGCCCTGTCTTCCGGCCGCCCGCGCGACCGCCTCGCCGGCACACGGCCTGGCCGGCCCGACTGCGTCGCCCTGGAACCCCGAGCCCGACCGGCACCGCGCCCGCACCCGTGCCCCTCCTCTCTGACAGTCGCCCCTCGCTGCGGTCTGCACCGTCCCGAGCTGCTCGTGGGCCCGCTGCCGTTCTCAGGACCACCTCGACAGCTGCTGGTTACCATGTTCTATGAGCTCAAGGTGACATGTTGGTGCTAAAGGACCTCTTCAAGAGCTACCCGACGTTGTGCCGATGTGGTGGGTATTACATCGACTATGCGCCGCATGGCAAGATCTTCGGAACAATCTCAACCTTGACCGATGGAGTGCAACAACAAGGTAGAACCCCGAAGACGGAATCCGAACCTGTCGGAACGACAAGTTCTGCTACCAACACGCCAAGTTCTCCCTCCCGAACCCCGAAGACCGGACCCGGCCCGACAAGTTCTTCCGCTCGGATACGAGGACACCGAGACGCTGGACCCTCAAGTTCTCCTTCACGACGCGACAAGTACTTCATCCCGAACGACAAGTCCGACCCGAACCACAGACCCGACAAGGTCCTCGTGACGACAAGAACGACCTCGTCCCGGAAGAACCCAATGCGCCCCGACGCCGAACCAAGTACTCCCTCGTGAACGCCAAGGTCTACCTCACGGACACCGAGAACTTCCCCCTGAACGCCACGATCGTCGACATGACCGAGACCCCGATGCGACAAGACCTAACCCGGAGTCCGAGAACGACCCGTCGAACCCTGGACCCTGAGACCGACCCCGAACCCTGGAACCCCAAGATCGCCGAGACCCCTAATGTGTGAACCCCTTTCCGCCAACCCTATTTTATAAATGAAATATAACATTGTCGCATATTAAATTGTCATCTCGCATGCATATCTGTGGTTTGGGGGCCTTATGCCGATTCACCTAATAATTAAATATGGGGCCCATATGCGGGCAAATCTAGTCTCATATTGGCCTCATTTAAACTTGTGTAGCGAACCAGTACTATCGTTTGCCATGTTAAACAGCATTTAATTTGCGGGGTAGACAAATAACTTGAACCACCTAATTAATGTCGGGACCCCGGTTCCGCTTAATATGACCTAATTGCATCGCACCCTTTGCCATGTCATACATCATGCATGCATCATGCCGATCTTCTGCCGTTGTATTAAATATTGCATCCGGTGTTTATTCTAGTGTTTTGCTTCTTCGCGGATAAGGCCGTTGAGTTGACGTGAGCTTCGCCCCGATCTTCGGATGAACCCTTCGGCAATGTTTTCAGGCGAGCATCTCCCCCTTTCTACCTATCTTACTTTTATAGTATTTACTTCCCTCCTGTTGATCTTTGCTATCTGTGTTGCGATGCTCTAGTTTCGTACCCGTGATATCCCTTGCAGCCATATATAGCCCTGGACACATCCTATTACCTGTTGTTTGGTAGATAGTTGGGCCCGCGTGTCGTAGTCGCTTGCTCAAGTGTTTGTGTGTCGACCAGTACCACGATTGTTGGAGGAATTGCCGCATGTTGACGTTGGAGATGATCATGTCTTTAATTATTGTTCACTTTAATTCCTGTTTAACAACTAAAATTGAATTAAGCAGAGGCATCGGTGGGTGATAGGTAAGATTTGGTTTCCGACCGCCCACTTGTGTCCCGTAGGACCCGAGTTCTTGACACCTGTTCCGAGATCGAGCGCGCTAACCACAGGTGGGGAGATATGGGCCCCCCATTGATAATTACCTGATTTCAAAGTATTGTACTGGGGGCCACAACTAGTTTGAGGTTTTATTTACTATCCTGTACTTATGCCATGTTTACCGCTTTATTTACGTTTGTGCGAGGAGCACACTTATCTGTTAGGATCGGGACACGTTTTGGCGGTGTCGGCGGTCCCGTTTGGGGGCATCTTGCTCACCTTGCCCACCCAAACCCCGAGTCCGTCTCGAGACCGGCCGACTCCGTTATGGTGTCGACTCGGTGGTGGCCCCATGTACTTGCTTTGGGTGCAGGAACGCGTCATGACTTAGGCCCGCCGACATACCGATGGGTGTATGTTAGCGATCGGCAAAAGGGTCGAAGTGCCTGTGGATACTTTGGTGCACCCCTGCAGGGTTAAATCTTTTCGAGAAGCCGTGTCCGCGGTTATGGACGACTTGGAGCACAGTGCTTGATCATAGACAACTATAACTAAAGTTTATTGTTTCCAATTGACTTGTTTCCGATATGATTAGTAATCAGCTTCACTACAACGGAATGGCTAAGTAAAAATACCAACAACTGCTGGGTTTTGTGGTTATCTCATGATCATTGTACCTGACTAGTAAGTGCTGCCACTATAACGAAATGGTTAACTAAAGGTGCCCACTGCTTATTTTTATCAGGACGATTATCTAAACCTGACTAGTAAAGTGCCGCAACTATAACCGAATAAGTAAAACTGCCAACCGTGTGAGTTCCTCGGTTGACTTCCTCGTTTGGTCTCGAGGGGGAAACGCCAGGATGGGTTTGTTTGATGATAGTATCAGGTTGGATCCGAATAGGTCTTTCTCACCCCTCTCTGATAGCCGCCAGTTGTATTGAGTCTCTATAGGTTGTTTAGTGCATCTTTGCCGCTTTCGATCCACCATACCTATGTAGGCGAGGACCGCCAATTCTAGCCTCGCCGTGTCTTGGCCTCGATCGACGCTCCTCTTTTTCCTTTGCCCTTTGTCGGCACCCTTTTGTTTAAGCGGTTTTGAGATCGACGCCGTTAGCAGGGTTACCCTTCCGGCTTGGCAAGGTGGTTATGGACGCGTTGGTTATTCTTCGTGGCTCTTAGCCCCATTTGCATCTTGTCCGTAGTCGGACGCCCATCGCTTTTCAAGGTGATTTGGATCTTTGTACCATAAATTTGTATTCTTGACTCTTTGAGTCATTGTTGTATATAATCTGCTCGTGGGTCCCATCGAGGACTGTGTAATGTTATTACTTGGTTTTCCACCCGCGAAAAGTGCTGGTGGGCACCTTGAATCGTTTCTATGCGGGTTTGGCGAGATTTGCTAAAACTTGCATAGGGCCGATTCTAGAGGTGTTACAGAGTGGTATCAGAGCCCAGCAGTTGCGATACCCCACAAGTCCAGCCTGTAGGATAACCTAGCTAACGGCCGAAGTAGAGTGTAAAAATTATTTTGCAAAATCGGTTGGATAGTTCTGGTTAGGTCTGATTTTACTCCTTACCCTCTGCTATTCTCCTCTTATCTCGACGTGTTTTGAATCCGCTCTCTTCTCTCTTCGAGTCCAGGATTTCTCGTGGTGGGTTTTCCGTCGTACCTTCAGGGTTTCGCTTCCTCCTCTATCAACGGTGTTCTATTATCCGGTGTTCAAGCTGCCTGAGGAATCCGTCTACTGTGGTACCATTCTTTGTTCCTTGTTTGTGCCTTCCGGTGTTTTCCGACGCGACGACATCCTCTACGCCAGATCCGATGCAGAGTCTGCATCACTCCTTTGATCCGAACCTCGCTTGTCGAGATCTTCAGTCTGAATCGTGAGGGTTGGTTGCATAATCTGTCTATTCGTGCACAGAGTAATGCTTTGAGTGCGGGATGGAGTCGCGACCATACCACTACTCTTCTCATTCGCTTGTGTACATTGGATGGTGGGTCGATGCAATTTTACTCCTTCCATGGAAGCTAGAGGTGGCCTTACCTTTAACCCGTCCGTTGTTTATCCGGAGTGTTGTGACGGGATCAACGACCCCTTGTTAGTGGTGTCGCGAAGATCTACACGAAGCAAAAAGACGCAGATCGCCGACCTTCCTTCCGGTACCATGAGGCGGATCTCGAGGGCGAGATCCATTGTTAGTGGTGTCGAATTGTGGCATCCTGCAAAACCACTACTAGAAAATCGCGTTGAATTTGTGCATTGCATCGTCATCATCATGCATTGTTTGCATAAAACTATTTCAAAAGCCCGCTTTTGTTTTCTAAACGCCCCACCTTTGTTCTAATGCAAACCCGGGTCTCCGGATTATTTTGTTTGTTGCTATCGGGTTGCAAGCGGTCCAATTAAATTAAAAAATATCAAGTTATTTTAGCGGGCGATCGAAGGCCGTTTAGGCCGAACGACCACCCCAGAAAACTAGAATCGGTCCCTCCTAAAACCTTTTCTACCTACACCTAACCTACCCACCAACCAGCCACCACCTCGGCCTATCCCCATCGCCACCTCACCTTCTCTCCTCCTCCACCAATCGGCTGCCACCTAGGCCAACCCACTCCCCTTTTTCCCTCCTCTCTCTCCCTCTCTCCTCCCCACCGAGCCAGCTCACCGCTGGCCCCACCCCAGCCCTCTCTCGTTCACAACGCCACCCCGCTCCCCCGGTCCACCCCCTGCCCGCGGGCCCGCCTGGTCCCACCCCGCACACGCCGCCCCCTCCCCTGTTTCTCTTCCTCCTCCATCCCTCCCGCGTCCTCCTCTCACCTCTGCCCGCCTCCTCCCGCCGCCCTCCGACGCCGCCCTTGGCGCCGCCTCCGACGTCCGCTTGCCGGCGTCAAGCGCCCTCCCAGTCGGCCCGAGCGCTGCCCGGCAGCACGCGCACCGCCCGGGCTCCCTCTCCTCCTCCCGTTCGCGTCGTGCGTCGCCCAGCGCCGCGTCGGCAGCGACCGCGTCGGCCTCACCTTGCAGAAGCGATCCACGGGCCTGCTGCCCATGACGCGGCGTCCCCGCCTCTCCGCCCACGGCGTTGCTGGCTCCATCTCAGCGCGTTCCTCGCCGCGGTCTCCCCATCCCGCAAGGCCGCTCGCACCTTCCTCCCTCGGTTGCCGTTCCCGCCGGCCACCTCTCCGCCACCCACCACCGCAGCGCCGCGTCACGGACCTCGCCGCCTCGCCCAAGCGCCGCCGCCGCGGCCTTCGCTGCCGACCGCCTCTACCTCCTCGCGCGGCAGGCGGCCCGACACCGCCCGCCCGTCGTCCTGCCGCCCGCGCCTCGCCGGCACGGCTGCCCGGCTGCGTCGCCACGGAACCCGAGCCCGACCGCACGCCGCGCACCGTGCCCTCCTCTCTGTCGATCGCCCCCGCTGCCGCGCACCGTCTCGAGCTGCTCGTGGGCCCGCTGCCGTTCTCAGGACCACCTCGACAGCTGCTGGTTACCATGTTCTATGAGCTCAAGGTGACATGTTGGTGCTAAAGGACCTCTTCAAGAGCTACCCGACGTTGTGCCGATGTGGTGGGTATTACATCGACTATGCGCGCATGGCAAGATCTTGAACAATCTCAACCTTGACCGATGGAGTGCAACAACAAGGTAGGACCCGAAGCGGAATCCGAACTGTCGGAACGACAAGTTACGCTACCAACACGCCAAGTTCTCCTCCCGAACCCGAAGACGGACCGGCCCGACAAGTTCTTCCGCTCGGATACGAGGACACCGAGACGCTGGACCCTCAAGTTCTCCTTCACGACGCGACAAGTACTTCATCCCGAACGACAAGTCCGACCCGAACCACAGACCCGACAAGGTCCTCGTGACGACAAGAATGACCTCGTCCCGGAAGAACCCAATGCGCCCCGACGCCGAACCAAGTACTCCCTCGTGAACGCCAAGGTCTACCTCACGGACACCGAGAACTTCCCCCTGAACGCCACGACCGTCGACATGACCGAGACCCCGATGCAACAAGACCTAACCCGGAGTCCGAGAACGACCCGTCGAACCCTGGACCCTGAGACCGACCCCGAACCCCGGAACCCCGAGATCGTCGAGACCCCTAATGTGTGAACCCCTTTCCGCCAACCCTATTTTATAAATGAAATATAACATTGTCGCATATTAAATTGTCATCTCGCATGCATATCTGTGGTTTGGGGGCCTTATGCCGATTCACCTAATAATTAAATATGGGGCCCATATGCGGGCAAATCTAGTCTCATATTGGCCTCATTTAAACTTGTGTAGCGAACCAGTACTATCGTTTGCCATGTTAAACAACATTTAATTTGCGGGGTAGACAAATAACTTGAACCACCTAATTAATGTCGGGACCCCGGTTCCGCTTAATATGACCTAATTGCATCGCACCCTTTGCCATGTCATACATCATGCATGCATCACGCCGATCTTCTGCCGTTGTATTAAATATTGCATCCGGTGTTTATTCTAGTGTTTTGCTTCTTCGCGGATAAGGCCGTTGAGTTGACGTGAGCTTCGCCCCGATCTTCGGATGAACCCTTCGGCAATGTTTTCAGGCGAGCATCTCCCCCTTTCTACCTATCTTACTTTTATAGTATTTACTTCCCTCCTGTTGATCTTTGCTATCTGTGTTGCGATGATCTAGTTTCGTACCCGTGATATCCCTTGCAGCCATATATAGCCCTGGACACATCCTATTACCCGTTGTTTGGTAGATAGTTGAGCCCGCGTGTCGTAGTCGCTTGCTCAAGTGTTTGTGTGTCGACCAGTACCACGATTGTTGGAGGAATTGCCGCATGTTGACGTTGGAGATGATCATGTCTTTAATTATTGTTCACTTTAATTCCTGTTTAACAACTAAAACTGAATTAAGCAGAGGCATCGGTGGGTGATAGGTAAGATTTGGTTTCCGACCGCCCACTTGTGTCCCGTAGGACCCGAGTTCTTGACACCTGTTCCGAGATCGAGCGCGCTAACCACAGGTGGGGAGATATGGGCCCCCCATTGATAATTACCTGATTTCAAAGTATTGTACTGGGGGCCACAACTAGTTTGAGGTTTTATTTACTATCCTGTACTTATGCCATGTTTACCGCTTTATTTACGTTTGTGCGAGGAGCACACTGTACTGTTTAGGATCGGGACACGTTTTCGCGGTGTCGACAGTCCCCGTTTGGGGGCAGACTGTCGCTCACTGCCGTCCACCCAAACCCTGAGTCCGTCTCGGAGACCGGCCGACTCCGTTGCGGGTGTCGACTCGGTGGGGTGGCCCCCATGTACTTGCTTTGGGTCTGGGAACGTCGTGACTTAGGCCCCGCCGACATACCGATGGGTGTATGTTAACTGATCCGCAAAAGGGTCGAAGTGCTGTGGATACTTTGGTGCACCGCAGGGTTAAATCTTTTCGAGAAGCCGTGTCCGCGGTTATGGACGACTTGGAGCACAGTGCTTGATCATAGACAACTATAACTAAAGTTTATTGTTTCCAATTGACTTGTTTCCGATATGATTAGTAATCAGCTTCACTACAACGGAATGGCTAAGTAAAAATACCAACAACTGCTGGGTTTTGTGGTTATCTCATGATCATTGTACCTGACTAGTAAGTGCTGCCACTATAACGAAATGGTTAACTAAAGGTGCCCACTGCTTATTTTTATCAGGACGATTATCTAAACCGACTAGTAAAGTGCAACTATAACCGAATAAGTAAACGCCAACCGTGAGTTCCTCGGTTGACTTCCTCGTTGGTCACGAGGGAAACGCCAGATGGGTTTGTTTGATGATAGTATCGGTTGGATCCGAATAGGTCTTTCTCACCCTCTCGATAGCCGCGATTGTATCGAGTCTCTATAGGTTGTTTAGTGCATCTTGCCGCGCTTCGATCTACCATACCTATGTAGGCGAGGACCGCCAATTCTAGCCTCGCCGTGTCTTGGCCTCGATCGACGCTCCTCTTTTTCCTTTGCCCTTTGTCGGCACCCCTTTTGTTTAAGCAGGTTTTGAGATCGACGCCGTTAGCAGGGTTACCCTTCCGGCTTGGCCTGGGCAGGGTTATGGACGCCGTTGGTTATTCTTCAGGGCTCTTAGCCCCATTTGCATCTTGTCCGTAGTCGGACGCCCCATCGTTTTCAAGGTGATTTGGATCTTTGTACCATAAATTTGTATTCTTGACTCTTTGAGTCGCTGTTGTATATAATCTGTTCTGTGGGTCCCATCGAGGACTGTTGTGTAATGTTATTACTTGGTTTTCCACCCGCACGAAAGTGCCTGGTGGGCACCTTCGAATCGTTTCTATGCGGGTTTGGCGAGATTTGCTAAAACTTGCATAGGGCCGATTCTGAGGGTGTTACAGAGTGGTATCAGAGCCCAGCAGTTGCGATACCCCACAAGTCCAGCCTGTAGGATAACCTAGCTAACGGCCGAAGTAGAGTGTCAAAATTATTTTGCAAAATCGGTTGGATAGTTCTGGTTAGGTCTGATTTTACTCCTTACCCTCTGCTATTCTCCTCTTATCTCGACGTGTTTTGAATCCGCTCTCTTCTCTCTTCGAGTCCAGGATTTCTCGTGGTGGGTTTTCCGTCGTACCTTCAGGGTTTCGCTTCCTCCTCTGTCAACGGTGTTCTATTATCCGGTGTTCAAGCTGCCTGAGGAATCCGTCTACTGTGGTACCATTCTTTGTTCCTTGTTTGTGCCTTCCGGTGTTTTCCGACGCGACGACATCCTCTACGCCAGATCCGATGCAGAGTCTGCATCACTCCTTTGATCCGAACCTCGCTTGTCGAGATCTTCAGTCTGAATCGTGAGGGTTGGTTGCATAATCTGTCTATTCGTGCACAGAGTAATGCTTTGAGTGCGGGATGGAGTCGCGACCATACCACTACTCTTCTCATTCGCTTATGTACATTGAATGGTGGATCGATGCAATTTTACTCCTTCCATGGAAGTTAGAGGTGGCCTTACCTTTAACTTCGTCCGTTGTTTATCCGGAGTGTTGACGAACGGGATCAACGACCCCTTGTTAGTGGTGTCGCGAAGATCTACACGAAGCAAAAAGACGCAGATCGCCGACCTTCCTTCCGGTACCATGAGGCGGATCTCGAGGGCGAGATCCATTGTTAGTGGTGTCGAATTGTGGCATCCCGCAAAACCACTACTAGAAAATCGCGTTGAATTTGTGCATTGCATCGTCATCATCATGCATTGTTTGCATAAAACTATTTCGCAAAGCCCGTTTTGTTTTCTAAAACGCCCCACCTTTGTTCTAATGCAAACCCCGGGTCTCCGGATTATTTTGTTTTGTTGCTATCGGGTTGCAAACGGTCCAATTAAATTAAATAAAATATCAAGTTATTTTAGCGGCGAAGCGGTCAGGCAGGCGTTTGGCCGAACGACCACCCCAGAAAACTAGAATCGGTCCCTCCCTAAAACCTTTTCTACCTACACCTAACCTACCCACCAACCAGCCACCTCACCTCAGCCTATCCCCATCCGCCACCTCACCTTCTCTCCTCCCTCCAGCCAATCGGCTGCTGCCACCCCTAGGAGGGACGAATATGGGCCTCAGGGGGCCCACCCCTAGGCGCGGGCCCACCTGACCCCGCGCCTAGGGCAGGTGTGGCCCACCTGCTCGGCCTCTGACTCCGCCCCTTTGCCTATATCTTCCCTCGAAACCCCAAGGCTCGGAGAGCGACCACAGATAGATTTCCGCCGCCTCTAGGGGGCAAAAAACACCGAGAGAGAAAGATCTCTTCGACAGACAGATTTCTACCGAGGGAATTTCTTCCCGTAGAGGGGAGACCATCGCCATCAACACCATCATCAAGCTAGGCTTCATCAGGATCATCATCATCATCCACACCATCATCTCCACCAGCACCATCACCACCACTCCGTCCCGCTGTAACAATTGTGTTGGATATTGCTTTAGTTCTTAGGGAAAACTTTCCCGGTGTTGATTACTATTGTAGTTGATGCTTGTGAGTGGAACCATTGGATTATTGCTTATGTTTAGATTGTTATCCATTATCATATCATCTTTGATCTTGATCCATATGATGTCTTGTGAGTAGTTCGTTTAGTTCTTAAGGACATGACAGAAGTCATGTTGTTAGTATTGAATCTGTGATGAGTTATTATTCAATGGTTTAGTATTTAAGTTGTGGTGCTATTCTTCTAGTGGTATCATGTGAACGTCGACTACATGATACTTCACCATTTATGGGCCTAGGGGAATGCATTGTGTATTTGGCTACTAATCGTGGGGTTGCCGGAGTGACAGAAACCTGAACCCCCGTTAGGACACCTTTGCACAAGGGAGCGTAGGATCTCAGAGTTTAAGGCTGTGGTTAGATTTATATCTTAATTACTTTCCCGTAGTTACGGATGTTTGTAGGGGGTTTAATCACAAGTATGTATTAGTCCTAGGAAGGGCGGTATGTTAGAACAGGTTCACCCACACAACACTTACAAACACCAGAGAAGAGTACTCAGCTATTTGAAGCAAAAGCGCTTGACAGAATTCCCATGTGTCCTCGAGAACGTTTGGTCCTTATAAGTATTTCCACCGGCTTGTCCTTTGCTAAGAAAGGATTGGGCCACTTGCTCCGTTTGTTTGTTACTTCTATTACTTGCTCTTTGTTTTGTTGCCTTGTTAGAAAACCACTAAAAATCCGTTTGCTAAGTATTCACAGGGATTTCCTGCTCCATACCACTGTTCAGCACCTTCTACTCCTCGTTGGGATGTACACTCCTATTTATCGAAAGTACTACGATACACCCCTATACTTGTGGGTCATCAAGGGCCTCTAGTCCCGGCCCGTGAACCGGGACTAATCAAGCGGGACTAGAGGCCCACCACTAGTCCTGGCCCAGTTACCAGCCGGGAGTAGTGGATGTCTACGTGGCTGCCCCTGCGCGCTCAGGGTGCACCCCCACTAGTCCCGGTTGGTGTTAAGGAACGGGACTAGTGGGTCTCTTCCGCGGCAGCATTTTGCGCCTTTTCTCTGCCGCTTCAGAGCATTACCTTGGACTAGTGGTTCTCTGCCGCGGCAACATTTTGTGCCCTTTCTCTGCCGCGGCAGAGATTTCATTTTTTATTGTTTTATTTACTTATTTTTCATTTCAAAATAGTTTTTGAATATTTCTATGCTACCACATATTGTACACATTCGTGCATATATAAGATGACTTGTATTACGATATCGAGCATACAAATATATACAATTTACATAGTTACATGGAGATCACAAAATACCGGGACTAGAGCACATATGTTCGATTACATGGAGATCAGTAGAGCCTATTCACACTAAATTCTCCGGCATCGTCTACGATCTCTTTGACAATAAATCCCGCCAGCTCCTCCGCAATTGCTAGTACGCAATGCTCTGGTAGTAGTTGATCCCGTATCCTCTCAAACTATATATAATAAAAGGAGATCAATATGAAGATCAATCATGATAACAAAAGGTGATGGCAATAAAATGATGGTGTGAATGCATTGCTTACATCGACTCTATAATCATTGTGTTCGGTGGTAAACATGCGAATGAACTCGCATACGTAGAATCCACATAGATTCGACCCCTGTGGCTGCCTTGCGCATGTTACAAGAATAGAATTCAATCAAAATAATAATCTAGCATCATTATTTTATTGAAACTAGAAGTAAAGAGATGCGTGGACATATCACGTGCTACTTACCGAGAACGCCCTAAACGTCAACTTCTCACTAAATACACCGGTAACCTCGCGCTTGAACCGGATCCATACCCTTCCCGACGAAGAAAATGAATGAATGGGTTATTCATTACCTGATATCTCAGGAAATCAACGAAAGATACCGATATAGCACGAAACTTACTTCTGGAGCATGTCCTGCATGCTGCGGAAATCTTCCAGGTTTCTCTTTGATGGTTCCATGACATCAACTCTTCCCTTATCAAGTTGAATATCTAGCAGAACCCAGTGGAAGATGCAAACATTTATATATACATCAGTAACTCATCAATTACACTTATTAGCATCGACTAATAAAAAGTGAATGTGTACAACAGAGTAATACCCTCACCTAAAATTGTAAGGAAACAGTATGTGTTCAGAGAAATTTTGCTCCATTAGAAACCTTAGAATGTTTTCCTCCGTCTCCTCAGGGTTATTCGTTAGCATGGTTATATGCACTTTATCTAGGTCAATGAACCCAATATTATAGATTCTTTTTCTTCTACATTCCAGGATCTTCATTCTGCATAATAATGATAATTACATGTTCTAAACTGAACAACTGAAAAACTGAACATGTAGATAATGAATTCAAGAACTTACAGACAACAGAAGCTAAGGATGGATTTGTCCAGGGCGTCGAGATGGTATAACTGGAACAATTATGAAAACTCAATATGGACCTCTTCAGGTCTGAAGTAGTACTCAGGTGGGACATTGGCTACGATCATTATTCTCCCCTGCTTCATGATCGCCAAGTACCATTGGTGGAGATTCCGCATTTGTGTTGGCAGTTCTTTTAGCCTCTCTTTGCTGACCAAATCCTCACCTGCGGCATATCTAGGGGCTATAGCAGCCTTGGGTAGAAGGTCGAGTTGGGGGCCTAATAGTTCATTAAGACTAATTTCCATGCTGGCCGCCAACTCCGCAGCTACTAACATATCTAGTGGTTGTTGTGCGAGAAGAGGAACGTTTTCTAAAAACATCTTGAGGGGTGCGATCGTTTGTTTGGCCTGTTGTCCGAGAAGGGGAACATCTGATTTTTTACTGATTGTAGTTTTGGTCCCGCTTGCACCTGTGCTTGCTGATTTTTTACCGCTTGCACTTGATTTGCTTGACTTCTTTCTGAAGTGTGCGTAGATAGTCATCTGGCATATGGTGCAACTCATATTGCGATTTTGTGGTCAGAAAATCAATTGCACATGCCTTTTGCTTCTCGGTGTATACCAGAGCGGGCTCGGGTTTCTTCTTCTCAAAATGCGTCACCACTTCGGCCTTTGCTATCGCTGCAGATTCCGCATCAGTACGATCGTAAGGTCTGATGGGAAGATTCTTATGAGGCACTGTTGGGAGGGGCGACATTTTTTGTTTTGGGATGCCGCGTACTTTAGTACTCGCTGACGGAGCACGCTTCCGCTTATTGTCCTTAGCGGGCGGCGAAGACTGCCGAGCCTGCAGCGAAGATCGAGATGGACTCGGGATGTGGTGGTCGTAGTCATCATGGGGTGAGCTTCTTGGAGGTGATGGAGGTGGTGGAGGTGAAGGAGACCTGCGACGACTCGGAGGTGTTAGTGTTATCCTTGGGGTCGAGCCTGGAAACCGTATGTTGTTCTTGTCCCATAGAATGATACCACCAAGTACTTCTCCGAGTGTGCTCTCACCTTCAGGTCCAAGGATGTCAAGCTCCATTGACTCCCACTCCTTTAAGATTTGATCCACCCCGACTTTAGCATAGCCAGGTGGAATCCCACGACCATGCCAACGTGCGTCAGGCGGACAAGGCAAAGCAGATCCGACCGCCACCTTCACAGATATGTTCTTCAATTTCTTATGGAGCTCACAAGATATCTGCTCCTTAATTCCATCCACGGGGTAGCTGGGACTGCCATCTGTATAGGGTGCATCGTTAGACAGGACCTCCGATTCAGCCATGCTGCTTCTCCGCTGAGATGGGTTGGCGGTAATATCGAGTGGAGGATCTTACAAGCGCGCTATTCTTCTAAGTTTGTCGATCTGCTACTGCTGCTTGTCAAGTCTTGCTAGCAGCTGGTTGAACTTGTCTGCCTCCTCCTCCTCATGTCGCTGCTTTTCTCTTGCTCGGCTTCTATAGGTACCTTGGTCCTTAGGAAACCCAGTCTCCCACGTGAAACTCCCATCAAGGCCTCAGACTTGTCCTCCATGTTCGCGATTCCCGAGGACCAAGGTCAGAAAAGTCTTTCTTTCTATCAGGATGAAACTGTTTTATTCCTTCTTTAATATCTTTCACCACTTTTAGCCATGCACTCCTGGGTACCTTTATCCCGTCACTGCAAACAAGGTCCCCTGAAATTTCGTCATACGTACTCCCATGCCCAAGGAACCAGTTTATTGCCCTTAAATCCCATTCTTCGTGAATTTGTTCTGGAATGATCCCTTTAGCATGAAGCTCTTTCTCTTTTGCATCCCACTTAGGCATGGCAGCCGCGTAGCCCCCTGGCCCCATGTTATGGTGATATTTCTTCTTCGCAAAATTTATCTTGTTTTTTTCAGAATTTTCCTCTGCAACTCCTGACTTCCTATACTCCACAAATGCATCCCAATAAGGCTGCTGCTTCGCTAGATAGCCTTCGAATAATGGAGTTTTCTTGTCCTTTTCATACTGTTGCCATAATGACTTTTTCCAGTTCTTGAATAGTTCGGCCATCTTCTTCAGTGCAAGCTGTTTGACTTTCTTTCTCATTTCAACCATCTCGTCATTAGTGTCACATTCTGGCAGCTTGAAATGTGCCATGAGGTCATTAAATAGTCCATCTTTGAACCTATCATCGATATACACATAACTCCATTCTGTCTCTTTGGGCTTATTCCACTCTCGAAGAGTGATCGGGGTGCGATCTTTAGCAACAACTCCGCATTCTTGTACAAATATTTGTTTTATTTTTTCTGTTCCAATGGTTCTCCGTCTCCTGAAACCTCTGTAATTTCATAAACAGTACCATGGGGCAACTTTTTTGGCTGGGCCGCGCTTGGTTTTCTTGCTCGATGTAGAGTCCTAAGAGAAGAAACATTCGTCAACATAATATATATACAACTAGGTACATCTAGTGACGATCATCGGACATCATATATGTAACATCCCAAAAATACTAAACTTGGATCATCAAACTCTAAACTTCAAAATTAGGGTTAACAAAAACTTTTCTAAATAGAAATATGAAAGCATGCATGTGTGTATGCATTCCAATTTGGATTATTTTGTATTGCCTTGTTTATGTGTTTCTTTGCTTGAAAAAGGATTCTTAGGTGAAATAAACATCATCTAAACAATCCCCACACTTTTCCCAAAGACAAATAAATCAAAACAAACAAAATAAAGGAATGGTCACTTTTGCCAAATTAACTCCCATGCCTACTTTGGCTGTCTCTAACTTTTAGAACTTAACAGAAACTTGTTTGGAACTTTGCACCCCTTGATAGTACTCATAACAAAGTATCAAAGCCACCTTGTGATCATCCAGAAACATTCAAATGCATAGTTTAAAGGACAGTTCAAAATTGAATCTATATCATATGGGAAGATCCCACTTTTTCAAAAACCACTCAAACAAGCTCAACTTTCAAAACCCAAGCATCTACAGACTCACCAGCACCAACCTAGCACACCCACCAAAAATCTTTTCAAAATTCAGAACTTGAATTCACGCGGCCATTTCATCAAACACCTTGCAGATGCAAATCAAATAAAATCCAAACACTATTTGGAGCAGTGATTTGAGCCTAACTTGTTCCCTCTCTGGTTGCAACTAGGCTTTAGTAGATCATCTAGCTCATTTGTAAACGTCTAGCACCACTGTAAGCTTGGCAATGTCATCAATGGTGAATAGCCGAAGCCACCCCAGTGTAGATAGCAAGCTAGGAGAGGAACTAGCCGTGCCAACCTTGTCTGGGAGATCACCCATGCCTCACCTCCCCCTCTCGACCAGCCCTGCCTCGAAGACATAAACCAGAGCACCCAGGAACGCTGCGCCCGTGCCTCTGTCAACCATGCCGAGCGTGCGCCAGAGATCCACCCTCGACACATGCCCACAGACCGCGCGCTGCCCTTGCCGCGTGCATACACGATCACCACCGTCCCAGGAGTCCGCCAGACACCCCCGTTCGCCGCCCCATGCCTCACAGCCACCGCTCGCCGTAAAAAATGCCGCCTCTGCCGCGCAGAGCATCACATGTTCCAGACCATTTGCCACTGCCCCTACACGCGCATTAAAGCCATAGAGCATCGCCAAGAGACCACCGATCGATCGCCAACGCCGGCCATGCCTCTAGCAGCCCGTAGCCATGTCTCCACCGTCGCCTGCCCATTCCGTTCGGTCTCGCCATCGAGACTATAAATAGAGGCCTCCCCCACTCAAACTCTTCACACCATCTCACTCCCCTCTCCTCACTGATCGTTCCACCCCATTCCCACAGCAAGGAGAGCAGCGCATCACCAGAATTTGGCCGGAGCAGGCCGCCGCTGGAGAAGAAGGGCACCGTCGATTTCGTCCACCCCAGGAGAAGCTGCCGGTACCAGGAGGTTCGCCGTCGTCGACTTTGTCGTTCGCCCGCATCGCTGACCCTCGCCTGAGCCCCGGTGAGCCCTCGAAAACCCCCACCTGCCGCGTTAGGTTTCTGTCTCGCCGGCGCAGCCCGACATGGACGATGAGTAGCAGCCGTTCGATTAGACTTAGATCGTGCGGATGAGATTGCCCCGTACCGCTTTGCGTTTAAAGAGCCACTGACTGGTGGAACCCCCTGTCAGTTGAGCCCCGCTCCGCGGGGTGACACTGGGCCGGTCCACTAGCAGTTCCTGTGCAGCCTAGTCGTTTGAATTTAACTTTTTCCATTTTAATTCAAACACAGTTCTGTACCTAGTTTCAAAAATCAACCCAGCTCGATTCAGTGCACCAAATTGAATGAAACCAATTTTGTTGGAAACATATTGAAATGCTTAATCCAAGACCGTTGGATTCAAATCATTTGCATCTATATATCAGCCTTGGTAAAAATAACAAGGAAAAAGCTTTTCTGCATTCAAACATTTTTCAAATTTAAACCATAATATATTTTGAGTTGATTCCAACTATCAAAAATCAAATTTGATCATACCTTTCAGAATATATAAAAATATTTGGGTTTACTTACAGAAATAATGTTCAAGTAATAAAAGAATGCCACATAGGCATTTCTAGTCACTTTATTTAAGTAAAATAAAAGGTTAAACCTTATTAAATTGTGACACCACTTTAAATCACATTCCCATGGACTAAAATATGTGGTGATGACATGTGTCAACATAATCCCATGTTTGGTTTGGAGAATATTAAATCTTAAGTAGTTTTTCAATGAGTAGAAATTACTTTTCTAAAAATAAAAGAAATTAAACAAAGCTTTAATCTTGTAATGTTAGTGATGATGCTAGAGCATCTATAGGACCCTTTTGTGTGATGATTGAAAGTAGTTAAGTATTGTTTGGTTATTGTGTACCTCGTATTTATTCATAGACGCTAGTACCAACCAAGGATACAAGGAAGAAGGAGGATACTACGAAGAAGAAGCCGGTGAGAACTTCAACCACTGCTCTACACAAGGCAAGCCTAATACTACTAGTTGAATGTGCAAGATAACACTTGCAATTTAGCAAGCTTATACTGATACTTGTGCAAGCTAACACTTGAAATATACTATACCGATGCAAGCAAATACGTGCTTGTTACCATGCCAACTATATGCCTTAAGCATATATGATCATAACCACAACCAATCCAAGTTTTACTTGCAAGTTTTATACTTTATTTCTTTATCAAATCTTTTACTTAGAGTTTACTTGAGTAAATTGTAGATACTAGAAAGATAATTGAAGGTTGCATAAATAACATAAAACTTGGCCTAAGCTAGATAATCTTTATGTCACCCCAAGGCATGAGATTGTATTTAGTTGAAACTCCACTAGTTTACCACCCCTCATTAGTACTTACCCCCACTTGTAGCTTCTAGTGCTAAGCATAAAACTTGATCAACATTAGATGGGAATACTTGGTGAAATTTTTTATGAAAACCTTGGAATGATGCATCATTCTATTGAGATGTTTTGGACATGTGTTTCCGAAACACCAGATGATTTATGGTGATGAAATGTTGAGGCATGAGCCTTATTCCTTTATAAAACTGATGGTTGTCTGGATGCGATACCATTCCAATTTTACCGTACAACCACAATACCCGAGAATTGGGTAGGGCTTAACTGGAAGCTTATATAACTTAGTATTGGTTCCCTCACGGCCAAGGTCTGAGCTGAGGCTAATTGTCCACCTATGTAGTACCCAAGATGACAGTTGGTCATGGTTGGGAGGCCAAACTCACAGGAGAGGTGCTTATACTAGGACGTGTAATTGAAAGGTTAGGATTGATTATCCACATACTGAGTATGGTGAATTCACGATTTGTTCCCGACGGATGTATCGAATATTGTGGTGAAAGTGTACAATCTCTGCAGAGTCTCAAATTATTCGAATAGCCGCGTCCGCGGTTATGGACAGTTGGAGTGGCCATACTGTTCCCCCGTCATATTGTTTTCATAATGACTTGTGAAATGACTTGAGACTTTGACTTGACCACAACAGAGTTGTGATATGAAATTAAAGTTCCCACTTAGGTGTTATAAAACTTCAACTAGCATTCGTTGCTTCTAAACTTAGTAGATGTAAATCTGGCTTTTTGCAAAACAACCCTAGAGCTTAGTGTCCTACTACAAAAATCCCCTTCACTTGTTAGTATTAGTTTGTGAGTACTTAAAGAGTACTCATGGCTTTGTCCCTGGCTATTATCATGGCCAGACTATGAAGAGGAGCACCTGGAGGATGGACCCCAGGAAGGTTATGACAACTAGGATCATCTCCCATCGTCAGCATTGCCTATGACCCCGAAGATGGAGCTTCGCCTATGCTACCTTCATTATTACGTATTTCCGCTGCTTGAGTTGTATTAAGAACTGGATCATGAGATCCTTATTTGTGTAAGACCTTATGTATGGTTTGTAATGGATGATGTACTGTGGTATCCAATTCTGCTATGTCTGGCAAAAATGGTAATCCTAGGATTGCAATGTATGGCATAACATGCATCTGGGATTAAAAATCCGAGTGTTGACAAGTTGGTATCAGAGCCATCCTGACCATAGGAGACCCTAGTTAGACTGGACGTTTGGAATCAAAAACTTAGTTTCAAAACCAAAGAAAGCAAATATTTACAAAAACTTATTCCCATTCTTACCACCTTGATTCTTTCATGAAAATTCATGTTCCTCAAAAACTCTTTCAAAATGCATAAAATTTGACACACTTGATCACTCTACTAACTTACTCATCTTATATTCTTTTAGATGGATGTGAATTACAACAAGTTTTACCAGTTGGGAAATGGAGGAGACCTTATATTTGAGAGGGATTTGGACCAACTTTCGGAACTTCTGGAGCGTCCGCACCCCGAGTTCTTCGGAGCTCAACTCAATGATCAAGGAGGAGAAGATATGCAGTGGCTAATTGTTGCAAGTCTCCGAGGTAAGATTGAACCTCCCACTGCAGAGGGAATTCAGTTTACCTTAAGAGAGAACAACTGGCTCAACGGACTGGCCAGGGCCATGCAGGAAGCTCTTGCCCGTCTGTGTGGGCAGAGTATCAACCAGATCAAGGGTACCCTCTTTGAGTTTGTCCAAGGCGTGATGCTAATGGACAACCACTGGAAGCCCCATAGCACCACAAGATGAAGACTCAGTTGGACCACCTTAGCTTCTTGATGTACGATCATCAGCAAGAATTAGACAACTGACGTGACTACTCCAACCACAAGTCCGCCATCATCAAGACGAAGGATCAGACCATCGCCATGCTAGCGAAGGATCGCAAGTCTTGCCGCCGTCAGCTTGACAAGAAGGAGCGCATCATTGCCCGTTTTAGCCACCGTATCTCGTCTTTGGAGGAGACCATCCACGAGAAAGACATGCAGTTGGAAGAAAGGGAGAATGCCAGAGAAGATCTTCGTGGAGACCCCTACTCCTATCTCAGGGATGATGATGATTTTCTGGAGGATCAGGCTAAGGATTTCTTCACCGATGAGGAGGATTTCGCCTTCATCAATGACGACGATGATGAGGATGACGACTACACCGACTCCGAGGAGTAGTAGCACTTGAGCACTAGCGTAGTGAGTAGTATTCGGTTCCACTGTATCGTAGTTTCCAGAATGGTTCTTAAAACCATCTGTTTTCCTTTGTTGTGGTGTGTGTTTGTATCGGTTTCCATGAATGAATGAATGAAAAGCAAGTTGCTAGAAAATCTGAGTCAAACTTTAAAAACTTTTCAAAGCCCTGAACCTTAGAAATTTCCCTCTTTTCTCATGATCTATCTCAATCTTCAGATGCCACGCGGAGGAAGTGGTTCATCCCCGGACTCGATGTTGCAGATACTGCAAATGTTGGTTTCTAACCGTGAAGCTGAAAGGACCGAACGTCAAGCCAATTTAGCTACCCTTCAGCAGATAGCCCAGCTAGCCCACAACAACCAAGGCAAAAGAAACAAGGACAACCATGGATCTAAGCTCAAGAATTTCCAGAACACCAACCCACGTGTTTTCACTAAGTTGGAAGAGCCCTTAGACGCCGATGATTGGCTGCAAACCATGGAAAATAACCTAGAAGTCGCCGGAGTGGAAGCTAACGAGAAATTTCTGTTCGCCACCCACTATCTAGCCTGAGATGCCAGAGCATGGTGGAACAGTGTTCGTGCCACGACCGGAGGACATATGATGACCTGGGAGGAATTCAAAGTCAAGTTCAGCAGAACCCATGTGCCACCGGGTTTGATCAAGAGAATGAGAGACGAATTCAGAGAACTGAAGCAAGGAAGTATGACCGTAGTGGAATATCGTGACAAATTCTTGTCATTAGCTAGGTATGCCCCGGATGAGATCGACACCGAAGCCAAGAAGAAGGAAAGATTCTTGAATGGTCTGCATGATGAGATGCAGACAGTGTTAGTCAATATCCCCTTTGCTGATATCGAATCCCTGGTCGACTCTGCCATCCAAATGGAAGGAAAGATCAACCAAGCCAATGAGAACCGCAAGCGTCGCATGATGCATCAACCAGGAACCCATTAGACCCCAAAGTACCGCCCTAACCCATCTCCAGGATTTGCCCCGAGAACCAACAGACCCCCGATGAACCGTCCGACCTATCCCAACCGTGGAAACCCTAGGACCGGAGGAAATCACAACAACCCCGGCAACTCTAGCAATTTCAACCGTGCCCCACCTAAGTTCAACAACAACAATGCTACCGCCAACACCAACACTGCCCCGAGGACTGGAAGCAATGTTGTGCCTGTTGCGACAAAGGACAAGTCGCAAGTGACTTGTTATGACTATGGAAATAAGGGACACTACTCCAACGAGTGCCCCAACAATAAGAATGCCGCAGCCCCCAATGCAAATGTCCCAGCTCAGCAGCAGCGTCGTGTTCAACCAGGAAGAAGGTTTGCCCCAGGGAATTCGCTCAACCGCAACAACCGTCTTTTTCTCATGCATGCTGAAGAAGCTCAGGAAGCACCAGACGTCGTACTGGGTATGTTTTCTGTTAATTCAGTACTTGCTCGAGTGTTGTTTGATTCTGGTGCATCGCACTCATTTGTCACCAAAGAATTTGCATGCAGTAGTAAGATTCAACCAACCAAACTGAAGCATGTTATGATCATTCAAATTCCCGGTTCAACCACCAAGGCTAGGCAAATTTGCAAAGCCGTCCCTATCCGAATCCATGGCATAGATTTTTATGCTAACCTGATAGTACTCGGAACTAAAGGTTTGGAAGTAGTACTAGGAATGGATTGGATGTCCAAACATAAAGGATTGATCGACTGTGCCAAGAAATCCATCACCATGACCAGTACAGCCGGAATATCAGTCGAGCATATATCTGAAACCTTACCTCATCAATTCAAGTGCAACAAGAGTATAGCCCAACCTACCATTGACCAAGTCCGGATAGTCTGTGAATACCCCGATGTATTTCCAGATGTTTTGCCCGGTATGCCCCCAGATCGGGATATCGAGTTTATCATTGAACTAATCCCCAGAACAGGACCCATAGCTCAGAGACCATATAGTATGAACCCGTCTGAACTAGAGGAACTAAAGAAGCAACTGGATGCCATGTTGGAGATTGGATTGATTCAACCAAGTGCATCACCATGGAGATCACCTGTCTTATTTGTGGACAAGAAGGATGGAGGTAACCGTTTGTGTACGGATTATCGTAAGTTGAATGATGTCACCATAAAAAACAAGTACCCCTTGCCCAAGATAGAATATTTGTTTGATAAGTTGACCGGTGCCCAAGTGTTTTCTAAGATTGATCTTAGGACTGGCTATCACCAACTCAAAATTCGGGCAGAGGATATTCCAAAGACTGCCTTTACCACCAGGTATAGACTATACGAGTATACCGTTATGTCTTTTGGATTAACCAATGCCCCGCTTATTTCATGAATCTCATGAATAAGATTTTTATGGACTTCCTGGATAATTTTGTCGTTGTTTTCATCGATGACATTCTGATTTATTCCAAATCGGAAGAACAAAATGAGCTACACCTAAGGACCATTCTTGGAACCCTTAGAGAGCATCAGCTGTATGCCAAGTTTAGCAAATGTGAATTCTGGTTACAGGAGGTAGGATTCCTCGGCCACATTGTCTCAGCTAGAGGAATTGCCGTTGATCCTGCAAAAGTGAAAGATGTCGAAGATTGGAAAGCCCCAACCACTCAAACCCAAGTTCGTGCATTTCTCGGATTGGCGGGATACTACAGCAAGTTCATAGAAGGATTCTCGAGTATCGCCAGACCCATGAACCAATTGCTGAAGAAGGACAAGAAGTTTGAATGGACCGACAAATGTGAAGCGGGTTTTCGAGAACTCAAGAGGAGATTGATTTCATCCCCAATCTTAACCATGCCAGATATCACGAAGCCCTTCGACGTGTATTGTGACGCATCCAAGCTCGGTCTCGGATGTGTGCTAATGCAAGAAGGCAAAGTTATATCTTATATATCTCGACAACTGAAACAACATGAGAAAAATTACCCAACCCATGACCTCGAACTCGCAGCCGTAGTTCTAGCCCTGAAGACATGGAGGCATTACCTGATGGGAAATCATTGTGAGATTTATTCGGATCACAAGAGCCTGAAGTATATATTCACTCAGAAGGAGTTGAATATGAGGGAGATAAGATGGATTGAGTTAATCAAGGATTACGATCTGGACATTCACTATCACCCTGGTAAAGACAATGTGGTAGCAGATGCCCTTAGCAAATTGCCGTGCCGCTTGAACTCCATGATTTTGAAGGAGCAACCAAGTTTGCACAAAGAGATGGAAGATTTTCGAATGGAATTAGTAAGTGAAGGATTTTTGGCTAGCATAGAACTTCAACCCACTTTGATCAGCCAGATCAAAGAGGCGCAGAAAGGAAATGCTAGTATTGACGGAATCAAGCGTCGTATCGGTACAGGCAAAGTACCCGGATTCATCGAAGACGAAGAAGGAGTTCAGTGGTACAAAGGACGCCTTTGTGTACCAGCAAATTCTGAGTTGAAAGAAGTTATTCTCAAGGAAGCTCATGATACTCTTTATTCTATCCACCCCGGAGGAACTAAGATGTATCAAGATTTGAAAGAGCAATTTTGGTGGCATAAGATGAAGAGAGAAATCGGAAGCTATATCGCCAAGTGTGATATATGGCAGCGAGTCAATGCAGGACATCAAAGACCCGCTGGATTGTTGCAACCCTTTCATATTCCGGAAAGGAAATGGGATTCCGTTGGAATGGACTTCATCACCGGATTGCCTACTTCTAGTAGGGGAAATGACTCTATCTAGGTCATAGTGGACAGATTGTCCAAAGTCGCCCATTTCTTACCCGTCAAGACCACATATCAGAGTTCGAA
The DNA here is from genome assembly GCA_030063025.1 of Avena longiglumis. Classification (NCBI taxonomy): domain Eukaryota; kingdom Viridiplantae; phylum Streptophyta; class Magnoliopsida; order Poales; family Poaceae; genus Avena; species Avena longiglumis. The sequence continues at coordinate 102,801,331 of CP125975.1, read as the reverse complement.
GATAGTGGAGTTATACATCGCTAGAATCGTCACTTTGCATGGAGTCCCCAAGAACATCGTATCGGATCGAGGAACTCAGTTTACCTCGAGATTCTGCAAGAAAGTTCAAGAAGGTTTAGGAACCCGCCTAGATTTCAGCACCGCATATCACCCTCAGACCGATGGACAAACGGAGCGAGTAAATCAAATACTCGAAGATATGCTGAGAGCATGTGTGTTAGAGTATGGATCTAAGTGGGAAGATTGTCTGCCGTTTGCAGAATTTTCATACAACAATAGTTATCAAGCTAGTTTGTAAGTGGCCCAATTTGAATTGATGTACGGAAGGAAGTGTCGCACCCCTTTGAACTGGTCGGAAGTAGGAGAGAGTCAGATTTTTGGACCCGATATCCTACGAGAAGCAGAAGAGAAGGTTCACAAGATTCGTGAGCACCTCAAGACAGCCCAGTTCAGACAGAAGAGTTACGCCGACAAGAGACGTCGAGACCTCGCCTTCAACATACGAGATTTTGTGTATCTGAAAGTGTCGCCATTGAAGGGAATGCAGCGTTTCCAACTCAAAGGAAAGTTAGACCCCAGATATATCGGCCCCTTCAAGATTCTGAGCCGTCGAGGAGAAGTGTCGTATCAATTGGAACTACCCGAAGAGATGTCAGCCGTGCACAATGTGTTCCATATCTCATTACTTTGCAAGTGCCTCGAAGTTCAGGAGTAGAAGGAAGTGTTCAAGAATATCGATCACTGGACCATAGAGATCAACGGTGACCTGACCTATCCCGAAGTACCCATCCGTATTTTGGAAGAAGCTTTCCGAACCACCAGAACCTGAAGCATCAAGTTTCTCAAAATTTAGTGGAGCAACCACACAGAAGAGGAAGCTACCTGGGAGCGCGAAGATCACATCAGAACGGAGTTTCCCGATCTCTTCAAATCCTTGGTAATCTTTTCGTCCTTTTTCAAATCTCGGGACGATATTTTGTTTAAGGGAGGAAGGTTTGTAACATCCCAAAAATACTAAACTTGGATCATCAAACTCTAATCTTCAAAATTAGGGTTAACAAAAACTTTTCTAAATAAAAATATGAAAGCATGCATGTGTGTATGCATTCCAATTTGGATTATTTTGTATTGCCTTGTTTATGTGTTTCTTTGCTTGAAAATGGATTCTTAGGTGAAATAAACATCATATAAACAATCCCCACACTTTTCCCATAGACAAATAAATCAAAACAAACAAAATAAAGGAATGGTCACTTTTGCCAAATTAACTCCCATGTCTACTTTAGCTGTCTCTAACTTTTAGAAATTAACAGAAACTTTTTTGGAACTTTGCACCCCTTGATAGTACTCATGGCAAAGTATCAAGGCCCACCTTGTGATCATCCAGAAACATTCAAATGCATAGTTTAAAGGACAGTTCAAAATTGAATCTATATCATATGGGAAGATCCCACTTTTTCAAAAACCACTCAAACAAGCTCAACTTTCAAAACCCAAGCATCTACAGAATCACCAGCACCAACGTAGCACACCCACCAAAAATATTTTCAAAATTCAAAACTTGAATTCATGCGGCAATTTCATCAAACACCTTGCAGATGCAAATCAAATAAAATCCAAACACTATTTGGAGCAGTGATTTGAGCCTAACTTGTTCCCTCTTTGGTTGCAACTAGGCTTTAGTAGATCATCTAGCTCATTTGTAAACGTCTAGCACCACTGTAAGCTTGGCAATGTCATCAATGGTGAACAACCGAAGCCACCCTAGTGTAGAAAGCAAGCTAGGAGAGGAACTAGCTGTGCCAACCTTGTCTGGGAGATCACCCATGCCTCACCTCCCCCTCTCGACCAGCCCTGCCTCGAAGACATCAACCAGAGCACCTAGGAACGCCGCGCCCGTGCCTCTGTCAACCATGCCGAGCGTGCGCCAGAGCGCCACCCTCGACACACGCCCACAGACCGTGCGCCGCCCTCGCCGCGTGCATACACGATCAACACCGTCCCATGAGACCGCCAGACACCCCCGTTCACCGCCCCATGCCTCACAGCCACCGCTCGCCGTCGAAAACGCCGCCTCTGCCGCGCAGAGCATCACATGTGCCAGACCGTTTGCCACCGCCCCTAAAGCCATAGAGCATCGCCAGGAGACCACCGATCGATTGCCACCGCCGGCCATGCCTCTAGCAGCCCGTAGCCATGTCGCCACCGTCGCCTGCCCATTCCGTTCGGTCTCGTCGTCGAGACTATAAATAGAGGCCTCCCCCGCTCAAACTCTTCACACCATCTCACTCCCCTCTCCTCACTGATCGTTCCACCCCGTTCCCGGAGCAAGGCAAGCAGCGCATCGCCGGAATTTGGTCGGAGTAGGCCGCCTTTGGAGAAGAAGGGCGCCGTCGATTTCGTCCACCCAATGAGAAGCTGCCGGTACCAGGAGGTTCGCCGTCGTCGACTTCGTCATTCGCCCGCATCGCCGACCCTCGCCTGATCCCCGGTGATCCCCCGACGACCCCCACCTGCCGTGTTAGGTTTCTGTCTCGCCGGCGCAGCCCGACGTGGACGATGAGTAGCAGCCGTTCGATTAGACTTAGATCGTGCAGATGAGATTGCCCCGTACCGCTTCGTGTTTAAAGAGCCACTAACTGGTGGAACCCCCCTGTCAGTTGAGCCCCGCGCCGCGGAGTGACACTGGGCCGGCCAACTAGCAGTTCCCACGCAGCCTAGTCGTTTGAATTTAAGTTTTTGCATTTTAATTCAAACACAACTCTGTACCTAGTTTCAAAAATAACCCGGCTTGATTCAGTGCACCAAATTGAATGAAACCAATTTTGTTGGAAAGATATTGAAATGCTTAATCCAAGCCCGTTGGATTCAAATCATTTGAATCTATAGATCAACCTTGGTAAAAATAACAAGGCAAAAGCTTTTCTTCATTAAAACATTTTTCAAATATAAACCCTAATAGCTTTTGAGTTGATTCCAACTCTCAAAAATCACATTTGATCATACCTTTCAGAATATATAAAAATATTTGGGTTAACTTACAGAAATAATGTTCAAGTAATAAAAGAATGCCACATAGGCCTTTCTAGTCACTTTATTTAAGTAAAGTAAAAGGTTAAACCTTATTAAATTGCGACACCACTTTAAATCACATTGCCATGGACTAAAATATGTGGTGATGACATGTGTCAACATAATCCCATGTTTGGTTTGGAGAATATTAAATCTTAAGTAGTTTTTCAATGAGTAGAAATTACTTTTCTAAAAATAAAAGAAATTAAACCAAGCTTTAATCTTGTAATGTTAGTGATGATGCTAGATCATCTATAGGACCCTTTTGTGTGATGATTGAAAGTAGTTAAGTATCGTTTGGTGATTGTGTACCTCGTATTTATTCATAGACGCTAGTACCGACCAAGGATACGAGGAGTAAGGAGGATACTACGAAGAAGAAGCCGAGGAGAACTTCAACCACTGCTCTGCACAAGGCAAGCTAACACTAGCAATTTAGCAAGCTAACACTTGCAATTTAGCAAGCTTATACTGATACTTGTGCAAGCTAGCACTTGCAATTTAGCAAGCTTATACTGATACTTGTGCAAGCTAACACTTGCAAGATACTATAGCTATGCAAGCAAATACATGCTTGTTACCATGCCAACTATATGCCTTAAGCATATATGATCATAACCACTTGATAAACCAATCCTAGTTTTACTTGCAAGTTTTATACTTTATTTCTTTATCAAAGCTTTTACTTAGAGTTTACTTGAGTAAATTGTAGATACTAGAAAGATAATTGAAGGTTGCATAAAGAGCATAAAACTTGGCCTAAGCTAGATAATCTTTATGTAACCCCAAGGCATGAGATTGTATTTAGTTAAAACTCCACTAGTTTACCACCCCTCATTAGTACTTACCCCCACTTGTTGCTGCTAGTGCTAAGCATAAAACTTGATCAACATTAGATGGGAATACTTGGTGAAAATGGTTATGAAAACCTTGGAATGATGGATCATTCTATTGACATTTTCTGGACATGTGTTTCCGAACACCAGATGATTTATGGTGATGAAAATGTTGAGGCATGAGCCTTAGCCCTTTATAAAACTGATGGTTGTCTGGATGCGATACCATTCCAATTTTACCGTACAACCACAATACCCGAGAATTGGGTAGGGCTTGACTGGAAGCTTATATACCTTAGTATTGGTTCCCTCACGACCAAGGTCTGAGCTGAGGCTACCTTGTGAAGATTGTCCACCTGTGCAGTACCCAAGATGACAGTTGGTCATGGTTGGGAGGCCAAACTCACAAGAGAGGTGCTTATACTAGGGCGTGTAATTGAAAGGTTAGGATTGATTATCCGCATACTGAGTATGGTGAATTCAGGATTTGTTCCTGACGGATGTATCGAATATTGTGGTAAAAGTGTACAATCTCTGCAGAGTGTCAAACTATTAGAATAGCCACATCCGCGGTTATGGACAGTTGGAGTGGCCATACTGTTCTCCCGTCAGATTGTTTTCAAAATGACTTGTGAAATGACTTGAGACTTTGACTTGACCACAACAGAGTTATGATATGAAATAAAAGTTCCAACTTAGGTGTTATAAAACTTCAACTAGCATTCGTTGCTTCTAAACTTAGTAGATGTAAATTTGGCTTTTTGCAAAACAAACCTAGAGCTTAGTGTCCTACAAAAATCCCCTTCACTTGTTAGTATTAGTTTGCGAGTACTTAAAGAGTACTCATGGCTTTGTCCCTGGCTATTCTCATGGCCAGACTATGAAGAGGAGTAACTGGAGGATGGACCCTAGGAAGGTTACGACAGCTAGGATAATCTCCCATCGTTAACATTGCCTATGACCCCGAAGATGGAGCTTCGCCTACGCTACCTTTATTATTACGTATTTACGCTGCTTGAGTTGTATTAAGAACTGGATCATGAGATCCTTATTTGTGTAAGACCTTATGTATGTTTTGTAATGGATGATGTACTGTGGTATCCAATTCGGTTATGTCTCGCAAAAATGGTAATCCTGGGATTGTGATGTATGGCATAACAGGCATCTGGGATTAAAAATCCGGGTGTTGACAATATATATATACCTCGTCGGTCTGCATTACGCATCCATGGGCTTCTACCTCTTGTCTGTTGGTCTCCTCTCCCTTAACGAATGAGTTTAGATACCTCGAGGGATATCCCTTATCGGCATCATGAATCATATCCTCGAGAAAGTGTTCTAAATCTAGGTCTCTTCGGATTGGACTAGGTGGATCTATAGTTCCTGTAAAATGTACACAATATTTATTTCAACTTAACAAATAAACCCTAAACCTAGAGGTTCGGTGGCGATGGCCGATGATGGTGGCCGCGGGAGAGGCGGGCGACTAAGCGGGTTCCCGCAAGAACCACCACCCTAACTCTAACTTATGACACACGTGAGTTCTTCCTAAGGTATTACCCATCCACACACAAATGTTCTCTCCCTCTGGCTTTAAAACTTACGACAACAACATGTATTTTTCCGCATGTCACACATGATAAAACACATAGCCAAGGACATGCGTCATATCACACATGCTATAGGTCACAGAACGAAAGGATAGAAAGCGTGGCAAAAATAACGAGGCCAGTTGGCCAGACATGCCATAAACAAATGTATGTGGTATCGAGTATACCATCCTCTGGAAATCACAAAACAAGTGATTGCGATGCACATATCAAAAACCACGACGAGGTGACGATGGTTTCTAAGACTCAAAGGAAAACCACAACAATATGAGGATGGTGGCTAATTACACAAGTTAAAGGACAAATGACATTTCCTTCGACCTATTCTTGACAGAACTTGATGGATGGCAAGAGGACGCCGTTAGCGGAATAAGGCCATCAACCGACGATACGGATATTGCGGGATCATATGATGGCTATATCGGATGATAGTCCATGCGTGTGAAGGTAGCATGGTGGGTAGAAAATCCGGTCGATATAACAAAATCCTAAACTAAATATATACACTAATATAACAAAATCCTAAACTAAAAAAATCCTAAACTAAAAAATCCTAAATATATACACTAATATAACAAAAACCTAAACTAAAAAAAATCCTAAACTAACAAAATCCTAAACTAAATATATACACTAATATAACAAAATCCTAAACTAAATATATACACTAATATAATTAACAAAATCCTATTTAAAATCCTAACCCTATACCTCACCGGAGGTGGCGGCGGTGGCGCTGGCGGCAGGCGTGGGCGCGGGCTTGATCGGAGTTGGCGGCACGTGATTCATCGGAGTTGGAGGCGGCAGTGGCGCTGGCGGTGCGTGGCCGCGGCGCGCAAGCTGATAGCGCTGACGGCTCGATGCCGGTGCTAGAGAGGGAGGCATGGCGAGCGTGGAGAGGGAGGCGCGCACGAGCTTTGTCGGCGGCGGGCAGCCTGGCGGCGCTGTTCGTCGTCTCTGGCCTCCAAGTTCTCCCGGTGCGTGGAACACACCAGTGGAGAAGCCCCCTATTTATACCCCCCTCTAGTCCCGGTGTGTGGCACCAGTCGAGACTAAAGTGAGGTCTCTAGTTCCGGCTGGTGCCACGCACCGGGAATAGAGGGGAGGGGGCGTTTCATTTTCGCGCGCTGCGCAGACCCTTTAGTCCTGGCTGGTAACCTGGTCCAGGACTAAAGGCCCAAATTTGCGTGCGCTGGGGCAAAACCAGCGCGTGTTGTGCTTTTTTTCAAATTTTTGAATATATCATTTAAAACATTTAAATTATACCTTTTTTGCATATTTTTGAATTTGAGAAAACTTTCAACATGAAAAGTGCTTGAATTTGAATAATTAATCCAAATCCATTTTCTGTTTTATAAAATAATTATTTTAAATAGTCAAATTATTAACCATTTTTCCATTATCAATTTAAAAATGCATTAACTATTTTTTTGCATAATTTTGAATCTCACTAAACTTTCAACATGAAAAGTTCTTGAATTTGAATATTTAATCCAAATCCATTTTCTGTTTTATAAAATAATTATTTTAAATAATCAAATTATTAACCATTTTGCCATTATCAATTTAAAAATGCATTAACTATTATTTTTTGCATAATTTTGAATCTCACTAAACTTTCAACATGAAAAGTTCTTGAATTTGAATAATTAATTCAAATCCATTTTCTGTTTTATAAAATAATTATTTTCAATAGTCAAATTATTAACCATTTTCCATTATCAATTTAAAAATGCATTAACTATTATTTTTTGCATAATTTTGAATCTCACTAAACTTTCAACATGAAAAGTTCATGAATTTGAATAATTAATCCAACTCCATTTTCTGAATAAGCTTTAGTCACGGTTGTATCCACTAACAGGGACTAAAGATATTTCCCGCCATTTCTCACCGCTTCCCCCCAAGTTTTCCCGCCCTTTCCTCTTAACCGAGCTTTTAGTCCCAGTTGTAGCCACTAACAGGGACTAAAGATATTTCCCGCCATTTCCCACCGCTTCCCACCATGTTTTCCCGCCCTTTACATCTATATATATAGGCCGACCGCGCCATGGTTATGCACACATTCACACCTTCCTCTCTCGCAGAAATTGACAACGCCTACTGGGCCATTCTGACCCTCGAGGAGACCGAGGCGCTATACACCTCAAGCTACCCTTTCCCACCAGGCTACCGGCCGCCCGCCGGCTAGATGCTGAGAGCTAGAGGGGTTCCTATCCCTCCTATGCCTCAAGGCTCCGCCCGACAGACGACCATCACGAACCACTTCTACCACAAGCTCACGCCGGAGCAGCGGATGGATCCCCAGTGGGATCCCGACAACTATGACACCTTCTTCGCTAAACAGAAGGAAAGGGAGCTCGCTAGGTACGAGGGTGATGGCCCGCCCCCGTTGAACCACAAAGAAGCCGGCCGCCGTCTGTGGTGGGCGAACCGTACTATCATCGGCGTGATGCGCTACATCGCCGGGGGAGACCATCATTGCCTGTGGTGCCCACAAGTCTACCCACCACAGAGCCACAAGAAGGCCCCTCCCCCGCCTGGCGGTAGCGACATCGTCTTCCAGGATACCCCTCCCCCGCCCACCGTGAATCCGAGGCCGGAGTGGCAGGTGCCCCCGGTATATGCCATGGCTGGGCTGAGGATCCCCGGAGTGGCAGGTGACGATGATGATGATGACGACAATGACGAAGAAGACCTTGAAGTTGCGTACTATAGGACTAGGCATGATTATGACTAAAGAGGGCGGCTTTAGTCCTGAGTGTTAGCTAGTCCCGGTTTGTCCCGGTTTTTAATATTAATAAATGTATTTAGTGTTAGTCTCAGTTTGTGGTTGGATCGGGACTAAAGGCCCCTTTAGTCCCGATTCCATAGTCTCATTTTTTAAATATTAATAAATGTCTTGAGTGTTAGTCCCGTTTTGTGGTTCGACCGGGACTAAAGGGGGGCCTTTAGTTCCGATTCGTACTACGACTTTCCCAAACTATGAAGATGTTGTCCCGATTCGTACTTACCATGAAGATGTGATCTCCAAACACGTGTGGTCACGTATTAGGGAGTGCCTCTATGACCAGTTTCTTGGAGATGCCGGAGGACTGGGCTCTGACGGCATCTCCCTGAAACTGTCCATAGTGGTGTCCCTGCTCTCGAAGACCATCTTGCATCTTGTAACTTCTCTAACTTGATCAATACGCCTGGAAGCTAACCTAATTTCACATATTAGGGAGTGCCTCTATGACCAGTTTCTTGGAGATGTCGGAGGACTATTCTCCGGAGGTATGCGGTGACCCAGCATACCACTTCATGATGTAGTATACTATAGTCGTTGACATAACACCAATGAAACACCGTTCACTAGTATTACATCCCTCAGAATGGCACAACAGAAACACAACGGGTCCAATACATGGCTAAAGGTTACAACTCACTCTTTACATAAGATCCAGAGAATACTCTAGGTTAAAGAGAGAGAAATAACTTATTACAAAGAAGAATCAGGAATAAATAACTCAAAAACTATCATACTATTAAGACTAGTATTTTAACTAATGGTCTGGCATTGCTGCTACTTCAATACACTATAGAAATAGGTTCTATGGCTAGAGCTTACTCGTAGGCAATGCAAGTTTTCATAAGCATTTCTTCAAAGGTTGCTTTTATTCTAAAAATCTATGTCCGTAAGCCTTCACGGGTTTAACAGAACTTTCATGGAGTTCCTTTCCCGCCACGTTCGCAGCTCCTTCCCGGAACAGAGAATAACAAGTTACAGTTCTTACACTCGGCAGAGGTGCGCTACTTTACCCATGAGAGATCAACTCTTTGTTGCACAACCGAGCAGCTTATTCCCGTCCACTATTCCATGATATGGGGCCCAGAAGATGATCCAAGCCAATCACTGCCCCCTTCGCGACCTCGCATGCCTCCTTGGTGTACACCATGCCCACATATTGGATTACGGAAATAGTTTGTACAAACCGTTAGATGCCAGGACAATCGTGGAATGTTGAGGGTTCCCACCCATATGCTGCATATCCTCTATGAATTACCAATTAATATGCACGCTTCGAGGATAACAGCCACGACCTGCACATCCGGCTTCATGCGAGAGGAAGAAGATGCAGCTGACTTCTTCGTCCCATTCCAAATCTCATGGTCAACGCATAATATACGTCGCAAGAATCACTAACGACATTGGTTGTTAATTCCTAGGTGATATAGTTCTGAACAGTGGTATTCAAACTGTCAGATTTACTAGATTAGCTGATCATCCTGGATCAGTAACCAATAGTTCACAATATTATAGAAAATAGTGTTTTCTCACCTTTTTCAAATGAAGGTGAGGACAACACTGGATTTGTAAAATACTTTACAGAAAATAAACAAAGGACATGAGCAAGTGTGAACTTGCCTTTTGTGATTGCAAGATTATGCACTCACGGTCTTCGAGTTAGTATAAGATCCAAAATCTGAAATCAACATCATTGGTCTGGTAAGGACTAATGTTTAAAGAAACAACATGCTCTATGCATAAGTAATGTGATGCACTTTTATGAACGCGAATCCCGGAGATAACGTTGTTCTAGGGTTTGGATTCTGGGAATGGTTACTTTAGAATGTGTTGTCCTTTTAGATAAGTTTCACACTTGTGCTTCTTATTAGGGCTTGTGAGTGTGTGTGTGAACAACACATATTTATGCGGCAGTAAAATATACACCTACGAAATGCTATTCAAGATTGTTTACACTTTAATTGTTTGTCTTCAAACTTTACTTTACAAGTAAAGTCACTTATAAAGAGCTTAAGTGTTATCGCTCCTAAGTATACGAGTGAAGTATGAAGTAATGTGATCTTGATTGTTTGTCATATATTGTCTGAAGTGGCAAAACTAATAACTTTTGAAGAATATATTCCTTTTCTAATGTTTAAACAATCTTTGGGGTTAGTTAGTGGTGTTTGATGTCATTTGTGTTTATTTGAATAGTTTGGGCTTGAGATGTTTTTATAACTTAACTATTTCAGACCAAAGTTAACTATAAACCACATAACAATGTTTATAGTGTTATATTTAGATTCTTGTAGACTAAAGTTAACTTTAAAACAAAGATAGTTTGAAGTATAATGCTTTTAACATTTGTACCTAGTGTACTTGGTAATGTTTTGCCATAAGGTTACTTAAGAATGGTTATTCTTCTATTTAAGTAGTGGTTTTATTGATTTTATAATGGGATAGTATCACTTACCCTTTTTATGGATGAGTGGTTAAAGTTTGTATATCATGGAGTAATGTTACTTAATGGCTTATGAGTTCCCTATAGTGTTTTAGTATGTTGATAAACTTGTGATTAAAGTAAAGGAAATAAGTTTTTAGTTAACTACAAATTATTCTTGATGATTTTATATTTGATAAGCACTCTCTTTAGAAAATATTACACACCTATGGTTGAGGAGAATTCGATAAAATTGTAATTAAAACGTGTTAAACTATTTGGACTTCATATTATTAATGTTGAAGACTAATACTATTTATTAGACTCAATTGGTTAATTTCTAGAGATATTAGAAATTTTTATTTACCTTTGTATGAATTATCAATTAAATAAATAAATTTAGATTTGACTTATTGAAGTATTTGAATTTTATTTAACTCACAAGTGGAATATTATATTTTTAACATGTAGATATTATTTTTGTGATCATTTTGGTATATTATATTTATTTTTTATTCTTTATAAATACTAAGATATGATGTTTATAAGATAAATACTTAATAAATAACAAATACTTAACTAAGTTGAATTATAATAAATGATTATAATTTTTAAATTATAATTTTATTTTTCTAAGATTTTTGGTATTCTATTAATATTTTTAACATTTACCATTATTAAAATTTGAATTATTAAAGTTTTATTACTTATAAAACCTTTATTAAATAATATTTATTTAAATAATCATTATAATAATATTTGATAATAATTTTAACTTGTAGACTTTATTTTTCTACAATTTTTCATATATTATACACATTTTTCTGAATTATAAATCAAAAGTTATTAATTAAATAATATTTAATCATTTATTTGATTTCTGGAATATGAATAATTGAGTTATAACATTTTATTTTTTCTTAAACAGGAATTAACTTTTTACACCGTACCCACACCTAGCCTTAGTCACTGACCAGTGGGCCAGTGGCCACCTCAGCGCACAGGTTATAGAAAATGCATTTGTTACCGACTGATTGGCTACCCCCAGTCATTGACATATGGGCCCTAGGCCATGTCACATGCCACGCGAGACAAAGACTGGTCAAACTCGCTGACATGGTTCGAACCTGACGTAAGCATGACGTCACCTAGGTTGATCCTTACTGGTTGAGGATCGATCGATTGATCTGGTGCGCGCGCGGGGCTGTGGCTAGGTGCGTTGGATAGAGGATATCAAGGAGAATCTATTGGTGGTGGCGCCACTACCTAATGGTCACCGTAAATGCATCGGCGACGAGCTTCTACGGCGGCCAATGGTGGTGCTCAACGAAACTAGGCTTACAGTGAGAATTAGCAAGCAAAAATGGGGTCCAGAGATGCGTACGCTTACCCTGATGACGATAGAAAGGTCGAGGAGGCTTGGGGAGGCATGACGACGGAGAATCGACGATAATGGCCACGACGGCCGAGGAAAAGGAATGCTCGATTTCACATGATTCCCGGCGAGCAGGCTTCCGTGCTTGGTCCTAGGTGAGTAAGTCCACGATGACGCGTCCAATGGTGGTTACCATGAGGCAACAGGTGGTCGGATTTAGCTGGAACGACGAACTCCGATGAACTAGGGTTTCAGGAGAGGAAGCAAAATCGGTCTGGAGAGCGAGATAGAAGATGGGATAGGTATGAGAAGATAGAGGAGGATGCGGCGATATTATCTACTCCTCCTAGGGATGGCGGCACGCATCGTAGCGCGCCGGTCGATCAATGGCAGAGCTCCGGCTAGCAAGCTGCTTCTAGTAGGCGAGGTAGACAACAAAGTCGATTTTGCAAAAAAACCATGGCGTTTCTTTCTTCTCAACACGCGATCCTTCCCTAGCCCCACTCGTCAGTCACAGGAGAGAATGAGCTAGGATGGTTACTGGACCTTTGTGGGCTGCACCTGGGCGACATGTAAGCAGGTAGGAGTTGAGCCACGACCAGGTCTTGTTTTTTATTTGTTTTTATTTTTTCATTTTCTGTTTTCCTTTTCAGATTTGTATATAATATTTAATTTGAACTTTTGTTTGTAGAATTTATTTTCTGGATAATTGTAGTAATACTAAAATATATTTAGTATCATTTGTAAACTTTTATTATATAATATTTTTATATTTCTTTTATTTTCTGTATATGAACCCCCTTTAATATTTTGTAGAAGCTTTTCCTATTATTTTTCTTTCCTCTTTTAACCATGGATTTATTAAATGATACCTTCTTATTTGTTTATAAAACTTAACTCTAGTTGGCCCATAGTTTTGAATAGAAATTTTTATATGTATAATAATCCTATATCATTATTTGATGCATGAAATATAAAAGAAATTAATATGGTTATTACTACTTCCATTAATTTGGAAAATGGCAATGCATATATTCTATTATGATAAACAAAGAAGTTTAGGGTTTTGAATTATGAATACTTACCCTAGGGTTTAGGGTTTTTAATATTCTTAAATTCCTTTATGGATGTGAGTAAATATTTAAAAACTAAGCATATTGTTTTCTGTTTGGGATATTTGATGACATCATATTTTGGACTAGAAAGTTATATTTAGAATATTTTATAGAAAGAAATTGATAAAGATACTCCTAAGCACATATAATTATGATGGTTGGAATTGGCAGAGATGTGCTTATGTTATTTGTTATAGGAAAATATTCCTATAAGTGATATTAACATAAGATGATGAATCAATTCCCTGAATGAACATTATACTTGGTTTAAGATTTAGAGGTGGTTGTTTAACAAGAATGTCTATTTATCCATTCTTTACCATCCTTGACCTTTAATTAAAGAATTCCTTTCCTAGATATAATACTTCTTCCTATCCATCATCATAGTTAGTATGATGAGCTTTACTTCACAAGAATGTTCTTATTCACCTTTTATTCTTCTAAACTCATGGATGAATCCAATGAGTTTGATACTAAAGTATTTCATAGTTTTCTCATATCTTTGCTTGGTTATACTCACTACTCTACTGTTGATAATCATCAATCCAACAAGTAGTTCTTTCAAACTCCACTCATAATCTTCCTTAATCATCCATCACTAATATTTCTTCATCAGATGTATGTATGTATCCAACTATCTTTCTCTAAGGCTTACTATCCTTTAAGATGAATAACACTCCTTCCATAACTCTATGCTAAACTAGCTTTAATTGAATAATATCATTCTACATTTATTTTACTCCACTAACTCACACTCCAACCCTACATTATATTTATGTGGCTTGTAATGACTACTCTAGGATAAATTATCTCTACTAGGGTTTCAATCATGTTCTACCCACCAATATATTTTATACTAGATATAGGCAGACCATCCTGGTGAGTAAGGCATGATCAATATAATCCTTTAATCATTTATAGCTTAAGTTATTAGTTGACTAAACAAGGCTTTATCAATACTACTTTTCAATTGTATTGAAATTATCTTCTTAGTATCTCATCTTGGATTAAGGTTATTCATGGACTATGCCCTCTTTAAAAGATTTAAGCAGATGTTATGATAAGATGAAGAAATAGTAGATCAAGGATTGATAGTTAAAGAATTTGTAAATCAATGGTGGATTACTCAACAATGATGAACAACAGATATTAAGTTAAGTTCCATAAAAAATTATATGGAAAGAAATATATATAGTGAATGATCTGGACTTAGTCTATTTCCAACTCAATCTCATTAAAGAGTTAAAGTTAAGTATTACTATGGTACTCATAGTAAGAATAGATAAGAATAAGATAGGTCAGGATTAGTCATTACATTTTTATTACTTTAGTTTGTAATCTTAACTTGGCACTTATGAATTGTTGTGTTGAATATGATGATAGAATCCCTCAAGGATCAAATATTAATTATTTAAGCAATGTATTATGAGTAGAATTTATAATATCTAATCTACCCTTAGATCAAATTATGTTTAACCAAATAAGGTTTTAGCAAAGGTCATATTGAAACTTATCGCAGTCAACTTGATGATCTACTTCAATTCTATGAAGTTAAGAGAAGCTTCAATCACTTTGACAAGTTTTGTTCAAAAGAGCGAAAATTATTCAGATTTTCTATGCATGAATGCAATGCACACATCTGGGTTGAGCTTATTTCTAGGCTCTAATGCTGGGATGTTACAGACTCTCCCCCTTAAAATAAACTTCATCCTCGAAGTTCGCAAACTCTCCTGTTTCAGAGTAAGGATTTGTCTTGTAGTGGTTGCTACATTTCTCCATTCCGTGATGACCTTAAAAGGAATTAATTGTAGTATTCCATAACCTGATTAGATATCCTAATCCAATTCTTTTTATTTAATCATCAAACTTTATTACTATTTTAAGTACAGTCTAGAGGGTCTCCTTCAAACAAGTTTTAAGTTTCTACATGCCCGTGTTTGTGGTCAAAAGACTATATTTCTATTCCTGTTATAGTATAGTTGATACTGGTACTCCTTCCAAGATTGGATTTGAACTCATTTCGTCCATACCCATTGGAATGTTTTTATTCTCAATACTTGTCCAGTTGGGTGTTCTCTATTACTTTTTAAGGGTTACTTAAGAGTTGTTTATTTTAGAATTGGTCGGTTAAATTTATCCTTTTATCACCTTCAAGCTTATACCTTCTTTAGTTTTTTAAATAATCTTTCATTATGACCTGTATTACTTCTTCAACTTTCATTCATAATGTCTACTCTCCCCCTTAGGGTTTACTAATAGTCTTTAAATTGTATATAAAGCATTTATTGGCTTAATAACTAGAATGTTGCTTCTGTTTAGTTTATACTTTACCAAATTAGGGTCTGATGAAAGATTGTACGGTGTATTCACATAGTTGTGGATATCCGAAGCAAATCTTTCAGCACTATATGTCGTACTTACTATTGGACATTTTCGCTGGGATAAGTCTGACTTTGCGAAACATCTTGAAAGACAATCACCTTAAAGTTTTATACTTCCTTAGGTCTTACTTAACTTAGGCCAAGTTTAATGCTCTTTATGCAACCATTAAGATGATCTGGTTAACTATATCAACCAACACCGGCTGCGAACAAGATACCAACTGTGGATCGGAATGCCGACTATGGATTAAATACCAACGACAGATCATTCTGGGTGGTAGGTATTACCTTACAGTTTCCAACCTACTACTGGTATTCTCTCTAAATTGTTAGAGATTGAATACCCTTTTGGTTCCAAGGCATCTTCCTTGTACTTATTCATGATACTTCCATGAACTTGGTACAGCTCTTTCATTAACTTCTTAGCAATGCTACCTACTTTGAATGGACTTCAAGTTTATTACTTCTTGTTGCTCCATACATTTTCTACACCAAACTTCTTTCTTGAATCTGTCTAGGAATAGTCTATGTTTGATCTATCCTCCAAATGGTGTTAATACTAATTATATCATGCTTCATCCTTCAAGTAAGTCTTCCTTATGATCTTCGAAACTCGTCACTCCCTTACACGAATTCCCGTTACTATCTAGATCCATGACATTAAGTAATAACTGGGTGTTACATCATGCATTTGCACACCTAATTAAATTTCATGTACAAATCTAGTCAATCAAGAAGATCCAATAAGATCTAAAAGTCGATAAAAAACAAAACATATACCATGTATTATACATAGGTTTTAAATAATTTACAAATGTACTAGATGTTCCAACGGTTTGCTCCACACCTATTTACACAACTATCTTACAAGAACTTCTTGTTCTTGTGAGTATATGTGGCATCCCGCAATTACCACTACTAGAAAATCGCGTTGATTTTGTGCATTGCATCGTCATCATCATGTGTTGTTTGTCAAAAACTATTTTTCGCAATCCCGTTTTGTTTTCCAATTGCCCCATCTTTATTCAAACGCCAAACCCCGGGTGCTGCCGGATATTTTATTTGTCTAAAAACCACTTGCAAAGTTCATCGCAAATCAAATAAAAAGATTTAATTATTCTAGTGGGGGCAGTCGAACGGGCCAAATCGACCCGAACGACCACCCCCAGGATTTTTTAAATCGGTCCACCTGGAAATCCTACATCTACCAATCTTTCTACCCACCCCTATCTCCACATCACCCCCCCAATAGTAATCTGCCACCTCACCCTCTTCCCTCCCCCTAGCCAACCAAAAGTTGCCACCTAGACTAACCACCTCCACCCCCTCTCTCTCCTCTCAACCCAGCCCCACACCCACTCACCCACCCCACCCCACCAAACCGACGCAGCCACACACGCACGCCACCCGCGCCGGCCACCAACCCCTGCCTCCCCTGTCGCCTGGGACCCGCCTGTCCCCTGGCCCCACGTCCGGCCCACCTCTCCCGGTCCCTGTTTTTCTTCCTCCCCCCGACGCGCTCCTCTCCTTCCTCCCTTCTCGCCCGACGCCTCCTTCTCCTACTCCTCTGCTCACCGTGCGCGCACACCGCCCCCTCCCGCTCCGATCGCCGGCCGCCCTCAAGCCCCGTCCGCCGCGCGCAGCCGCTCCCCCTCCTACCGCCAAGCACCCCGCGTTCCCCGAGCTCCGGCCCGGCGCGCCTCCACCGCCTCGCCAGCAAGGCCAGGCCCTTCCCGCCACGACGCCTGCTCGAGCCCGCCTCGCGTGCCCCCGCTCCCCTCCCATCGCCACCTTGGTGGCCTCGCCTCTGCTCGCCCTCCCGGCCTCGGCCACCCACCTCGCCGCCGAGCTCTCTCCCACCGCCTGGTCCCTCGGCTCCTTCCGCCCCGCCGGAGACCGCCGACCATGAGCTCTGGCCTCGCGCCGGCGCCATATCCTCCAAGGCTCTAACCGCTTCGTTGCTGCGGCGCTACCAGCCGAGGCAGCGCCTAGCCCGCCTCTGCGACCCACCTCGTTGCTGCCCTCCGCCTGTTCGCCAGCCCGCGCGACCCTCTCCGCCGGCGCCGCCGACTCGCCTCGGCCGTGCTTCGCCGGCAGACCAGCCCCGAGTCGACCGCCTCTCCGGTCTCGCTCCAGCGACGCGTCGCCTAAGTCTGTCTCCTTCGCCGCCTCGGCCAAGGCCGCCACCGCCGAGCCAAGCCTCGCGGTCCTTCCTTGCCGCCGCGGGCCGCTTCCTCCATCGGAGCTCACCGTGGGACCCGCCCTCTGGTTGTAGCATGTTCGTCCAGGCGCCTGCTAGGAGTCCCTCTGGTTGCCTCCCAACGCCAAGATCTCGGAAGGTTCTATCGTTAACCAAGCTCACCAACGCCGTGATACCGACGTCACCTTCGTGGATGCGACAAGACCTTCCCGTTGACAAGGTTACCGACAAGATCTTCGACATACGTCGCCATACTCGAAGCCCACTTCGCGGACTGAGCGACCACACGTGCAACAAGTGCTCCCTCGAGAACGCCGAGTGATCCACCCCGGACACCGAGACCCCGAAGACCAAACCAAACCCGATGGCTCGACATGGTCTTCCCTAGAGGACGCCAAGATCGCTAAGGAACGCCAAGTACTTCGCTCCGTATTTCGAGACCCCGACATCGAAACAACAAGATCGTCGCCATAACACCCGAAGATCACAGGTGTGACAAGTATCGCTTCCCGGACGCCAAGACCGACTCGATGGCGCGGACCCAACAAGACCCGCGCAACGGCAAGAACGACCCCGTGGGACCCGGCAAGATCTGGCCGACGACAAGAACGACACCGACCCGGAAGCACCCGTTTCGCCCCCGACACCAAGCCAAGTCCGGCTTACCGGATTCAACAAGAACTACCCCCGATATCCGAGAACGTTCCCGTCGAGGCCGATCCGTCGAACCCTGGACCCCGAGACCGACCCCGGACTCCGAACCCCCAGAACCTCAAGATCGTCGAGACCCCTAATGTGTGACCCTTATCCGAGAACCCTATTTTATAATATAATAACAAATTGATGCATATTGAATTGTCATACTTGCATGCATAATCATGTGGTTTGGGGGCCTTATGCCGATTCACCTCATAATTAAATATGGGGCCATATGCAGGCAAATCTAGCCTTATATTGGCCTCATTTAAACTTGTGTAGCGAACCGGTGATACTTTCCGCCTTGTTAAACAACATTTAAAATTGTGGGGTAGCTAAACAACATGTACCACCTAATTAATTTTCGGGACCCCGGTTTCGCTTAATATGACCTAATCGCACCGCACCTTTGCCATGTCATGCATCATACATGCATCATGCCGATCTTCTGCCGTGTATTAAATATTGCATCCGGTGTTTATTCTAGTGTTTTGCTTCTTTGCGGATAAGGCCGTTGAGTTGATGTGAGCTTCGCCCCGATCTTCGGTTGAACCCTTCGGCAATGTTTTCAGGCGAGCATCTTCCCCTTTCTACCTATCTTACTTTTATAGTCTTTATTCCCTCCTGTTGATCTATTGCTATCTGTGTTGCGATGCTTTAGTTTCTGTACCAGTGATATACCTTGCAGCCTTATATTGCCTTGGACACATCCTATTACCTGTTGTTTGGTAGATAGTTGGACTTGCGCGTCGTAGTTGCTTGCTCAAGTGCTGATGTGTGTCGTCATATGCCACAGTTGCTGATGTATTGCCGCATGTTGATGATGGAGATGATTCTAGTTTTACTTATCGTCACTTTAATTTCTGTTTAACAACTAAAATTGAAATAAGCAGAGGCATCGGTGGGTGATAGATAATATTTGGTTTCCGAACGCCCACTTGTGTCCCGTAAGACCCCGAGTACTTGATACTGTTCCTTGATTTATCGCTATCCACATCCGGAGGTATATGGGACCCCCGAGCGAGCTTGATTCGGTCTTATTTCTTGGGGCCACAAACTAGTTTGAGGTTTTATTTACGATCCTGTACTTATGCCATGCTACTTTACGTATTTAAATTGTGCGAGGAGCACACTGCATCTTTAGGAATTGTGACCATTACGTGGTATCGCAGTCCCGTTTGGGGATCTGGCATCGTTCTGCCGCCCCACAAAACCTTGGGTCCGTCTCGAGCTTGCTTACTGCTATGGTGTACTTCAAGGGTGGCCTGAAATATTTCTGAATCTGTCATTGTTCACTCGTGAAAGCCTCGTTGGGTTTTGATTTGGTTTTTCCGAGGTTGATCGAGCGTGTGTTGCTATTGGTGCACCCCGCCGTAAAACTTTCTCAAAGCCGTGTCGCGGATATGGACGACTTGGAGCATGATATCTCGATCATAGACAAGCATAACTAAAGTTTATCGCTATAAATTTGACTTATAATGACTAGTAATCAGCTTCACTATAATGGAATGGCTAATTAATACGCCCACAATTGCTTGTTTGGTTGTCGCCATGACAATTGTACCGACTAGTAAATCTTGCAACTACAACGAAATGGCTGAATAAAAGTACCAACAACTGCTGGGTTTTGGGTTTATCTCATGCTATCTGAATCTGATTAGTAATTGTTGCAACTACAACGGAATGATTAACTAAAAGTGCCCACTGCTTACTTTATCAGGATGATTATCTAAACCTGACTAGTAAAGTACCGCAACTATAACTGAATAAATAAAACTGCCAACTGCGTGAGTTCCTCGGTTGACTTCCTCGATTGGTCCCGAGGGAGAAATATCAGGATGGGTCATTTGGTGTTAGCTAGTTGGATCCGGATAGGTCACTCTTACCCTCTCTGATATCCGCCAGTTGTATCGAGTCTCTATAGGATGTTTAGTGCATGCTGCCGCTGCCGCTTCAGTCCACCATACCTATGTAGGCGACGACCGCCGAATTCTAGCCTCGCTGTAATCGGCCTCGATCGACGCTCCTTCTTTTTCCTTTGCCCTTTGTCGGCACCCCTTTTGTTTAAGCAGGTTTTGAGATCGGCGTCGTTAAGGGTTACCTTCCGGCTTGGCCTGGGCAGGGTTATGGACGCCATTGGTTATTCTTCAGGGCTCTTAGCCCCATTTGCATCTTGTCCGTAGTCGGACGCTCTATCGTTTTCAAGGTGATTTGGATCTTTGTATATTATATCTGTATTCTTGACTCTTTGAGTCGCTGTTATATATATCTGTTCTGTGGGTCCCATCGAGGACTGTTGTGTAATGTTATTACTTCGTTTTCCACCCGCGCGAAAGTGCCTGGTGGGCACCTTTGAATCGTTTCTATGCGGGTTTGGTGAATTTTGCCCAAACTTGCATAGGTCCGATTCTGAGGGTGTTACAGAGTGGTATCAGAGCTCAGCAGTTGCGATACCCCACAAGTCCAGCCTGTAGGATAACCTAGCTAACGGCCGAAGTAGAGTGTCAAAACTATTTTTGAAAATCGGTTGGATAGTTGTGAATAGGTCTGATTTTACTCCTTACCCCCTGCTGATCTCCTCTTACCTCTACGTGTTTTGAATCCGCTCTCTTCTCTCTCTTCGAGTCCAGGATTTCTCGCGGTTGGGTTTCCGTCGTACCTTCAGGGTTTCGCTTTCTTCCTTTTATAACGGAGGTGCTACGATCAGCAATCTGCAACTTGTCTGTTGTACCCTTCCTCCAATCTTTTGTTCTTGAGCTCTTTATCCCTATGTGTTCCTTGCTGGATATCACTGTCGTTGAAAAACATATGAGAAGGACGAGCTTTGGTGAAGTTGGAGTCGACCTTGAGCATGTGTTGTTCATGCCAATGGAACCATCGCGAAACCTAATCATTGTGTCTTTCATACGATTCTGCTGGCAGCATTCCTTTGTTCCGGATACCACCTATGAAGATCTTCAGTCTATATCTCGAGGGTTGAGTTGCCTGATTCTCCTACCCATGTATAGAGTTGATAGTTGGGTCCGGGATGGACTGATCACCCTACCCGACTCTTACTGTTCGCTCTGTATATCGAACTGGTGGATCAATGTAACTTTTTCCCTCTTCTAATGGAAGTTAGAGGTGGCCTTATCGTTTGATACCTCTACCTTCGTCCTTTGTTTCTCCGGAGGGTTCTCTCGACGATCAGGAACAACGACCCTTTGTTGGTGGTGTCGCCGATTCCCAGATGAAGAAGGAACCCTCGTTAGTGGTGTCGCGAAGATCTACATGATGCGAGAAGATTCAGATCGCCGCCCCTTCCTTCCGGTACCATGAGGCGGATCTCGAGGGCGAGATCCATTGTTAGTGGTGTCGAATTGTGGCATCCCGCAATTACCACTACTAGAAAATCGCGTTGATTTTGTGCATTGCATCGTCATCATCATGTGTTGTTTGTCAAAAACTATTTTTCGCAATCCCGTTTTGTTTTCCAATTGCCCCATCTTTATTCAAACGCCAAACCCCGGGTGCTGCCGGATATTTTATTTGTCTAAAAACCACTTGCAAAGTTCATCGCAAATCAAATAAAAAGATTTAATTATTCTATTGGGGGCAGTCGAACGGGCCAAATCGACCCGAACGACCACCCCCAGGATTTTTTAAATCGGTCCACCTGGAAATCCTACATCTACCAATCTTTCTACCCACCCCTATCTCCACATCACCCCCCAATAGTAATCTGCCACCTCACCCTCTTCCCTCCCCCTAGCCAACCAAAAGTTGCCACCAAGACTAACCACCTCCACCCCCTCTCTCTCCTCTCAACCCAGCCCCACACCCACTCACCCACCCCACCCCACCAAACCGACGCAGCCACACACGCACGCCACCCGCGCCGGCCACCAACCCCTGCCTCCCCTGTCGCCTGGGACCCGCCTGTCCCCTGGCCCCACGTCCGGCCCACCTCTCCCGGCCCCTGTTTTTCTTCCTCCCCCCGACGCGCTCCTCTCCTTCCTCCCTTCTCGCCCGACGCCTCCTCCTCCCGCTCCTCTGCTCAAGACCGCCTCCTCTCGATCCGGCCGCCCTCAAGCCCGTCCTGGCACAGCCGCTCCTCCTACCGCTTAAGCACCTGCGTTCCCAAGGCCCACGCGCCTCCCAGCCTTGAAGGCCAGTCTTCCCGCCATGACGCCTGCCTGAGCCCGCCTCCGCTCGCCGCCTCGCCGCGCCTCGGTGGCCTCGCCTCTGCTTCGCCGCTGCCTCGGCCACCCACTCGCCGAGTTTCTCCCACCGCTGTCCCTCGGCTCCTCCCCGCCGCCCGGGAGACCCCGACCATGAGCCCTCAAGGCGCCAAGGCCATCCTCGCTGCGCCTCCAACCGCCTCACAGCGCTGCTTTCGACGCCCGCTGCTGAGCCGCCCGGCCGCCTCTGCGACCCACCTCGTTGCCGTCCCTCGCCCTGTTCGCCAGCCTTCACGCCCTCGCCTCGGCCATGCTCGCTGCCGACCCGCTCCCGCTGCCGACCGCCTCTCCGGCGGTTCGCTCCAGCGCTGCGTCGCCAAGTCTGTCTCCTCGCCGCCTCGGCCAAGGCCGCCACCGTCGCCCGAGCCAAGCCTCGCGGGTCCTTCCGTTGCCACATGGCCGCTTCCATCGGAGCTCACCGTGGACCCGCCCTGGTTGTAGCATGTTCGTCCAGCGCTGCTAGGAGTCCTCTGTTGCCTCCCAACGCCAAGATCTCGGAAGGTTCTATCGTTAACCAAGCTCACCAACGCCGTGATACCGACGTCACCTTCGTGGATGCGACAAGACCTTCCCGTTGACAAGGTTACCGACAAGATCTTCGACATACGTCGCCATACTCGAAGCCCACTTCGCGGACTGAGCGACCACACGTGCAACAAGTGCTCCCTCGAGAACGCCGAGTGATCCACCCCGGACACCGAGACCCCGAAGACCAAACCAAACCCGATGGCTCGACATGGTCTTCCCTAGAGGACGCCAAGATCGCTAAGGAACGCCAAGTACTTCGCTCTGTATTTCGAGACCCCGACATCGAAACGACAAGATCGTCGCCATAACACCCGAAGATCACAGGTGTGACAAGTATCGCTTCCCGGACGCCAAGACCGAGTCGATGGCGCGGACCCAACAAGACCCGCGCAACGGCAAGAACGACCCCGTGGGACCCGGCAAGATCTGGCCGACGACAAGAACGACACCGACCCGGAAGCACCCGTTTCGCCCCCGACACCAAGCCAAGTCCGGCTTACCGGATTCAACAAGAACTACCCCCGATATCCGAGAACGTTCCCGTCGAGGCCGATCCGTCGAACCCTGGACCCCGAGACCGACCCCGGACTCCGAACCCCCAGAACCTCAAGATCGTCGAGACCCCTAATGTGTGACCCTTATCCGAGAACCCTATTTTATAATATAATAACAAATTGATGCATATTGAATTGTCATACTTGCATGCATAATCATGTGGTTTGGGGGCCTTATGCCGATTCACCTCATATTTAAATATGGGGCCATATGCGGGCAAATCTAGCCTTATATTGGCCTCATTTAAACTTGTGTAGCGAACCGGTGATACTTTCCTCCTTGTTAAACAACATTTAAAATTGTGGGGTAGCTAAACAACATGTACCACCTAATTAATTGTCGGGACCCCGGTTTCGCTTAATATGACCTAATCGCACCGCACCTTTGCCATGTCATGCATCATACATGCATCATGCCGATCTTCTGCCGTGTATTAAATATTGCATCCGGTGTTTATTCTAGTGTTTTGCTTCTTCGCGGATAAGGCCGTTGAGTTGATGTGAGTCACCGATCTTGGTTGAACCTTCGCAATGTTTTCAGCGAGCATCTTCCCTTTCTACCTATCTTACTTTTATAGTCTTTATTCCTCCCTGATCTATTGCTATCTGTTGCGATGCTTTAGTTTCGCATCCGTTGATATACCTTGCAGCCTTATATTGCCTTGGACACATCCTATTACCTGTTGTTTGGTAGATAGTTGGACTTGCGCGTCGTAGTTGCTTGCTCAAGTGCTGATGTGTGTCGTCATATGCCATAGTTGCTGATGTATTGCCGCATGTTGATGATGGAGATGATTCTAGTTTTACTTATCGTCACTTTAATTTCTGTTTAACAACTAAAATTGAAATAAGCAGAGGCATCGGTGGGTGATAGATAATATTTGGTTTCCGAACGCCCACTTGTGTCCCGTAAGACCCCGAGTACTTGATACCTGTTCCTTGATTTATCGCGCTATCCACATCCGGAGGTATATGGGACCCCCCCTGAGCCAGAGCTTGATTCAGTCTTATTTCTTGGGGCCACAAACTAGTTTGAGGTTTTATTTACGATCCTGTACTTATGCCATGCTACTTTCTGTATTTAAATTGTGCGAGGAGCACACTGTACCGTTTAGGAATTGTGACCCGTTTACGTGGTATCGACAGTCCCCGTTTGGGGATCTGCTGTCGTTTACCGCCGGCCCCACAAACCTTGGGTCCGTCTCGGAGCTTGCTTACTTCGTTGCGGGTGTACTTCAAGGGTAGCCTGAAATATTTCTGAATCTGTGATTGTTCATCGTGAAAGCCTCGTTGGGTTTTGATTTGGTTTTTCCGAGGTTGATCGAGTGTGTTGCTATTGGTGCACCCGGCCGGTAAAACTTTCTGAAAGCCGTGTCCGCGGATATGGACGACTTGGAGCACAGTATCTCGATCATAGACAAGCATAACTAAAGTTTACTGCTATAAATTTGACTTATAATGACTAGTAATCAGCTTCACTATAATGGAATGGCTAATTAATACTGCCCACAATTGCTTGTTTGGTTGTCGCTTGCGACAATTGTACCTGACTAGTAAATATTGCAACTACAACGAAATGGCTGAATAAAAGTACCAACAACTGCTGGGTTTTGGGTTTATCTCATGCTATCTGAATCTGATTAGTAATTGTTGCAACTACAACGGAATGATTAACTAAAAGTGCCCACTGCTTACTTTATCAGGATGATTATCTAAACCTGACTAGTAAAGTACCGCAACTATAACTGAATAAATAAAACTGCCAACTGCGTGAGTTCCTCGGTTGACTTCCTCGATTGGTCCCGAGGGGGAAATATCAGGATGGGTCTGTTTGGTGTTAGCTTCAGGTTGGATCCGGATAGGTCACTCTTACCCTCTCTGATATCCGCCAGTTGTATCGAGTCTCTATAGGATGTTTAGTGCATGCTGCCGCTGCCGCTTCAGTCCACCATACCTATGTAGGCGAGGACCGCCGAATTCTAGCCTCGCCGTGTACTGGCCTCAGTACTGACGCTCCTTCTTTTTCCTTTGCCCTTTGTCGGCACCCCTTTTGTTTAAGCAGGTTTTGAGATCGACGTCGTTAGCAGGGTTACCCTTCCGGCTTGGCCTGGGCAGGGTTATGGACGCCATTGGTTATTCTTCAGGGCTCTTAGCCCCATTTGCATCTTGTCCGTAGTCGGACGCTCTATAGTTTTCAAGGTGATTTGGATCTTTGTATATTATATTTGTATTCTTGACTCTTTGAGTCGCTGTTATATATATATATATCTATTCTGTGGGTCCCATCGAGGACTGTTGTGTAATGTTATTACTTCGTTTTCCACCCGCACGAAAGTGCCTGGTGGGCACCTTTGAATCGTTTCTATGCGGGTTTGGTGAATTTTGCCCAAACTTGCATAGGTCCGATTCTGAGGGTGTTACAGTATATCCTCACTTATTTAGGCAAACCTTTCAAACTACAATGTGCATTACCCTCTATGTACATTATTCAAGCACTCATCCCTTGGGATGTCGTTCCTTTCTTACTTTCATCTTCCTCTAGTGCTTCCTGGAGTTCCGTCCATGATGAAGTGAAGTCCTACGACTGCCTTCTGGAGCGTAAGAGCATCCAGGAGTTGGCGTAATCCTCTACAGGATATTCCTGATTGTCCGGCAACGCTTCCTCATAGTAAGTTGGCTCCTTAGATTTTTCTTGGATCCAGTCATATATATTGGTGTAGTAGCTATCGGAATACTCTTCTAAGTCGATTGGATTAGTACCACCCCCATATGGTCCATAAGGCTCTCTATGGTTATAGTTGGTCCCTTCTACAATACCTTTATCACAAGGTATAGGATTTCCTATGGTTTCACCTTGAGATTCTACTCCCCATTTATACTGGTTTTGCTCAGGGTTATTTGGAATAACTCTATTCCATTCCTATTGTTCGGAGTTGTATTTGGTCCATAGGTCTTCAGGTGGCTTGAATTCATTTTGGTAATAGGCATAATTTTTTGAGTTTGGATCATCAAATTCAGTTTCCTCATACACTTCTCCTGAAGGTATGTATTTAGGATGCCTAGCTTCTTTATCTAGCTTCTTCCTACGATCCATTGCTTTATTAGGATCAGTAAAATCCTCAATGACCGTATCCAGTTCCTGGACTAAGACTTGGTGAGTGTTATGATAAGTGTTTAACAAAGACCGATAACGATCCATATACTCTACAACTAGAGTAGGTTCAGTTTGGACTAGAGTAGAGTGATCTAAATCATGCTCTTGGTTTGAGGTTTCATGTGGTATAATGGTGTGAGTACTACCTTCTAGATCTTGGGATTTTTGTTCTCGGATCATGGTTATGGCTGCGGCTACGACAATCTGATATGCAGATGCCATGCACCTTGCCTCTCCTGATGGCATTTCTCCCTTAAGTACTAACTTCTTGGGTAACATGATCATGACACGGTATTTTGATAATACCTGCCCATCATAGTAACTGTAAATCTTGACCAAAAGTCTCGATTCACATTCCAAACTCCATATAAGTAGTCGGAGATTATCTGTCCAATCCCCTCCGTAGTCATTCAACGTCCTGTTCATCACTTGAACATTTCGGGGTGGATATCGAGGTGCCATGTGGAACTGTAGATAAGAAATTATCATCAGTCACATAGCGTTAAAACTCTTGGGTAATGATCGAATTTGCAATCATACTAAATAATTATCGCACTAGTAACATAACAGGATTATTCTCAAGTGAATATCCCTCATATCACTAGAGAACTGTTTATTATGGCTAGGATGTGTCCTACAGGTTCTACCCATTTACTAGGTTTCCAAACTAAGGTCAAAGCATATGCTCTGATACCAACTGCGGTGACCTAGCATACCACTGCATGATGTATTATACTATAGTCGTTGCCATAACACCAATGAAACACCGTTCACTAGTATTACATCCCTCAGAATGGCTCAACAGAAACACAATGGGTCCAATACGTGGCTAAAGGTTACAACTCACTCTTTACACAAGATCCAGAGAATACTCTAGGTTAAAGAGAGAGAAAGAACTTCTTACAAAGAAGAATCAGAAATAAACAACTCAAAAACTATCATACTATTAAGACTAGTATTTTATATTTTAACTAATAGTCTGACATTGCTGCTACTGCAATACACTATAGAAATAGGTTCTATGGCTAGAGCTTATACTCCTATCTAATCAGTAACTTTGTCTTTAGTTGACTTGATGTATATGTTGACTTCCTTGACTTCATTGAAGAGCTTTAGCTTTGGATGATGAGTCCTGGAGCATAACTTGATGTGGATGTTGTCTATCCAGCTTCAGAATCTAGCAAGGGTTAAGAAGATACTTTGAGTACGAGCGTACTCAGCAAATTCACTAGAAAAGGAGTGTTTGATGCACTATAACTACAGCCATAGACCATAGGTCGTAGGAAATGCAAAAAGGTTGCTTTTATTATGAAAAGCAATGTCCGTCAGCCTTCACGGGTTTACCAGAACTTTGATGGAGTTCCGTTCCCACCGCGTTCGCAGCTCCTTCCCGGAACAGGGTTCGCAGCTCCTTCCCGGAACAGGGAGTAACAAGTTACAGTTCTTACACTCTGCAGAGGTGCGTTACTTTACCCATGAGAGATCAACTCTTTGTTGCACAACCGGGCAGCTTATTCCCGTCCACAATTCCATGATGTGGGGCCCAGAAGATGATCCAAGCCAATCACTGCCCCCTTCGCGACCTCGCATGCCTCCTTGGTGTACACCATGCCCACATATTGGATTACGATAATGGTTTGTACAAACAGTTAGATGCCAGAACTATCGTGAGACGTTGAGGGTTCCCACCCATATGCTGCATATCCTCTACGAATTACCAATTAATATGCACGCTTTGAGGATAGCAGCCATGAGCTGCACATCCGGCTTCATGCGAGAGGAAGAAGATACAACTGACTTCTCTATCCCATTCCAAATCTCATGGTCAATGCGTAATATACGGCGCAAGAATCACTGGCGACATTGGTTGTTAAGTCCTAGGTGATATAGTTCTAAACAGTGGTATTCCAACTGTCAGATTTACTAGATTAGCTGATCACCCAGGATCAGTAACCAATAGTTCACAATATTATAGAAAATAGTGTTTTCTGACCTTTTTCAAATGCATGTGAGGACAACACTGGATTTATAAAATACTTTATAGAAAATAAACAAAGGACATGAGCAAGTGTGAACTTGCCTTTTGTGATTGCAAGATTATGCACTCACCGTCTTCGAGTTAGTATAAGATCCAAAATCTGAAATCAACATCATTGGTCCGGTAAGGACTAATGTTTAAAGAAACAACATGCTCTATGCATAAGTAATGTGATGCACTTTTATGAACGCGAATCCCGGAGATAACGTTGTTCTAGGGTTTGGATTCCAGGAATGGTTACTTTAGAATGTGTTGTCCTTTTAGATAAGTTTCACACTTGTGCTTCTTATTAGGGATTGTGAGTGTGTGTGTGAACAACACATATTTATGCAACAATAAAATATACACCTATGAAATGCTATTCAAGATTGTTTACACTTTAATTGTTTGTCTTCAAACTTTACTTTACAAGTAAAGTCACTTATAAAGAGCTTAAGTGTTATCGCTCCTAAGTATACAAGTGAAGTATGAAGTAATGTGATCTTGATTTTTTGTCATATATTGTGTGAAGTGGAAAAACGAATAAATTTTGAAGAATAGATTCCTTTCTAAGGTTTAAACAATCTTTGTGGTTAGTTAGTGGTGTTCGATGTAATTTGTGTTTGTTTGAATAGTTTGGGCTTGAGATGTTTTTATAACTTAACTATTTCAGACCAAAGTTAACTATAAAACACATAACAATGTTTATAGTGTTATATTTAGATTCTTGTAGACTAAAGTTAACTTTAAAACAAAGGTAGTTTGAAGTATAGTGCTTTTAACCTTTGTACCTGGTGTACTTGGTAATGTTTTGCCTTAAGGTTACTTAAGAATGGTTATTATTCTATTTAAGTAGTGGTTTTCTTGATTTTATAATGTAATAGTATCACTTACCCCTTTTATGGATGAGTGGTTAAAGTTTGTATATCATGGAGTAATGTTACTTAATGGCTTATGAGTTCACTATAGTGTTTTAGTATGTTGATAAACTTGTGATTAAAGTAAAGGAAATATGTTTTTATTTAACTACAAATTATTCTTGATGATTTTATATTTGATAAGGACTCTCTTCAGAAAATATTACACACCTATGGTTGAGGAGAATTTGATAAAATTGTAATTAAAATGTGTTATACTGTTTGAACTTCATATTATTAATGTTGAAGACTGATACTATTTATTAGACTCAATTAGTTAATTTCTAGAGATATTAGCAATTTTTATTTACCTTTATATGAATTATCAATTAAATAAATAAATTTATATTTGAGTTATTGAAGTATTTGAATTTTATTTAACTCAAAAGTGGAATATTATATTTTTAACATGTAGATATTATTTTTGTGATCATTTTGGTATATTATATTTATTTTTTATTCTTTATAAATACTAAGATATGATGTTTATAAGATAAATACTTACTCCCTCCATCCCAAGGCTTAAGGCCTATAATTTTTTTGAAAAGTCAAACCAACTAAAATTTGACCAAACTTTTAGAAAAAACTATCAATAAACATGATATTTTGTAGACATCATATGAAAATATATTTTATTATCTATCTAATGATATTGATTATGTATTTTGCATATTAACAGTTTTTGATAAAACTTGGTCAAACTTGATACAGTTTGACTTTTCAAAAAAAATATAGGCCTTAAGCCTTGAAACGGAGGTAGTAATAAATAACAAATACTTAATTAAGTTGAATTATAATGCATGATTATAATTTTTATTTTTCTAAGATTTTTTGGTATTCTATTTATATTTTTAACATTTACCATTATTAGAATTTGAATTATTAAAGTTTTATTACTTATAAAACCTTTATTAAATAATATTTATTTAAATAATCATTATAATAATATTTTATAATAATTTTAAGTTGTAGATTTTATTTTTCTACAATTTTTCATATATTATACACATTTTTCTGAATTACAAATCAAAAGTTATTAATTAAACAAGATTTAATCATTTATTTGATTTCTGGAATATGAATAATTGAGTTTATAACATTTTATTTATTTCTTAAACATGAATTAACTTTTTACACCGTACCCACACCTAGCCCTTGTCACTAACCAGTGGGCCAGTGGCCACCTCAGCGCACAGGTTATAGAAAATGCATTTGTTACCAACTGATTGGCTACACCCAGTCATTGACATATGGGCCCTAGGCCATGTCACATTCCATGTGAGACAAAGACTGGTCAAAATCGCTGACGTGGTTCAAACCTGACGTAAGCATGATGTCACCTGGGTTGATCCTTACTGTTGAGGATTGATCGATCGATCTGGTGCGCGCGCGGGGCTGTGGCTAGGTGCGTTGGACAGAGGAGATCAAGGCGAATCTATTGGTGGTGGCTCCGCTACCTAATGGTCACCGGAAATGCATCGGCGAAGATCTTCTGCGGCGAATAATAGCGGTGCTCAACGAAACTAGTCTTACGGTGAGAATTAGCAAGCAAAAATGGGGTCCAGAGATGCGTAATGTCAACACCCGGATTTTTAATCCTAGATGCCTGTTATGCCATACATCGCAATCCGACGATTACCATTTTTGCGAGACATAATAGAATTGGATACCACAGTACATCATCCATTACAAACCATACTACACAAATAAGGATTTCATGTTCCAGTTCTTAATACAACTCAAGCAGCGGAAATACGTAATAATAACGGTAGCGTAGGCGAAGCTCCATCTTCGGGGTCACAGGCAATGCTGACGATGGGAGATGATCCTAGTTGTCGTAACCTTCACGGGTCCGTCCTCCGGTACTCCTCTTCATAGTCAGCCACGGAATGAGCAGGACAAAGCCATGAGTACTCTTTAAGTACTCGCAAACTAATACTAACAAGTGAAGGGGGTTTTTGTAGTAGGACACCAAGCTCTAGGGTTGTTTTGCAAAAATCCAGATTTACATCTACTAAGTTCAGAAGCAAGAGAAAGATAGTAAAATTTTATAACACCTAAGTGGGAACATGAATTTCATATCACAACTCTGTTGTGGTCAAGTCAAGGTCTCAGTTCGTTTCAAAAGTCATTTTGAAAATATCTGACGGGGGAACAGTATGGCCACTCCAACTATCCATAACCACGCTCGCGGCTATTCGAATAGTTTGACACTCTGCAGAGATTGTACACTTTCACCACAACATTCGATACATCCGTCAGGAACAAATCCTGAATTCACCATACTCAGTATGCGGATAATCAATCCTAACCTTTCAATTACACACCCTAGTATAAGCACCTCTCCTGTGAGTTTGGCCTCCCAACCATGACCAACTGTCATCTTGGGTACTGCACAGGTGGACAATCTTCACAAGGTAGCCTCAGCTCAGACCTTGGCCGTGAGGGAACTAATACTAAGGTATACAAGATTCGAGTCAAGCCCTACCCAATTCTCGGGTATTGCGGTTGTACGGTAAAATTGGAATGGTATCGCATCCAGACAACCATCAGTTTTATAAAGGGCTAAGGCTCATGCCTCAACATTTTCATCACCATAAATCATCTGGTGTTCGGAAACACATGTCCAAAACATTTCAATAGAATGATCCATCATTCCGAGGTTTTTATAACCATTTTCCACCAAGTATTCCCATCTAAAGTTTATCAAGTTTTATGCTTAGCACTAGCATCTACAAGTGGGGGTAAGTACTAATGAGGGGTGGTAAACTAGTGGAGTTTTACTAAGTTCAATCTCATGCCTTAGGATGACATAAAGATTATCTAGCTTAGGCCAAATTTTATGCTCTTTATGCAACCTTCAATTATCTTTCTAGTATCTACAATTTACTTAAGTAAACTCTAAGTAATAGCTTTGATAAAGAAATAAAGTATAAAGCTTGTAAGTAAAACTAGGATTGGTTTATCAAGTGGTTATGATCATATATGCTTAAGGCATATAGTTGGCATGGTACAAGTAAGTATTTGCTTGCATAGGTATAGTATCTTGCAAGTGTTAGCTTGCACAAGTATCAGTATAAGCTTGCTAAATTGCAAGTGTTAGCTTGCACAAGTATCAGTATAAGCTTTCTAAATTTCAAGTGTTAGCTTGCTAAATTGCTAGTGTTAGCTTGCCTTGTGCAGAGCAGTGGTTGAAGTTCTCCTCGGCTTCTTCTTCGTAGTATCCTCCTTCCTCCTCGTATCCTTGGTCGGTACTAGCGTCTATGAATAAATACGAGGTACACAATCAAAAAACGATACTTAACTACTTTCAATCATCACACAAAAGGGTCCTATAGATGATCTAGAATCATCACTAACATTACAAGATTAAAGCTAGGTTTAATTTCTTTTATTTTTACAAAAGTAATTTCTACTCATTGAAAAACTACTTAAGATTTAATATTCTCCAAACCAAACATGGGATCATGTTAACACATGTCATCACCACACATTTCAGTATATGGGAATTTGATTTAAAGTGGTGTCACAATTTAATAAGGTTTAACCTTTTATTTTACTTAACTAAAGTGACTAGAAATTCCTATGTGGCATTCTTTTATTACTTGAACATTATTTCTGTAAGTAAACCCAAATGTTTTTATATATTCTGAAAGGTATGATCAAATGTGATTTTTGAGAGTTGGAATCAACTCAAAAGCTATTATGGTTTAAATTTGAAAAATATTTGAATGCAGAAAAGGTTCTGCCTTGTTATTTTTACCAAGGTTGATCTATAGATTCAAATGATTTTAATCCAACGGTCTTGGATGAAGCATTTCAATATCTTTCTAAAAAAATTGGTTTCATTCAATTTGGTTCACTGAATCGAGCTGGGTTGATTTTTGAAACTAGGTACTGCACTGTGTTTGAATTAAAATGGAAAAAGTTAAATTCAAATGACTGGGCTGCGCGGGAAACGAATAATGGGCCGGCCCGGTGTCACTCCGCGGCGTGGGTCTCAACTGACAGGGGGGTTCCACTAGTCACGGGGCAATCTCATCCGCACGATTTAAGTCTAATCGAACGGCTGCTACTCATCGTCCATGTCGGGCGGCGCCGGCGAGACAAAAACCTAACGTGGCAGGTGGGGGTCGTTGGGGGATCACCGGGGCTCAGCCGAGGGTCGGCGAGGCAGGCGAACGATGAAGTCGACAACGGCGAACCTCCTGGTACCGGCAGCTTCTCCTGGGGTGGACGAAATCGACGGCGCCCTTCTTCTCCACAGGCGGCCTGCTCCGGCCAAATTCCGGTGATGCGCTGCTTGCCTTGCTCTGGGAACAGGGTGGAACGATCAGTGAGGAGAGGGGAGTGAGATGGTGTGAAGAGTTTGAGCGGGGGCGGCCTCTATTTATAGTCTCGATGACGAGACCGAACGGAATGGGCAGGCGACGGTGGCGACATGGCTATGGGCTGCTAGAGGCATGGCCGGCGGTGGCGATCGATCGATGGTCTCCTAGCGATGCTCTATGGCTTTAATGTGCGTCTAGGGGCGGTGGCAAACGGTCTGGAACATGTGATGCTCTACATGGCAGAGGCGGCATCTTCAACGGCGAGCGGTGGCTGTGAGGCATGGGGCGGCGAACGGGGATGTCTGGCGGTCTCTGGGTGCTCAAGTGCTCAGTCGATGTCTTCGAGGCAGGGCTGGTCGAGAGGGGGCGGTGAGCCATGGGTGATCTCTCAGACAAGGTTGGCACGGCTAGGTCCTCTCCTAGCTTGCTATCTACACTGGGATGGCATGGGTGGCTTCGGTTGTTCACCATTGATGACATTGCCAAGCTTACAATGGTGCTAACTGTTTACAAATGAGCTAGATGATCTACTAAAGCCTAGTTGCAACCAGAGAGGGAACAAGTTAGGCTCAAATCACTGCTCGAAATAGTGTTTGGATTTTATTTGATTTGCATTTGCAAGGTGTTTGATGAAATGGCCGCATGAATTCAAGTTTTGAATTTTGAAAGATTTTTGGTGGGTGTGCTAGGTAGGTGCTGGTGAGTCTGTAGATGCTTGGGTTTTGAAAGTTGAGCTTGTTTGAGTGGTTTTTGAAAAAGTGGGATCTTCCCATATGATAAAGATTCAATTTTAAATTGTCATTTAAACTATGCATTTGAATGTTTCTGGATGATCACAAGGTGTGCCTTGATACTTTGTTATGATTACTATCAAGGGATGCAAAGATCCAAACAAGTTTCTGTTAAGTTCTGAAAGTTAGAGACAGCCAAAGTAGGCATGGGAGTTAAATTGGTCAAAATGACCATTCCTTTATTTTGTTTGTTTTGATTTATTTGTCTTTGGGAAAAGTGTGGGGATTGTTTAGGTGATGTTTATTTCACCTAAGAATCCTTTTACAAGCAAAGAAACACATAAACAAGGCAATTCAAAAGAATTAAAAATCGGATGCATGCACACATGCATGCTTTCATATTTTTATTTAGAAAAGTTTTTGTTAACCCTAAATTTGGATGCATAGAGTTTGATGATTCTAGTTTAATATTTTTGGGATGTTACAAACCTTCCCCCCTTAAACCAAATCTCGTCCTGAGATTTAAAAAAGGATGAAAAGATAACCTAGGATTTGAAGAGATCGGGAAACTCCGTCCTGATGTGATCTTCGCGCTCCCAGGTAGCTTCCTCTTCTGTGTGGTTGCTCCACTGAATTTTGAGAAAATTGATGCTTCGGGTTCTGGTGGTTCGGAAAGCTTCTTCCAAAATACGGATGGGTAGTTCGGGATAGGTCAGGTCATCGTTGATCTCTATGGTCCGGTGATAGATATTCTTGAACACTTCCGTCTTCTCCGGAACTTCGAGGCACTTGCGAAGTAATGAGATATGGAACACATTGTGCACGGCTGACATCTCTTCGGGTAGTTACAATTGATACGACACTTCTCCTCGATGGTTTAGAATCTTGAAGGGTCCGATATATCTGGGGTCTAACTTTCCTTTGAGTTGGAAACGATGCATTCCTTTCAATGGTGACACTTTCAGATATACAAAATATCCTATGTTGAAGGCGAGGTCTCGGCGTCTCTTGTCGGCGTAACTCTTCTGTCTTGACTGGGCTGTCTTGAGGTGCTCACGAATCTTGTGAACCTTCTCTTCTGCTTCTCGTAGGATATCGGGTCCGAAAATCTGACTCTCTCCTACTTCCGACCAGTTCAAAGGGCTGCGACACTTCCTTCCGTACATGAATTCAAATTGGGCCATTTGCAAACTAGCTTGATAACTGTTGTTGTATGAAAATTCTGCCAACGGCAGACAGTCTTCCCATTTAGATCCATACTCTAACACACATGCTCTCAGCATATCTTCGAGTATTTTAATTACTCGCTCCGTTTGTCCATCGGTCTGAGGGTGATAAGCGGTACTGAAATCTAGTCTGGTTCCTAAACCTTTTAGAACTTTCTTCCAGAATCTCGAGGTAAACCGAGTTCCTCGATCCAATACGATGTTCTGGGGGAATCCATGCAAACTGACGATCCTAGCGATGTATAACTCCGCTAGCTTCGAACTCTGATATGTGGTCTTGACGGGTAAGAAATGGGTGACTTTGGACAATCTGTCCACTATGACCCAGATAGAGTCATTTCCCCTACTAGAATTAGACAATCCGGTGATAAAGTACATTCCAACGGAATCCCATTTCCATTCCGGAATCTACAATGGTTGCAACAATCCAGCGGGTCTTTGATGTCCCGCCTTGACTCGCTGACATATACACACTTGGCGATATAGCTTCCGATTTCTCTCTTCATCTTATGCCACCAAAATTGCTCTTTCAAATCTTGATACATCTTAGTTCCTCCGGGATGGATAGAATAAAGGGTATCATGAGCTTCCTTGAGAATAACTTCTTTCAACTCAGAATCTGCTGGTACACAAAGGCGTCCTTTGTACCACAGAACTCCTTCTTCGTCTTCGGTGAATCCGGTTAC
Organism: Avena longiglumis; assembly: GCA_030063025.1. Lineage (NCBI taxonomy): Eukaryota > Viridiplantae > Streptophyta > Magnoliopsida > Poales > Poaceae > Avena > Avena longiglumis. Next base: position 102,764,475 of record CP125975.1, on the reverse strand, counting down.
TTTGCCTGTACCGATACAACGCTTGATTCCGTCAATACTAGCATTTCCTTTCTGCGCCTCTTTGATCTGGCTGATCAAAGTGGGTTGAAGTTCTATGCTAGCCAAAACTCCTTCACTCACTAATTCCATTCGAAAATGTTCCATCTCTTTGTGCAAACTTGGTTGCTCCTTCAAAATCATGGAGTTCAAGCGGCACGGCAATCTGCTAAGGGCATCTGCTACCACGTTGGCTTTACCAGGGTGATAGTGAATGTCTAGATCGTAATGCTTGATTAGCTCAATCCATCTTCTCTGCCTCATATTCAGCTCCTTCTGAGTGAATATATACTATAGGCTCTTGTGATCCGAAAAAATCTCACAATGATTTCCCATCAGGTAATGCCTCCATGTCTTCAGGGATAGAACTATGGCTGCGAGTTTGAGGTCATGGGTTGGGTAATTTTGCTCATGTTGTTTCAGTTGTCGAGATATATAAGATATAACTTTGCCTTCTTGCATTAGCACACATCCGAGACCGATCTTGGATGCGTCACAATACACGTCTAAGGGCTTCGTGATATCCGGCATGATTAAGATTGGGGCTAAAATCAATCTCCTCTTGAGTTCATGAAAACTCTCTTCACATTTGTCGGTCCATTCAAACTTCTTGTCCTTCTTCAGCAATTGGGTCATGGGTCTGGCGATACTCGAGAATCCTTCTACGAACTTGCGGTAGTATCCCGCCAATCCGAGAAATGCACGAACTTGGGTTTGAGTGGTTGGGGCTTGCCAATCTTCGACATCTTTCACCTTTGCAGAGTCAACGGCAATTCCGCCGGCTGATACAATGTGGCCGAGGAATCCTACCTCCTGTAACCATAATTCACATTTGCTAAACTTGGCATATAACTGATGCTCTCTAAGGGTTCGAAGAATGGTCCTTAGGTGCAGCTCATGTTCTTCTTCCGATTTGGAATAAATCAGAATGTCATCGATGAAATCAACGACAAACTTATCCGGGAAGTCCATAAAAATCTTATTCACGAGATTCATGAAATAACCGGGGGCATTGGTTAATCCAAAAGACATGACAGTATACTCGTATAATCCATATCTGGTGGTAAAGGCAGTCTTGGGAATATCCTCTGCCCGAATTTTGAGTGATGATAGCCAGTCCTAAGATCAATCTTAGAAAACACTTTGGCACTAGTGAACTGATGAAACAAATCTCCTATCTTGGGCAAAGGGTACTTGTTTTTGATGGTGACATCATTCAACTTCCGATAATCCGTACACAAACGGTTACCTCCATCGTTCTTGTCCAAAAACAAAATAGGTGATCTCCATGGTGACGCACTTGGTTGAATCAATCCAATTTCCAGCATGGCATCCAGTTGCTTCTTCAGTTCTGCTAGTTCAGGCGGGTTCATACTATATGGTCTCTGGGCTATGGGTCCTGTTCCGGGGATTAGTTCGATGATAAACTCGATATCCCGATCTGTGGGCATACCGGGCAAAACATCTAGAAATACATCGGGGTATTCATAGGCTATCCGGACTTGGTCAATGGTAGGTTGGGCTATACTCTTGTTGCACTTGAATTGACGAGGTAAGGTTTCAGATATATGCTCGACTGATATTCCGGCTGTACTAGTCATGGTGATGGCTTTGTTGGCACAGTAGATCAATCCTTTATGTTTGGACTTCCAATCCATTCCTAGTACTACTTCCAAACCTTTATTTCCGAGTACTATCACGTTAGCATAAAAATCTATGCCATGGATTCAGTTAGGGACAGCTTTGCAAATTTGCCTAGCCTTGGTGGTTGAACCGGGAATTTGAACGATCATAACATGCTTCAGTTTGGTTGGTTGAATCTTACAAGTGCATGCAAATGCTTCGGTGACAAATGAGTGCGATGCACCAGAATCAAACAACACTCTAGCAAGTACTGAATTAACAGAAAACATACCCAGTACGATGTCTGGTGCTTCCTGAGCTTCTTCAGCATGCATGAGAAAAAGACGGCCGCTGCGGTTGAGCGAATTCCTTGGGGCAAATCTTCTTCCTGGTTGAACACGACGCTGCTGCTGAGCTAGGGAATTTGCATTGGGGTCTGCGGCATTCTTCTTGTTGGGGCACTCGTTGGAGTAGTGACCCTTATTTCCACAGTCATAACAAGTCACTTGCGACTTGTCCTTTGCCGCAACAGGCACAACATTGCTTCTAGTCCTCGGGGCAGTGTTGGTGTTGGCGGTAGCATTGTTGTTGTTGAACTTAGGTGGGGCACGGTTGAAATTGCTAGAGTTGCCGGGGTTGTTGTGATTTCCTTCAGGCCTAGGGTTTCCATGGTTGGGATAGGTCGGACGGTTCATCGAGGGTCTGTTGGTTCTCGGGGAAAATCCTGGAGATGGGTTAGGGCGGTACTTTGGGGTCTGATGGGTTCTTGGCTGATGCATCATGGGACGCTTGCGGTTCTCATTGGCTTGGTTGATCTTTCCTTCCATCTGGATGGCACAGTCGACAAGGGCTTCGATATCCGCAAAGGGGATATTGACTAACACAGTCTGCATCTCATCGTGAAGACCATTCAGGAATCTCTCCTTCTTCTTGGCTTCCGTGTCGATCTCATCTGGGGCATACCTAGCTAATGAAAAAAAATTGTCACGGTATTCCACTATAGTCATCCGTCCTTGCTTCAGTTCTCTGAATTCTTCTCTCATTCTCTTGATCAAACCTGGTGGCACATGGGTTCTGCTGAACTTGACTTTGAATTCCTCCCAGGTCATCATCTGTCCTCCGGTCATTGCATGAACACTGTTCCACCATGCTCTGGCATCTCCAGCTAGATAGTGGGTGGCGAACAAAACTTTCTCGTTAGCTTCCACTCCGGCGACTTCTAGGTTATTTTACATGGTTTGCAACTTGGTGAAAACAGGTCGGTTGGTGTTCTAGAAATTATTGAGCTTAGATCCATGGTTGTCCTGGTTTCCGTGGCCTTGATTGTTGTGGGCTAGAGCTATCTATTGAAGGGTGGCTAGGTTGGCTTGACGTTCCGCTCTTTCAGCTTCGCAGTCAGAAACCAACATTTGCAGCATCTGCAACATCGGGTCCGGGGATGAACCACTTCCTCCGCGTGGCATCTAAAGATTGAGATAGATCATGAGAAAAGAGGGAAATTTCTAAGGTTCAGGGCTTTGAAAAGTTTTTAAAGTTTGACTAAGTTTTTTTGTAACTTGCTTTTCATTCATTCATTCACATGATACAACACACACCACAACAAAGGTAAACAGATGGTGTTAGGAACCATTCTGGAAACTACGATACAGTGGGACCGAATACTACTCACTACGCTAGTGCTCAAGTGCTACTACTCCTCGGAGTCGGTCTAGTCGTCATCCTCATCATCATCGTCCGCATTGATGAAGGCGAAATCCTCCTCATCGGTGAAGAAATCCATAGCCTGATCCTCTAGAAAATCATCATCATCGCTGAGATAGGAGTAGGGGTCTCCACGAAGATCCTCTCCGTCATTCTCCCTTTCTTCCAACTGCATGTCTCTCTCGTGGATGGTCTCCTCCAAAGACGAGATACGGTGGCGAAGACAGTCAATGATGCGCTCCTTCTTATCAAGCTGACGGCGGCGAGACTTGCGATCCTTCGCTAGCATGGCGATTGTCTGATCCTTTGTCTTGATAATGGCGGACTTGTGGTTGGAGTAGTCATGCCAATTGTCTAATTCTTGATGATGATCGTACATCAAGAAGCTAAGGTGGTCCAACTGAGTCTTCATCTCGTGGTGGTATGGGGCTTCCAATGGTTGTCCATTAGCATCACGCCTTGGACAAAACTCAAAGCGGGTACCCTTGATCTGGTTGATACTCTGCCCACACAGACGGGCAAGAGCTTCCTGCATGGCCCTGACAATTCCATCGAGCCAGTTGTTCTCTCTTAAGGTAAACTGAATTCCCTCAGCAGTGGGAGGTTCAATCTTTCCTCGGAGACTTGCAACAATTAGCCACTGCAGATCTTATCCTCCTTGATCATTGAGCTAAGCTCCGAAGAACTCAGGGTGCGGACGCTCCAGAAGTTCCGAAAGCTGGTCCAAATCCCTCTGAAAGATAAGGTCTCCTCCATTTCCCAACTGGTAAAACTTGTTGTACTTCACGTCCATCTAAAATAATATAAGATGAGTAAGTTAGTAGAGTGATCAAGTGTGTCAAATTTTATGTATTTTGCAAGAGTTTTTGAGGAACATGAATTTTCATCAAAAAATCAAAGTGATAATAATGGGAATAAGTTTTTGTAAATATTTGCTTTCTTTGGTTTTGAAACTAAGTTTTTGATTCCAAACGTCCAATCTAACTAGGGTCTCCGATGGTCAGGATGGCTCTGATACCAACTTGTCAACACCCGGATTTTTAATCCCAGATGCCTGTTATGCCATACATCGCAATCCCAGGATTACCATTTTTGCGAGACATAACAGAATTGGATACCACAGTACATCATCCATTACAAACCATACATAAGGTCTTACACAAATAAGGATCTCATGATCCAGTTCTTAATACAACTCAAGCGGAAATACGTAATAATAGCGGTGGCGTGGTGAAGCTCCATCTTGAGGTCAGGCAATGCGGCGATGGGAGATGATCCTAGTTGTCGTAACCTTCCTGGGGTCCATCCTCCAGGTACTCCTGTTCATAGTCTGGCAACGGGAATAGCCAGGGACAAAGCCATGAGTACTCTTTAAGTACTCGCAAACTAATACTAACAAGTGAAGGGGGTTTTTGTAGTAGGACACTAAGCTCTAGGGTTGTTTTGCAAAAAGACAGATTTACATCTACTAAGTTTAGAAGCTAGAGAAAGCTAGTCAAATTTAATAACACCTAAGTGGGAACTTGAATTTCATATCACAACTATGTTGTGGTCAAGTCAAGGTCTCAGTTCGTTTCAAAAGTCATTTTGAAAACATCTGATAGGGGAACAGTATGGCCACTCCAACCGTCCATAACCGCGGACGCGGCTATTCAAATAGTTTGACACTCTGCAGAGATTGTACACTTTCACCACAATATTCGATACATCCGTCAGGAACAAATCCTGAATTCACCATACTCAGTATGCGGATAATCAATCCTAACCTTTCAATTACACACCCTAGTATAAGCACCTCTCCTGTGAGTTTGGCCTCCCAACCATGACCAACTGTCATCTTGGGTACTGCACAGGTGGAAAATCTTCACAAGTAGCCTCAGCTCAGACCTTGGCCGCGAGGGAACCAATACTAAGGTATATAAGCCCTACCCAATTCTCGGGTATTGTGGTTGTACGATAAAATTGGACTAGTATCGCATCCAGACAACCATCAGTTTTATAAAGGGCTAAGGCTCATGCCTCAACATTTTCATCACCATAAATCATCTGGTGTTCGGAAACACATGTCCAGAAAATGTCAATAGAATGATCCATCATTCCAAGGTTTTCATAACCATTTTTCCACCAAGTATTCCCATCTAAAGTTGATCAAGTTTTATGCTTAGCACTAGCATCTACAAGTGGGGGTAAGTTCTAATGAGGGGTGGTAAACTAGTGGAGTTTTACTAAGTTCAATCTCATGCCTTAGGATGACATAAAGATTATCTAGCTTAGGCCAAATTTTATTCTCTTTATGCAACCTTCAATTATCTTTCTAGTATCTACAATTTACTTAAGTAAACTCTAAGTAATAGCTTTGATAAAGAAATAAAGTATAAAGCTTGTAAGTAAAACTAGGATTGGTTTATCAAGTGGTTATGATCATATATGCTTAAGGCATATAGTTGGCATGGTACAACCAAGTATTTGCTTGCATAGGTATAGTATCTTGCAAGTGTTAGCTTGCACAAGTATCAGTATAAGCTTGCTAAATTGCAAGTGTTAGCTTGCACAAGTATCAGTATAAGCTTGCTAAATTTCAAGTGTTAGCTTGCTAAATTGCTAGTGTTAGCTTGCCTTGTGCAGAGTAGTGGTTGAAGTTCTCCTCGGCTTCTTCTTCGTAGTATCCTCCTTCCTCCTCGTATCATTGGTCGGTACTAGCGTCTATGAATAAATACGAGGTACACAATCACCAAACGATAATTAACTACTTTCAATCATCACACAAAAGGGTCCTATAGATGATCTAGCATCATCACTAACATTACAAGATTAAATCTTGGTTTAATTTCTTTTATTTTTAGAAAAGTAATTTCTACTCATTGAAAAACTACTTAAGATTTAATATTCTCCAAACCAAACATGGGATCATGTTCACACATGTCATCACCACACATTTCAGTATATGGGAATTTGATTTAAAGTGGTGTCACAATTTAATAAGGTTTAACCTTTTATTTTACTTAAATAAAGTGACTAGAAATGCCTATGTGGCATTCTTTATTACTTGAACATTATTTCTGTATGTAAACCAAAATGTTTTTATATATTCTGAAAGGTATGATCAAATGTGATTTTTGAGAGTTGGAATCAACTCAAAAGCTATTATGTTTTAAATTTGAAAAATGTTTGAATGCATAAAAGGTTCTACCTTGTTATTTTTACCAATGTTGATCTATAGATTCAAATGATTTGAATCAAACGGGCTTGGATTAAGCATTTCAATATCTTTCTAACAAAATTGGTTTCATTCAATTTGGTGCACTGAATCGAGCTGGGTTGATTTTTGAAACTAGGTACAGAACTGTCTTTGAATTAAAATGGAAAAAGTTAAATTCAAGCAGGCTGGAAACGATAATGGGCGGCCGGTGTCACTCCATGGCCTTGAGCTCAACTGACAGGGGGGTTCCACCAATCAGTGGCTCCTTAAACACGAAGCGGTACGGGGCAATCTCATCCGCACGATCTAAGTCTAATCGAACGGTTGCTACTCATCGTCCACGTCGGGCGGCGCCGGCGAGACAGAAACCTAACGCGGCAGGTGGGGGTCGTCGGGGGCTCACCGGGGCTCAGGCGTGGGTCGGCGAGGCGGGCGAACGACGAAGTCGACGATGGCGAACCTCCTGGTACCGGTAACTTGTCCTGGGGTGGACGAAATCGACGGCGCCCTTCTTCTCCAGAGGCGGCCTGCTCTGGCCAAATTCCGGTGATGCGCTACTCGCCTTGCTCCGGGAATAGGGTGGAACTATCAGTGAGGAGAGGGGAGTGAGATGGTGTGAAGAGTTTGAGCGGGGAAGGCCTCTATTTATAGTCTCGACGACGAGACCAAACGGAATGGGCAGGCGATGGTGGCGACATGGCTACGGGCTTCTAGAGGCATGGCCGGCGGTGGCGATCGATCGGTGGTATCCTAGCTATGATCTATGGCTTTAATGCGCATGTAGGGGCGGTGGCAAACGGTCTGGAACATGTGATGCTCTGGCTGGCGGGCGGCGTCTTCGGCGGCGGTGGCTATGAGGCATGGGGCGTTTAACGGGATGTGGCGGTCTCACGGGGCGGTGGTGATAGTGTATGCAGTAGCGAGGCGGCCCTGTCTGGTGTGTCGAGGGTGGCGCTCTGGCGCTCGCTCGGCATGGTTGACAGAGGCACGGGCGCAGCGTTCCTGGGTGCTTTGGTCGATTTATTCAAGGCAGGGCTGGTCGAGAGGGGGCGGTGAGGCATGGGTGATATCTCAAACAAGGTTGGCACGGCTAGTTCCTATCCTAGCTTGCTGTCTACACTGGGGTGGCATGGGTGGCTTCGGCTATTCACCATTGATGACATTGCCAAGCTTACAATGGTGCTAGATGTTTACAAATGAGCTAGATGATATACTAAAGCCTAGTTGCAACCAGAGACGGAACAAGTTAGGCTCAAATCACTGCTCCAAATAATGTTTGGATTTTATTTGATTTACATCTGCAAGGTGTTTGATGAAATGGCCGCATGAATTCAAGTTTTGAAATTTGAAAAGATTTTTGGTGGGTGTGCTAGGTAGGTGCTGGTGAGTCTGTAGATGCTTGGGTTTTGAAAGTTGAGCTTGTTTGAGTGGTTTTTGAAAAGTGGGATCTTCCCATATGATAAAGATTCAATTTTAAACTGTCATTTAAACTATGCATTTGAATGTTTCTGGATGATCACAAGGCGGGCCTTGATACTTTGTTATGAGTACTATCAAGGGATGCAAAGATCCAAACAAGTTTCTGTTAAGTTCTGAAAGTTAGAGACAGCCAAATTAGGCATGGGAGTTAAATTGGTCAAAATGACCATTCCTTTATTTTGTTTGTTTTGATTTATTTGTCTTTGGAAAAAGTGTGGGGATTGTTTAGGTGATGTTTATTTCACCTAAGAATCCTTTTACAAGCAAACAAACACATAAACAAGGCAATTCAAAAGAATTCAAAATGGGATGCGTACACACATGCATGCTTTCGTATTTTTATTTAGAAAGGTTTTTGTTAACCCTAAATTTGGATGCATAGAGTTTGATGATTCTAGTTTAATATTTTTGGGATGTTACACGTAAGCTTACCCTGATGACGATAGAAAGGTCGAGAAGGCTTGGGGAGGCGTGACGACGACGAATCAACAATAATGGCCACGGTGGCCGAGGAAAAGGAATGCTCGATTTCACATGATTCCCGGCTAGCGGGCTTCCGTGCTTGGTCCTAGGTGAGTAAGTCCATGATGACGCATCCAACGGTGGATACCACGAGGCAAGGGGTGGTTGGATTTAGCTGGAACGACGAACTCCGACGAACTAGGGTTTCGGGAGAGGAAGAAAAATGGGTCTAGAGAGCGAGATAGAAGTTGAGATAGGTATGAGAAGATAGAGAAGGACGCGGCGATCTTATCTACTCGTCCCAGGGATGGCGGCACACATCGTAGCGCGGCGGTCGATCGACGACGGAGCTCCGGCCAGCGAGCTGCTTCTAGTAGGCGAGGTAGACGACAAAGTCGATTTTGTAGAAAACCCCCTAGCGTTTCTTTCTTCTCAACCCATGATCCTTCCCTGGCCCCACTCGTCAGTCACAGGAGAGAATGAGCTGGGCTGGTTACTGGGCCTTTGGGTTTTTGCTGACAGTGCAAGGTAGGAGTTGGGCCACGACCAGGTCTTGTTTTTTATTTGTTTTCTATTTTCTATTTTCTGTTTTCCTTTTCAGATTTGTATATAATCTTTAATTTGAACTTTTCTTTCTAGAATTTATTTGCTGGATAATTGTAGTAATACTAAAATATATTTAGTATCATTTGTAAACTTTTATTATATAATCTATTTATATTTCTTTTATTTTCTCTATATGAACCCCCTTTAATATTTTGTAGAAGATTTTCTTATTATTTTTCTTTCCTCTTTTAACCATGGATTTATTAAATGATACCTTCTTATTTGTTTATAAAACTTAACTCTAGTTGGCCCATAGTTTTGAATAGAAATTTTTATATGTATAATAATCTATATCAATATTTGATGCATGAAATATAATAGAAATTAATATGGTTATTACTACTTCCATTAATTTGGAAAATGGCAATGTATATATTCTATTATGATAAACAAAGAAGTTTAGGGTTTTGAATTATGGATATTTACCCTAGGGTTTTTAATATTCTTAAATACCTTTATGGATGTGAGTAAAGATTTAATAACTAAGCATATTGTTTTCTGTTTGGGATATTTGATGACATCATCTTTAGGACTAGAAAGTTATATTTAGAATGTTTTATAGAAAGAAATTGATAAAGATACTCCTAAGCACATATAATTATGATGGTTGGAATTGGCAGAGATATGCTTAAGTGATTTGTTATAGGAAAATATTCCTATAAGTGATATTAACATAAGATGACGAATCAATTCCCTGAATGGAAATTATACTTGGTTTAAGATTTAGAGTTGGTTGGTTAACAAGAATGTCTATTTTTCCATTCTTCACCATCCTTGACCTTTAATTAAAGAATTCCTTTCCTAGATATAATACTTCTTCCTATCCATCATCATAGTTAGTATGATGAGCTTTACTTCACAAGAATGTTCTTATTCACCTTTTATTATTCTAAACTCATGGATGAATCCAATGAGTTTGATACTAAAGTATTTCATAGTTTTCTCATATCTTTGCTTGGTTATACTCACTACTCTACTATTGATAATCATCAATCCAACAAGTAGTTCTTTCAAACTCCACTCATAATCTTCCTTAATCATCCATCACTAATTTTTCTTCATCAGATGTATGTATGTATCCAACTATCTTTCTCTAAGGCTTACTATCCTTTAAGATGAATAACACTCCTTCCATAACTCTATGCTAAACTAGCTTTAATTGAATAATATCATTCTACATTTATTTTACTCCACTAACTCAGACTCCAACCCTACATTATATTTATGTGGCTTGTAATGACTACTCTAGGATAACTTATCTCTCCTAGGGTTTCAATCATGTTCTACCCACCAATATCTTTTATACTAGATATAGGTAGACCATCCGGGTGAGTAAGGAATGATCAATATAATCCTTTAATCATTTATAGCTTAAGTTCTTAGTTGAATAAACAAGGCTTTATCAATACTACTTTTCAATTGTATTGAAATTATCTTCTTAGTATTTCATCTTGGATTAAGGTTATTCATGGACTATGCCCTCTTTAAAAGATTTAAGGAGATGTTATGATAAGATCAAGAAATAGTAGATCAAGGATTGATAGTTAAAGAATTTGTAAATCAATGGTGGATTACTCAACATTGATGAACAACAGATATTAAGATAAGTTCCATAAAATTGATATGGAAATAAAGATATATAGTGAATGATATGGACTTAGTCTCTTTCCAACTCAATCTCATTAAAGAGTTAAAGTTAAGTATTACTATGGTACTCATAGTAAGATTAGATAAGAATAATATAGGTCAGGATTAGTCATTACATTTTTATTACTTTAGTTTGTAATCTTAACTTGGCACTTATGAATTGTTGTGTTGAATATGATGATAGAATCCCTTAAGGATCAGATATTAATTATTTAAGCAATGTATTATGAGTAGCATTTATTATATCTGATCTACCCTTATATCAAATTATGTTTACCCAAATAAGGTTTTAGCAAAGGTCATATTGAAACTTATCGCAGTCAACTTGATGATCTGCTTCAATTCTATCAAGTTAAGAGAAGCTTCAATCACTTTGACAAATTTTGTTCAAAAGCGCGAAAAATATTCAGATTTTCTATGCATGAATGCAATGCACACATTTGGGTTCAGCTTATTTATAGGATCTAATGTTGGGATGTTACAAGGCATCTCCCTAAAACTGGCCGTAGTGGTGTCCCTGATCTTGAAGACCATCTTGGAGATGCCTCAAACTGGCTGGAGGACTGGACTCACAAGGATGCCTATTTATAGTACAAGTAGCTCAGCATAGTGTCGACACTCACGACATAATGTCGACACTCACCCCTATTATTAGTGCTGACTCATATTTTGTCTCGGTTGGTGTCTCCAACTAGGACTAAAGGTTCAGCTTTAGTCCCGGTTGGCGACACCATCCGGGACATGGTACAAGCCGCACGACATAATGTCGACACTCACCCCTCTCATTAGTGTAGCATGGCCCAGCCTTCCTGTAGAAGTCCCAACCTAATAAGGTAGAGTCCTCCTGTGTTTTACAATGCTAGTCCCTGGATCAATAGCTAGCATCCACAGTTAAGATGTAATATCAAGAAACAAAGGTCATAATATAACTTTATAACCAGGAATAACATAATTTTTATTACATCTTACATAGCTCATTGGCTATTACATTACATTGCAGCGGAATAATTATAATCATGGGGTTCTTCATCTTCAAAGTGCCACAGGCAGATGTTGGTTGTAGACTTTGTAATCCTAATCAAACAATCTTCACTAAAATCAATCAAACCTGCAACATACAAGTTCTGACCACAAAGGGTCAATACATTTGAATTGTATTGGCAAGTGATACTATGGTAGTATAGTGGAGTCTATCATCTAAATGCATTTGGCTAAGTGGAGTTGAGGCTTGCATTGCTCAAAATAGATTTTTCTTATCATTTTGAAAATACTAAGTTTTGTTTTGACAAATTACTTCCCAAGGCATCTACCAATCAAAGACTGAAGATCCTTTCCAAGGCATCCACCAATCAAAGACTGAAGTGCTTGGCAAAACCATTTTTCTCAATCAAAGATTTCAAGATCCTTGTACCAAGCCATCTCTCCATCAATGATTGAAGAATTCAAACAACCCTTGTTCAAACCACAAGTTTTAACTTAGAAATTTGAATGATGAGATTCTTGATTGCTTCCATGTCTTGATGCTCAAATTGTCCTTTACCAGGGACATGGCTAAGTACTTAGATTCTACACTCTGCAGAGGTGGTGCACTTTCCCCACAAGACTTGGTTTCCCAAGACAAAATCTTTCAGAAGCCTTCCCTTAGACCAAAATGGACGTGTTCCAACCTATCAAACACTACCACCCACTGTCCATTTGGCTAAGTTCTTGCAACCTATATGATCATGGCAGAGCCCATATTGCCAAGTGGTTGCACTTGAAGCTTCTCAACATTTGACATCTCAAATCCCTTTGTGCCTGGGTGGCATACCACAAGTGAGATACACAAGCCAAGACCATGGCCTTGTGAACCACTCAACATAAACCAATCCTTCCATTCCACCCAGGTGATTCATTAACTTAGTTGTTTTATTAAACAAAAACATAAGTCCTCAGACTTAGAGATTTTTCCATAGTGTGAAAATATTTTCCACCCTTGTTTTCCATTAGCTAGGCTAAGCTTGGTAGTAATAGGAAACTTAACTTAGGAAATCCTATTAAGGATTCATCTACTAGGTTTTCTTATAGCAAGGTCTATACTTAGCAAAATCCATGCAAGTTTTACTTAGCAAAATCACTAATGCATAGAGAAAGTATTGGGATAGAAAGTATGAAGCATCACTTGCCTTTTGGAAGGGAATGGTAGTTCACTCCTTTATCTTGCTAGTCTCACACTTCTATACAAGTCAATCAAGCAAACACCAATTCAATTTACATTCCAACCAATAATCACTCAAACAAATTCACACACACAAGACAAAGAAAACCAATTTATGCATGGGAGCATGCACAAGATAGTTTTATTTTGTAAAGGGGTCTCTATGGGGCTTCTAAACTTTGTAAGATCCAAATTGGTCATTTACTAAAGTGGCAAAGTCATTAGCAAGAGGGTTTTGTACAAAAACTATTTTTAAATCCATTCATCATTTCATGTGGTGAAAAATGTTTTTATCAAGGCAAAACTCTTAAGTTGTTCACCAAATGAGTTGCTATTGCAAAGCTTGGTGTTTTTGGGTCAGTAGGTTTGGTCCAAACTATTTTCTCAAAGTTTCCTTTCCATAAATATTTTTATAACAAAAACCATTCTTTTTATTTGGCTAGAAGATGGCTAAGTCAAGTAATCCAACCTAAATCTTACAAAAATCATTTTTAATACCATGGGTTGGTTCCTAGGGTCAGTAAGGTCACAACAATCCAATTTGCAAAGGTTTTAATCTAAAAATCATTTTTAAACAATTTTTTTCTAATCTAAACAAGTACACGAATGTTTCTGCAAATTCAAACAAGCTAACAGATACTATTTGCTAAACTAAGGGCATGGTTGGCCAGGGCTTGTTCTCCTGAATCCATTGATATAAAATTTGCAAAATTTGGACGTGTGGTTTGAAAGTTATAGCAATTACAAATTTGTATTCTAATCAGATCAAAATTTTGTTTTAAATCGAATCCTGTACACGTGGCTGCTTCTGATTGGGTAATAACGGTTCGCTCGGATCGGCTACTGGGGTGCGTTGGATCTAACTGAAAACGTGCGGCGCAGATCGACGCATACCCCTTCGCTCACTTTCTTTCTTAGCCGCTGGATCAAGATCGGACGGTTACTGCTGCCTGGCCAAGGACTGGCGGCGATATGTTACCGGCGAGCGGCGGCGCTGGCGAGGCAGGAAGCAAGAAAGGGTAAGAAGATGCTCACCAGGCTCAGGAGAACACGGCGATGCTCAACGTGCTGCTGGTTCGACGAGGGGCACGCGAAGTTGTGATTAATTGCTCGCCGGAGACTTGGTCGGCGTCAGATGGTCCTGGAGCTCGTCGTGGGTGGAGATGTGGTTCGCCCCGAGGGAAAACGAGTACACGATTAGACGCAGTTGAGTGTGGCGAGTGTAGGATCATGAACGAGAGAGCACGGGGCGGTTGGTGTTTACCAGGGGACTCCGTCGGAGTGAGGCAGACGCGGCGGCGCGGTCAGATGTTGTCGAAGTCGATGCTCTGGGCGCCCGCGGTTGAATGAATGGCACAGATATATGCGCTAGGATGCGGTGAGCGTGCTCGTGTGTTCGTGGAGGCAGGAGGTGGTGTGGCTCGGCCGTATTCGTCGGTGGAAGCTCGTCGGAGACAAAGCTGTTCGAGGACAAATTGGGACGGCCTGGAGGCATGCTCGGGGAAGAAGGCAGAGGGGAAACGGAGAGGAGTGACTGGCGTTTAAAGGTGCTTGATCACCGCGAGTAATTGTGGCCGTATTAAAACGAATTAAGCTCGAGGATTCAATGGCAGAGGCGAGGAGGAACGGTCGAGCGGGGTGGAGAGGAAGAACAGTGGAGTGGGGCCGTGGTGTCAGTGGGAAAAGAGACGAGGAGGAGGTCCACCTGCCAGTGAGGGTGTGGGTTAGGTTTGTGGTGGAGAAAAACGGTTCGGGGGAGGAACAGGTGGGCTAGGTGGGCTGCTGCTGGGTTAGTTGGGCCAGATTGGTGGGCTGTTCTATTTTTTTCTGTCTAAATTCTTTTTCCTTTTCTATTTCTATTTTCTGATTTGTTATTTCAAACAATTCTCAAGCATTCAAAACAATTCATATCTTCACCACACATTGTAACTAATAATTTGGTCCTGTTTAGTATCCTGAACCAAAAATCCTAAATAAAATAAATAATACTTTAATCTTTTTAGGTTCCATCCTTACTTAAATAAGTAGGCCATGGTTTATTAATTAAATAGAGTTTTTGTTGTTTATTAATAAAATCTTCATTTGAAATCCCAATATTTTCAAAATCCAATCAGTAGGTTTTATTTGAAAATAAAATTCATTTGGAAATCTTGTTCAAAACAAAATAACCTTTTGTTTTAGAGTTCATTATTAATCAAATATAATAGACTTTTCATTATTAAATCAAATAGGGTTTGTTTTATTGAGATATTTATTTTGAAATCTAAAATAAAGCCCAAACACTTTAGTAGGTTTTATTAGAAAATATAAAATACTTGGAAAACCTATTTAAAACAATTTAATAAGTTTTGATGTTTTAATTAAAATGGTAAAACCTTTTATTTGAATAAAATTTGATATTAATTCCTTATTATTTTATTTTAAATAAACCTTTGTTATTTTTTTATTCAAAACTAAATGTTTTAATTCCCAAAGTTTGGTCAAGGTTTAATTTGGCTTTATTAAATAATCTTTATTTATAAATCCACCTTTTCTTTTGAAAACCAAATCTTTTATTAAAGGATCCAATAATAGTAGTTCCAAAACATTTTTAATTTCCTTTATTAAATGTTTATCTTTATGAATCCCTTTAGGATTTTATTTAATTCAAATGGGTTTGAAGTTCCAATTGAATTCAAAAAGTTTCTTCTGGCTCTGAAAATCAAACAAAGTTTTATTTTATTCATTTATTTTCACATTACAAGATTTGGAAAATCGTGGGATGTGACACTTCCGCAATCCCTTCAGTCGCGGTTGGTTTCTCCAACCGGGACTAAAGATAAACCCTCTATTTATAGGCCTTTCCCTCTATTTATAGGCTACCCGATCCAGCCTGCCCACCCTTTCCCTCTATTTATAGGGCGACCATCATGTCCACCCACACATACACACATTCATCGCCGCCTACTTTAGGATACCCATCCCGCATCCTCGTAGTCGACTCGACGGCAACAATGGAGTACTGGGCTCCGCCGGGCATGTCCGAGATTGGGCTCCGCCAGGCTGGCACTGGATGGTGCTACCTTCCGGGACGCGTATCTTGGTGAGGAATCCGGGTGTCGTCGTCGACCCAGAGCTTCTTTGGTGGAGGTCGCCTGGTCCAGGAAGGGTGCAGAGGGAGCCGGCCACCGAGGAGGTGGTACGTCGTCGTGTCAGGGAGGAGGACAAGCACGTCCGTCACTATATGGCTGCGTTGGACACCAGGGTCGACGATACCTGGCAGATTCTTCAGGGATCTCACTCGAGCTATGCTCGTGTGATGGTTCCTTCTCTTTGGGTTTTCACCTTCGGTGGCTTAGGCACTAGTTGTCGTCGTCCAGTTTGATTGAGCAAGATGACCAATGTTGCATGCATGTGGATCTGGGTAAAATGTTTGACTCACAATATGATTCACAGTATGATTACATAAAAGGTTTAATATATTACATAGGTCACCAACATCCCTATGTAATGTTGTTGTTTTCTTCTGTGTCGTAGCCATGGAGAAGATTCATCATTTAACATGAGGCTTGGGCCATCTTTCACTTTGAAGGGCGGGATTTCATGAAACTTATTATAATGTTTTGAGATATCTGTCTTGTCATCCACTCCCACGATGTTTCTTTTCCCTAAAAGAACTATGTGGCGCTTTGGCTCATCGGACGATGAATTCGTTTGCTAATTTCTTTTTCTCGGTTTCGTAGACATGTCCTTCACATAGAAAACCTAAGCCACATCATTGGATAGGATGAATGGTTCGTCCATGTACGCAAGATTGTTGAGATCCACTGTTGTCATGCCATACTTTTCGTCTACATGTACCCCGCCTCCTGTCATCTTGACCCATTTGCACCGAAACAAAGGGACCTTAAAAGTAGGTCCATACTCAAGTTCCCATATCTCCTCTATGTACCCATAATATGTGTCCTTCTTCCTATTGTCATCTGTTGCATCAAAGCGGACACCACTATTTTGGTTGGTGCTCTTTTTATCTTGGGCGATCATGTAAAAAGTATTACCATTTATCTCGTACCCTTGGAAAGTCATATAGTCGAAGATGGTAACCGTGCCAACAAGTACAGCTGATCTTCAACAGTGTTGTTATTCATGAGATGTTTCTTCAACCAACTGCGGAAAGTGTCCTCGTGTTCCACTTTAATCGAGGAGTCAGGCTTCCACGGGTTTTCCGAGCGTACAATAATCTTGTGTTTCTAGATATAACCTTGGAGTCAGTCTTCCAAGGTGGAATTGTGTAGACTGTGTAGTGTGCTTTATTGAAAGAATCCCTGTCCATACATACCATTTTTTCCTTCCTAGTGTGCCTTTTCCAGTCAGCCTCCCCTCATATCGAGATTCAGGAACACCAATCGGCTTAAGGTGAGGAAGAAATTCAACACAAAACTCAATGACCTCCTCTGTTCCATAGCCCTTGGAGATGCTTCCTTCTGTCCTAGCATGGTTATGAACATATTTCTTTAAGACTCTCATAAACCTTTCACATATTGTGTAGAAACACATGACCGAGAATTCTAATCTCTTCGACTAGGTGAACTAGGAGGTGCATCATAATATTGAAGAAAGATGGAGGGTACACCAACTCGAAGCTGACCAGACATTGGACCACATCAATCTGTAACCCTGATAGACTTTCTGGATTGATTACCTTCTAAGAAATTGCATTGAAGAATGCACATAACTTCACAATGGCCAGTTGAACATTTTCTGGTAGAGTCCCCTGATATGTCCAAAAAGTATCTACTTTCTCGAACACTTTGCTATTGTTTCTCCTCTAAACTTGTGTGATTTGGATACAACCAACAGGGACTGACGCTGTTTTCAGCAGAATTACCTTGGTGTCTTGTTTTTGTGCAGAAAATGAACTATCAGGAAAAATCCCGAAAAATATGCCAAAAATTATATTTCACTAGAAGATCCACGGAGCCAGAAGAAGAGACGGAGGGAAGGCCTGGGGGCCCCAGACCCACCCCAGGCACGGGCCCACCACTAGCCGCGCCTGGAGGGGGTGCAGCCTCCCCAGGCACCTCCTCGGCCTCCCTCTACGCCTATAAGTTTCCTTTCGACCTAAAAACCGAGGGGGGTTTGATAGTTTTCCAGAAAGAGTTCCGCTCCGCCGCCGCCACCATAAACCAAGATTCGGATCCAGAAACTCTGTTCTGGCACCCGGTCGGGACGGGGAATTTGGAGAGGATCATCACCATCGGCATCACCAACGCATCTCCATCAACCACCGATGTTTCCCTCATCCATGAGTGAGTAATCCCCTGACGTAGGCTTGGGGATGGTAGGGATTGGATGAATTCTATCATGTAATCGAATAAGATCTGTTAGGGCATAGTGCCTAGTATCTCTATCAGTGATATTTGACTTTTATGCAACTTGTTGTGCTTAATGCTTGTCACTAGGGCCCAAGTACCACGATCTCATATATGAACTTATTATTGAATCATTATGATAGTATTATTTGTGATCTTATCTGCAAGTTGTGTACACATATCATTGTCCGGATCCAAAGGCCCCTAAGTGACAATAATTGGGACAACCAGAGGGGATGGTTGTGGTGTGAGGATCACATGTGTTCACGGAGTGTTAATGCTGTGCTCCGGTGATCTATTAAAAGGAGCACCTTAATTGCTAGTAGTTCCCTAGAGGCCCCGCTGCCACGGGCTGTCTGGACAAAATATGTTGTGCAAGTTCTCATTGCGAGCACGTATGACTATATTTGGAGCACATGCCTAGGATTTTTTAGTACTTGGATGCTTGTTATTATTTATCTGGAATGCCCTAGATCTTGAAGTTACATGTTTAGACTCGTCTATGCAACGCCCGTCCATCCATCCTATGCCTACTGCACTCGAATCCTACTATTACCGTTACTGTTACTATTGCTACTGTTTCACTGTTGCTGTTGCTGTTGCTACTACAAAATGTTGCTACCGATAAACTTCTGTGAGCTAGAAATATTTCCAGGTGCAGCTGAACTGACAACTCAGTTGTTAAGGCTTGAAAGTATTCTTTGGCTCCCCTTTTGTCGAATAATAAATTGGGTAATACTACCCGCGAAGACTGTTGCGATCCCCTATACTTGTGGGTCATCAAGACTATTTTCTGGCGCCGTTGCCGGGGAGCATAGCTTTATTTGTAAGTTCACTTGGATCTATTATTGTTCATTAAAACTCCTTTCATCATGGGGAAGTCTCGTGATGTAAAGTTCTCTATTTTAACATCCACTACAAGAAGAGGTACAGTCCTAAACACCTCTGCTGCTCTTGATTCACCGTCTGTTATAAGTAAGCTTGTCACACCACCACCACATACACATGCTACACACACTGCTACTATAGCTGAGTCTGAAACTGCTTTTGATGCTCATGATGTTACTTTTACTATGATTGATGCAAGTGGTTCATT
This sequence comes from Avena longiglumis, assembly GCA_030063025.1. NCBI lineage: Eukaryota > Viridiplantae > Streptophyta > Magnoliopsida > Poales > Poaceae > Avena > Avena longiglumis. The sequence continues at coordinate 102,745,078 of CP125975.1, read as the reverse complement.
AGGTCCTTTTCTAGATGCTACCATGGCTAGTCTAGGAAATACCGCAACTCCTAGTGAAGACACTGTTACACCTGCTAGCTCACCTAAGGCTAGTGAGAGTTATGATATTAATGATGGTTACATTGAGTTCACCTGATGATTTTGTTGAAGAGTGCCGAAACACACATGGTACTAGTGTTATTAAGAGTCTCCTTGCTAGACGTACTATCATGCCTAAGTTGTCCTCTGATCCTAAGTTTGCCACCTCTCCCATATATATTAAAGATAAAGATTATGATTTCTCTCTTGATTTATATTATTTAGATATTGTTGAGAAAGAACCTTTTTGTGGGACTAAAAATGAGAGAGCTGTGGCTCATATGAATGAGCTTTCAACTATGAGTGCTTTGTTCTCTGATGATTTTAAGATGCAAAAGTACTTTATTGCTAAGATCTTCCCTTTTTCACTAAAAGGAGAAACTAGGGCTTGGTTTAATAAATTACCTCCTGGTTCCATTGATAGCCCTGATTGCTTGATTGCTTCTTTATTCCAAAAATATTTTCACCCCAGTGCTAGACATGCTGCTTTGCAGAGACTTTTTGATTTTAAACAGGGAGAAGAAGAGAAATTTCCCGAGTCATGGACAATGTTCTGTGCCTTGATTCATGCACATCCTGGATGTCCATTGCGTAAGAATGAGCTTCTTGATTTTTAGTATAATGAACTAACTGATGATTCTAGGACCTACCTAGATAGCTTTGCTGATTGTGTTTTTAGGAAAAGAACTCCTACAGATGCTAAAGAATTAATGACGAAGATAAGCAAGAATTATGATGATTGGAGTTCAACCGAGCTGAATGCACCTGAGCCTATTACTCCTGAACCAGTTGTTCCTGAACCAATTCCAGCACCAAAAACAAAGAAGAGGGGAGTTATTGCATTAAGTGATGAAGTGATGAATGAAGCTAAGAAGTGTCTAAAGGAGAAAGGTATTAGAGATGAAGATGTGAAGAATCTACCTCCTATAGAAGAATTATGTAAGCCAATTCCCCACTCATATACTATTGAGGTACACTCTCTCCAACACTCTGATGAAGGTGATATTCCTTATGGTAAGCCTCCTGATCAATTTTTAGAGGAACTTGATACTTTTATTGTTAAACAAGGGTATTTTAATAAACAAGTTCAGAATCATTTACTGGAAAACTCTATAGCTATCCATGAGTTGAAAGATATTATGGAAAGAACTTCTAATGATATTAACATGCTTTGTAAACACTTTCAAATGGTTCAAAATCAACTTGATCAACTTGCTAAGGTACAAAAGGATATGCTAGTTAATGCTTCAGGAGATAAACATGCTTATGGAATTAGAACTAGGAGTGGTATAGCTACTCAAGATCCTTTATATCCTGAAGGAAACCCTAAAAGAATAGAGCAGGATTCCCAACAAGGTGAAGATAGTGGTAGTCCTCATAATAGAAAGAAAAATAAACATAAGATAGTTGAGGAACCACTTGAACCTGCTGTAGATCCTAATAGTATATATGTCTCTGATGCTGAAACTGAGAGTGGTAATGATAAAAATGAGTCTCCTGATAAGGAGGAAGGTGAGGAAGAACCTGAGAAGCACACTAAGAACACTAGGTACACAAAGGAAGATTTTATTGCTAATAAACATGGTAAAGAGAGAACCCTGGGTGCAGAAACCTATGCCTTTTCCAGGTAAGAAACACAAGTCAAAGGAGGAGGAACACTACAACAAGTTTTGTGAGTGGATGAAACCTTTATTCTTGTAAATTCCTTTGACCGATGCTATTAAGTTGCCTCCTTAATCAAAGTATATGAAGAATATTGTCTCTAATAAAAGGAAGATTCCTAATGAGGAGATTTCTACTTTTCTTGCTAACTACTCCTTCAGTGGTAAGGTTCCAAAGAAACTTGGTGATCTAGGTATACCAACTATTCCTTGCTCCATTAAAAATAATTATGTTAGAACTGCTTTATGTGATTTGGGAGCTGGAGTTAATGTCATGCCTTTTTCTCTCTATAAGAGACTCCACCTATAAAAGTTGATACCAACTGATATATCTTTACAAATGGCTGATAAGTCAACTACTATTCCTGTTGGTATATGTGAGGATGTTCCTGTTCAAGTTGCTCATAATTGCATGGTTTTAATTGATTTTGTTGTGCTTGAAATTCCTGAAGATGATAATATGTCTATTATTCTTGGGAGACCTTTTCTTAATACTGCAAGTGCTGTCATCAATTGCAATCAAGGAAAAGTAACATTTAATATTAATGACAAAGAGCACACTGTCTATTTCCCCAAGAAGGTTGTTAAAAGCTATTGCCTAAATTCCATTGAAAATATTGAGAGCATTAAGGTTGGAGAAATATATTGTCCCATTCCACAAGAAAATTTTGAAACTATTATGATTGGGACCATTGCTATCAAGTATGAGGTAACATAATCACCTTGTGGAATGCAAAGTTTTGCTTCATATAAGATTGTTTGGGTAACATGACTTGATCAACCTTGTTAACAAAAGGATTTTAATGAACAAAATAATGTTTCCACTGTGGTTATACTTGCTTTCTTTTACTCTTCTCCTTCCTAGTCTTTTCTTTATCTTTAGTTTTGCTAGTTGTTTGCTTGTTTGAGTTTCTTAGAGCTCCTGTGGTTTGGCTTTTGGTTTGCTTTTGCTTCTTCCGAAAAAACTGTTTGTGCGAGAAAATCAATTTTCATACCCTGAAAATTGGCCAAAAAATAAAGTTTCCCGAAAAATCCTAGAAAATTCAAAATAATTTTTTCCTCAAAATAAGGGGCAGAGTGGCACCTGAGGTGACCCAGGGCGCCACCCCAGGCCACCACACCTATGGTAGGCGCGGCCTACCAGGTGGCGGCGCCTAGGGGTTCTGGTCCACCTGGGCCCCTCCAGGCTTCCTCCTCAAAGCCATATTCTTTCTCTCTCCCGAAAACACCAGAAAACTTGCTCAAGCTCGAGTTCTTGCTGTTCTTGCTCGCGATTTTTTATCTCCTTGTTCAGCCCATCTCAAGTGCTGATTTTTGGAGGGTTCGCTCCTTGGTATGTGCCTCCTCCACTTGTCCAATTAGATTTGTGATTGGTAGATTGTATCTTGAGTATTTTGCAGCTATAGGTGACATGTTGTTTGAGCTTGCATGCTTGTTATTTTGTTAGAAACTTTGTTTTGATGCATGTGTAGTCCTCTAACAAGTTCCTATAGTAGTTGCTCATCATTTATCAACTTAGAAATCACTTGGTTTGATGGTTGTTTAAAATTTCAGAAAAGTGAAGTCATGGACCACCACACATTTGGTGACATATTTGAGTTATGCACCTAGAAGGGAAAGGCTTCCAAGGTCATCTACCAGTACTAGACCCTCATGCAATGAGGATCTCATCACTCCGCGATTTGGTGACGAGGGAGATGAAGGGGATGCGCACCCCTCCACCTTTCCTTGCCAAACTTTCTTGCAAGCTTCTAGGATTCTTAATGATTTTATGACTTTGGTGCAGAGGTCTAGACTAACAAGTTACATGCAGGATGAGAGTGCACAATATGCTTTGTATACTAAAACATTTGTGGAGAGTTTCTCCTTTACTAATAGTATGTTCAAGCCTTCCATGTCTTTCAAAATTTATGGCAGGGATCATTCTATGACTTTGAAGAAATTATGCAAGGCCCTGGGATTTGGTACAACTGGGTCATCAAAGAAGATTCAAGCTCTACCCTCTGATTTGTTAGAGCTTTACCGAGGAATAACCAATGATGATGACCGTAGAGCTCAGCGAGGGAAGATAAAGAATATTCAACTTCCATCCATCAGGTATTTTGCCTACTATCTTGCCACCAGTGTTCTTGGTAGGGAGAACACTAGTAATATTTCCAACTATCAATTGGCCTTCTTAGCTACTGCACTCAACAATGGGGATAAGTATAATATTGGTTCTCTCATTGCTCGTCGTCTAGCTGCTAAGAGGCCCATTTATGGGGGAATTATTGCTACTCGTATTGCTGTTGCCTTGGACATTGCTGTTGATCCACATGATATAGTTTTGGCTCCTCAGAGGCTTGATCTTGCTGCCATGAAGGAGAACCACTTTGTCACCACTAGATCTACTCTTGAGAACTTGGTTTATAGAATGATGTTTACTGACGGGGAAGAGAGAGAGAGAGAGATCCCTCTACCCCAAACCACTTTGTTCAGTATTTCTCAGGGACCTTGGTCACGCTCGAAGGCAGAGATGGATGACAATCTGCGCTCTCTTAACTTCCACGAGAACTATCAGGCGGAAGCACCATCATATGACCCCCCTGCGTATTACACAGGGGAGGCCTCTAGCTCGTAACAGGACGAGGGAGCTTCCTCGACATACTACAGAGGTGCATCTACTTGGGCACCATGGGATTGAGCCCCACTTAGGCCAAAATCCTAAGCTTGGGGGGAGGTATACCAACGTCACACTCATATATATATATATCATGTTCGGTCGGTTCTTTGTATATCCATTGTTTTTGCTTTCTTTTTGGTTTTTGTTGCTTCTTTCTAAAAAACCCAAAAATACCAAAAATATTTTCGTTGTTTCTCTTGGTTTGTTTCTTTGCTTTGGCTTGCCTTAAAAGAAAAATCCAAAAAGATTTTCCTTTGTTTGTTTTTCTTTGTTTTTGTTTGGTTTTTCTTTGTTTGGTTTTTCTTTGTTTGCTTGTTTCTAAAAAATCGAAAACACAAAAAATATTTGATCTTCTTCTTTGGTTTTGTGAGTTCTTTGCAGGGTTCAGCCGTCCTTAGTGGATTTTGGTTTCATGTTAATTATTCAAGTCACACAAGTGAAGGGAAATAATGAAGATTAAGACAACTCGAGGTGTGTTTCATTTTTGTACATATACTCATCATTGTGAGCATGCTTAGCATGTTTGTGTAAGGTGTATGTCATTATGGATGCTTAGTAGTTCTTGCTTGTCTATGATTAGCTCCAGCTTGCTAATAGTTTGTAGCGTTTCATATGAATGTTTGCTTGCATTCTTTTATTCATACTTTGGTATGATATTGTGGTATCCTCCTATGACTGTTCATGTGAATCGACTTGGCACATGCTCACGTATGCATGTGACTAATCAATAGTCAGTAAGCCTCGATAATTTATTTTGCCTCAGAATTCTTGTATCACTTTCATGCCATAATTAGTCCTGTTTTGTTGCAAGCATGATTATGACAGCTATTGCTCTCTCGTTTGTTGCTCCCTCTCTATTGCTAGCCTTCACTTGCACTGAGTATGTGCTCTACCTATGCTTCCAACTCCCCAAAACCAATATTGCCAGCTATGTCCACCATACCTACCTATTAGCATCATTTTCTATTTCAGTGCATATTATTATGCCGTGTTTTCTTCCAAAATAAAATGTTTGTCTGTTTTGATAAAGTTAGTTAGTAAAGCTCTCACGAACTTGATGGCACACTTTATTTTTTGCGCTTAATAATTATGAACCATTGTGACCTGTCCATGAAAGATATATGATTGCTAATTATATGCTAGGAGTCAGCAGAACCGTGCTGTCACGGGGAACGCTTTGAACACTTTTTGGATATCTCATCCAGTTGATTCGTTGCTCTTTTGTTTACAGATGTCGACGATGCGAAATAAAAGGGGAGGTTTTGAGTTCATGGAGTTTATACATTGTGTTAGAGAAACTTCTGGGCCGCTAGCCTAAGCCATGCTTAATCATGGTGGAAACTTGCAGCATCACCATAATGAGCATCTATGAAGCATCCTCAATAAAAAGCTATGCATATGGTAAATAAAAAGATTGATGAGATGCTCATTGTCTGCTTGCCTTGTCATTTTGGTTATGGGAAAGATCCTGTACCATGTGCAAGGGGTACCCCGTTGGCGGTTCTCGATGATATTCATGTATTTACAATGACAAGAACTTTTAGGTGACCAAAGTTGAGTAGCATGCGGAGCGACCCTCGTACTCAAGGGACTTGGGATTTCCAGTCTATGGTCTGTCAAGCATATGATTCAGAGTGGACCTCACTTTCACCTTAACCACATGAGGATGCCTATGATAGGGGCAATGAGAGCTCGAAGATAATGAGTACCTTCTTTTCAGCACTGGGAAGCCTTTCAAACCTTCACAAAACCGTTTTCACAACCTTGTTGAGTCACCACTTATTCTATGAGCACCTTCTTGAGAGCATAGTTGTCATTCTTGTGTTTGTTCCAAAACTTGGTTAATTATGTCATGACTTTGATGCTTGTATCTCTGATATCTTTACTTCTAGTCTTCATGTGAACTTCAGAGGTGCCTTGTCATTTATATTGTTCTCTTCAAACAAAGGCGAGCGAGATACCACTCTATCATACCTTATTATGGGCATTACAATGTTGCTTATGTTTATGTTTCATGCTACTTATTATTATTGAGTTGGTTTCTCTTCATAGCTTGCAATGACTATTGAGTAGACTTAGTTGCATACTTCTTATTATGAATTGTCTAAGCATCTACTCTTGTGCTGAGAATATATACATCACATGAAGCAAAGTGTTCGTGAAAGTTCTTTTATCGCACTCGGTTTTCAACTGAATTGCTTGAGGACAAGCAATAAGCTAAGCTTGGGGGAGTTGATACATCTAAAACGTATATACTTTATCGAACATGTTGCTATTGTTTCTCCTTTAAACTTGTGTTATTTGGATACAACTAACACGGACTGGCGCTGTTTTTAGCAGAATTACCTTGGTGTCTTGTTATTGTGCAGAAAATGAACTATCAGGAAAAATCACGGAAAATATGCCAAAAATTATATTTCACCAGAAGATCCACGGAGCCAGAAGAAGAGACGGAGAGGAGGCCTGGGGGGCCTAGACCCACCCTAGGCACGGGCCCACCACTGGTCGCGCCTGGAGGGGGTGCAGGCTCCCCAGGAACCTCCTTGGCCTCCCTCTGCGCCTATAAGTTGCCTTTCGACCTAAAAACCGAGGGGGGATCAATAATTTTCCAGAAAGAGTTCTGCTCCGCTGCTGCCACTAGAAACCAAGATTCGGATCCAGAAACTCTGTTCTGGCACCCTACCGGGACGGGGAATTTGGAGAGGATCATCGCCATCGTCATCACCAACGCATCTCCATCTACCACCGATGTTTCCCTCATCCATGAGTGAGTAATCCCCGTTGTAGGCTTGGGGATGGTAGGGATTGGATGAGTTCTATCATGTAATCAAATAAGATCTGTTAGGGCATAGTGCCTAGTATCTCTATTAGTGATATTTGAGTTTGTTGCAACTTGTTGTGCTTAATTCTTGTCACTAGGGCCTGAGTGCCATGATCGCAGATCTGAACTTATTATTGAATCATTATGATAGTATTGTTTGTGATCTTATCTGCAAGTTGTGTACACATATCATTGTCCGGATCTAAAGGCTCCAAAGTGACACTAATTGGGACAACCAGAGGGGATGGTTGTGGTGTGAGGATCCCATGTGTTCATGGAGTGTTAATGCTTTGCTCCGGTGCTCTATTAAAAGGAGCACCTTAATTGCCAGTAGTTCCCTAGAGGCCTTTGCCACGGGCTGGTGGATGTAAGATGTTGTGCAAGTTCTCATTGCGAGCACGTATGACTATATTTGGAGCACATGCCTAGGATTATTTAGTACTTGGATGCTTGTTATTATTTATCTATAATGCCCTAGTGCGGTTACTCAGCATACCACTGCATGTGTAGTACACTATAGTTATTGACATGACATCCACAGAACACCGTTCTGTAAATATCACATCCCTCAGAGTGGTACAACAGAAACATTGCGGGTCCATATTACAAACATTCACACATTATTATTATTATTACTATACCAGAAGTTCAAGACTTCAGAAGGATTCGACTTACAAACCAAAATATAAAGTGTTTTTAGCGGAATTTAAAAGTAGAAACTCCCACTAGGAGTTGAGCTCAGCAGCTTATTCTAAAGAGTTCATGTTGCTTGGCTCCGTCGGTTACTACTTAACTAGCATACTTAGTTGGACTCGTTGTCATCGACACCATAGCGAATTTCGTAATCCACTCCTTCAACACCTCCTGACAGGCCAGGCTCCTCGTAGAACACATCTTCTTGGCATTCGGCTGCATACATTGGCACGTCTTCAGGATCCTCAGAGTCTAAGAAAGGGATAAAAGGAAAGGATGAGTAACAGCGTTACCCAACAAGCACATTATATGCAAGATGGGAAGTTTGATGCTCTAACTACCACCTCAGATTATAAATCCTTGGCAATATTCGGTTTTTGTAAATCTTTCTTCAAAGATTGATGTTATTATAAAAATCTATGACCATCAGCCTTCACAGGTTGACCAGAACTTTCATGGAGTTCCTTTCCTGCCGCGTTCGTAGCTGTAAGGTTCCCAACCTTTAATAAGGTAGAGATCCCTGTGTTTACAATGCTAGTCCCTAGATCAATATCTAGCATCCACAGTTAAGATGTAATATCAAGAAACAAAGGTCATAATACAACTTTATAACCAGGAATAAAATAATTTATTACATCTTACATAGCTCATTTGGCTATCTCATTACAATGCAGCAGAATATCTATATAGCATGGAGTCCTTCATCTGGAAAGTGCCATAGGCAATCATGTTGGTTGTAGACTTGTAATCCTATTCAACACACTTCACTAACATCAAAAAAACTTGCAACATAATAAGTTGCATCCACAAGGGTCAATACATTTGGATTGTATTGGCAAGTTTCACTACTATGTAGAAATAAGTGGATCCTATCATTACATGCATATTTGGCTAAGTAGGGTTTAGGCTCTTTTGCAGAAAGCAATATAGTTTTATCCTATCTTTTCAAAATAGTTTTGATCTTTTGTCAAAATCTTTCTAAACTTCTTGGTGAACTCCAAGTGCTTCAAAATCCCTTGTTGTCACCCTCAAGTTTTAACTTTGAGAAATTGGAATGTCGAGATATTCCATAGCTTCAGGCCTTAGTTGCTCAGAGTTGTCCGTAACCGGGGACACGGCTAAGTACTTAGAATCTGATCTTATGCAGAAGTTGTACACTTTACCCACATGACACAATCTCATCTTGATGCCACTAGTGGCCGCTGGATAAGTACTCACCAAGATGGAGTACTGGAAGATTGAGAATGTGACAAAGTCTTTCCATAGAAGTCCTCCCAATACACAATGCTAGCTTGTCATCCAGGCACCAATGTAGGGTTTCAAGTTCCCTTACACAAATCTAGTTAACCTGAAGATGCCAATGCATGGGTCTTCCACTATGTAGTTGACTAAGCCAGAGCCCATTTAGCATGTGGTACATACGGAAGCCAATCACGAGAAACATGTTCAATCTCTAAGTCCCTGGGTGGTTTTCTTCTAGTGCACAACAAAAAGAGATTGCCATATAAACATGGTTCCTTTTGTTGCCACCTTGTCCAAAACTTGAGTATCCTTGTCCACCCAGGTGGTTCATTGAGTACTTGTTTTATTATATAAAACATAAGTCTTTTTAACTCTTCATATAATCATATCATGTTTCCCATCCCAATATGTAAGATCCCTCCTTTATAAAGGAAAAGGATCCCTGTGATTGCAATGCTAGTCCCTGGATCAATAGCTAGCATCCACAGTTAAGATGTAATATCAAGAAACAAAGGTCATAATACAACTTTATAACAAGGAATAAAGTAATTTATTACATCTTACATAGCTCATTTGGCTATCTCATTACAATGCAGCAGAATATAACAATAGCATGGGTTCCTTCATCTTCAAAGTGCCACAGGCAGACATGTTGGTTGTAGACTTGTAATCCTAATCATTAAACTTCACCAATATCAAACAAACCTGCAACATAACAAGTTACAACCACAAGGGTCAATACATTTGAATTGTATTGGCAAGTGATACTATGGTAGTATAGTGGAGTCTATCATCTATATGCATTTGGCTAAGTGGAGCTTAGGCTTGCATTGCTCAAAATAGATTTTCCTTATCATTTGAAACACTAAGTTTTTGCTTGACAAAATCTTTCCCAAGGCATCTCCCAATAGAAATTGGTGATCCTTTCAACCCTTGTTCACCCACAAGTTTTTTTAACTTAGAAATTGGGATGAGGAGATTGTTGATAGCTTCCATGTCTTGATGCTCAAATTGTCCTTTGCCAGGGACATGGCTAAGTACTTAGATTTTACACTCTGCCGAGGTTGAGCACTTTCCCCACAAGACTTGGTTTCACCAAGACAAGATCTTTCAGAAGCCTTCCCTTAGACCATAATGGACGCGTTCCAACCTATCATCCCCTACCACCAACTGTCCATTTGGCTAAGTTCTTGCAACCTATATGATCCAAGCAGATCCCATAATGCCAAGTGGCTGCACTTGAAGCTTCTCAACATTTGACATCTCAAATCTCTTTGTTCCTGGATGGCCATCCACAAGTGAGATACACAAGGTAAACCATAGAAATGGGCCTTGTGAACCACTCAACACAAACCATTCCTTCCATTCCACCCAGGTGATTCATTCACTTAGTTGTTTTATTATACAAAACACAAGTCCTCAGACTTAGAAATTTTCCATAGCATGAATATATATTCCACCCTTGTTTCCTACTAGCTAAGCTAAGCATGATAGTAGTAGGATTCTTAACTTAGGAAATTTCTACTAAGGTTACATCTACTAGGATTTCCCATGGCATAGTTTATACTTAGCAAAATTCCATGCAAGTCCTACTTAGAAACATCACTAGTGCATAGTGAAAATAATGGGACAAAAGTATGAAGCATCACTTGCCTTTTTGGTAGAGAGTATAAGTTCACTCCTTGATTCTTTGCAATGTTTACTTACTTCAAATCACTACAATTCAATCAAGCAAACAATATTTCAATCTACCATTCAAGCAATTCATCACATAAAATAATAGTGACAGGACAATGCATGCAAGCATGCAAAAATTTGTTTTATTTAAAAAAATGGTTTATAGCAGGTTATAAACATTCTAAAACACTTATTGGTCATTTTATAAAGTGGCAAAACTATTTGCAAAAGATTTTACCTATAAACCATTTTCAAATAGAATCATTATTTTATGGGGTTGAAAATGCCTTTATCAAGGTAGCAATCTTTATAGGGTTTACCAAATATATTATTTAGTTATAAAACCGTGTGTTTATGGTAAGAGAGTTTAAATCAAAACATTTCCCAAAGGTTTTCCTCCAAAATCATTTTTAACAATTAAACCATATTTTTATTTGACTAGAAATGGTTTAAATCAATGATTTATTCTTTTGCTTCACCAAATACATTTTTGAAACCACAATTTGTTTCCTATGGTCAGTAGGTTCAAAACACACCATTTGCCAAATATTTTATCCTCAAAATCATTTTGGAATAAATTTTATATCCTAAACATGCCTACACAAGTTTCTGTAAAAACAAACAATTTAACAGAAGCTTTTTACTAAACAAAGTGCATGGTTGGCTAGGGCTTGTCTTGCTGAATTGATTTATATAAAATTTGAAAAATTTGGACGTGTAGATTAAAAGTTATAGATTTTACAAAATCTTGTATCTAATAGATCAAATCTGTTTTAAATCAAACCAACAGGGACATGTGGATAGATTCTATTCGCGGGTACCGTTTCGGTTGGATCAGCAATTCAGACCGTAGGATTTAACTGACATCGCACAGCGCAGATCAATCGATACCCCTTCGGTCTAAGGTTCTATCGCGTCCTTTGGATCAAAATCCAACGGCGCGCAGCACGTTTGCCAACTAGTGGCGGCGCTGGCGGCGGCAGGTGGTGGCGGCGTGTCTGGCTACGGCGTTGTGGCGGTTACAGGAAGCGAGGGAGAGAAAGGTGTGGCTCACCAGGTTCGCCGTGGCATGGGGAAGCTCAACGTGCCTTCTGCTTGTCGAGGGGCGCGTTGGTGTTGTGGGGATTGCTCGCCGGAGTAGCTTGCGGGCTCGGGCACGCACGGCCGTGGTCGAAGGCGGGTCTCTGGGACGCAAACGAGAAAATAATGCATCAGGAAGGTGCACACGAGTTCAAGGATCACGATAATACTCACCAGTGAGCAAGGGGCACACGAGGTCGTCGGCTATAGCTCGCCGGAGTCGAGTTCATCCTTGGTGGCGCTCAGACATGGACGGAACCGAGGCTGCGGGGCATGCGCGAGCGAGTAGAGGGTGCGGAGAGAATCGCCATGGTCTAGGGAGTATGTGAGTGTGGTCGAGGAGGCAAGGGCGACGAGGGGCTGCCGGAATCGCTGCCGGAGAGCGTCGGAACAGAGGGCGGTGCAGGGGCAAATTGGGCAGCCTGGGGGCACGCTAGGGTGAGGCGACGGAGGGGAAAGAGAGAGGGGAGGCAGGCGATTAAGAAGGCGTGGTCAATGGGAAGATTAACTGCGCCATTACTCGTGAATTTATCCCGCGAAATCAACGCAGTGAACGCTCGGACGAATAGGTCGTGGGAGGAAGATCATGACGTGGTCGCATGGCCCGTTTGACAGTGAGTGAGAGAGAGGGGATGGTGGGTCCTGGCAGTCAGTGGCGGAGTGGGTAAGTTCTCTGGTTCGAAACGTTTTCTGCAAGAGAAGAGAGGGAGTGGGCTGTTGGGCTTAGTGGGCTGCCAGATGGGTTGGGTCTTTTACTTTTTTTTGTTCTGATTGTTTTTCCTTTCTCCTTTTTTTATTCTGTTTTGATTTTGATTAAACAATTCAAACATCAATTTGAATTCAAACCTCAACCATAATTTGTGTAGGATTAAATAGTGATTGGTAATATATCTGAAGTCAATTTTTGGAATAAAATTTATTCCCTTTTGGGTCTTTTAATTATTTAATTAGGCCCTTGTTTTAAATCAAATAAGGTTTATTAATAATTTCAAAACACCATTTAAATTTATAATTCCTACTAAATCCTTTCAGTAGGTTTTTACTTGTTTAATAGGGTGTCAAATAATTCATCTTGAATTATTTGGAAAGTATTTGATATGATTCATAAATCATTTGAATTGGGTATTTGTTTTAATTCCAATGGAATTTAAATATAGTTTTAATTCCCTAAATTTTTATTTGCAAGATTTCTGTTATTTTATTTGAATTTGGATTATAATCACTCCATTTGCTTATGGTCTTTTGCCAAGATTTAATTTGGTCTTTAAATATTCTTTAATTAATATTTCTTTCTTCATCTTATAAAATTCATACCTTTTTATTTATAGATCCAAACTTGGTGATTCCAATTTGTAAAATATTATTTGAGATTTATTTATCCTTTTAAATATCTTTAGGATTATTTTCTCACCATTTGGTATGGTTTTTAGTTAAGTGCTTTAATAGCTTTGGAAAATACTTTTCCTTATCTTATTAAATTCATAAGATTTTATTTATGGCTCCAGATTAAGTGAAACCAATTTCTATGGCTTTATAATATTTCTATTTGTCTTTCTTGATCATTTGTAAATTTTTGTTTGACAAATTTTCATATGGATCAAATCCATAGGCTTGGAGATAACTTGGAAATGATTTTCTTCCATTAGGGTTTAGGGTTTGGATTTATTTTTCCAAGTGTTTATATTTCCAGATGCATTTATTGGAGAATGCATTCCACTTGATTTGGATTTTGTTGAATTTAAATGTTAACCAAAGTTTGTTCAAGATGGGATTTTAAGTTTTCCCTTTAGAAACAAAAGTTTCTTTTTACCCTAAAATTCAACAATAATTTATTTTGTTTATTTTATTTTTCACATTACAAGATTTGCAAAATCTTGGGATGTGACACAATATATAGCAGGGCTAAGCATACTACAACTACATTGTTTCCACTAAGTTAGATATAAGGGTATCCTATTAGGATTTAGCATAGCATAAAATATAGAAATCCTTATCATGCATGTTTCAAAAATCCACTAAGTGTAATGAAAATAATAGGACTTGGATGATAGTGTCACTTGCCTTTTTAGTAGAGAATGATGGTTCACTTCTTGATCTTGCAAATATCACACTCTTCTAATTCCACTACAATTCAATCAAGCAAACACAATTCAACTAGCATTCCAACCAGTATTCAAACAATTTATCACACATAAAATAATAGAAACAAGGTCATGCATGCAAGCATGCAAAAGATAGTTTTATTTGCAAAGGTGGTTTCTACTAGGCTCTAAACATTATAAGGTTCAAAGTGGTCATTTACTAAAGTGGTAAATCCATTTATAAAAGGTTTTATCTATAAACCATTTCTAAACCAAATCATTGTTTTATGTGGTTGAAAACGCTTTTAGCAAAGCAATAATTTTATATTGTTCATCAAATAAGTTGTTAATTCACAAAACTTGGTGTCTAGGGCCAGAAGGTTTGAATCAAGTCATTTCCCAAAGGTTTCATTCCAAAAATCATTTCTAAAACAAAATCAATATTTTTATTTGACTAGAAATGAGCTAATTCAATTATTTACTCCTTAAATTCAAAAAATGCATTTTTAAATCCATGAGTTGGTTCCTAGGGTCAGTAGGTTCACAAAAAACCATTTTGCAAAGATTTCACATTAAAATTTTATCTAGAACAATTTTTATATTCAAAATAAGCCTACACATGTTTATGCAAATTCAACCAATTTTACAGAAGCAAATCATTAAACAAATTGCATGGTTGCAAAGTACTTGTTCTACTGATTCCATTGATATAAAATTTGCAATTTTTGGACGTGCGGATCAAAAGTTAAGCAATTTACAAATTTGCATTTCAATCAGATTCTATTTCTGTTTTTAAACCAAACTTCGTACACGTGGCTGTTTCCTATTCGTCGGTACCGCTTCGGGTGGATCGATCTCTCTGGACCGCTGGATTTCATTTAAATCATACGGTGCAGATTAGTGACTCTCCCTTCGTTAAGTGATCATTCCTGGCGTCGGATCGAAATCTAACGATGCGAACCATGCGACCAAATAGTGGCGGCAGCTGCTTGTGGCGAGCACGCTTCGACTCTTGGTGGTACAGGACACAAGATAGGTAGCAGGGGTGCTCACAGTGCTCTCAGAGAGGTGCTGATGCTCAATGTGTTCACGATGGGCAGGGGACGCACTGGAATGGAGGGAATCTCTCGCCGGAGTCGGTGGCAGCGTCGGGCACGCTCAGGTGTCGTCGGGGATGGGGCTGCAGGTCGTGCCGAGGCAAGGTAGGGGCATAGTTAGACGCGGGCTGAACTGGGGATGATGTGAGCATCAACAGGAGGTGCCGGGGAGGTCGAGACTTACCAGGGAGAGTCGCCGAAGAAGGGACATACATGGCGGTGCTCATGTGATGACGAAGCCGACGCTACAGGGTACGCGGGAGTGAGCTGAGGCTATGGGCAGGTGCTCCTGGCAATGGGTACTGTGCTAGCGTGCAGAGGGAGGCGAGGGGTGGCCATGGTTCGCCGGATTTTGCTGGAGAAGGTCGTCGGAGCAGCGGCGGTGCAAAGCCGATTCGAGGCAGCCTGGTGGCAAAGGGGAAGCGGTGTTTGAGGGGAAAGAGTGAGGATGGCGAGGCGATTTAACAAGCATGGTCACTGCGAGGAATTACTCGGGCATTGACGCGTATTCATCGCCGCATTCAATCGGCAGCAACGGCAGGGCGTGGTCGTGGGGTTGAAGACGACGGTGAGGTGGCGGTGGGGCCCGTCTCGCAGTGAAGGAGAGAGAGAGGGAGATGGGTCCACTACTCAGCGTCTGCGTGGGTGTGTGTTCACATGAAAAATGTTTCGCTGGGGAAAAGAGTTGTGCTGCGACTGGGCCTTGCTGGGCTTTGTTTGCTGGGCTGGGTCTGTTTCATTTTTTTATTCTGTAAGCTTTTTCTTTTTCTATTTGATTTTTTGTTTTGATTATCAAACAAACAATTCAAACAACAAATGAATTCAAACCTTTGCCAAAGTTTGTATAATTTTTAGTTCTGTTTAACAACACAAACCAAAGTCCAAAATAAAATAATACTTTTATTCTTTTTAGGATCCATTTAATAATTAAATAAATAGTCCTTAGTTATTAATTCAAATAGGATTTGATTTATTTTAAAATTCTAATTGAAATCTAAAATAATACCAAAATCATTTCAGTAGGTTTTATTTGAATAAATAAAACACTTGGAAAACTTATTTAAAATAAAACAAGTTTTAGTGTTTTATTTAAAATGGAAAAGACTTTACTTAAATAAAATTGGATATTAATAAATCCTCATTATTTTATTTAATTAAACCTTTTACTCTTTTTATCATATAGAAATATTTCATTTCAAAATCTTGGCCAAGATTTAATTTGGCTCTATAAAATAATCCTTATTTATAATTCTACCTTTTCTTTTGAAAACCAAATCTTTTTATTAAAAGATCCAAAAATATTGATTCCAAATATTTTAAATTTATTATTTATTTGTCTTTTTAAATCCCTTTAGGATTTTATTTGATCAAAATAGGTTTTGGATGTTTCCCAATTGGAATCAAAAAGTTTCTTCTCACCCTAAATTTCAACAAAGTTTTATTTTGTTTATTTAATTTTTCACATTTCAAAATTTGGAAAATTTTTGGGATGTGACAGGCTACCACCCTTAAAATAAATCTCGTCCCGAGATTTGGGAAGGCTAAAGGTTACAAGTTGGCTTCAAGGCAACTAGGGTACTACCACCCTTAAAAATAAAGTCTCATAGGGTTACATTGATGGTTCACTTGACTATAGGTTCAACACTTAATATCCAGACAAGGAATCCTTATTTGACTCAACTGAGTTAACTAGTTCCTGACATCCACTTCTTCTATCTCTTCAAAGTTTCCATCCATGTCAATGTGGTTCACATGTCCTTTCTGGGTCACCTTGGAGTCATTTCCATTGGCTCTTCTAGCATCCTTTTTCTTTTTCTTATCAGGACAGTCTGATGCATAGTGCCCAAGTTCCTTACAATTATAGCATTGCAACTGGCTAATGTCTTTCTTCCTGAAAGTGTCGTGTTGGTTCTGACCAAGGTCATATCCATTGTCAGTATCATTTCCATTAATGTCACTTCCATTGTTGTTGTGGTGATGTGGTTCAGAATCTTCATTGCTCTTTTTGAATGAATGCTTCTTCTTTGATGATCCTGAGTGATTCTTGAGTTTATGCTTCCTCTTTCTATTCCCCACTTCATTCATCTTGTTTTCCAAAATGGTGGCTTTGTCACAGAGTGATTGGTAAGTTGGGACATAGGCAACAGCTAGCTGCAGGTTCAACTCATCATTAAGTCCTTCAAGAAAATTTTCTTTTCTCTTAGCATCTGTATCAACTTCATCCGGTGCATAGCGTGCCACATTGTTGAATTATTCAATATACTCAGCCACACTAAGGTGATGCTGTTCCAAATTGTGAAACTCCTTTTTCTTCAAGTACATCACTCCAGGTGAGATGTGAGTTGTACGGAATCCATCCTCAAAAATAGCCCAAGTTACATCTTCAAGGGGAGTGGTGATCTGAAAGTTGTCCCACCATGTTGCTGCTGGTCCTTCAAGTAGAAATGTTGCAAACCTAACTTTTTCTTCATCGGTGCAGCCAACAGTCACTAAGTCTTTGTTTACCGAACGTATCCAATCACCAGCTTCCATTGGATCAGTTTTTCCAGAGAATCTTGCAGTCCTAAGTTTCAAAAACTTGGTGAGCATGTCAAGTGCTGGAGGATTATTCTGATTGTTGTTGTTATCGTTATTGTTGTTGTTGTTGTTGTTGTTGTTGTTGTTGTTGTTGTTGTTGTTGTTGTTGTTGTTGTTGTTGTTGTTGTTGTTGTTGTTGTTGTTGTTGTTGTTGTTGTTGTTGTTGTTGTTGTTGTTGTTGTTGTTGTTGTTGTTGTTGTTGTTGTTGTTGTTGTTGTTGTTGTTGTTGTTTATTTGTTGTTGTTGTTGTTGTTGTTGTTGTTGTTGTTGTTGTTGTTGTTGTTGTTGTTGTTGTTGTTGTTGTTGTTGTTGTTGTTGTTGTTGTTACGATTACGTATGAGTGTGGTCATCATACGCATCGATTGAGTTTGCTTTGTCATCAAGCTTTGCATCTCAGGAGTGATGTTGTTGTTTTGGTTGGGGTTGGCACGACGAGGAGGCATCTGTTGTTTTGATAGGGATAAGTATTGGTGGATAGGTTTTAAGAAGTTCTAACACACAACCCAAAAACAACCAAGTTGAATCAAACAATCAAACAATCAACAAGCAACTATTCACTTAACAACTTATGAGCTTAACTCATGAGTTGAAGGAAACAACAAGTTTTCTTAAAAATAATTAACTTAGTATAGTCATACCTCATAGGTCAATATGATCCATACTCTAACTTGATATCAATGTCTTTTGGTAGGCAATCTAGTGTCTCTTGGTTCTCACTTGTAGTCCTTAGTGATGTCTAAGTTGAAGTCCTTGGTGAAACTATAGTTGAAAACACTTGAAGATGTTGAAGTCATTAGAGTTGATGAAATCTTTGGTGAATCTAAAGTTAAAGTCATTGGTCATGGTGAAGGTTTTATCCATCAAGTTGAAAAGAAGAGGTGTAGAATCAAAACCAAAAATGTTGAGGAAAGAGTTTACAAGATTGTTTGTAAATAAGTTTTTGGAACAAATTCAACTCCTTTTTTCTAAGGGGTTTTTTCCAATCATAGGGTTACAATCCTACAGGAAACACAGTGCTCTGATACCATCTGTAAGGTTCCCAACCTTTAATAAGGTAGAGATCCCTGTGTTTACAATGCTAGTCCCTGGATCAATAGCTAGCATCCATAGTTAAGATGTAATATCAAGAAAAAAGGTCATAATACAACTTTATAACCAGGAATAAAATAATTCATTACATCTTACATAGCTCATTTGGCTATCTCATTACAATGCAGCAGAATATCTATATAGCATGAAGTCCTTCATCTTCAAAGTGCCACAGGCAATCATGTTGGTTGTAGACTTGTAATACTATTCAACACACTTCACTAACATCAAACAAACCTGCAACATAATAAGTTGCAGCCACAAGGGTCAATACATTTGGATTGTATTGACAAGTTTCACTACTATGTAGAAATAAGTGGATCCTATCATTACATGCATATTTGGCTAAGTAGGGTTTAGGCTCTTTTGTAGAAAGTAATATAGTTTTATCCTATCTTTTCAAAATAGTTTTGATCTTTTGTCAAAATATTTCTAAACTTCTTGGTGAACTCCAAGTGCTTCCAAATCCCTTGTTGTCAGCCTCAAGTTTTAACTTTGAGAAATTGGAATGTCGAGATCTTCCATAGCTTCAGGCCTTAGTTGCTCAGAGTTGTCCGTAACCGGGGACATGGCTAAGTACTTAGAATTTGATCTACTGTAGAAGTTGTACACTTTACCCACATGACACAATCTCATCTTGATGCCACCAGTGGCCGCTGGATAAGTACTCACCAAGATGGAGTACTGGCAGATTGAGAATGTGACAAAGTCTTTCAATAGAAGTCCTCCCAATACACAATGCTAGCTTGTCATCCAGGCACCAATGTAGGGTTTCAAGTTCCCTTACACAAATCTAGGTAACCTGAAGATGCCAATGCATGGGTCTTCCACTATGTAGTTGACTAAGCCAGAGCCCATTTAGCATGTGGCTGTACACGGAAGCCACTGTACGAGAAACATGTTCAATCTCTAAGTCCCTGGGTGGTTTTCTTCTAGTGCACAACAAAAACAGATTGCCATATAAACATGGTTCCTTTTGTTGCCACCTTGTCCAAAACTTGAGTATCCTTGTCCACCCAGGTGGTTCATTGAGTACTTGTTTTATGATATAAAACATAAGTCTTTTTAACTCTTCATATAATCATATCATGTTTACCATCCCAATATATAGCAGGGCTAAGCATACTACAACTACATTGTTTCCACTATGGGAGATATAAGGGTATCCTATTAGGATTTTGCATAGCATAAAATATAGAAATCCTTATCATGAATGTTTCAAAAATCCACGAAGTGTAATGAAAATAATAGGACTTGGATGATAGTGTCACTTGCCTTTTTAGTATAGAATGATGGTTCACTTATTGATCTTGCAAATATCACACTCTTCTAATTCCACTACAATTCAATCAAGCAAACACAATTCAACTAGCATTCCAACCAATATTCAAACAATTTATCACACATAAAATAATAGAAACAAGGTCATGCATGCAAGCATGCAAAAGATAGTTTTATTTGCAAAGGTGGTTTCTACTAGGCTCTAAACATTATAAGGTTCAAAGTGGTCATTTACTAAAGTGGTAAATCCATTTGTAAAAGGTTTTATCTATAAACCATTTCTAAACCAAATCATTATTTTATGTGTTTGAAAATGCTTTTAGCAAAGCAATAATTTTATATTGTTCATCATATAAGTTGTTAATTCACAAAACTTGGTGTTTAGGGTCAGAAGGTTTGAATCAAGTCATTTCCCAAAGGTTTCATTCCAAAAATCATTTCTAAAATAAAATCAATATTTTTATTTGACTAGAAATGAGCTAATTCAATTATTTACTCCTTAACTTCACAAATTGCATTTTTAAATCCATGAGTTGGTTCCTAGGGTCAGTAGGTTCACAACAAACCATTTTGCAAAGATTTCACATTAAAATTTTATCTAGAACAATTTTTATATTCAAAATAAGCTACACATGTTTCTGCAAATTCAACAAATTTTCCAGAAGCAAATCATTAAACAAATTGCATGGTTGAAAAGTACTTGTTCTACTGATTACATTGATATAAAATTTGCAATTTTTGGACGTGTGGATTAAAAGTTATGCAATTTACAAATTTGCATTTCAATCAGATTCTATTTCTGTTTTTAAACCAAACTTCGTACACATGGCTGTTTCCTATTGGTCGGTACCGCTTCGGGTGGATCGAGCTCTCTGGACCGCTGGATTTCATTTAAATCATACGGCGCAGATTGACTGATACCCCTTCGTTAAGTGATCTGTTCCTACGCGTCAGATCGAAATCTAACGGTGCAGAACCATGCGACCAAATAGTGGCGGCGCTGCGCGGCGGCGACTGGCGGAGCACGCTCGGCCTGCGGTGGTGCCGGCGGTACAGGACGCAAGAGAGGTAGCGGGGGTGCTCACCGTGATCGCAGAGAGGTGCTGATGCTCAACGTGTTCACGATGGGGCAGGGGGCGCACTGGAATGGAGGGAATCTCTCGCCGGAGTCGGTGGCGGCGTCGGGCACGCTCAGGTGTCGTCGGGGATGGGGCTGCAGGTCGTGCCGAGGCAAGGTAGGGGAATAGTTAGATGCGGGCTGAACTGGGGATGATGTGAGCATTAACAGAAGGTGCCGGGGCGGTCGAGACTTACCAGGGAGAGACGTCGGAGAAGGGACAGACGCGGCGGTGCTCAGGTGATGACGAAGCCGACGCTACGGGGTACGTGGGAGTGAGCTGAGGCTATGGGAAGGTGCGCCTGGCAATGGGGAATGTGCTAGCGTGCAGAGGGAGGCGAGGGGTGGCCGTGGTTCGCCGGATTTTGCTGGAGAAGGTCACCGGAGCAACGGCGGTGCAAAGCCGATTCGAGGCAGCCTGGTGGCAGAGGGAAGGCGTTGTTTGAGGGGAAAGAGTGAGGACGGCGAGGCGATTTAACGAGCGTGGTCACTGCGAGGAATTACTCGGGCATTGACGCGTATTCATCGCCGCATTCAATCGACAGCAACGGCAGGGCGTGGTCGTGGGGTTGAAGACGACCGTGAGGTGGCGGTGGGGCCCGTCTCGCAGTGAAGGAGAGAGAGAGGGAGATGGGTCCACTGCTCAGCGTCCGCGTGTGTGCGTGTTCGCGTGAAAAACGTTTCGCTGGGGGAAAAAGAGTTGGGCTGCGACTGGGCCTTGCTGGGCTTTGTTTGCTGGGCTGGGTCTGTTTCATTTTTTTATTCTGTAAGCTTTTTCTTTTTCTATTTGATTTTCTGTTTTGATTATCAAACAAACAATTCAAACAACAAATGAATTCAAACCTTTGCCAAAGTTTGTATAATTTTTAGTTCTGTTTAACAACACAAACCAAAGTCCAAAATAAAATAATACTTTTATTCTTTTTAGGGTCCATTTAATAATTAAATAAATAGTCCTTAGTTATTAATTCAAATAGGATTTGATTTATTTTAAAATTCTAATTGAAATCTAAAATAATACCAAAATCATTTCAGTAGGTTTTGTTTGAATAAATAAAACACTTGGAAAACTTATTTAAAATAAAACAAGTTTTAGTGTTTTATTTAAAATGGAAAAGCCTTTACTTAAATAAAATTGGATATTAATAAATCCTCATTATTTTATTTAATTAAAACTTTTACTCTTTTTATCAAAGAGAAATATTTCATTTCAAAAGCTTGGCCAAGATTTAATTTGGTTCTATAAAATAATCCTTATTTATAATTCTACCTTTTCTTTTGAAAACCAAATCTTTTTATTATATGATCCAAAAAAAGTGATTCCAAATATTTTAACTTTATTGTTTATTTATCTTTTTAAATCCCTTTAGGATTTTATTTGATCAAAATAGGTTTTGGATGTTTCCCAATTGGAATCAAAAAGTTTCTTCTCACCCTAAATTTCAACAAAGTTTTATTTTGTTTATTTAATTTTTCACATTTCAAAATTTGGAAAAGTTTTGGGATGTGACAGTAGCTCCTTCCCGGAACAGGGAGTAACAAGTTACAATTCTTACAGTCTGCAAAGGTGCGTTACTTTACCCATGAGAGATCAACTCCTTGTTGCACAACTGGGCGTACTTTCTCGTCCACAATTCCATGATGTGGGCCCAGTAGTTGGTCCAAGCCAATCACTGCCCCCTTCGTGACCTCGCATGACTCCTTGGTGTACACCATGCCCACATATTGAATTACGACAATGGTTCGTACAAACCGTTAGTGTCAACACCCGGATTTTTAATCCTAGATGTCTGTTATGCCATACATCGCAATCCCAGGATTACCATTTTTGCGAGACATAACAGATTTGGATACCACAGTACATCATCCATTACAAACCATACATAAGGTCTTACACATATAAGGATCTCATGATCCAGTTCTTAATACAACTCAAGCAGCGGAAATACGTAATAATAACGGTAACATAGGCGAAGCTCCATCTTCGGGGTCACAGGCAATGCTGACGATGGGAGATGATCCTAGTTGTCGTAACCTTCCTTGGGTCTATCTTCCTGATACTCCTCTTCATAGTCTGGCCACGGGAATAGCCAGGGACAAAGCCTTGAGTACTCTTTAAGTAGTCGCAAACTAATACTAACAAGTGAAGGGGGTTTTTGTAGTAGGACACTAAGCTCTAGGGTTATTTTGCAAAAAGCCAGATTTACTTCTACTAAGTTCAGAAGTAAGAAAAGCTAGTTGAAATTTTATAACACCTAAGTGGGAACTTGTATTTCATATCACAACTCTGTTGTGGTCAGGTCAAAATCTCAATTCATTTCACAAGTCATTTTGAAAACATCGTCGACGGGGAAAAGATGGCCTCCAATCGTCCATAATCATGACGTATATTCGAATAGTTTGACACTCTGCAGAGATTGTACACTTTCACCACAACATTCGATACATCCGTCAGTAACAAATCCTGAATTCAACATACTCAGTATGCGGATAATCAATCCTAACCTTTCAATTACACGCCCTAGTATAAGCACCTCTCCTGTGAGTTTAGCCTCCCAACCATGACCAACTGTCATCTTGGGTACTGCACAGGTGGACAATCTTCACAAGGTAGCCTCAGCTCAGACCTTGGCCGTGAGGGAACCAATACTATGGTATATAAGTTTCCAGTCAAGCCCTACCCAATTCTCGGGTATTGTGGTTGTACGGTAAAATTGGAATGGTATCACATCAAGACAACCATCAGTTTTATAAAGGGCTAAGGCTCATGCCTCAACATTTTCATCATCAAAATCATCTGGTGTTCGGAAACACATGTACAAAACATTTCAATAGAATGATCCATCATTCCAAGGTTTTCATAACCATTTTTCCACCAATTATTCCCATCTAAAGTTGATCAAGTTTTATGCTTAGCACTAGCATCTACAAATGGGGGTAAGTACTAATGAGGGGTGGTAATCTAGTAGAGTTTAACTAAGTTCAATCTCATGCCTTAGGATGACATAAAGATTTTCTAGCTTAGGCCAAGTTTTATGCTCTTTAGGCAACCTTCAATTATCTCTCTAGAATCTACAATTTACTCAAGTAAACTCTAAGTACTAGCTTTGATAAAGAAATAAAGTATAAAGCTTGTAAGTAAAACTAGGATGGGGTATCATCAAATGTGTCTAACCAAGCATGCTTAGTGCATTGCATAGGTTATTTAACTCTCATAATTGCAAGTGTTAGCTTGCAAGTATTGGCTTGCTAAAGTAGAGTATCTTGCAAGTGTTAGCTTGAACAATCAACTAGTACTATTTGGTTTGCATCAGTATCAGTATAAGCTTGCTAAGTTAATAGCTTGCAAGTATTGTCTTGCCTTGTGCAAAGTAGTGGTTGAAGTTCTCCTCGGCTTCTTCTTCGTAGTATCCTCCTTCCTCCTCGTATCCTTGGTCGGTACTAGCGTCTATAGGAGGTACACAATCACCAAACAATACTTAACTACTTCCAATCATCACACAAAGGGGTTCTATAGATGATCTAGCATCATCACTAACATTACAAGCACTTGACTTAATAATTTGTTTTTAGAAAAGTAATTTCTACTCATTGAAAAACTATTTAAGATTTAATATTCTCCGAACCAAACATGGGATCATGTTGACACATGTCATCACCACATATTTCAGTTCATGGGAATGTGATTTAAAATGGTGTCACAATTTAATAAGATTTAACCTTTTATTTTTAATTAAATAAAGTGACTAGAAATGCCTATGTGGCATTCTTTTATTACTTGAACATTATTTATGTAAGTAAACCTATATATTTTTATATATTCTGAAAGTTATGATCAATTGTGATTTTTGAGATTTCGAATCAACTCAAAAGCTATTATGGTTTAAATTTGAAAAATGTTTGAATGCAGAAAAGCTTCTGCCTTGTTTTTTTTACCAAGGTTGATCTATAGATTCAAAAGATTCGAATCCAACGGGCTTGGATTCAGCATTTTCAGACCTTTCTAACAAAATTGGTTTCATTCAATTTGGTTCACTGAATCGAGTTGGGTTGATTTTTGAAACTAGGTACAGAACTATGTTTGAATTAAAATGGAAAAAGTTAAATTCAAGCACCGGGTTCTGTGAGGCGCTAATGGGCGACACACGCATACGACTCTTACGTGGGCGGGTTAAGTTGCTGTCCCCACGCGTCAGTGAGACGGGGGGTGCGAAGAGGTACGGGGCAACGTGGTGCGCCGGCGAGATAGAACCCTAACACGGCAGGTGGGGGTAGTGGGAGGCTCACCGGGGCTCAGGCGAAGGTCAGCGATGCGGGCGAACGACGAAGTCAACGACGGCGAACCTCCTGGTACCGGCAGCTTCTCCTGGGGCGGCTCCAATCGCTGGCTTCCTTCTTCTCCAGCAGCGGCGGGCTCCGGCCAAATTCCGGCGATGCGCTGCTCGCCTCTCTCCGAGAACGGGGTGGAACGATCAGTGAGGAGAGGGGAGTGAGATGGTGTTCTTCAATCGGCTGGGGGTCGTCTCCTTTTATAGGCTTGACAGTGAGACCGAACGGGATGGGCATGCGACGGTGGTGACACGGCTACGGGCTGCTAGAGGCATGGCCGAGGGTGGCGATCGATCGGTGGTCTCCTGGTGATGCTCTATGGCTTTAATGCGTGTATAGGGGCGGTGGAAAATGGTCGAGAACGCTCGATGCTCTGCGAGGCAGAGGCGGCGTCTTCGACGGCGAGCGGTGGCTACGCGGTATGGGCGGTGAAATGGGAACGGCGCGTGCTCTGCGGTGAGGGTCGGCATGGTCGACAGCGGCACGGGCGCGGCGTTCCTAGCAGTTCTGGTTGTTGTCTGCGAGGCAGGGCTGGTCGAGAGGGGGCGGTGAGGCATGGGCTACCTCCCAGAAAGGTTGGCATGGCTAGTTCTTCGTCTAGCTTGCTATCCACACTAGGGTGAAATGGGTGCTCTCGGCTGTTCACCATTGATGACATTGGCAAGCTCACAGTGGTGCTAGTGATTAGTTAAGTTTGTTAGATGATCTACTAAGGCTAGTGGTGTCCAGAGAGGGAACAAGTTAGGCTCAAAACACTGCACACTATAGTGTTTTGATTTTGTTTGATTTGAATCAGCAAGGTGTTTGATGACATGGCCGCATGAATTCAAGTTCTGAATTTTGAAAAGATTTTTGGTGGGTGTGCTAGTGTAACATCCCTAAATTCATATTCCAGAACTCATTCATATCATCCATGCATCCATCATCATTTAGGGTTTCAAAATCAAACCATTTCAGAAAAACAGAAAATTGATGCTATGATTTCATGTGAGCAAATTTAATTCGAATGGCCATCACCCTTTGAAACTTGAATGTTTAGGAACTTGTTTGCTTGCCTCCATTGTTGGAAAGTTTAGGTGTAAAAGTTTGACCAAAGTTTTCAACTTGGAAATAAATTCAAAACCCTATTTTTTTTAAACATTTGCAAACCATAGGCAAAGTCTCTGATTGTTTTAAGTCCAAGCTTGACCAAGCCCTTGCAGGGTAACCACATGGTTAAATAACTGATTTTTGAAACCATAGTACCCTGCAAAAATCCCCAGAATTGTTTGAATTCAAAAAGGATTTGAATTCATATCTAAATCATTCCTGAAAACCAAAATATAAAAAGAAAAGGAATAAACAAAATAAAAGGCAAGGCAAGTTACGGCCCAAGCATCGAATCGAGCCCAACTAGCCCACGGGGGTTTTCTTTTCTCTCTCACGCCTGCACTCGATCGCTGATAGCGGACCCACGCTCCCTCGATTATTTCACGACCAGCGGGCCCCTCCACGTAGCCCTCGTCCTCCCCAAACCGCGCGACCACGCCGCTGCGATCAAGTCCGTAATGGCGCGGTGTAATTGACCATTAATCAAAGGCGTTTCACACTTTGAGCCTATTTAACCCTCTACGCCTCATGGCATTCTCCCCATTCACCTCGCTCACTCCGCCAGCTGCGCGCATTGCCTTGAGCTCCATGCAGAACCGAGAACTCCGGCGACCAAATACGGTGAGCCTCGACCACCCCTCCCTCTCTGGTTCAAACGAGGATGATCAGAATGTTCTTGCGCACCCTCTGATACTTTTATTTTGGCCGCTAGTGACCCAGGTTGTCATCTCTGTCCACCGCCGAAACCACCTGCGCCGCCGACAAACTTCGGCGACCAATTAAGGTAAATCCAGACCGCCCCTTGCCTCCTCCCTCACACGAGCCGGTTCACCTGTGTCTTGCGCATGTACTGATGCCACTCGTTCGTGCTAGGGCAACGCCAAACCTCGGCAAGGACCACGTCTGCAAGCTACTGTCGCCGCCCGTAACTCCGACGAGTTCCAGATACCGTCTCCGCGCGCCCCTTCGCAAGCCAGCACCACGTCGAGCTTCAGCACGCCACTGCGATTCCGGTAAGCATCTCCCTTCCTCCCCGGGCGACCTAGAACGCCGGCGCCACCGTAGTCAGACGCGCCGCCACCGGTCAACGCCGCTAGCGCCGCGAGTTTGTGGCTTGATGGTTGTGTCCGTTGGATCCAGATCGTAGGGCTAGGATAGATTGTAAATGAAGGGGTAAGCGCGCATCTGAGCCGTCAGATCCCACTTAGATCCTGCGGTCCGTAGAGCGCGATCCAACCGAAATGGTGTGCGCCAGTGAGACTGCGACACGTGGCTAGAGTTTAAATCAAAAACATAATTTAAACCAGATTTAGATCCAAACTTCAAACAGCTATAATTTTTGATTGCCACGTTGGAATTTTGCAAACTTTATACCGTTGGATTCATTGAATCAAGGCCTTTCTGATTATGCAAAGTGTTTAACAAATAGTAACCATTAAAATGACTTTTTTTGTAGAAACAAGTTTAGGCCCCTTTTTTATTATAGTTTTTGTTTAGCAATTTGTTTTAGGGTTAAATAAGTTTAGTTGGAAAACTTGTGACTTGTTAAGTTTCTGTAAACATGTACATGATTGGTAGAGTTTTCAAATTCACCACTTAGTAAATTCTTGCATGCATGCATTCGTATTATTTTTGATTGTATATAAATTGTGTGTAATTGTATGCCACAAATCTTTGTGTAGATTTTGCTAGTGACTGTGACTGTGAGGAGTGCTACTCTCCACATTACCAAGGCAAGTGATATTTTTCATGAATATTTCCATCCTATGTTTTGAACTAGCATTAGATATTTTGCTAAGTCTTGCATGCTACTTTTGTCAAATGATATGTTGGGAAATCCTATGTAGTTTAGATTGGTAGAATTGCTAGGGATTTTTCCTAAGTTAAATTGCCATGCCATGCTTAGCCTAGCTATTAGCAAACAAAGGGTTGGTATAATCTATTCATGCTATATTGGCCATATATTTCTAAGTCATGAGACTTAAGTTTTCTTAATAAAACCACTAAGTCAATGAATCTCCTGGGTGGAATGGAAAGATTGGGTTATGTTGAGTGGTTACACAAGGCCATGGATTTGGCTTGTGTATCACACTTGTGGTATGCCACCCAGGCACAAAGAGATTTGGAGGCCAAGTGTTGAGAAAGCTTACAGTGCAACCACTTGGCAATATGGGCTCTGCCATGATCATATAGGTTGCTAGAACTTAGTGACTTGGACAGTAGGTGGTAGTGGGAATGATAGGTTGGAGCGCGTCCATTTGACTAAGGAAAGGCTTCTGAAAGGTCCTGTCTTGGGAAACCAAGTCTGGTGGGGAAAGTGCACAACCTCTGCAGATGAAAAAACCTAAGTACTTAGCCAAGTCCATGGCAATGGACAATTTGAGCATCAAGACATGGAAGCTACAAGAATCTCATCACTCCAACTTCTAAGTAAAACTTGTGGGTGAACAAGGGTAAGGACCCCAATATCTATTGGTGGTTCCTAGGGAAAGATTTTGACAAAGAAAACTTAGTGATTTCAACTAATAGGAAAAATCTATTTTGAAGCAAAGCAAGCCAAGCTACACTTAGCCAAAATGCATATAGAAGTTTAGTCCACTTAAAATAAACTAATGTATCACTTGCCAATACTATTCCAAAGTATTGACCCTCTGTGGCTGTAACTTGTGATGTTGCAGGTTACTCCGATGATGAGTAGGAGTCATGAGTCTACACTCAACATGCTTGCCTGTGGCACATGAAGATGAAGACTTATGTTTATGTACTTATTCCTTGAACTCTTGTATTAGGCCTATGGCCCTGAGTTGTAAAAGACTATGTTTTATCTCTGGAATGAATGTAATAAACGACCTTTGTATCTGTGTACTTCATCTTAAACTGTGGATGCTAGCATTGATCCAGGGACTAGCATTGCAATCACAGGGATCCTTTTCCTTTACAAAGGAGGGGTCTACCATATGGTATCAGAGCACTGTGTTGCCTTTAGGATTATGACCCTAGGATTGGAAACCACTAAGGAATTTTTTTTAACTACTGCTACACTTGTGTATTCTTCTCGTAAAACTTTTCTAATCTTCTCATTCTCATCCCTATTTGTAGATGAACTCCATCAACGAAGCCGTGAAGAAAGGACCACTCATGACCATGACCTTGGAGTGTGAAACTGAGTTTCCCAAAATTCTCAAGGACCTCATGGTGGCAATGGAAGCACATGGTGAAGCTATGTACAAGGGCTTTCCAGTGATGGATGAAGGAGTGGAGTATTGGTGGGTGCAACTTCACTTGTACAAAAACAAGGAAGACAACCACAAAGAAAGAGGCTTCTGCATGTACACCAACACTGTGATGCACACCACATTTTTTGAGTCAGCCAGAGAAGAAGCTTGGAGGAACATCAAAGAACTAAGTGCTAGAGTCAAGTGCAGGATGCTCAACCTCCAAAAAGACTTAGAGAAAGAAAAGGAACTTACCCAAGAGTTGGAAGCCACCAACCAAGAATTAAGGGGAGATATTATAGACTTAGTGATGGAATCATGTGAACAAGATGGGTGGATTGCTTCTAGGAACATTGTGTTAGCCACCAGATCCAGTGAGATAGGATTGTGAACGCACTTCGTTAGTTGGACCACCATCTATCACCTTATTTTCCAAAAATGATACCTTAAATAAGTTTGGACCATGATTGATGTAATGGAATTATGTATGCATGACTTGGTTGATTTTGTGTTCCATGGATATGTATAAATGTTTGTCTTGTTTTATCTTAAATTGTGTTGTTCTAACTTTTTCAATCTTATAAATAGATGACTATTACCATCAGCACTGTTGAGGAGTTCCAGGTTACCCGTTTTGGTCCTCGTATCGTAGAGCTTACTACCTTGCTCGATCTCCCTCTTCCCACCATTATGGTGCACCCACTCACCAAGTTCGAGAGGAAGGACCTCTGGGGCTTCAAGGTGAACCAGCCAGGGCCTTGCAGAGCCTACTTGAGGGCCCATCGTCTTCAAGCTTATGCACGATGACAGGGAGAGAGGCATGGAGGTCGTCATGCAGGACCTGATAGGACGTCTGTTAGGCCGTCACTCCCGACAGGTTAGAGGCACTCACTTCCACACCTTCGGAAGGCGTGATGATGACGGAGAGTCCATCGACTTTGAGGACGACTCGAGGGCCGCAGCAGAGCCGATACGTCTCTACCTCCAGGACTTAGAGACTCTTATTAGGCACGTGGATACTGACAGTACCAATGTCATGCTCAGTAATGACGAGCTCCAGGTGCAGCTTCGCGAGAAGGACAAGCTTTTCGCTCAGCAGGACGAGTTAGTCAAGGAAATGGAGACAAAGTTCGAGGCCCAGGACCGCAAGTTCAAGAGTCAGGAGAAACGCGTCCAGGATAGGAACAAGAGGATCCGGGACATGACCGAGGAACTGAAGTCCAAGGATTTCGAGCTAGAGCAGCATCAGATGGTTATTGAGAGGCTTCGCTCCTAGAAGAGGGCTCTCAAGACCAAGATCGATTCCTTGACCACTACCATTGAGGAGAACAAGACCGCGATGGAGAACGCAGGTCTTACTTTTGTCGAGGAGGAGATTGATGCTGATGAGTAGACTTGGCTACTCGGTTATCTTTTATCATCGTACATGTTATTTGTGAACTTATTATTGGACCATCCGACATGTGGATGGCTTGCCACTTGTGTGTTTTACTTTGAGACTTCGTTATTTTGTTGTTGAACTTTTATTCTTGTGTTGCATGTTATGTGTTTGCTTATGTGATGTAATGTGCATGAATCATGTATGGGTATCTCATTCTTATCTCTATTTGAACAAACCACAGATGCCTCCCCGTCGCGCAAACCCCAACCCCAACAACATTACCCCGGAAATGCAACAAATGATGAATGCGCAAACACAGCTTATGCAGATGATGACAACGTTCATCCAAAACCAGAATAACAACAACAACCCCAACAACAACAACAACAACAACAACTCTCCGGGTTTTGATATGCTCACCAGATTTCTGCGTCTGAGGCCGGCTAAGTTTTCGGGGACAACTGATCCCATGGTGGCCAATGACTGGCTACGTTCTGTGAACAAAGATTTAGTGACCGTGGGCTGCACGGATGCTGAAAAAGTCAGATTCGCAGCGCATCTGTTGGAAGGACCAGCCGCCACTTGGTGGGACAACTTCCAGATCACCACTCCTATTGATGAGGTGACTTGGGCTATCTTTGAAGATGGCTTTCACACTGCTCACATCTCATCAGGAATGATGAGCCTGAAAAAGAAGGAGTTTCACAACAGGCGGTAGCCATGCGTGGCTGAATATATAGAGGAGTTCAACAATCTGGCGCGCTATGCACCGAATGAGGTTGACACAGATGCCAAAAGAAAGGAAAAGTTTCTAGAAGGCTTGAATGATGAACTGAATCTGCAGCTGTCTGTGGCATATGTTCCAACTTATCAGTCTCTATGTGACAAGGCTGCTATTTTGGAGAGTAAAATGAAGCAAGTCGAGAGTAGGAAGAGGAAACACTCCGACAAGCACAGCTCGGGATCGTCTCACAAACGATCTCACTATGATGACATTGGCAGCTCAGGATCCCATAAGCATGGGAAAATCAACAAGCACCACAACCACAACCTTCATGACAACAAGCATCATCGCAGTCATGACAATGATAAGTACAAGAACCACAAGAGTGGACATAAGAGCCACCACAGTGGAAGTGGAAGTGGAAGTGGAAACCAGCCTAAAAAGGACATCAGTCAGGTTGAGTGCTTCAAATGCAAGAAGATGGGGCATTATGCTAATGAGTGCCCTGAGAAGAAAGCTGAAGGACCTAACAAGCCCAATCCTTTTCAGAAAGGACAGGTTAACCACATCAATGTGGAGGAGGTCTATGAGGAGCCTGACGCTGTTGCTGGTAAGTTCAGACTCAATTCAATTCCAGCATTTGTACTCTTTGATACCGGTGCATCTCATTCATTCATATCAAAAGCATTTGTTGATAGAAATGGGTTTACATCTGAAAACATTGGGTGTCCAATAAAAGTTAGTTCTCCGGGAGGAGATATGATAGTAAGTCTTGGATGCCGGGATCTAGTCAAAGAGTTTGGAAAACATAAGTTTCCAGTGAACCTGATAATCCTGAATTCCCAAGGATTGGATGTGATTTTGGGAATGGATTGGATGGCTAAGTATGAAGGGGTACTAGATTGTGCAAATCGTACAGTTACACTCACCACCCCTGAAGGAAAAATGGTAAAATTCAAATCCAACTTTAAATCTAAAGGAAGTAAGCTAAATTCTCTTAAGGGGGTTAGCATGGACACTGTGCCAATTGTGTGTGAGTATCCGGATGTGTTTCCGGAAGAGTTACCGGGAATGCCACCAGATAAAGATGTGGAGTTTATAATAGATTTGGTACCAGGTTCTGGACCAAGAGCAAAGAGACCTTATAAAATGTCAGTTGACGAATTAAAGGAACTCAAGAAACAACTCGGAGAACAATTGCAGAAAGGATTCATCCAGCCAAGTTCTTCATCTTGGGGAGCTCTAGTTTTATTCGTGGAAAAGAAGGATAGAACACAAAGGTTATGCATAGATTACCGTTCTCTCAACGAGGTAACTATCAAAAACAAATATCCTTTGCCAAGAATCAACGACTTGTTTGATCAGCTAGAAGGAGCATGCGTGTTCTCAAAGATTGATCTTCGGTCAGGCTATTTTCAACTCAAGATAAGAGAGCAAGACATACCTAAAACAGAATTCACCACAAGGTATGGATTGTATGAGTACACTGTGATGCCTTTTGGTTTAACCAACGCTCCAGCATACTTCATGAATATGATGAACAAGGTGTTCATGGAATTTCTTGACAAGTTTGTTGTCGTTTTCATCGATGATATCTTAGTCTACTCTAAGAGCAAGGAAGAACATGAAAGACACTTACGCTTGATACTTGAGAAACTGAGGTAACATAAACTTTATGCCAAATTTAGCAAGTGTGAGTTCTGGCTAGAAGAAGTTGGTTTTCTTGGTCATGTTATGACAAAGGATGGTGTAGCATTTGATCCTGCTAAGGTTTCACCTGTGACAGAATGGGAATCTCCAAAGAACGTGAAAGAAGTTCGTAGTTTCCTTGGCTTAGCAGGATACTACAGAAGGTTCATTGAAAATTTCTCAAAGGTTGCGAACCCAATGACTTAATTGTTAAAGAAGGACAGGAAATTTGCGTGGTCTGAAGGTTGTGAAGTCAGCTTCCATGAATTAAAGAAGAGACTTGTGACAGCACCAGTTCTATGTCTGCCAGATTTGGAAAAGGATTTCCAAGTATATTGTGATGCGTCTCATCAAGGTTTGGGTGCCGTACTTATGCAAGGCAGAAAAGTTGTGGCTTATGCCTCGAGACAACTCAAAACTCATGAGGTAAACTATCCTACTCATTATTTGGAGTTAGCCTCTGTTGTCCATGCACTCAAAACATGGAGACACTACCTTTTGGGAAAGCGTTCTGAAGTGTTCACCGATCACAAGAGTTTGAAATATATCTTCACCCAGAAGGAAATCAATATGAGACAAAGGAGATGGCTAGAACTTATCAAAGATTACGACTTAAGTCTGTAGTACCATCCCGGTAAAGCAAATGTAGTAGCAGATGCTCTAAGTCGTAAGGCGTTTGTAAATGGCCTTACCAAAGGTGAATTGCCAGATGACTTGTGTAAGCAATTCAAAGAACTCAGATTGGAGATTGTGCCAGAAGGACATCTTATGTCTTTGGATGTTCAACCCACTCTGCTGGATAAGATTAAATAAGCCCAAAAGACGGATAAAGAAATCGAAGAGATTAAGGAAAGGATTAGCCAAGGGAAATCTAAAAGTTTCCATATAGACGAACAAGGTACCTTATGGCACGGGAAACGTATTTGTGTTCCACAAGACACAGAGTTGAGGAAACTGATTTTACAGGAAGCCCACAACTCTCCGTATTCTATTCACCCAGGAAACACCAAGATGTACATGGATATGAAAGAAATTTTTTGGTGGAACAATCTAAAAAGGGACATCGCCGAACATATTGCTTTGTGTGATGTGTGTAGTAGAGTAAAAGCGGAGCATCAAAAACCAGCCGGTTTGCTTCAACCACTACCTATTCCTGAATGTAAGTGGGAAAATATCGGTATGGATTTCATTACCGGATTACCAAGAACCAGGTCAGGGTATGATACTATATGGGTAGTAGTGGATCGCCTAACTAAAGTGGCTCATTTTATACCCATGAAGACAACTTATACAATTGCCAAGTTAGCCAAGGTCTACATGAGCAGAATTGTATGCCTTCATGGTGTGCCTAAGAGTATTGTGTCTGATAGAGGAACTCAGTTCACTTCTCACTTTTGGAGACAGCTTCATGAATCTTTGGGAACGAGATTGGAATTCAGCACTGCTTTTCATCCTCAAACTGATGGTCAAACAGAAAGGACTAATCAAATTCTTGAAGACATGTTGAGGGCATGTGCCCTAGACTATGGGGCAAGTTGGGATGAAAGCCTGCCTTACGCAGAGTTCTCCTACAATAACAGTTATAAATCTAGTATTGGGATGGCACCATTTGAATTTCTCTATGGAAGGAAGTGTACCACCCCATTGCTATGGAATGGTGTGGGAGAAAGAAGTTTATTTGGACCTGATCTTATCAAAGACGCCGAAAAGAAAGTCAAATTGGTTAAGGACAGATTGAAGATAGCACAGTCCCGACAGAAAAGCTACGCGGATTCTAAGCGTAGAGAGGTAACCTACGAAGTTGGAGATAGAGCCTATCTTAGAGTATCACCACTTCGTGGAGTGAAAAGATTTGGAGTCAAAGGAAAGTTGGCACCAAGATATGTTGGGCCATTCAAAATTCTAAGTCGCAAGGGAGAAGTTGCGTATGAAGTTGAATTGCCTGAATCTCTGTCGGCTGTCCATAATGTGTTTCATGTGAGTCAGCTCAAGAAATGTCACCCAGAAATGGAAGAATCTTCTTTGAGGGATACCATACCTTTGGAAGAAGTTCAATTAGAAAGTGACCTCACCTATGAATAAAAGCCTGTCAAGATTCTTGAGACCGCAGAAAGAGTCACAAGGACAAAAACTATCAAGTTTTGCAAAGTGCAATGGAATCATCATTCCGAAGAGGAAGCAACATGGGAAAGAGAAGATCATCTTCGGAAAGACCACCCTCACCTATTTGCTAGACAATCCGAATCTCGAGGGTGAGATTCATCTTAAGGGGGTTAGATTTGTAACATCCCTAAATTCATATTCCAAAACTCATTCATATCATCCATTCATCCATCATCATTTAGGGTTTCAAAATCAAACCATTTTAGAAAAACAGAAACTTGATGCTATGATTTCATGTGAGCAAATTTAATTCGAATGGCCATCACCCTTTGAAACTTGAATGTTTAGGAACTTGTTTGCTTGCCTCCATTGTTGGAAAGTTTAGGTGTAAAAGTTTGACCAAAGTTTTCAACTTGGTAATAAATTCAAAACCCTATTTTTGTTAAACATTTGCAAACCAGAGGCAAAGTCTCTGATTGTTTTAAGTCCAAGCTTGACCAAGCCCTTGTAGGGTAACCACATGGTTAAATAACTGATTTTTGAAACCACAGTACCCTGCAAAAATCCCCAGAATTGTTTGAATTCAAAAAGGATTTGAATTCATATCTAAATCATTCCTGAAAACCAAAATAGAAAAAGAAAAGGAATAAACAAAATAAAAAGTCCAAGGCCAAAGTTTACGCCCAAAGATCGAATCGAGCCCAACTAGCCCACCCGGGGGTTTTCTTTTTCTCTCTCACGCGCGAAGCCTTTCGATCGGCGGCAATGGACCCACGCTCCCTCCGATTATTTCACGACCCGGCCTGGCCCACGTAGCCCTCGTCCTCCCCAAACCGCGCCACGACCACGTCGCTGCTGCAGTCAAGTCCGGTAATGGCACGGTGTAATTGACCATTAATCAGCAGGCGTTTCCTGTTGCACCTGAGCCTATTTAACCCTCTCTGCCTCGCGAGCATTCTCCCCCATTCACCTCGCTCACTCCGCCGCCAGGCTGCGCGCAATTGCCTTCGAAGCTCCGCAGAACCGAGAACTCCGGCGACCAAATACGGTGAGCCTCGACCACCCCTCCCTCTCTGGTTCAAACGAGGATGATCAGAATGTTCTTGCGCACCCTCTGATACTTTTATTTTGGCCGCTAGTGACCCAGGTTGTCATCTCCGTCCACCGCCGAAACCACCTATGCCGCCGACAAACTTCAGCGACCAATTAAGGTAAATCCAGACCGCCCCTTTCCTCCTCCCTCACACGAGCCTGTTCGCCTGTGTCTTGCGCATGTACTGATGCCACTCGTTCGTGCTAGGGCGACGCCAAACCTCGGCAAGGACCACGTCTGCAAGCTACTGTCGCCGCCCGTAACTCCGACGAGATCCAGAGACCGTCTCCGCGCGCCCCTTCGCAAGCCAGCACCACGTCGAGCTTCAGCACGCCACTGCGATTCTGGTAAGCATCTCCCTTCCTCCCTGGGCGACCTAGAACGCCAGCGCCACCGTAGTCGACGCCGCCGCGCCCGCTAGCGCCGCCAGTTTGTGCCTTGATGGTTGTGTCCGTTGGATCCAGATCGTAGGGCTAGGATAGATTGTAAATGAAGGGGTAAGCGCGCATCTGAGCCGCCAGATCCCACTTAGATCCTGCGGTCCGCAGAGCTCGATCCAACCGAAACGGTATGCGCCACTGAGACTGCGACACGTGGCTAGAGTTTAAATCAAAAACAGAATTTAAACCAGATTTATATCCAAACTTCAAACAGCTATAATTTTTGATTGCCACGTTGGAATTTTGCAAACTTTATACCGTTGGATTCAGTGAATCAAGGCCTTTATGATTATGCAAAGTTTTTAACAAATAGTAACCATTAAAATGACTTTGTTTGTAGAAACAATTTTAGGCCCCTTTTGATTATAGTTTTTGTTTAGCAATTTGTTTTAGGGTTAAATAAGTTTAGTTGGCAAACTTGTGACTTGTTAAGTTTCTATAAACATGTACATGCTTGGTAGAGTTTTCAAAATCACCACTTAGTAAATTCTTGCATGCATGCATTCATATTATTTTTGATTGTATATAAATTGTGTGTAATTGTATGCCACAAATCTTTGTGTAGATTTTGCTAGTGACTGTGACTGTGAGGAGTGCCACTCTCCACATTACCAAGGCAAGTGATATTTTTCATGAATATTTCCATCCTATGTTTTGAACTAGCATTAGATATTTTGCTAAGTCTTGCATGCTACTTTTGTCAAATGATATGTTGGGAAATCCTATGTAGTTTAGATTGGTAGAATTGCTAGGGATTTTTCCTAAGTTAAATTGCCATGCCATGATTAGCCTAGCTATTAGCAAACAAAGGGTTGGTATAATCTATTCATGCTATATTGGCTATATATTTCTAAGTCATGAGACTTAAGTTTTATTAATAAAACCACTAAGTCAATGAATCTCCTGGGTGGAATGGAAAGATTGGGTTATGTTGAGTGGTTACACAAGGCCATGGATTTGGCTTGTGTATCACACTTGTGGTATGCCACCCAGGCACAAATAGATTTGGAGGCCAAGTGTTGAGAAAGCTTACAATGCAACCACTTGCCAATATGGGCTCTGCCATGATCATATAGGTTGCTAGAACTTAGTCACTTGGACAGTAGGTGGTAGTGGGAATGATAGGTTGGAGCGCGTCCATTTGACTAAGGAAAGGCTTCTGAAAGGTCCTGTCTTGGGAAACCAAGTCTGGTGGGGAAAGTGCACAACCTCTGCAGATGGAAAAACCTAAGTACTTAGCCAAGTCCATGGCAATGGACAATTTGAGCATCAATACATGGAAGCTACAAGAATCTCATCACTCCAACTTCTAAGTAAAACTTGTGGGTGAACAAGGGTAAGGACCCCAATATCTATTGGTGGTTCCTAGGGAAAGATTTTGACAAAGAAAACTTAGTGATTTCAACTAATAGGAAAAATCTATTTTGAAGCAAAGCAAGCCAAGCTACACTTAGCCAAAATGCATATAGAAGTTTAGTCCACTTAAAATAAACTAAGGTATCACTTGCCAATACTATTCCAAAGGATTGACCCTCTGTGGCTATAACTTGTGATGTTGCAGGTTACTCCGATGATGAGTAGGCGTCATGAGTCTACACTCAACATGCTTGCCTGTGGCACATGAAGATGAAGACTTATGTTTATTTACTTATTCCTTGAACTCTTGTATTAGGCCTATGGCCCTGAGTTGTAAAAGAGTATGTTTTATCTCGGGAATGAATGTAATAAACGACCTTTGTATCTGTGTACTTCATCTTAAACTGTGGATGCTAGCATTGATCCAGGGACTAGCATTGCAATCACAGGGATCCTTTTCCTTTACAAAGGAGGGGTCTAACAGCTAGGCATGTTCTAGTGAGTCTGTAGATGCTTGGGTTTTGAAAGTTGAGCTTGTTTTAGTGGTTTTTGAAAAAGTGGGGTCTTCCCATATGAAATAGATTCAATTTTGAATTGTCATTTAAACTATGCATTTGAATGTTTCTGGATGATCACAAGGTGGGCCTTGATACTTTGTTATGAGTACTATCAAGGGGTGCAAAGATCCAAACAAGTTTCTGTTAAGTTCTGAAAGTTAGAGATAGCCAAAGTAGGCATGGGAGATAATTTGGCCAAAGTGACCATTCCCTTATTTTGTTTGTTTTGATTTATTTGTCTTTGGGAAAAGTGTGTGAATTGTTTATATGATGTTTATTTCACCTAAGCATCCTTTTACAAGCAAATAAACACACAAGCATGGCAATTCAAAAGAATCCAAATTGGAATGCATACACACATGCATGCTTTCATATTTTTATTTAGAAAAGTTTTTGTTAATCCTAAATTTTGATGATTAGAGTTTAATATTTTTGGGATGTTACAAACCTTCCCCCCTTAAACAAAGTCTCGTCCCGAGATTTGAAAAAGGATGAAAAGATTACCTAGGATTTGAAGAGATCGGGAAACTCCGTATTGATGTGATCTTCGCGCTCCTAGGTAGCTTCCTCTTCTGTGTGGTTGCCCACTGAATCTTGAGAAACTTCATGCTTCGGGTTCTGGTGGTTCAGAAAGCTTCGTCCAAAATAAGGATGGGTACTTCGGGATAGGTCAGGTCATCATTGATCTCTATAGTCCGGTGATCAATATTCTTGAATACTTCAGTCTTCTCCAGGACTTCGAGACAGTTGCGAAGTAAGGAGATATGGAACACATTGTGCACGGCTGACATCTCTTCGGGTAGTTCCAATTGAGATGACACTTCTCCTCGACGGTTCAGAATCTTGAAGGGTCCGATATATCTGGGGGCTAACTTTCCTTTGAGTTGGAAACGCTGCATTCCCTTCAATGGCGACACTTTCAAATATACAAAATCTCCTATGTTGAAGGCGAGGTCTCGACGTCTCTTGTCGGCGTAACTCTTCTGTCTTGACTGGGTTGTCTTGAGGTGCTCACGAATCTTGTGAACCTTCTCTTATGCTTCGTGTAGGATATCGGGTCCGAAAATTTGACTCTCTCCTACTTCCGACCAGTTCAAAGGGGTGCGACACTTCCTTCCGTACATGAATTCAAATGGGGCCATTTGCAAACTAGCTTGATAACTATTGTTGTATGAAAATTCTACGAACGGCAGACAGTCTTCCCACTTAGATCCATATTCTAACACACAGGCTCTCAACATGTCTTCGAGTATTTCATTTAGTCGTTCCGTTTGTCCATCGGTCTGAGGGTGATACGCGGTGCTGAAATCTAGGAGGGTTCCTAAACCTTCTTGGACTTTCTTCTAGAATCTCGAGGTAAACTGAGTTCCTCAATCCGATACGATGTTCTTGGGGACTCCGTGCAAACTGACGATTCTAGCGATGTATAACTCCACTAGCTTCGAACTCTGATATGTGGACTTGACGGGTAAGAAATGGGCGACTTTGGACAACCTGTCCACTATGACCCAGATAGAGTCATTTCCCCTACTAGAAGTAGGCAATCCAGTGATAAAGTCCATTCCAACGGAATCCCATTTCCATTCCGCAATCTGCAATGGTTGCAACTATCCAGCGGGTCTTTGATGTCCATCCTTGACTCGCTGACATATATCACACTTGGCGATATAGCTTCCGACTTATCTCTTCATCTTATGCCACCAAAATTGCTCTTTCAAATCTTGATACATCTTAGTTCCTCCGGGGTGGATAGAATAAAGAGTATCATGATCTTCCTTCAAAATAACTTATTTCAACTCAGAATCTGCTGGTACACAAAGGCGTCATTTGTACCACAGAACTCCTTCTTCGTCTTCGGTGAATCCGCGTACTTTGCCTGTACCGATACGATGCTTGATTCCGTCAATACTAGCATTTCGTTTCTGCGCCTCTTTGATCTGGATGATCAAAGTGGGTTGAAGTTCTATGCTAGCCAAAAATCCTTCACTTAATAATTCCATTCGAAAATATTCCATCTCTTTGTGCAAGCTTGGTTTCTCCTTCAAAATCATGGAGTTCAAGCTGCACGGCAATCTGCTAAGGGCATCTGCTACCACGTTGGCTTTACCGGGGTGATAGTGAATGTCCAGGTCGTAATCCTTGATTAGCTCAATCCATCTTCTCTGCCTCATATTCAGCTCCTTCTGAGTGAATATATACTATAGGCTCTTGTGATCCGAATAAATCTCACAACGGTTTCCCATCAGGTAGTGCCTCCATGTCTTCAGGGCTAAAACTACGGCTGCGAGTTCGAGGTCATGGGTTGGGTAATTTTTCTCATGTTTTTTTAGTTGTCGAGATAGATAAGAGATAACTTTGCCTTCTTGCATTAGCACACATCCGAGACCGATCTTGGATGCTTCACAATACACGTCAAAGGGCTTTGTAATATCCGGCATGATTAAGTTTGGGGCTGAAATCAATCTTTCTTGAGTTCTTGGAAACTCGCTTCCCATTTGTCCGTCCATTCAAACTTCTTGTCCTTCTTCAGCAATTGGGTTATGGGTCTGGCGATACTCGAGAATCCTTCTACGAACTTGCGGTAGTATCCCGCTAATATGAGAAATGCACGAACTTGGGTTTGAGTGGTTTGGGCTTGCCATTCTTCGACATCTTTCACCTTTGCAGGGTCAACGGAAATTCCTCCAGCTGATACAATGTGACCGAGAAATCCTACCTCCTATAACCAGAATTCACATTTGCTAAACTTGGCATACAACTGATGCTCTCTAAGGGTTCCAAGAATGGTCCTTAGGTGTAGCTCATGTTCTTCTTCCGATTTGGAATAAATCAGAATGTCGTCGATGAAAACAACGACAAACTTATCCAGGAAGTCCATAAAAATCTTATTCATGAGATTCATGAAATAAGCAGGGGCATTGGTTAATCCAAAAGACATGACAGTATACTCGTATAATCCATATCTGGTCGTAAAGGCAGTCTTCGGAATATCCTCTGCCCTAATCTTGAGTTGATGATAGCCTGTTCTAAGATCAATCTTAGAAAACACTTTGGCACCGGTCAATTGATCAAAAAAATCATCTATCTTGGGCAAGGGATACTTGTTCTTGATGGTGACATCATTCAACTTCGATAATCCGTACACAAACGGTTACCTCCATCCTTCTTGTCCTCAAATAAGACAGGTGATCTCCATGGTGACGCACTTGGTTGAATTAATCCAATTTCCAACATGGAATCCAGTTGCTTCTTCAGTTCTGCTAGTTCAGACGGGTTCATACTATAGGGTCTCTGGGATATGGGTCCTGTTCCGGGGATTAGTTCGATGATAAACTCAATATCCCGATCTGGGGGCATACCGGGCAAAACATCTGGAAATACATCGGGGTATTCACAGACTATCCAGACTTGGTCAATGGTAGGTTGGGCTATACTCTTGTTGCACTTGAATTGACGAGGTAAGGTTTCAGATATATGCTCGACTGATATTCCGGATGTACTGGTCATGGTGATGGCTTTCTTGGCACAGTCAATCAATCCTTTATGTTTGGACATCCAATCCATTCCTAGTACTAATTCCAAACCTTTAGTTCCGAGTACTATCAGGTTAGCATAAAAATCTATGCCATGGATTCGGATAGGGACGGTTTTGCAAATTTGCCTAGCTTTGGTGGTTGAACCGGGAATTTGAACGATCATAACATGCTTCAGTTTGGTTGGTTGGATTTTACTAGTGCATGAAAATTCTTCGGTGACAAATGAGTGCGATGCACCAGAATCAAACAACACTCTAGCAAGTACTGAATTAACAGAAAACATACCCAGCACGACGTTTGGCGCTTCCTGGGCTTCTTCAGCATGCATTAGAAAAAGACGGCCGTTGCGGTTGAGCGAATTCCCTGGGGAAAATCTTCTTCCGTGTGAACCGGCCGCTGAAATTAGGCGTTGGTATTGGGGGCTGCGGTATTCTTCTTGTTGGGGCACTCGTTGGAGTAGTGACCCTTATTTTCACAGTCATAACAAGTCACTTGCGACTTGTCCTTTGCTGCAACAGGCACAACATTGCTTCCAGTCCTCGGGGTAGTATTGATGTTGGCGGTAGCATTGTTGTTGTTGAACTTGGGTGGTGCACGGTTGAAATTACCAGAGTTGCCGGGGTTGTTGTGATTTCCTCCAGGCCTTGGGTTTCCACGGTTGTGATAGTTCGAATGGTTCATCGAGGTCAGTTGGTTCTCG
The DNA here is from genome assembly GCA_030063025.1 of Avena longiglumis. Classification (NCBI taxonomy): domain Eukaryota; kingdom Viridiplantae; phylum Streptophyta; class Magnoliopsida; order Poales; family Poaceae; genus Avena; species Avena longiglumis. The sequence continues at coordinate 102,701,710 of CP125975.1, read as the reverse complement.
GGGCAAATCCTGGAGATGGGTTAGGGCGATACTTTGGGGTCTGATGGGTTCCTGGCTGATGCATCATGTGACGCTTGCGGTTCTCATTGTCTTGGTTGATATTTCCTTCCATCTGGATGTCAGAGTCGACAAGGGCTTCAATATCAGCAAAGGGGATATTGACTAACACCGTCTGCATCTCATCGTGCAGACCATTCAAGAATCTCTCTTTCTTCTTGGCTTCGGTGTCGATCTCATCCAGGGCATACCTAGCTAATGACAAGAATTTGTCACGGTATTCCACTACGGTCATCCTTCCTTGCTTCAGTTCTCTGAACTCATCTCTCATTCTCTTGATCAAACCCGGGGGCACATGGGTTCTGCCGAACTTGACCTTGAATTCCTCCCAGGTCATCATCTGTCCTCCGGTCATTGCACGAACGTTGTTCCACCATGCTCTAGCATCTCCGGCTAGATAGTGGGTGGCGAACAAAACTTTCTCGTTAGCTTCCACTCCGGCGACTTCTGGGTTGTTTTCCATGGTCTGTAGCCAATCATCGGCATCTAGGGGCTCTTCTAACTTAGTGAAAATAGGTGGGTTGGTGTTCTGAAAATTCTTATGCTTAGATCCATGGTTGTCCTGGTTTTCGTGGCCTTGATTGTTGTGGGATAGCTGAGCTATCTGCTGAAGGGTGGCTAGGTTGGCTTGACGTTCGTCTCTTTCAGCTTCGTGGTTAGAAACCAACATTTGCAGGATCTGCCACATCGGGTCCGGGGATGAACCACTTCCTCCACGTGGCATCTAAAGATTTGAGATAGATCATGAGAAAAGAGGGAAATTTCTAAGGTTCAGGGACTTTGAAAAGTTTTTAAAGTTTGACTCAGATTTTCTAGCAACTTGCTTTTCATTCATTCATTCATAGAACCGGATACAAACACATACCACAAAACAAGAAAAACAGATGGTTTTAAGAACCATTCTGGAAACTACGATACATTGGGACCGAATACAACTCACTACGCTAGTTCTCAAGTGCTACTACTCCTTGGAGTCGGTGTAGTCGTCATCCTCATCATCATCGTCGTCATTGATGAAGGCGAAATCATCCTCATCGATGAAGAAGTCCATAGCCTGATCCTCCAGAAAATCATCATCATCGCTGAGATAAGAGTAGGGGTCTCCACGAAGATCCTCTCTAGCATTCTCCCTTTCCTCCAACTGCATGTCTCTCTCGTGGATGGTCTCCTCCAAGTCCGAGATACGGTGGCGAATACGGGCAATGATGCGCTCCTTCTTATCGAGCTGACGGCGGCGAGACTTGCGATCCTTCGCTAGCATGGCGATGGTCTGATCCTTTGTCTTGATGATGGCGGACTTGTGGTTGGAGTAGTCACAACAATTATCCAACTCCTGCTGAAGATCGTACATCATGAAGCTAAGGTGGTCCAATTGGGTCTTCAGCTCGTGGTGGCATGTGTAGGGTTCGCAGCATAGAAAACAAAATTTTTCCTACGATGGGAACTATGTACCAAGATCTATCTACTAGATACAAACAACGGGCGGATGTATATCCGTAGAGAACATACCCTTGAAGACCGACAAAGCTTAACGAGTTCAACTCGTGGTTGATGTAGACGATCTCTTGCCGATCTCAAGATCGAGAGGAAGTCCTAGCGCCGAATCAATCAGCGCATCCGTGCTCGCACACACGTTCGAGGCACCGAGCAACCTCTGCCTCCTCGCTCCAGCGATGCAGCGGAAGCACAACTCTTTCTTGCCGAATAGCCACCGGGAACATGTATCTCGCTAGTCCGAGACCATGGGGGATAAATTCTAGAGGGGAAGAGAGATCCTTCACGAGGAGGTGTGAGAGACAAGTGAGGAGGGGGGATCCTTTTATAGGAGGAGGGGGGACCCCAAGGGGGTGGCCGGCGCATGGGGGCTGCCCCCTTGCCCTCCCCTCTTCATGTGGGTGTACACTCCACTCACAAATCTGTAGGGGTTCGTAGCATGGAAAACAAAAAATTTCTATCGCATACAAACAAACAAGCCAAGATCTATCTACTAGATTGTAGCAACGAGTCGATGGAATAACTTACCCTCGAAGATTCTAAAGTGTTTAACGAGAGCGGATTCTCGTGGGTGATGTAGTCGTACTCTTCCGATCTCAAGATCGCGTAGACGATCCTTCCGGCTGCGTTCTAAGCGCTTCATGATCGGTCACACGTTCGGTACTCACGAAGACCTTCCTCTCCCTTGTTCCAAAGAAAATGGAGGTTGTAGCACTCTCCTCGTGATTCCCGGCAAACTGGCGTGGTACGGAAGTAGAGGGAGATCCCAGGCTTCGCCTTAAGCCGAGCGAGTATGGCGGAGTATGAGAGGCTTTAGTGGTCTAGGATTAGACACACCAATTAGAAGGCTCTAAACCGAAGGCTAGGGAAATTAGAAGCTCTAAACCAAAACGGCTCTAAACCGGAGGCTTTGGCTAGGGTTTAGATTAGAGGATAGGAACTTGTGTCTAGAGGAGGGGGCCCTGCCCCTCCTTTTATAGGTGGGAGGTGGCCAAGGGAGGAGTCCCTCCCAACTCGGCCTTGGTTGGCGGCTTGGGAGGAGGGACTCCTCCCCCAAGTCGGTTTCAACCTCCTCTTTCCTCTTTCCCTCGTTTTTGTTTTAGCCGTTTGACTTTCAAACTGGCCGTTTGACTTTTTAGTTTGGGATTCAATTTAATCCTTTATTTGGAACAGCGAGAACACTTAGTACATGATGCAATCATTCCAATATGCAATGACACATTCATGTACCCCTTCCCCCCGGAGTGCCGGACATTCTGGAACCTTCTAGAACATTCCCGATGAAAACACCGGAATCATTCCCCAACTCCGAAACGGGACTTTCCTTATATGAATCTTATTCTCCGGACCATTCCGGATCTCCTTGTGATATCCCGGATCCAATCCGAGACTCCGAACAACATTCGGTCTCTTTCTCATAATACCATAACTACTCAAACAACGTCGAATCCTTAAGTGTGTCTCCCTACGGTTCGTGAATTATGCGGACATGATCGAGACACTTCTCCGAACAATAACCAATAGAGGAATCTGGAAATTCATATGGCTCCCACATATTTCTACGATTACTTTGCGATCGAATGAACCACTTACATACGATACCAATTTCCCTTTGTCTCACGCTAGTTTACTTATCCTAGGCTATGATCGTCGGTATCTCTGCATACCTAGTTCAACCTCGTTACTTATAAGTACTCTTTTCTCATTCCCGTGATATGTGATCCCTTGTGAGCCAGTCACATGCTTGCAAGCTAATTGGATGACATTTCACCGAGAGGGCCCAGAGTATATCTATCCGTCATATGGATGGACAAATCCCACTCTTGATCCATGTGTTTCAACCAATACTTTCTGAACACTCAATGCCACCTTTATAGCCACCCAGTTACGGTGTGGTGTTTGATGACATCAAAGCATCCATCCGGTAAAGGTGATATGCATGATCTCATGGTCGAAGGAATTAGGTTACTATGTATCAGAAAGCATATAGCAATTGAACTAATGAAATGACTTGATCTTTATGCTACGCTTATCTATAGGAGTATGTCCATCACATCATTCTCCTAATGATATGACCCTGTTGTTAATAACATCTCTATGTTCATGATCAGGAAACCATGATCATATATTAACCAACAAGCTAGTTTAACAAGAGGCTTTACTAGGGACTCTTATTTTAGTTTACAAATCACACAAGTATTAATGTTTCCGGTTAATACAATTATAGCATGGTATGTAAACATTTATCATAAGTGTGAAGATATGATAATAACCACTTTATTATTGCCTCTTGGGCATATCTCCAACAGTCTCCCACTTGCACTAGAGTCAATAATCTAGTTTCAAACCTTTGTGTATTCAACACCTATGGCTTTACGGTGTTGTATGTACACGATTGCTAGTGGTCAACTGATCTCTGGATCTGACACTTCCAGGTCCGTGTGTAATTGCATGTCTTTGCGTCTCTACGCATCACTCATTCTCTAATGAGATGGCTTCGTATAAAATTTGGTCCTTTGGTGTGACCTTTAGTTCTTTGGGTTTAAAACATGTTGATTATATTGTCGTACAATATATCTTCACAGTATTATCCCGTTGTGAACTACACCTAGTTTGATAACAAACTACTTGACACAAATGTCCTCTTTTGCTACTATAATAGCAGTCATATACTTAGCCTTTTGTTGTAGTATCTGTCACAATGTCTTAACTTTGGAACTTATCCAAATCCATTATGGAACTCACTTTCCATTATATTGTGCCACCCTTAGTTTAGATTGAGATAAACTTAATTTGTATTTTGTGACAAAACTAGTATCAATGTAGTACTTTTACAATGAACTAACCATCTATTTGTCACTTCTACAAATAATATACTCTTAGTTCTTCCAAAAGATCATAAGAATATCCTTACTAATGTCCAATGATCATCTTACGAATCATTCTGGTATATGCTCACAACATTTAAAGCATAGGACATATCTGGATTTGTACATATCACAGTATGATTGATATAAACACTCTTTGTGATTTCATACATCAAGTATCAATCTATACTTGAATCTTTATTTCACTTACCAAATGTCAATACACTTGAATATATCATAAATATTGAACTTATTCAATCCTTTCTGTGCGACAAGAACCTTTCTTGTAGTTTCTATATTGAACTCATTCAATATCTCGTCTATTTACTTTTGGCACAACCATATTAGCATCTATTGATGCCAAATATTTGGGTTTTGCCTAAGTCTTTCATCAGGATGAAATTCTTAATATGTGTTAATAAAAGATACATTATTTCCAATCAACAATATGTCTTTCACATAATGTATTAGAAACATGTCTTAGCGCTCCCACTTAATTTCTTGCAAATGCAAGTATCTTCATCGTCTCCGACGAATTTAAACTCCTTTAACAGTTTCATCATGGTGAAGATTCCAACTCCGCAATGCTTACTTCAACCATTGAGGTTTTCATATGCTTTTAGCATCCCTTGAATCAAAAACCCTTTGGACCATGTTATGCACATGTCCTAGGTAACAATTCTATTAGAAGAACTTGTTTTGTTTATTCAACTACCACATAATAAAATTATATGTAGTGGTTTCTATATTAATCCGTCTAGACTAAATATCGCTAATGAAAGATCAAATCTTGTAATAGTCAACCTTTGAACATTGTTGTGAACTCTTTCCCAATATGTCGACTATAGATGTGAAACATCCATGTCTATTTCTTTATAGATCCAAACACAACTGTAAGGTCTTACACCTTTCTTGAGGGTCCTTCAAGTTCAAAACTTGATTTTTCGTGTATGGAACTATCATGGATTTTATGACTTCAAGCCATTAGACGGAGTCAGGGCCCATCATCGCTTCTTTGCATGTAGTCGGATCATTATTGTCAAATAATGATTTAACGCTCAAATCTTGGTATTCGATTGTTTATCCGACCTACTTGTTTCAATAGGAACTTAGATCTCCGCGACCACAACCCTTGAGGTACGTGAGCCATGAGCATTGTTGCTAACTCCGGAACACTTTTCGGCGCTGCGCAACTTTGCACATATAGCTAAGGTTCTTTTAACCTTATCAAAGTTCTATTGTCCTCCCACTTAACTTTTCACGAAAAATTCCTTCTCAAAGAAACTTGACGTTCTAAGCGACAAACACTTTTGTCTCCGGTGTTTTATGGAGGAATACTTAACAGTTTATACAAAGACAGGTTCATCCGACTTTGGTTGCACACATATTTCTTATGCATAGCATACCAATGTTTAAGAAAGGACAACTTGGGTTTTATCCCAAACCATAACTTTATATGGTGTCAATTCAACGGATTATGATGAAGCTCTTTTCAGTGGAAAAACGGTAATCTCTAAAGCTTTTAATCTTTAAAATACAATGGCAGTTTTAGGAATTATACCTTTGATCTTACCATGTCAAACAAGGTTTAATTACATATCTCGAACGCTCCATACTCTTATGGTGTTTCGGGAAAATGCAAATCCACGGAACGATTCCATAAATCTTAGGTATTATGCTAAACTTGTAACTCAAATATCTTCCTTTATGATCTTATCATAAACTATTTATATTCTTGTTACAATGATTTTGCACTTCATCTTGAAAGTCTTTGAACACTCAATGCCACCTTTATAGCCACCCTGTTACGGTGTGGTGTTTGATGACATCAAAGCATCCATCCGGTAAAGGTGATATGCATGATCTCATGGTCGAAGGAATTAGGTTACTATGTATCAGAAAGCATATAGCAATTGAACTAATGAAATGACTTGATCTTTATGCTACGCTTATCTATAGGAGTATGTCCATCACATCATTCTCCTAATGATATGACCCTGTTGTTAATAACATCTCTATGTTCATGATCAGGAAACCATGATCATATATTAACCAACAAGCAAGTTTAACAAGAGGCTTTACTAGGGACTCTTATTTTAGTTTACAAATCACACAAGTATTAATGTTTCCGGTAAATACAATTATAGCATGGTATGTAAACATTTAACATAAGTGTGAAGATATGATAATAACCACTTTATTATTGCCTCTTGGGCATATCTCCAACAAAATCTCCTTTAAATTCCCTCCACTCAAAAGTCCACTCAAATTCCCATTAAATTTCCACCAAATTTAATGCAAACTCTCATTAAATAAAACTCTTTTATTTTATTCAGAATTTTGTCAATTACTTTAATGACAAACATTCACAAATAACCCCTTGCTAGAATTCTATTTCACATGCATAACCACTTTATGCAATTTCACCCGAAAACCTGTTTCGGTATCTAGTGAAATAAATTCCTGCGCTTGTTCATTCTTTCGGCATGAAACATTTGCTCCAATTGGATGTCGGTGTCTCTTAAGTGTGTCACCCTAAGGTTCGTGAATAATGCGTACATGATCGAGACCCCTCTCGGATCAATAATCAGAAGCAGGATCTGGAGACCCGTACTGACTTCCACACATTCAACGATGACTTTCTTGTGATCGTCGGAACCTTTTACGCTAGTATCTTAATCCCTTTGTTTCACGATATATTACATGTCCGAGATTCGATCATCGGTATCTCCATACCTAGTTTGATCTCGTTACCGACATGCACTCTTTTCTCGTTCCTGTGATATAACATTCTAGTGATCAAATCACTTGCTTGCAAGCTAATCAATGTGATATCACCGAGAGGGCCCAGAGTATATCTATCCGTCATCGGGATGAACAAATTCCACTCTCGATCCATGAGCCTCAACATAACACTTTATTAGTTCTGAATCCATCTTTATAATCACCCTGTTACGGTGTGATGTTTGATGTTATCAAGAAACTCTTCTGGTGTTAGTGATTGACATGATCTCATGGTCTAAGGATTAGGATCACTTCGTAAGTTGTTATAGAAATATAAACTCAATGACTTTGATCGTAATGCTATACTTCGGATGAATGTTCATCACACCATTACACTAATGTTGTGAACCCGTTATTAACAACATCCAATGTCCATGATCAGGAAACCTTGATCATCTTGTTAATCGAGCTAGTTTATGAGAGAGGCTTAACTAGGAACTTTCTGTTTGTTTATTAAACACACATGTATTAACGTTTCCATATTAATACAATTACAGCATGCAAAATAAACATCTATCATATACTTGGAATACACATAATAAACACTTTATTATTGCCTCTCAGGGCATATTCCCTTCAGTCTCCCACTTGCACTAGAGACAATAATCTAGTTACATAGTGATAAATCTAACACCCATTGAGTTCTGGTGTTGATCATGTTTTGCTCTAGGGAGAGTTTTAGTCAACGGATCTGCTACATTGAGATCCGTATGTACTTTACAAATCTTTATATCTCCATCCTTGACATGCTCGCGGATGGAGTGAAACCGGCGCTTAATATGCTTGGAATGCTTGTCAGACCTTGGCTCTTTGGCATTGGCAATGGCACCATTGTTGTCACAATAGATCACCATTGGGTCCAACGCGTTTGCCACCACTCCTAGTTCGGATATGAACTCCTTCATCCAAACTGCTTCCTGAGCCGCTTCTGAAGCAGCAACATATTCGGCCTCCGTTGTTGATCCCGCTACCACAGGTTGTTTGGAGCTCCTCCAACTAACCGCTCCACCATTCATGAGAAATAGGTATCCGGATTGATACTTAGAGTCATCCGGATCGGTGTCAAAGCTAGCGTCGACATAACACATAGCGACGAGCTCTTCTTCACCTCCGTATACAAGAAACATATCCTTAGTTCTTCGTAAGTACTTAAGGATATTCTTGACCGCTATCCGTGTTAGAACTGGATCCGATTGGTACCTACTAGTCAAACTAATAGCATGTGCCACATCCGGTCTTGTACATAGCATGGCGTACATTATAGAGCCTATGGCTGAAGCATAGGGGACTTTGTCCATTACCTCTCTTTCTTCCGCCGAAGCCGGACTTTGAGTCTTACTCAATGTCTTGCCTTGCAACATAGGTAAGAACCCCTTCTTACTTCCATCCATTTTAAACTTCTTTAAAATCTTATCAAGGTATGTACTTTGTGATAGCCCTATTAGGTGCCTAGATCTATCTCTATAGATCTTTATGCCTAATATGTATGACGTTTCACCTAGGTCCTTCATTGAAAATTTGCTATTTAGATAACTTTTAACACTGTTTAAAAGATCTATATCATTTCCGATCAATAATATGTCATCCACATATAATATCAGAAATGCCACATTGCTCCCACTCACTTTCTTGTAAATACAAGCTTCTCCATAAGTTTGGACAAATCCAAACTCTTTGATCACCTCATCAAAGCGGAGATTCCAAATTCGTGATGCTTGCTTCAATCCATAGATGGATCGCTGAAGCTTGCACACCTTGTTAGCATCCTTAGGATCGACAAAACCCTTTGGTTGTATCATATACAACTTTTCTTCAATATTACCATTGAGAAACGCGGTTTTGACATCCATCTGCCATATCTCATAATCGAAATATGCAGCAATTGCTAACATAATCCTAACTGACTTTAGCATCGCTACGGGAGAGAAAGTCTCATCGTAGTCAACTCCTTGAATTTGTCGAAACCCCTTTGCGACAAGTCGAGCTTTATAGACGGTCACATTACCATCAGCATCAGTTTTCCTTTTGAAAATCCATTTGTTCTCCACGGCCTTTCGGTCGTGAGGTAATTCCACTAAGTTCCAAACTTGATTTTCATACATGGATTCCATCTCGGATTTCATGGATTCTAACCATTTGTTGGAATCCGGGCTCATCATCGCTTCTTCATACGTCGCAGGGTCATCATTTTCATCAACCATGAAATTCATGACAGGATTTCCGTACAGCTCGGGAGCTGCACGCGTCCTGTTTGACCTGCGAGGTTCTTAGTACTCTCTTCGAGTTTCATGATCATTATCATTAGTTCCCTCTTCAACAGGTGGAGCCAACTCCGGAACAACTTCCGGTGCTGCGCTACTCGCCATACTTTGAAGAGAAGGTTCCACAACCTCTTCGAGTTCTACCTTCCGACTACTCACACCTTTCGCGAGAAACTCTTTCTCTAGAAAGGATCCATTCTTGGCAACAAAAACCTTGCCCTCGGATCTGTGATTGAAGGAACACCCAATAGTTTCTTTAGGGTATCCTATGAAGACGCATTTTTCCTCTTTGGGTTCGAGTTTATCCGGTTGAAGTTTCTTCACATAAACATCGCATCCCCAATCTTTAAGAAATGACAGCTTAGGTTTGTTTCCAAACCACAATTCATACGGTGTCTTTTCAACGGATTTAGATGGTGCCCGATTTAAAGTGAATGCAGCAGTTTCTAGTGCATAACCCCAAAATGACAATGGCAAGTCCGTCAGAGACATCATAGATCGAACCATATCTAATAAAGTACGATTACGACGTTCCGACACACCATTTCTCTGTGGTGTTCCGGCAGGTGTGAGTTGTGAAACAATTCCACACTCTTTCATGTGAGTGCTAAACTCGTAACTTAGATACTCACCTCCACGGTCGGACCATAGAAATTTGATCTTTCTATTACGATGATTTTCCACTTCATTCTGAAATTCCTTGAACTTTTCAAAGGTTTCAGACTTGTGTTTCATCAAGTAGATATAACCGTATCTACTCAAATCATCTGTGAAAGTAACAAAATAACGATATCCACCTCGCGCCGACACACTCATTGGACCACATACATCAGAATGTATGATTTCCAATAAATCTGTCGCCCGTTCCATTGAACCGGAAAACGGCGTTCTAGTCATCTTGCCCATAAGGCATGGCTCACATGTATCAAATGATTCATAATCAAGTGATTCCAAAAGTCCATCCGAATGGAGCTTCTTCATGCGTTTAACGCCAATATGACCTAGACGGCAGTGCCACATATATGCGGATATATCATCATTAAGTTTAATCCTTTTAGCATCAACATTATGAATATGTGTAACATTATCATCGAGATCTAATAGAAATAAACCATTCATCATTGGTGCATGACCATAAAAGATTTCATTCATATAAATGGAACAACCATTGTTCTCGGATTTAAATGAATAACCACTTCGCATCAAACACGATCCAGATATAATGTTCATGCTCAGTGCAGGCACCAGATAACATTTATTCAAGTTTATAACTAATCCCGACGGCAAGTGGAGAGGCAGCGTTCCGACGGCGATCACATCAACGCTTGATCCATTGCCGACACGCATCTTGACCTCGCCCCTTTCTAGCGGTCGCTTGTTCCGACCCCCGATTCGAGTTACAAATATTAGCAACCGAACGGTATCAAATACCCGGTGCTCTGCGAGCACTAGTCAAGTACACATCAATAACATGTATATCATATATACCTTTGTTTGCCTTGCCGGCCTTCTTGTCCGCCAGATACTTGGGGCGATTCTTCGATGGCAGTCCCTTACAATAGTAGCACTCGGAATCGACTTAGGTCCAACTCGGGGTTTCTTTTCAGCGCTGCAACAGCTTGCGCCTTACTTCCCTTCCTTTTCCCTTCTGTCTTTCTTGAAACCAGTGTTCCTATTGATCATCAACACTTGATGTTCCTTTTTATCTCCACTTCTGCAGTTTAAGCATTGTAAGCTCGGGAGACTTCTTCATGCCTTGCATATTATAGTTCATCACGAAGCTCTTATAGCTAGGTGGAGACCGAGAACGATGGATGCCTAAGTCAATGGGAATCAATATTCCCAAGGACACAAGCTTATCGGCGTAACCCGACATCTTGAGTACATGCTCACTAACGGAGCTGTGCTCTTCCATCATGCAGCTAAAGAACTTTTCTAAAGCGTTGTAGCTCTCTACAACAGCATGTGTGTCGAAAATCATTTTCAACTCACCCATTGTATCAAATTCATTGCCGTTTTCGAAAGGCTTTCGAAGTTCCGGCTCTAGCCCATACAATATGCCGCAATGAACTAAGTTGTGGTCCTCCTGACGATTCTGATAGACATTCTTCTCCTCGTCAGGGGCATCATCTAAAGGTGGGAGGCCTAACGGCGCTTCTAGCACATATTGCTTTTGTGCAGCAGAGAGGAGAATCCTCAAATTCATGGCCCATTCGGTAAAGTTGCTACCGTTCGTTGCTAGTTTCTCTTTCTCCATGAACACATTGAAATTAAAAGCAGGTGGTGCCATCTACAACATAATTTGTAAAGTTTAGACTAAGTGTATGATAGATTGAGTTCAACTAATCTATATTACGAATGAACTCCCACTCAAAAACGACATCCCTCGTGCCTTTTTGGTGATTACATGAACCAAATCCACTACACCAAGTCCGATCATCACGTGAGTCGGTATAGCTTCAAAGGCGAGCATCAAATGGGCATCATATCAACTATATGACTCATGCTTAACCTTTCGATCCATGTTCCGAGGCCATGTCTGTACATGCTAGGCTCGCCAAGTTAGAACCTTAGTATTCGCGTGTGTAATTGTTTTACACCCGAAATATGGTCGTGGATCCAAGAACACCCGATCATCACGTGATGTCTTGGAGCGAGGAAAACATAATCGGTGCATACTAAAGGAAGAACACATTCTTATCTTGATATTTAAATGAGGGATCATCTTATTATGCTAACAAAGCGCTAAACAAGCAATATAAGATGCTATCAAAACATCATATGTTTATTAGTGAAATTATATGGTTCCCGCAGATGATCTCTATCATGTGCATCGTGGTATGATCACTATCATACCTATATGTGTAAATCCAAGGTCTATGGATTTTACACGCTATGTGTGTTGTAATAGTATCATCTCATACTTCTACTTACAACACTACCATATCATAACACTAGCCCAGCAACAATCTAAACTAGACGCCTCTAATTTATCCATTGCAAGTTTTACGTGGCTTAGGGCTTTCGAGATAGAACCGTTCTTACCTACGAACATGAACCACAACGAGGATAATCAAATTGTTGACAACTCGCTTGCAAAATAGATATTGACTATAGTAGGAGAGACAGACACCCGCTAGCCACTTATACAAACTAGTTGCATGTCAAGCGTGGAACATGTCTCATGTGCGAGGACATGTAAAGTTTGTCCGGGCCGCTTCATCCCACTATGCCACCAATATCCAAAATTATAACAAAGGAGCAACAACATGATCATCATTGCCCACATACTCATATGTGTACTACCCGTGTAAAGTATCTACGCATAGATCCGGCTCTGATACCACTGTAGGGTTCGCAGCATAGAAAACAAAAAATTTCCTACGATGGGAACTATGTACCAAGATCTATCTACTAGATACAAACAACGGGCGGATGTATATTTGTAGAGAACATACCCTTGAAGACCGACAAAGCTTAACGAGTTCAACTCGTGGTTGATGTAGACGATCTCTTGCCGATCTCAAGATCGAGAGGAAGTCCTAGCGCCGCAAATCAGAGCAAGATCCGCTCTCGCACACACGTTCGAGGCACCGAGCAACCTCCGCCTCCTCGCTCCGATGCAGCGAAGCACAACTCTTTCTTTCCGAATAGCCACCAGAACATGTATCTCGCTAGTCCGAGACCATGGGGATAAATTCTAGAGGGGAGAGAGATCCTTCACGAGGAGGTGTGAGAGACAAGTGAGGAGGGGATCCTTTTATAGGAGGAGGGGAACCCCAAGGGGGGTGGCATGGGGGATGCCCTTGCCCTCCCTCTTCATGTGGGTGGACACTCCACTCACAAATCTCCTTTAAATTCCCTCCACTCAAAAGTCCACTCAAATTCCCATTAAATTTCCACCAAATTTAATGCAAACTCTCATTAAATAAAACTCTTTTATTTTATTCAGAATTTTGTCAATTACTTTAATGACAAACATTCACAAATAACCCCTTACTAGAATTCTATTTCACATGCATAACCACTTTATGCAATTTCACCCGAAAACCTGTTTCGGTATCTAGTGAAATACATTCCTACGCTTGTTCATTCTTTCGGCATGAAACATTTGCTCCAATTGGATGTCGGTGTCTCTTAAGTGTGTCACCCTACGGTTCGTGAATAATGCGGACATGATCGAGACCCCTCTCGGATCAATAATCAGAAGCGGGATCTGGAGACCCATACTGACTTCCACACATTCAACGATGACTTTCTTGTGATCGTCGGAACCTTTTACGCTAGTATCTTAATCCCTTTGTTTCATGATATATTACATGTCCGAGATTCGATCATCGGTATCTCCATACCTAGTTTGATCTCGTTACCGACATGCACTATTTTCTCGTTCCTGTGATATAACATTCTAGTGATCAAATCACTTGCTTGCAAGCTAATCAATGTGATATCACCGAGAGGGCCCAGAGTATATCTATCCGTCATCGGGATGAACAAATTCCACTCTCGATCCATGAGCCTCAACATAACACTTTATTAGTTCTGAATCCATCTTTATAATCACCCTCTTACGGTGTGACGTTTGATGTTATCAAGAAACTCTTCCAGTGTTAGTGATTGACATGATCTCATAGTCTAAGGATTAGGATCACTTCGTAAGTTGTTATAGCAATATAAACTCAATGAATTTGATCGTAATGCTATACTTCGGATGAATGTTCATCACACCATTACACTAATGTTGTGATCCCGTTATTAACAACATCCAATGTCCATGATCAGGAAACCTTGGTCATCTTGTTAATCAACGAGCTAGTTTATGAGAGAGGCTTAACTAGGAACTTTCTGTTTTTTTATTAAACACACATGTATTAACGTTTCCGTATTAATACAATTATAGCATGCAAAATAAACATCTATCATATACTTGGAATACACATAATAAACACTTTATTATTGCCTCTGAGGGCATATTCCCTTCAGCATGGGGCTTTCAGTGGTTGTCCATTAGCATCACGCCTTGGACAAAACTCAAAGCGGGTACCCTTGATCTGGTTGATACTCTGCCCACACAAACGGGCAAGAGCTTCCTGCATGGCTCTGGCAAGTCCATCGATCCAGTTGTTCTCTCTTAAGGTAAACTGAATTCCCTCAGCAGTGGGAGGTTCAGTCTTTCCTCGGAGACTTGCAACAATTAGCCACTACAGATCTTCTCCTCCTTGATCATTTAGCTAAGCTCCGAAGAACTCGGGGTGCGGATGCTCCAGAAGATCCGAAAGCTGGTCCAAATCCCTCTCAAAGGTAAGGTATCCTCCATTCCCCAACTGATAAAACTTGATGTACTTCACGTCCATCTATAAGAATATAGGATGAGTAAGTTAGTAGAGTGATCAAGTGTGTCAAATTTGATGTATTTTGCAAGAGTTTTTTAGGAACATGAATTTTATGAAAGAATCAAAGCGATAAGAATGGGAATAAGTTTTTGTAAATATTTGTTTCCTTTGGTTTTGAAACTAAGTTTTTGATTCAAACGTCCAGTCTAACTAGGGTCTCCTATGGTCAGGATGGCTCTGATACCAACTTGTCAACACCCGGATTTTTAATCCTAGATGCCTGTTATGCCATACATCGCAATCCCAGGATTACCATTTTTGCGAGACATAACAGATTTGGATACCACAGTACATCATCCATTACAAACCATACATAAGGTCTTACACAAATAAGGATCTCATGATCCAGTTCTTAATACAACTCAAGCGTGAAATACATAATAATAATGGTAACGTGGTAAGCTCCATCTTCGAGGTCACAGTAATCTTGTGATGGGAGATGATCCTAGTTGTCGTAACCTTCCTGGGGTCCATCTTCCTGATACTCCTCTTCAAAGTCTGGCCACGGGAATAGCCAGGGACAAAGCCATGAGTACTCTTTAAGTACTCGCAAACTAATATTAACAAGTGAAGGGGGTTTTTGTAGTAGGACACTAAGCTCTAGGGTTGTTTTGCAAAAAGCCAGATTTACTACTACTAAGTTCAGAGTAAGAAAAGCTAGTTGAAATTTCATAACACCTAAGTGGGAACTTGTATTTCATATCACAACCCTGTTGTGGTCAAGTCAAAATCTCAATTCATTTCACAAGTCGTTTTGAAAACATCTGACGTGGGAACAGTATGGTCACTCCAACTGTCCATAACCGCGGACGCGGATATTCGAATAGTTTGACACTCTGCAGAGATTGTACACTTTCACAACAACATTCGATACATCCGCCAGGAACAAATCCTGAATTAACCATACTCAGTATGTGGATAATCAATCCTAACCTTTCAATTACACGCCCTAGTATAAGCACCTCTCCTGTGAGTTTGGCCTCCCAAGCATGACCAACTGTCATATTGGGTACTACACTGTAGGGGTCCCAATCTTTAATAAGATAGAGCCCCCTGTGTTTACAATGCTAGTCCCTGGATCAATAGCTAGCATCCACAGTTTAGATGTAATATCAAGAAACAAAGGTCATAATATAACTTTATAACCAGGTTTAACATAATTTTATTACATCCTTACATAGCTCATTTGGCTATTACATTACATTGCAGCGGAATAACTATAAGCATGGGTCCTTCATCTTCAAAGTGCCACTGGCAGATGTTGGTTGTAGACTTTGTAATCCTAAACAATTAATCTTCACTAAAATCAATCAAACCTGCAACATACAAGTTACAGCCACAAAGGGTCAATACATTTGAATTGTATTGGCAAGTGATACTATGGTAGTATAGTGGAGTCTATCATCTATATGTATTTGGCTAAGTGGAGTTGAGGCTTGCATTGCTCAAAATAGATTTTTCCTTCACATTTGAAAATACTAAGTTTTTGCTTTGATAAAATCATTTTCCTCAATCAAAGATTGAAGATCCTTTACAAGGCATCTCCCAATCAAAGATTGAAGATTTCAAACAACCCTTGTTCAAACCACAAGTTTTAACTTAGAAATTTGAATGATGAGATTATTGATTGCTTCCATGTCTTGATGCTCAATTTGTCCTTTACCAGGGACATGGCTAAGTACTTAGATTTTACACTCTGCAGAGGTGGTGCACTTTCCCCACAAGACTTGGTTTCCCAAGACAAGATCTTTCAGAAGCCTTCCCTTAGACCAAAATGGACGCGTTCCAACCTATCAAACACTACCACCAACTGTACAAGTGGCTAAGTTCTTGCAACCTATATGATCATGACAGAGCCCATATTGCCAAGTGGTTGCACTTGAAGCTTCTCAACATTTGACATCTCAAATCTCTTTGTTCCTGGGTGGCATACCACAAGTGAGATACACAACCCAAGTCCATGGCCTTGTGTAACCACTCAACATAACCCAATCCTTCCATTCCACCCAGGTGATTCATTAACTTAGTTGTTTTATTAAACAAAACACAAGTCCCCGGACTTAGAATATTTTTCCATAGTGTGAATATATATTCCACCCATATTTTCTATTAGCTAGGCTAAGCTTGGTAGTAGTAGGAATCTCTAACTTAGGAAAAATCCTACTAAGGATTCATCTACTAGGTTTTACTATAGCAAGGTCTATACTTAGCAAAATTTCCATGCAAGTTTTACTTACAAAATCACTAATGCATAGAGAAAGTAATGGGACAAAAAGTATGACGCATCACTTGCCTTTTTGGTAGAGTATGGGTTCACTCCTTTGTCCTTGCAACAATCACACTCTTCAAGTCACTACAATCAATCAAGCAAGGTACAATCTCAATCTACCAATCAAGCAAAACAACACACATAAAATAACAAAGTCAAAGTAATGCATGCAAGCATGCAAAAAAATGGTTTTAATTGCAAAGGTGGTCTCCTCTAGGCTTCTAAACTTTGTAAGGTCCAAATTGGTCATTTACCAAAGTGGCAAAGTCATTAGCAAGAGGGTTTTGTCTAAAAACCATTTTTAAATCCAATCATTATTTTATGTGGTGGAATTTTAGTTTTATCAAGTCTAAAACCTTTAAATCTTCACCAAAAGTTTCTAACTCTTAGGACTTGGTGTTTTGGGGTCAGTGGGTTTGATCAAACCATTTTCTTAAAGTTTTCTTTCCATAACCATTTCCATAACAAAAACTATTCTTTTTATTTGGCTAGAAAATGGCTAAGTCAAGTAATCCAACCTAAATCTTACCAAAATCATTTTTAACACAAAGGGTTGGTTCCTAGGGTCAGTAAGGTCACAACAAAACATTTTGCAAAAGTTTTAACCCTAAAATAAATTTTAAAAAAATTTTCTACTCTAAACAATCACACAAAAGAATCTGCAAAATCAAGCAAACTAACAGATACTATTGGCTAAACTAATTCCACAGTTGGCTAGGGCTTGTTCTCCTGAATCCATTGATACCAAATTTGTAATTTTTTGACGTGTGGTTTGAAAGTTATAAGGGTTTGAAAATGGCATAAAATTCTGATTTCAAAATCTGTTTTGAAACAGAAACTGACCACGTGGTTGTTGGTGATTCGCTTATACCGGTTCAGTGTGGATAGCTGGTGTGGGTCGCACGATTTACATAAAACGAACGGTGCAGATTCAACAAGGCTCGATCTAGGCTGTAGGCTTGGATCACGGCGCGTGGCTCGGTTAGGCTCGGCTAGATCTAATCGTGTCCGTCGAAGTAAGATCGAAGGGGAAGGAACAGAGGGTGCTGGCTCACCTGGTGGCTCTGGTCAACGGCGATGGTGAGGACGGCGGCGACGCTCGGTATGTGTAAGCGGCGTTACGGTGGTTCCGAAGATGGTGGAGACGAGACGATGCACAAGTTGGGCAAAGCCAGTGGCGTTGGAGCGGTGGAGGTTAGCTTCCTGGAATGGTTCCTAGGGGTGGCCGGAGTCGAGCTTGCGGCGACGCTTGCAGATGTTGTCACTGTCGAATGCCTGGGGGTCAAGAAATCAAAACAAGGAGTCAGGAGGTTACGCGTAGGAATACCAGTGAGATTCAACAGAAAAAATGAAGGTGCGGGTGTGTTCTTTTCACCGGAATTTGGCTCTGGAACTCGCTTGAGCTGGCGGCTTCGATGGTTTGCTGGACGGCGTTGGGCGCCATGGTAAATGGAAAGTGCCGGGAGATGCTCCTGGGAGTGGGGAAGGTGTGAGATTGGTCGGGGAGAAGAGGGGCGGCGAGGGGCAGCCGGAATCGGCGTCGGAGCGTCGTCGGACACAGAGCGGTTCGGGGAGAAATTCGAGTGGTCTGGGGGCGGGATTGGGGAAGGAAACAGAGGGGAACGAGAGAGGGTTTGAAGTTCCAATTGAATTCAAAAATTTTCTTCTGGCTCTGAAAATCAAACAAAGTTTTATTTTATTCATTTATTTTCACATTACAAGATTTGGAAAATCTTGGGATGTGACATACACAGGTGGACAATCTTCACAAGGTAGCCTCAGCTCAGACCTTTGCCGTGAGAGAACCAATACTAAGGTATATAAGTTTCCAGTCAAGCCCTACCCAATTATCGGGTATTGTGGTTGTACGATAAAATTGGAATGGTATCGCATCGAGACAACCATCAGTTTTATAAAGGGCTAAGGCTCATGCCTCAACATTTTCATCATCAAAATCATCTGGTGTTCGGAAACACATGTACAAAACATTTCAATAGAATGATCCATCATTCCAAGGTTTTCATAACCATTTTCCACCAAGTATTCCCATCTAAAGTTGATCAAGTTTTATGCGCTTAGCACTAGCATCTACAAATGGGGGTAAGTACTAATGAGGGGTGGTAAACTAGTAGAGTTTAACTAAGTTCAATCTCATGCCTTAGGATGACATAAAGATTTTCTAGCTTAGGCCATGTTTTATGCTCTTTATGCAACCTTCAATTATCTCTCTAGAATCTACAATTTACTCAAGTAAACTCTAAGTACTAGCTTTGATAAAGAAATAAAGTATAAAGATTGTAAGTAAAACTAGGATGGGGTATCATCAAATGTGTCTAACCAAGCATGCTTAGTGCATTGCATAGGTTATTTAACTCTCATAATTGCAAGTGTTAGCTTGCAAGTATTGGCTTGCTAAAGTAGAGTATCTTGCAAGTGTTAGCTTGCACAATCAACTAGTAGTATTTGGCTTGCATCAGTATTAGTATAAGCTTGCTAAGTTAACAGCTTGCAAGTATTGGCTTGCCTTGTGTAGAGTAGTGGTTGAAGTTCTCCTCGGCTTCTTCTTAGTAGTATCCTCCTTCCTCCTCGTATCCTTGATCGGTACTAGCGTCTATAAATAAATACGAGTTACACAATCACCAAACAATACTTAACTACTTTCAATCATCACACAAAGGGGTTCTATAGATGATCTAGCATCATCACTAACATTACAAGCACTTGACTTAATAATTTTATTTTTAGAAAAGTAATTTCTACTCATTGAAAAACTACTTAAGATTTAATATTCTCCAAACCAAACATGGGATCATGTTGACACATGTCATCACCACATATTTCAGTTCACGGGAATGTGATTTAAAATGGTGTCACAATTTAATAAGATTTAACCTTTTTATTTTTAATTAAATAAAGTAACTAGAAATGCCTATGCGGCATTATTTTATTACTTGAACATTATTTCAGTAAATAAATGTGACACCCCGGTTCTGATAAGACCGTGGCCTCTATGTGACATGCCAATCCCTGGATCGATTCATTGGCCCACAATAGAGTAAGATAGATAATCATAGCAAATACCGTGCATCATGATCTACAAGATCCAGAGTACCATTATTACAATATAAAAGATTAGCATAAAGCTACCTCAAATTGTTCAGGTAGCAACGAAAGCGAGTAAATCTTCCAATCTTCAAATTGCCCACAAGTGAACAAGTGCCGAGTGGAGTACCGTGGCCTATAACGATCAATCAGAATCGGAATAACCTGCAGCATAAAACGCAACAGCCCCGAAGGGTCAATACATGGAATGTATGGCAAGTAGAGCTAGTAATGGAGACAATAACACTAACATCTACATGCATATTTGGCAAGTGGAGCTGTGTCTGGCTTGCATTTGCAAATAACTTTGTCCTACTTTCATAAACAGTTTTGAATTTTCTTTGAAAAGATCCCAATTAAGTTAACCCAACCATGTTAAAACAATTATGAAATTAGAATGAGCGAGAAACATGTCATGGAATCAATATCTAGCAACTCAGATGTCCATAACCGGGGACACGGCTAATCGATTAGATTATACACTCTGCAGAGGTTAGTACACTTTACCCATGTGACTTGGCCAGCCCAGCTCGTACCATCACTCTCATTTTGGGTGATGATAGGGAGAAGGCCAAGAAGAGACTGTTCGGGAAGTAGCTCCTCAATCCCGATGCGCACCGGTCCAACCTACCAAAATTCTACATCTCTGGATACGCGGGTTCGAGTTACCACAACCTACTAAGTCCAACCAACCGCCCATTTCATTATTGGCACATGGTTGTACACGTAAGCTACACAATAAAGAAGCCAATCATTCTCTCTTGATACCTAGGTGCCTTTCCGCAATGAAACCACCAAAATTTATCAATACCATCACACCCAGGGGATTCATTGATTAAGTTGTTTTAGTTTTCACAAACCAATACTATGAGAAAACAAGTTTCAATGATGTAACCCAGCCCTCGTTCAACATAGCATGTCTAAGCACATCTACCAACGGTGGTTCATCTACAAAGAGGGTCCTACCACATAATAGGACATAGCATAGCGATAGTATCATCCTACACATGCATCTACAAAATACACGACAATGCATTAAAAATAGTAGGACGATATCATGAACAAAGTAGCATCTACTTGCCTTGGTTGTAGCGGTCGGAGGAACAATCCACACACGAGCAAGGGTTGCACTCCACACAATCTACACGACACAATTGCATTCATAAACAAACAATTCACAAACACATGCAACAAAGATGATGCATGAATGCAAGAACGGCAAGTGAAAAATTGGTGCTACAGCTGCACCACATAATACTAATACATATTACTACCGAATACATGCATGGAAAATAGATTTGGCGCAAGGGAAACTATTAACCAAAAGTAGCGATCACTACTAGAGCTAGAACTTAAATAATTCTCTACCGGTAGTATACTGTTTGTAAAATCTTGGAAAAATTCTACCGCATAGGCATCGCTGATAAGAAACAGTACCAATTGGAATTACTCAAAAAGGAGTTATAAAACATCCCGAGTAATTAAAACACTGCAGAAAGCAATTAGACAAATACTGCAGAAGTTTTTACCGTAAGCCTATCTTTTTATTTCACGATGAGATTCCCCTCGTTCATACGAGTTCAGGGACATATCACACGCGATTTTTGGTAATACGAAACTTTTACTACGAATTTATTACTCCGAAAAGGCCATTAACTCATTTGATTAAACTGTACTAAACCTTACATTAAAAGTCTGAACCAAAGCTACAGAGAGATTCTACACGACTCACTGAACGCGTACATATTTTATTTGTAATTTTTGGCAAAGCGGTTGAATTTCTACGCAATTTACAAGATTCTACCGAAATCTGCCAACTAATAGGATTAACGAGATTGACCCAGTCAACTGTGTCTGATGACTGGGCGCTGACTGGGCGTCTGACTAGTCAACATCTGGGGCGTCTGACTAGTCAACGTCTGGAGTGCTGACCAGTCAACGAATGATCTAAGCCGCTGATCTGAGATCTGACGGTGGCTGCTGTCTTACCGGAAACGGACTGCGAAACGAACTCCGGCGAGCTCCGGACGGCGGCGACGGTCGGTTCCGGCGTCGTGGTTCTACCTGCACGCGTCGCGATCAACTACGGTTCCCGGAACAATAAACGCGTCGCGCGGTGATCTGCAGGCGCGATTGGCGGCGGATGGAGACGCGAGCACGGAACGGAAAAGGCGGCGACGAACCCGACGCGGCCAGCGCGAACGGCAGCGGAGGGTGGCGGCGGCGAAGGTGGCAGGCGGCGTACGTGCGCCAGGAGGCGGCGCCAGGGAGGTCGCGCGGGGCTTCTGGCGGCGGGGTGTGGGCACGGGGCCCGAGGCGGTGGGGCCCTCTTTTAATTGGTCTCTCACGCTCGAAAAAAAAAACTGAAACAGAATCGGTCCGCGGTTGGACTCCGATTCGGAAATCGGTCCGGATTTTCGGAACGTTTTCCGGCAGTTTACTAAAACGTCCGAGTCTTTTGCATACGAACTCCGATTGGAGCGATTCTCGCGCCTACGGGTTCGTATCGTCGAGGGGAACAACCTTCAGTTGAAGTTTGAGCGAAAACTCGAACCTACAGGGGTGGTTGTTGCAAGTCTTACTAGAGCTCCCCGCTGGAAACTCGTAGCGAAACAAAATAGGGTTTTGAAGGTGGCGTTCCGCCGAACCTTTCTATTCGATGGTTTTGCATGGAAAGATATGATGCAATGCTATGAACGATATGCAAGACCAAATCTAAAATTTGGGATGTGACAAGACTAACCCCCTTAAGATGAATCTCGTCCTCGAGATTCGGCGCGGCTAGCAAATAGGTGTGGGTAGTCCTCTCGGATGTCATCTTCACGCTCCCAAGTGGCTTCCTCTTCGGTGTGGTGACTCCATTGCACCTTGCAAAACTTGATTGTCTTGAATGGTAGTCCTTTCTGCTGTCTCCAGAATCTTGACCGGTTTCTCCTCATAGGTCAAATCATTCTCAAGCTGAACCTCCTCTAGCGGTACAGTGTCTCTCAATGGTGTATCCACCATCTCCGGATGGCACTTCTTCAGCTGGGACACGTGGAACACATTGTGAACAGCAGACAGAGCCTCTGGCAACTCCAACTGATAAGCAACCTCTCCTTTGCGTGCTATGACTCGATACGGTCCAATAAATCGAGGTGCCAGCTTACCCTTAATACCAAATCTCTTGATTCCACGAAGCGGCGATACTCTGAGGTATGCTCTATCACCTATCTCGTACACCACTTCCTTGCGCTTGGCGTCAATGTAGCTCTTCTGCCTTGATTGTGCTACCTTCAGCCTATCCCTGATCAAGGCGACCTTCTCCTCAGCATCCTTGATCAAATCAGGTCCAAACAGCTGGCGTTCTCCTACTCCATCCCATAGCAATGGTGTTCGGCACCGTTTCCCATATAGTACGTCGAACGGTGACGTCTTGATGCTGGTTTGATAGCTGTTGTTGTAGGAAAACTCCGCATACGGAAAATTCTCATCCCAACTAGAACCATGAGCCAAGGCGCAAGCTCTTAGCATGTCCTCCAAAATCTGATTCACCCTCTCGGTGCATCCATCACCAGGTGAAACGCTGTGCTAAACTCCAATCTAGTACCAAGTGACTCGTGCAGCTGGCGCCAGAAGTGTGAGGTAAATTGGGTGCCTCTATCAGATACGATACTCTTGGGAACTCCATGTAGGCAAACAATCTTGTCCATGTAAATCTTGGCCAACTTTGCACTCGTATAGGTCGTCTTTACCGGTATAAAGTGGGCTACCTTGGTCAAATGGTCGACCACTACCCAAATAGAGTCATATCCCGACCTGGTCCTGGGCAATCCTGTGATAAAGTCCATTCCCACTCTATCCCACTTCCAATCCGGCACGGGCAATGGTTGCAGCAGTCCTGCTGGCTTCTGATGTTCTGCCTTCACTCGGCTGCATACATCGCCTAGGGCGATATGCTCTGTGATGTCTCCTTTCATGTTGTTCCACCAGAATCTGTCCTTTAGGTCCATATACATCTTCGTATTGCCCAGATGTATGGAATACGGCGAGTCATGAGCTTCCTGTAGAATCAACTTCCTTAACTCCGGATCGTTGTGCACACACAAACGATCTCCATACCACAAGGTACCTTGCTCATCCTCGCGGAATTCCCTTGCTCGACCTTCCTTCATCTTTTCCTTAACTTCATCTATCTCTATGTCTCCCACTTGAGCCTTCTTGATTCTGTCTTGAAGCGTTGGTTGGACTTCCATTGTAGCCAAGTATCCTTCAGATACTACCTCCAGTCTAAGGTCCTTGAATTGCTTGCACAATTCCTCAGGCAATTCACCAATTGTGAATCCATTGGCATAAACCTTCCGGCTCAGAGCATCTCCTACTACATTGGCCTTTCCTGGGTGGTATTGTAGATTCATATCATAATCCTTGATAAGTTCCAACCATCTCCTTTGTCTCATGTTCAGTTCCTTCTGCGTAAATATGTACTTCAGGCTCTTGTGGTCGGTGTACACATCACAGTGTTTTCCCATTAAGTAATGCCTCCATACCTTGAGCGCATGAACCACTGACGCTAACTCCAAGTCGTGTGTGGGGTAATTCCTCTCATGGTGCTTGAGTTGTCGCGAGGCATATGACACTACTCTCCCATCTTGCATCAGCACACTCCCAAGTCCCTGCCGAGAAGCATCACAGTACACTTGGAAATCCTTCTGAAGATCTGGTAGACATAGGACAGGTGCGGTCACTAGTCGACGCTCAGTTCTGGCTTCAGACATCGTCGACCATTCAAACTTCCTCTCCTTCTTCAGAAGTTCAGTCATCGGCTTAGCAATCTTGGAAAAGTTTTCAATAAACCTCCTGTAATATCCAGCAAGTCCCAAAAATCTTCGAATCTCTCCTGCATTCTTGGGCGCTTCCCACTCTGTTACTGCAATCACTTTGTTTGGATCAACAGCATTTCCTTCTCCTGACACTACGTGTCCAAGAAACCCAACGGTGTTAAGCCAGAATTCACACTTGCTGAATTTGGCATACAGCTTGTGTTCCCTCAGCTTCTCCATAATCATTCTCAGATGTTTCTCATGCTCAGCATCATCCTTAGAATATATCAGTATGTCATCAATAAACACCACCACGAACTTGTCCAAATACTCCATAAACACCTTGTTCATCATGGTCATGAAGTATGCCGGGGCATTCGTTAGTCCAAAATACATAACTGTATACTCATATAAACCATACCTAGTGGCGAAGGCGGTTTTTGGTACATCCTCCTCTCGGATCTTCAATTGGAAATAGCCTGATCGCAGATCAATCTTGCTGAACACCTTTGCTCCTTCCAGTTGATCAAACAAGTCATTTATGTTCGGCAGAGGGTACTTGTTCTTAATGGTTACTTCATTCAGCGAGCGATAGTCTACCACTAATCTCTTGGTGCTGTCTTTCTTCTCCACAAATAGAACAGGTGCTCCCCATGACGATGCACTAGGCTGAATAAATCCCTTTTCCAGTTGTTCCTTCAACTGTTTCTTCAATTCCTTCAGCTCATCGACATCCATCTTATATGGTTTCTTTGCTATAGGTCCTGTTCCCAGCATCAGGTCGATAAGAAACTCTGCATCTCTGTCAGGTGGCATCCCTGGCAGCTCTTCCGGAAACACGTCAGGGTAATCCCTAATCACTGGCACAGTATCCATGCTAACCCCCTTTAGAGAATTCAACTTACACCTTCCTGGTCGTGCGGCTGACTTGAATCTAATCCTCTTACCATCCGGGGTTTTGAGTGAAACAGCTCGTTGTGCACAATCTATGTGTCCCCCATGCATAGACATCCAATCCATACCCAGAATGACATCTAATCCCTGTGAATCCAACACTACTAGATGTGCGATGAAGTTGTGTGTTCCAATCCTCACAGTCAAGTCACGGCATCCCGCACTAGCTATCATATCTCCTCCAGGTGAACTCACTCTAATAGACCTTTTCATAGACTCAGTAGGTAACTTATACTTATCCACAAATGCCCTTGATATGAATCAATGCGATGCACCAGTATCAAAAGTATAAGTGCAGGGTAAGTGTTGATTGGGAACTTACCAATCACAAGGTCAGGCTCATCTGGAATCTCCTCCACATTCATGTGGTTCACTATGGCCTTCTCGCCGTTGGTTGGCTTCAGTACTTTCCTCTCCGGACAGTTGTCAGCATAGTGTCCCTTTTTCTTGCACTTGAAGCACGTCACCTCACTCAGATCCTTCTTCACGAAGTTGCGATCACGGTTGCGGTCATGTCCACTGTGTCCTCCAGAGTGGTGAGAGTGTCCTCCCTTGTGGTTGTGGTGGCTGCTCCTATGGTTTTCATGGCGATGTCCATCGCGGCGGTCATGGTTCCCATGGTCACTTCCTCCATGTTTGGAGTATCCATCATATGAAGTGCGAGACTTGTGGTGAGAACCAGAGTGGTGATTGTTGTTCTTTCTCTTGCGGTTCTCCACTTGCTTGTGCTTCCCTTCCAAGATTCTGGCCTTGTCCATAAGCTCCTGGAAAGTGGGGCAATAAACCACAAGTAGCTGTACTGAAAGCTCATCACTGAGGCCATCCAGGAATCTCTCCCTCCTTTTGGCATCAATGTCAACATCCTCAGGTGCATAACGGGACAAGTTGTTGAACTCCTCAATGTACTCGGCCACGGTGCGATTGGTTTGGCGCAAGTTGCGGAACTCCTTCCTCTTCAGGCTCAGAACTCCGGAAGACACGTGGTTGGTCCTAAAACCTTCCTCAAACATAGCCCAAGTCACGGTATCCAGCGGGTGGGTGATCTGAAATGTGTCCCACCAAGAAGCGGTCCCTCCAAAGAGGTGAGCGAACCTCACCTTCTCGGCATCAGTGCATCCGACAGTTACTAGATCCTTGTTGACTGAACGCAACCAGTCGAGAGCAACCATTGGTTCCGTTGCAGTAGAAAACTTAGCTGGCCTTAACCTCAGAAATCTGGTGAGAGCATCTCCCTGAGGCTGATTGTTTCCATTGTTGTTGTTCTGGTTCGCCATGAACTGAGTCATCACTTGGGTCAGCTGTGCCTGAGCTTCCATGAGCTGCTCCATCTCAGTGGGTTGGCGGCGGGGAGGCATATGCGGTTCAGCATAGGTAAGTTTAGAAAGAATCAACTACGACAATAGGATTCTACCCATGCATATGATCAACCAACAACAAACAATAGCAGACAATCACAAGCAAGCAACACATTAACAAACAAGCGATCCAGCAATATCCCAGGTGTTATCCTAGCAGTATATAACTACTGAAATAGTTTTGCAAGAGTTGGCAATGGTTAACTAAACAATAGATCAACTAATCAACCAAAACAGCAATCTGCCAGAACAGTCCAGCAGCTTTCACGAATTTTTCCGCCTGACTTAAAATCGTCAAAAAAAAATTAGCCAATTTTTGTGCATATGGCACAGAGAGTTTCGCATCAGCCCAATTTTTTTCAGATTTTTCCGAGTTACCAGAAAAATATGAAAAATCGCGCAGTACTGCTGTATCAGCAGAAAAACTGCAGCGAAAAACACATAGATGATAACCAAATTGCCATAACTCTTTCATTAAAATTCGCACAAATAAATCCTGGGATATTGGAGTACAAAAATAAGCAACTAAACACTTTTAAACTAGCACGAACTAAGCTTCACAACGATCGAGACTAATCTTAATGAGTTCTCCTAATGTGGACTAATTGGTGGACTTCTATCTACTTCTTGAAGAGATTGAGGTAGGTCCTTGCGGTCATGCGTTGGCGCTTCGGCTCGCGGTACAACCATGGCGGTGGAGTGTACACCTCTCCTGAACCATCACTTGAGACTTCAAACTCCACCTCTTCTGGATCCTCCTCTTCTTCTTCATCCTCACCGCAATGACAGACTTCATCTCCTCCACCATCATTGTCTCCATCATCATCATCCTCGTCCTCATCATCATCATCGTCTCCACTGTCATCATCATCCCCATTGTTGCCATCATCTCCATTGTCATCATCCGGGGGTGGATTCAGCTGTGCTTGGAGAGCGGCAATCTGGGCTGTCATAACTTCAATCGTCTGGTCCCTTTCCTGGACGGTCCCTTGCAATTGATGTATGTTTTAGGCGTTCTCCTGCACAGTACCATGAAGATGGGCTATGGTCTCATCTCTGGCTATCAGGACAGTCTCCATAACTCCCACAGCTTCATGCAGAGTGTCTATCTCCTGTCCTTGGACCACCATTCCATTGCTAGTAAAGTCTGCTATCTCCTTCAACATCCTCACCTTCTCTGCTAGAGCTCCATTCTCTCTCTCCATGTCCTCTATGTGCCTCCGACGGGGCGGCATGTTGTTCCT
Source organism: Avena longiglumis (assembly GCA_030063025.1). Taxonomy (NCBI): domain Eukaryota; kingdom Viridiplantae; phylum Streptophyta; class Magnoliopsida; order Poales; family Poaceae; genus Avena; species Avena longiglumis. Next base: position 102,673,128 of record CP125975.1, on the reverse strand, counting down.
GTCGCCCGGGGTAATCACAATGTTCCCATCTTCATCACGCCTTCCATAATCACGGTAGGGTGAATCTGCAGGCAGTAGGTGTCGGACATAGTGGCACTGGCGACAGGCTTCATGTACAGCCAAGTTGATTCCAAGTCCCGATTGCGGTATATCTTGGTGTAGACCAAGTGCGGGTTTGGCAAGCGGCATCTCTGAATATGAAGGTAGTGATCTCCCATGCATCCTCTCCATATCCATAGGTGTACAACCTTCTTCCCTTGAACATAGGCGTGGCAATCCCAATGACCGAGAGAGCTGAGCTAATCGCCTTGCAAAGGGCCTTGGTGACTCCATGGTGACATACTCAGTCCTGACGTCTCCCATCTATCAAGTAAAAGAGGAAAGTGTGAGAATAGCATATGGTAAGAATTTACGAGGGTGAAAGGCATAAGAGAAAAGACAGTGTTAATATAGGTTTAATAATTCTATGACTTCCTAATCCAATCCTAGGTCACGATCCTACAGTCGACACACGGGCTCTGATACCATCCTGTGACACCCCGGTTCTGATAAGACCGTGGCCTCTATGTGACATGCCAATCCCTGGATCGGTTCATTGGCCCACAATAGAGTAAGATAGATAATCATAGCAAATACCGTGCATCATGATCTACAAGATCCAGAGTACCATTATTACAATATAAAAGCTTAGCATAAAGCTAGCTCAAATTGTTCAGGTAGCAACGAAAGCGAGTAAATCTTCCAATCTTCAAATTGCCCACAAGTGAACAAGTGCCGAGTGGAGTACCGTGGCCTATAACGATCAATCAGAATCGGAATAACCTGCAGCATAAAACGCAACAGCCCCGAAGGGTCAATACATGGAATGTATGGCAAGTAGAGCTAGTAATGGAGACAATAGCACTAACATCTACATGCATATTTAGCAAGTGGAGCTGTGTCTGGCTTGCATTTGCAAATAACTTTGTCCTACTTTCATAAACAGTTTTGAATTTTCTTTGAAAAGATCCCAATTAAGTTAACCCAACCATGTTAAAACAATTATGAAATTAGAATGAGCGAGAAACATGTCATGGAATCAATATCTAGCAACTCAGATGTCCATAACCGGGGACACGGCTAATCGATTAGATTATACACTCTGCAGAGGTTAGTACACTTTACCCATGTGACTTGGCCAGCCCAGCTCGTACCATCACTCTAATTTTGGGTGATGATAGGGAGAAGGCCAAGAAGAGGCTGTTCGGGAAGTAGCTCCTCAATCCCGATGCGCACCGGTCCAACCTACCAAAATTCTACATCTCTGGATACGCGGGTTCGAGTTACCACAACCTACTAAGTCCAACCAACCGCCCATTTCATTATTGGCACATGGTTGTACACGTAAGCTACACAATAAAGAAGCCAATCATTCTCTCTTGATACCTGGGTGCCTTTCCGCAATGAAACCACCAAAATTTATCAATACCATCACACCCAGGGGGTTCATTTATTAAGTTGTTTTAGTTTTTACAAACCAATACTTTGAGAAAACAAGTTTCAATGATGTAACCCAGCCCTCGTTCAACATAGCATGGCTAAGCACATCTACCAACGGTGGTTCATCTACAAAGAGGGTCCTACCACATAATAGGACATAGCATAGCGATAGTATCATCCTACACATGCATCTACAAAATACACGACAATGCATTGAAAATAGTAGAACAATATCATGAATAAAGTAGCATCTACTTGTCTTGGTTGCAGCGGTTGGAGGAACAATCCACACACGAGCAAGGGTTGCACTCCACACAATCTACACGACACAATTGCATTCATAAACAAACAATTCACAAACACATGCAACAAAGATGATCCATGAATGCAAGAACGGCAAGTGAATTGGTGCTACAGCTGCACCACATAATACTAATACATATTACTACCGAATACATGCATGGAAAATAGATTTGGCGCAAGGGAAACTATTAACCAAAAGTAGCGATCACTACTAGAGCTAGAACTTAAATAATTCTCTACCGGTAGTATACCGTTTGTAAAATCTTGGAAAAATTCTACCGCATAGGCATCGCTGATAAGAAACAGTACCAATTGGAATTACTCAAAAAGGAGTTATAAAACATCCCGAGTAATTAAAACACTGCAGAAAGCCATTAGACAAATACTGCAGAAGTTTTTACTGTAAGCCTATCTTTTTATTTCATGATGAGATTCCCCTCGTTCATACGAGTCCAGAGACATATCACACGCGATTTTTGGAGCTACGGAACTTTTACTACGAATTTATTACTCCGAAAAGGCCATTAACTCATTTGATTAAACTGTACTAAACCTGACAGTAAAATTCTGAACCAAAGCTACAGCGAGATTCTACACGACTCACTGAACGCGTACATATTTTATTTGCAATTTTTGGCAAAGCGGTTGAATTTCTATGCAATTTACAAGATTCTACCGAAATCTGCCAACTAATAGGATTAACGAGATTGACCCAGTCAATTGTGTCTGATGACTGGGCGCTGACTGGGCGTCTGACTAGTCAACATCTGGGGCGTCTGACTAGTCAACGTTTGGAGTGCTGACCAGTCAACGAACGATCTAAGCCGCTGATTTGAGATCTGACGGTGGCTGCTGTCTTACCGGAAACGGACTGCGAAACGAACTCCGGCGAGCTCCGGACGGCGGCGACGGTCGGTTCCGGCGTCGTGGTTCTACCTGCACGTACGTACACAGTCAACTACGGCTCCCGGAACAATAAACGCGTGCGCGTACGCGGCGATCTGCAGGGCGCGATTGGCGGCGGATGGAGACGCGGAGCACGGGAACGGAAAGAGGGCGGCGAGACGAACCCGGCAAGAGACGCGGCGACGAACGACGACGGAGGGGTGGCGGCGAAGGCGGCGTCGCGCCGAGGCGGCGCCAGGGAGGTCGCGCGGGGCTTCTGGCGGCGCGGTGTGGGCACGGGCCCCGAGGCGGTGGGGTCCTCTTTTAATTGGTCTCTCACGCGCGGAAAAAAAACTGAAACAGAATCGGTCTGTGGTTGGACTCCGATTCGGAAATCGGTCCGGATTTTCGGACCGTTTTTCAGCGGTTTACTAAAACGTCCGAGTCTTTTGCATACGAACTCCGATTGGAGCGATTCTCGCGCCTACGGGTTCGTATCGTCGAGGGGAACAACCTTCAGTCGAAGTTTGAGCGAAAACTCGAACCTACAGGGGTGGTTGTTGCAAGTCTTACTAGAGCTCCCCGTAGGAAACTCGTAGCGAAACAAAATAGGGTTTTGAAGGTGGCGTTCCGCCGAACCTTTCTATTCGATGGTTTTGCATGGAAAGATATGATGCAATGCTATGAATGATATGCAAGACCAAATCTAAAATTTGGGATGTGACAATAAACCTATATATTTTTATATATTCTGAAAGGTATGATCCATTGTGATTTTTGAGAGTTGGAATCAACTCAAAAGCTATTATGGTTTAAATTTGAAAAATGTTTGAATGCATAAAAGCTTCTGACTTGTTATTTTTACCAAGGTTGATCTATAGATTCAAATGATTCGAATCCAACGGGCTTGGATTCAGCATTTCCAGACCTTTCTAAAAAATTGGTTTCATTCAATTTGGTTCACTGAATTGAGTTGGGTTGATTTTTGAAACTAGGTACAGAAATATGTTTGAATTAAAATGGAAAAAGTTAAATTCAAACGACTGGGCTGCACGGGAACTGCTAATGGGCCGTCCTGCTACGCACAGCGCTTACGCGGGCTGGTTAAGTTGATGTCCTCACGCGTCAGTGAGATGGTAGGGTGCGAAGCGGTACGGGGAAACGTGGTGCGTTGGATCTAGTTCTAATCCAACGGCTCTGGTTCATCGTCCACGTCGGGCAGCGCCGGCGAGACAGAACCCTAACGCGGCAGGTGGGGGGTCGTGGGAGGCTCACCGGGGCTCAGGCGAAGGTCAGCGATGCGGGCGAACTACAAAGTCGGCGACGACGAACCTCCTGGTACCGGCAGCTTCTCCTGGGGCGGCTCCAATCGCTGGCTTCCTTCTTCTCCGGTAGTGGCGGGCTCCGGCCAAATTCCGGCGATGCGCTGCTCGCCTTTCTCCGGGAATGGGGTGGAACGATCAGTGAGGAGAGGGGAGTGAGATGGTGTGCTTGAATCGACTGGGGGTCGTCTCCTTTTATAGGATCGACGGTGAGACCGAACGGGATGGGCAGGCGACGGTGGCGACACGACTACGGGCTACTAGAGGCATGGCCGAGGGTGGCGATCGATCGGTGGTCTCCTAGAGATGCTCTATGGCTTTAATGCGTGTGTAGGGGCGGTGGCAAACGGTCGGGAACGCTTGATGCTCTGTGAGGCAGAGGCGGCGTCTTCGACGGCGAGCGGTGGCTACGGGGTATGGGCTGTGAAATGGTCATGTCTGGCGGTCTCCTAGGACGGTGTGGAGCATGTTGGCGGGCGGCGAGGGCTCGAGGTGGTCTGGTTAAATGGGAACGACGCGTGCTCTGCGGCGAGGGTCGGCATGGTCGACAGCGGCACGGATGCGGCGTTCCTGGCGGTTCTGGCTGTTGTCTGTGAGGCAGGGCTGGTCGAGAGGGGGCGGTGAGGCATGGGATACCTCCCAGACAAGGTTGTCATGGCTAGTTCTTCCTCTAGCCTGATGTCCATACTCGGGTAACATGGGTGCTCTCGGCTGTTCACCATTGATGACATTGGTGAGCTCACAGTGGTGCAAGTGATTAGTTAAGTTTGTTAGATGATCTACTAAGGCTAGTGGTGTCCAGAGAGGGAACAAGTTAGGCTCAAAACATCGCACAGTATAGTGTTTTGATTTTGTTTGATTTGAATCAGCAAGGTGTTCGATGAAATGGCCGCATGAATTCAAATTTTGAATTTTGGAAAGATTTTTGGTGGGTGTGCTAGGCATGTGCTAGTGAGTCTGTAGATGCTTGGGTTTTGAAAGTTGAGCTTGTTTGAGTGGTTTTTGAAAAAGTGGGGTCTTCCCATATGAAATAGATTCAATTTTTAATTGTCATTTAAACTATGCATTTGAATGTTTCTGGATGATCACAAGGTGGTCCTTAATACTTTGTTATGAGTACTATCAAGGGGTGCAAAGACCCAAACAAGTTTTTGTTAAGTTCGGAAAGTTAGAGATAGCCAAAGTAGGCATGGGAGTTAATTTGGCCAAAGTGACCATTCCCTTATTTTGTTTGTTTTGATTTATTTGTCTTTGGGAAAAGTGTGGGAATTGTTTAGATGATTTTTATTTCACCTAAGCATCCTTTTACAAGCAACGAAACACACAAGCATGGCAATTCAAAAGAATCCAAATTGGAATGCATACACACATGCATGCTTTCATATTTTTATTTAGAAAAGTTTTTGTTAATCCTAAATTTTGATGAGTCGAGTTTGATGATTCTAGTTTAATATTTTTTGGATGTTACAGTTAGATGCCAGAACTATCGTGGGACGTTGAGGGTTCCCACCCATATGTTGCATATCATCTACGAATTACCAATTAATATGCACTCTACGAGGATAACATCCACGACCTGCACATCTGGCTACATGCGAGAGGAAGAAGATACAGCTGACTTCTCTATCCCATTCCAAATCTCATGGCTAACGCGTGATATACGGCGCTAGAATCACTGATGTCATGGGTTATTAAATACCTAATTCATCATCATTGTTGCAACTACAACCCTAAGTTCTATTTCTCCATCATATCATCACTTAGGATGATATCTAAGATTTATTATCTTGAGAAAATAATATTTTCTTTTTCCATATTATAGATGATAACACACAATTTGTAAATACTTTGATAAAGACTCTTCAAAGGACATGAGCAAGTGATGAACTTGCCTTGTGATTGCAAGGTAGTGAAGTCGAATGCTTGCACTGGACCTTGAGCTTCTATGTCTACGAAGTCATCATTATTGCCCGGTAAGGACAATATTTAAAGAAGCAAAATGATTATGCAAAGTAATGTAATGCATTATTTAGCTTTATGTGTACTCTCCCCCATTATTTAAGTTATAAAAATTCATTTAATCATAAAGAACTTATAGATATTAATTTCTTAATATTTATTGAATATTGTATTCTTTTATTTTATTTCATTTTATTTGCATTTTATTAATTTAATAATTCCTTTAAGAATTATCATTTAAATACCCAAAAATATTCATTTAGTATTTTTACAAAATACTACAATATTAATCTATAATGAAAGTGATTTTTATTTATTTTTATCAACTTTCAATAATTTTGTAAAATTCTATAAGAAATATTTATATTACAAAATTCTTAGTAAAATTTATATGTCTAAAATTTTATTTCTTAATTTATTTGGATAATTTGGATTATTGTGAATCCAAAAATATTTTATAATTTTTGGATTTTATTTTATTTTCTAGAATTTATTTAAGTTCAGGGGCATTTTGGTCTTTTCCTATTTATTAAAAATAGCCTTTAGGTAAATGGGCTGCCTGTGTTGGTTTATTGGGCCCTTGTGGCCCAATAGGACAAAACCAAAACCACACCCGAAGGGGTTTTGACCCAGTCGATCCCACTCTCTCTGTCACTCGCTCGATCTCACCTCTATCCTCTCCTCCTCGACCCCGTGGTCGATGGCGCCGCCGCCATGCTTGGCTCGCCGTCGTGGCCTTCCCTGGCCGCTGGCGTGGTGCAGGGCTAGGTTGTAGATCACGTTCTACCCTCCTGTCCAATCCAATTTGGCTCTGAAGCTTTCCCGTGGCCAGACTAGCTCCATCCCGAACCCTAGGGTTTGGGGTGATGCTGGTGCCGTCGCCGCCGCTGCTGCCGTGCGCTGTGGTGGTGCTCCTTGCCTTTGGGCAAGGATATGGTTGCCGCCTCGGTGTGGTGTGGGTTGCAGCGCCCCCTTGGGGGTCCTCCCCATGCCGCGGTGTTCGTCAACTACCCTCTGCTTCCTCTTCTAATCTACTGCGAGGACCATAGGTGAGTTGATCCTTGGGTTTTCCCCGTGCCTCTGCCTCCTATGAGTTCATATGTGTGTAACTAGTGGCCATCCCTCATTAGGGTTCATCTCTGTTCTACGTTTCTTCCCTGGTTCTAGGATTCATCCCTCTTTGTGCTTGTAAGATGATGGTTTGATTTGGTAGTGATGACTAGTGAAGATTGTGCTGACTGCACTTCGGTGCTTTCTGTCATGATTTGATTACCTGATGACATTCTTGATCTAATGTTGATGGTTTAATAGTGTTGCCTCTAACTGGTGTTAAATCTTGGTTAAGCTGATGATTTAACTGTGAAACCTGATTAGTTAATTTGATGCATAGTGAGTTTTTCTACTGTTAGTACCCAGTACTAATAGTAGAACTGTCAGTGAAGATGTGCAGATTAAAGTTACTTAGTTTCTTACAGTAACACTTTGCACATATAAACCTAATCCTGATTCCTGGTTGTTCTTTCTAGGAATATGATAGTGATTATTTTATTGGTTTATTTATGAAAGCTCAATGATTGTTGGCTTGTTTTAGAATTGGTTCTTGTGACACCATCCTAGGATGGCACACAAGTAGTGATTCTACTGTTGGGCTTTTACTTTAGCAGTTCTTAAGATTGGATGTCTGTTAAAGAGAAATTGTAAGCTTTTTTCTTTAAAATATCAATGCCTATGATGCTGGTCTGAGGCTCAGGAATTAAATTCCTATCCTACTGCCCCTCTTAGATATTCTTAAGTATCAAGGTTGTTTACTGAACCTTGGATCCTAGTGGGCTAAGATGATTGGTTTGCTTGTAGCTTAATGTTGATGCATATAGTTTGTAAAATCCGAGGTGCTACTCCATCATGAGATGTGCCCAAATTTTATAGGCTATTTGAGAATATTTTGGAATATATGAGTTCTTTATGATTACCAGGACCTATGATGCTGGTCTGAGGTCCTAGTGGATTTGGTAGAGCTTACTACTGGCCTTTATGTTTCAAACTTCGTCTATGATAGGTTCACCCCACTTGGGTGATCACTGAGAGGTTTAACTTGTAAAACATCACATGCTTTTCTGTTGGACTAAGATGAACAGAATATATGGATGTTTTATGATACCCACCACACTTGGGTGTTGTTGGGGTTGCAAGTTGTGGATCTTGTGGTTGTGTACCTAGCTTGATCTGGTTCTCCTCCTAATACTTCCAGCTCCTAGGCTTGTCCTTTATCTAGCTCTTCACCTCCTGGTCCTGATGGCTTGATCTAGATCTTGCTATCCACCTGATCTACCCCCTCCTTATGTCACTATTTTGGTGATGTGATCTAGGGTTTTGATTGGTGTGATCTTGCTTGGCTTTGATTTGGTTTAGCTGGGTTGCTGTTCTTGGTGTGTATGAACAAGGAAATGGTGTGGGTTGGCTTGCCCACGGCTGTGCTGTGTAGTTTTATGTGTTGGAGCTGTTGTTGTCTTGTGACAAGACACACCATGCGATTTGTGTGTGTCTTTGTGCTGCGCTACACACCCTGTGGATATGCTCTGTTTATGAGGTTACTTTTATCTGGTTACATTTTACTTGGCTGGTGAAACTTGCCCCTCCTAGTTGTTTATTTGTCTTATGGATTTAAAAATTATGAAAGATATAATTGTTTCATATTGGTGAAACTTGCCCCTAAAAGATTACTCAATGATGAACCTTGAACAGTGCACTTCACTATCAAGTCTGAGAGTAAAACTTTTTAACCTTAAATTTCTTTCTTTTTGTTTGTGTTTGTTTTGTAGGTACCAGACTTGGATATTCAAGACTTAAGTCTAGGTTTTATTTTTCTTTATAGAATAGTCACATGTAATATTTCCTTTATTATTTAGTAATTTTTTTATTTAATTTTTTGTATTTTTTATTTTCTTCTGTTGTAATAAAGATTGTACTATTTAATCAATATATAAAGATTATTATTTTATTTAATTAATATTGTAAAGATTGTTGCTTATTTTCATAAGTTACATTTTGTAACTTCTTTCTTAAATGTAATTATGGAATAAATATTCATTTTATTGATTGTGTCCTTGATTTAAAGTTTGAATAACTAATTGTTAACTCTTGACTAAATCATACTACTTAAACATAATTCTAAATATGTAACATCCCTAAAATAATGTTTTCATGCATGCATATCATTTAGGGATCAAATTCAAACTCATTTGAAAGAAACAGAAACTTGAGAGCTATGATTTTATGTGAACAAGCTTTGACTCAAATGCCACTCTCTAGTGAAGGGATATTTGTTTTAAAACCATTATTGTAAGGATTGGTTTGATTGTGAGCAAGGGTTGGACAAAAATTTACAAAACAAATATGGTTTTAAAACATTTTCAAAACCTATTCAAATCAAATACTAAGGCACTGTTTATTTTAAAATAATTTCTGGAACCAAGCAAGTCTAGTGAGACAGCATGGTTTTACACCCAAAAATGTGCAATGTTCATTTTACAAAAGTCCAGAACAAATTTGAAATCAAACACATTTGAAATCATTTGAAAATGTTTCCTGGAAATTCAAACAGAAAAAGAAAAAGAATAAAGAAATAAGAAAAGGCCGGCGCTGCCAATTCGGCCCAACACAGAATCCAGCCCACCCGGGCCATTCCTTTCTCCCTCTGTTTCTCACCGCAGCAGCGCACACCCACCCGCCGACAACCTGGACCCACCTTGACCCGTCATCGTCGTCCTCAATCACCGCGCGTTGACAGCTCCGCCGTTACCACCGCGCCAGAGACGCCGCGTTTAAAACCTTGTTAAATCCCATTGATTCCGAGCGTAACTCTCGCCCCGCTCCTGGCTACTTAATCCCCACCTCACCGCGGTTCTTTCCCCCCAAACGCCTACACCCAGCCGCCTCCCAGGCTGCGAGTATTCGAACTCATTCCGCCGCTGCACATACGAACTCCAGCGGTGAATTCCGGTGAGCACACCCCACCCCCATGCCTCTGCTCCAAACGAGCTTAACCAGAATGATTTGGCGCATTCCCTGATGCCTTTATTTCGCCTTCTCGTGACCCAGGTCGCCGACTCCGTTCACGTCTGCAAGAAACAGAACCACCGCTCGACTCCGACGTGCAATCCAGGTAAAACGCGACCGCCCCTTGCCTTCCCTTCGATGCTATTGTGATCGCCGAGACCTTGCGCACCTCTTGACCCATCTGGCTCGTTCTAGGCCGACGCAGAACCTCGGCAACATCTCCGTCAACAAGCACCGGACGCCGCGCACCACTCCGACGAGCTCCAGCGACATCCACGGTGCGCCCCTTCGCCAACTAAGCCTACCTTGAGCACCAGCAGCACACGGCGAACTCAGTAAGCCCCCTCTCCCTCTCCCATGCGACCTAGAACGTCGTCAACACCTCTGACAGAGCCGCCGCCGCCACTCGCCGCCGCTAGCGCTGCCAGAGTTTGGTCGCTTGATCGCGAACCGTTGGATCTAGATCCGACGGGCTAGATAGATCACTTAAGCGAAGGGGTACGAACAGATCTGAGCCATGCAGATTAAGTTAGATCAAAAGGCTCGCGTGTGTGATCCGGTGCGAAATGGTATCAACCAATTAGAAGGTGCCAAGTGGCCAGTTCTTAGATTTAAAATCAGATTTTATAACTATTAGATGTTTAAACTTGTTTAAGTCATAACTTTTGATTCCCACGTCCAAATTTGACAAATTTTATATCAATGGAATCAGGAGAGAAAATCCTTTCCAATTATGCAATGTGTTTAATGTTTTGCTTCTATTAAAATGATTATTTTCACAGAATCATTTATAGGCATAATTTGGGTATAGAAATTATTTGAAAAATGTTTTAATGCTCAAATAAAGTTTGTTTGGAAAGTTTTGAACCTTTTTAAGATTCAGTACTGTGCACTTGTCTTGTTTAGTGTAGAAAATCATCACATGGCATTTTGCATGCATTCATATTTTTTTGCCTGTATATATTTTGTATGTGATTTTGGTGCTATCATTTTATGTGTAGATTTTGGTGCAAATAGTGATTGTGATTGTGAGGATTGTTGCTACTCTCCAAACTACCAAGGCAAGTGGTGCTTCATGATTTACTCCTATGTTTTTCAGCTATGCATTAGAAATATTTTGCTAGTCTTGCATGGATATTTTTTTATCTATATGCTATGCTTGGGAAATCCTAGTAGTTGTAGAATTGCTAGAAATTTCTAAGTTAATATACTTATATATACCATGCTTATCCTAGCTAGTAGCAACCAAGGGTGGTTATATATTCATGCTATGATAAAATATTTCTAAGTCTTTGGACTTATGTTTTGCTTAATAAAACAACTAAGTGAATGAAACACCTGGGTGGAATGGAAGGAATGGTTTATGTTGAGTGGTTACACAAGGCCCATTTCTATGGCCTACCTTGTGTATCTCACTTGTGGAAATCCACCCAGGGACAAAGGGATTTGAGAGGCCAAATGTTAAGAAGCTTCTAGTGCAGCCACATGGCAATATGGGCTCTTCCTGGATCATATAGGTTGCAATAACTTAGCCATTTGGACAGTTGGTGGTAGTGGGATGATAGGTTGGAGCGCGTACATTTGGTCTAAGGGAAGGCTTCTGAAAGGTCATGTCTTGGTGAAAATCAAGTCTTGTGGGTTAAGTGCACAACCTCTGTAGATGGAAGAATCTAAGTACTTAGCCATGTCCCTGGTATTGGACAACTTGAGCATCAAGACATGGAAGCTATCAAGAATCTCCTCATCCCAATTTCTAAGTAAAAACATGTGGTTGAACAAGGGTGAAGGTTCACTAATTTCCATTGGTGTTTCCTTGGGAAAGTTTTGTCAAAGAAAAACTTAGTGTTTTCAACTAATAGGTAAAACCTATTTTGAGCAAAGCAAGCCTAAGCTACACTTCGCCAAAATGCATATAGTATCGAGACTACCAATATTCTACTAAGGTATCACTTGCCAATACTATTCCAATGTATTGACCCACTGTGGCTGTAACTTGTGATGTTGCAGGTTATTCTGATGGTGATTAGGGGTTATGAGTCTACACTCAACATGCTTGCCTGTGGCACATGAAGATGAAGACTTATTTATCTTATTACATATTTGAACTCTTGTATTAGGCCTGTGGCCATGGAGTTTGTAAAAGACTATGTTTGTCTCTGGAATGACTTGTAATAATGACCTTTGTTTCTATGTACTTCATCTTAAACTGTGAATGCTAGCATTGATCCAGGGACTAGAATTGCAATCACAGGGATCCTTACCTTTATAAAAGGAGGGATCTTACAAAATCCTTTTGAATTATAAATCCAACATTCAAATTTCATTTACCAAAACACACTTATCCACAAAGATCATATCAAAGTCTATCACAATCATTCTCCAAGACTATTCCTAATCTTAAAGAGTGCAAGAAACTTTGATCACTTTAGGTTTTTTATTTGGTGAAAAATTTACCCACATTTTTACAAATGAATGCATGCTATTTCACAGATTCCTAAATCTACCCTTCGTTGGTTCCTAAATGCTGGTATGTTACACCTAGATCTTGAAGTTATATGTTTAGACTCGTCCATGCAACGCCCGTCCATCCATCCCTATCTCTACCACACTCGAATCCTACTGTTACCGTTACTGTTACTATTGCTACTATTTCACTATTGCTGTTGCTATTGTTGTTGCTACTACAAACTGTTGCTACTGATAAACTTCTGTGAGAAAGAACTATTTCCAGGTGCAGCTGAACTGACAAGTCAGTTGTTAAGGCTTGCAAGTATTCTTTGGCTCCCCTTGTGTCGAATCAATAAATTGGGTAATACTACCCGCGAAGACTGTTGCGATCCCCTATACTTGTGGGTCATCATCTCCCTCAATGTAACTGGAAGCAATTGCGTCATAAGCACGTGGCATTCATGGGACTTTAGGTTTTGGAATTTTTTTCTCTTTCATATTTACTATTCCCTTTATGTTAGATGAGATGCCAGACGGGACCTTGATACTGAAAAGGACTTCAAAAAAGATTTCCTTCTCTTCCTTGGTAAGAGCGTAGCTGGCAGGCCCTTGAAACTGCCCTGGATGCTTGTCGTCTCGTCCTTTATGATGTTGCTGGTCCTCCCGTGCTTTCGGTGTATATTTTGACTTCCCATACAAGCCGAAGAAGCCTACAATATTCACGCAAAGGTTCTTCTTCAGGTGCATCATGTCGATTGTGGAGCGGACCTCATGGACCTCCCAATAGGGTAGCTCCAAAAATATAGATTTTTTCTTCCACACGGGTGCGCGTCCGTCGACGTCTTTCGGATCAGGTTGTCCTCCGGGACCCTTTCCAAATATTAAATTTAAATCCTTGACCATACCAAATACATCAGCACCAGTACGGGGGGCAGGCTTCTTCCGATGATCTACCTCGCCATAGAAATGCTTGCCTTTTTTCCTTAAGGGATGTTTGGGCGGAAGAAAACGACGATTATACGGGTACACATTCTTCCCAGATTTATCCAGATATATACTTTCAGTCTCATCTAAACAGTGTGTGCATGCATTATATCCCTTGCTCGTCTGTCCTGAGAGGTTACTATGAGCAGGCCAATCATTGATGGTTACGAACAGTAACGCTCGTAGGTCGAATGACTCCTGTTTGTGCTCATCCCACACACGTAAACCTGGTTCGGCCCACAACTGTAAAAGTTCATCAACTAATGGCCTTAGGTACACATCAATGTCGTTGCCGGGTTGCTTCGGGCCTTGGATGAGCACTGGCATCATAATGAACTTCCACTTCATGCACAACCAAGGAGGAAGGTTGTAGATACATAGAGTAACGGGCCAGGTGCTGTGACTGTAGCTCTGCTCCCCAAAATGATTCATGCCATCTGTACTTAGACCAAACCATAAGTTTCTTGCGTCACCAGCAAAGTCCAGGAAATCTCTCTCGATTTTTCTCCACTGTCGACCATCAGCGGGGTGCCTCAACATCCCGTCTTTCTTACGTTCTTCCATGTGCCATCACAACAACTTGGCATGATCTTTGTTTATGAACAAACGTTTTAATCGTGGTATTATAGGAGCATACCACATCACCTTGGCAGGAACCCTCTTCCTGGGTGGCTCGCCATCATAATCGCCAGGGTCATCTTTTCTGATCTTATACCGCAATGCAGTGCGTACCGGGAATTTATCCAAATTCTAGTACTTCTCACCGCGCTAGAGGATGCAGTCATTAGGGCACGCATGTATCTTCTGCACATCTAATCCTAGAGGGCAGACGAGCTTCTCTGCTTCGTATGTACTGGCGGGAAATTCGTTATTTCTTGGAAGCAACCTCTTCATGAGTACCAGCAACTTCTCAAATCCCGAGTCAGTCACACCGGTCTCTGCCTTCCACTTTAGCAATTCCAGTGTGCTACCCAGCTTCTTTTATCCATCTTCACAAGTTGGGTACAACAATTTGTTGTGGTCCAGTAACATCTGCTCAAACTGCAACCTCTCCTTTTCTATGTCGCAGTCTCTCTTTGCATTAGAAATGACCCGACCAAGATCATCAGCGGGCCGGTCTGGTTCCCATTCTTCACCTCCTTCTTTATTGTCTTCCATTGCGGTATCATCGTATTTAGGGAACATAGATTGGTAGTTGTCATCATCGTTCTCTTCTTCATCGTTTTCTTCCATCACAACCCCTCTTTCTCCGTGTTTGGTCCAAACATTATAGCCGGACATAAAACCAGACTGAAGTAGGTGGCTCTGAATGACTCTTGCGGAAGTGTGAGCCTTCTCATTCCTACAGTCAACACATGGACAACACATAAAACCATCCCACCGCTTGTTCTCCTCAGCCACAACTCGAAAAGAACGCGCGCCTTCTCTGAAAGCGGCAGAGCGTCGGTCACCGTACATCCATGGATGGCTCATATGTATCATACAAATATATGTCAAACGCAATCACTATGCTAAAATTAGTACCACACGGTCTAAACGAGAAAATAGTTGCTAACATTTTATTACACTTGGAAACAAAGATGAGAAAACTTAAGTGTGGCTCGGGCACCTCATATCATGTGTGTCTTGTGTGACCTAAACTCGCATCGCTCTAATGGAAATTTCACCGAACACCTCTAGTGCATATGAACAAGAAAAAAAATAACACAACAACAACACCTCTCCCACCAGGAAAAAAACAGTTGAGAGGGGGAGGGGTTGTGCATATATATAGGGCCAGACCCCTAGTCCCGGTTTGAGATACAAACCGGGACTAAAGGGGGTGCCCGCAGCGAGCGGCATGGACAGGGCCCTTTAGTCCCGATTTGTGTCTCAAACCGGGACTAATGGGTTCTAACAGGTCGGGACCTATGGTTTGGGGTGGCTCGGGCCGTCCGACGCGGGCCATTAGTCCTGGCCCCAGCCACAGCCGGGACGAAAGGCCTGTTTTCTACTAGTGTGACTTTATTAAAGAACTTGAGATTTTGGTGATGATTTCTTTGAGCATGTGTTGATGTAGACGTCGTATTTATTGGATTCAGAATCTAGCAAGAGTTAAGAAGATACGGTTGAGTACGATCGTACTCAGCAAGTTCACTAAAAGGGAGTGTTTGATGCACTATCTACAACCACAGATCCTAGGTCATAGGCCATGCAAGTTTTCATAAACATTTCTTCAAAAGTTGCTTTATTATGAAAAGCTATGTCCGCCAGCCTTCACAGGTCTACCAGAACTTCATGGAGCTCCTTTCCTGCCGTGTTCGTAGCTTCTTCCCGGAACAGGGAGTAACATGTCACATTTTTTACACAATGCAGAGGTGCATTACTTTACCCATAAGAGACCTTACCCTTGTTGCACATCGAAGTCATGAGCTTGTACACACTTCCTTGGTATGGGGCCCAGTCTAAGATCCAAGCCATTCACTACCCTTCTCCGCGACCCCAGATGCCAACATGACCTCCCAAGCAGAACAACGTCTGTTAACCCGCATGTACGCAAATATAACTATGGTTGACTCCTTTAGGACTCTAGTGAGTAGACAGTATCCTGGTCGCCTCAACAAGTGGTTGGTCCTACCAAGGGTCGTCTCTCCAGATATTCTAGATACCAAGATCGCGGGGAACTAAGGGGTCCCACCCATATGCTGGGCCTCAAAAGGTACACCAGCGCCATGATATGGTCATCCATCAACATGTGAAAGTAAGAAGATCCATACGACTTTCATGTCCCATTCCAATTCTTATGGTTAACACGTATTATACGACGCAATAATCACTAGCGACATTGGTTGTTAAGTCCTATGTATTATATTATTTTACCACCAGAACTGTAATAGTAGGTTATTACCATTTGGTAAATAACCCATAGTCATATAATTATGAAAACAAAGTTTTTTGACCTTTTCGAAATGCAGGTGATGACAACATTGGATTTTCAAATACTTGATAAAGAATAACCAAAGGACATGAGCAAGTGTGAACTTGCCTTTTGTGATCACAATATTATGCAATCACGGTCTTCGACGCAATAGAAGATCCAATATTTGAAAACAACATCATTGGTCCGGTAAGGACTAATGTTTAAATAAGCAATATGCTATTATGCATAAGTAATGCTTTGAATTATATAAAACTCCCGAGGTGAATCCCTAAGATTAAAAGTGAATTGAACTTAGGTGATTTATTTAAGATTTGGTTTATCTTCAATTTTACTTCTCAAGAAAATATATCTCTAAGGAACTTAAGTCTTAACATACAAGCAGTAAAAGTAGAGTACAATACAAATCTAGGATTGAGGTTAATTGCTGACATGGTTATACCCGCGGGTACAAGATCTCAGCATACCTGGTCCAGCCCAAGGAAGGCCCACGGCAAATATACGCCAGCCCATGAAGATTTTCGGGTGGCCAAGGCCCATGACGACTTCGGATCCTTAGAGAGCAAGACTAGAATAGATAGGAAATTCAAAGGGGTAAACCCTAGAACCTATAACCGACTAGGTCTGTGCCTGGGACCTTCCTAAGTCTATATAAAGGCCAGGAGGGCACGACCTAGATCTCTCTCTCATACTTTCGCATACACACCTCCACGCCAGATTGCATCTGCGCACCCCTGTAATCACCGGTCCCGCCGTAATCAAGAGCAAAAAGGTGAGTAGGGTTTTCTCCGGGGCTGAACTGGTAAACCTCATGTCCCGTATTGCTTGTTTGCTAACCGTTCCGCGATCTCCAGCATCCCCATCTTCTCCAAAACCCAAGTCCATAACAATGGGCATTGACGAGATCAAACCTCGTCAATTGGCGCCGTCTGTGGGAACTGGGGACTCTGATTGTGAGATCGTGACGGTCCCAACCCGAGCGATCTACAACTCTGCGGCGATGGAGAGTCACCTCCTCTTCGGCGCTTTCTACTTCAGCGCCCACTCACCGGCCACCATGAAGGACTTCGAGCCCGTAGGCGACGGACTCGAGATCCTGTTCGGGAGCTTCTGCTTCCACGTGGGGCAAACGGGCACCCTCCGCCTCCCAGAGCGGGTGCCCCTACCATCAATCAGGCCCGCTTCATGGGCCCCACACCCTGTGCTACGCACATCATCATCAACAGATGAGTCCTACGATAGCAGCAGCTGCAACTCCAATCTGTGCGATCCGCCATCGGATGAAGGGACCTATGGTTCCGGATCCGAAAGCTGCGGTAGCAGCGGACCAATCTATGAGCGCTACCAATGCGCCGTACTCATCAGAACGACGTGGATCAGCAAGCGCCCAACCCGCCTCCCAACCCGCCACCTAACCCACAGGACCGAAACGGCAGGAACAGAACAAGCCAGTCCCCCCCACCCGAAGGGGATAACACCAGCCATGTCATCCTCCTTAGCAAAGAAGGATGGGCCCAGGCACGCGCCACCGTAGCGGGCAGCACGATCCTGCCTGTAGACGCATCACGAGACCTGCTGATGGCATACCATTTGCTCCTGATCGAGGAGCACAAGAAGCAGGTCAAGATGCAAGAGGTGCTTGACAAACACAAACAAGCAGCCTCGGAGTCTAGCGCGCGACGAGCTGCGCTCTCCGCCATGGGCATCGGCTCCAGCTCGAACGGCAACCATGGCAACAAGCACCGCTCCCGGACGGAGAACATGGACCCCAAGGAGCGTCGTGAGGTGACCCGAACCCTCCACGCATCTTTCATGGAGATGGATGCCGACGGCAACATCATCCCGAAGACACTGCAAGCTGCGATCATGGCAGCCATCACAGACTCGCCCCACCCACCTCCGGAGGGGACCCGAAAGAGCCATGCACAAGTCCGCACTCACCGGACTCGGACTCGTCGCCGCGGCCCATCAAGAAGCTCCTACGGAGCCGAAAAAGAAAGCTACGGTCAGGTTCGACCGCAGCCCCACTCCTTCATCCGAAGAAGAGGACCATGACCTTCCTCGAAGGCACAAGAGCTCGCGTCATCGCAGCCGCGATTATGACGCCAGAGACACGCTAACACAGCACAAAATCGACAAAGCGCGAGCCAAGCGCGCATGCTCGTCTGAATCCGAGATGGACGAAGACAAAGGAGAACTCTGTGGAGCCCGGTGCTTCAGCAGATCTGTCCGACGGACACGGATGCCGTGAAATTTCAAGCTTCCTTCGGATACTCCGAAGTTCGACGGCACACAGGACCCAAAGGCGTGGCTCAACGACCACCTGTCATCCGTCAAGCTGCACGGTGGAAACAAGGAAACTGCCATGCAATGCCTTTAGTCACGATGCGACAGGCCGGATCCGCTTAGCCTATCTTCAGGATCCATCCGAAGCTCGGAGGAGCTAGCTTACAGTTTCATCCGAAACTTCAAAGGCACCAGCAAGAGGCCCGCCTCGATCGAGGAGTTGCGAGCCTGTACTCAACGAACGGGCGAATCCATTCGCTCGTACATACTGCGCTGGTCCAACACCAAAAACTCCGCGGCATACATCTCCGAAGAAAGGGCCATCGACGCCTTCAAGGACGGCGTCAAGCGCCAGGACTTCAAGGAGGAACTTGGGCGCGTCAAGCCCAAGACACTCGACCACCTCATGGACATCGCCAACAGGTGGGCCGACGGCGAAGATTCCGTCCACCGGGCACAATCGGAGGAAGAGGATGATTACGGCCGACGACGGGAGCGCCGTAACAAGAGGAGACCGCGCGTCTACGACGATCGGGATGGAACCTGACATGGTGACGTCCGGCTACGCCGATCGCCGCAATGATGCCAACCGCAACAGTGGCGGATACCACAGAGGCAACTTCCGCGATGGAGGACGCCCAGCACAGTCGTGGCAGCGCCGCGGTCGCGAAGACGGACCCTCGGCATACGAAAAACTATAGGGTCCATGCACCATCCACTTCTACATCAACAAGCAGGATGGTAAGAACAAGGCAAGCCACATGCTCAAGGACTGCCGCGAGTTCTAAAATCTCAGTGAAAGCATGGTTCAGATGAAGCAGCAAGCTCCACCCCCTGGATTTGGGAATGTACCCGCACCAGGAGATATAGCGCATGGAGCTCCTCCACCGCCACTTGTAGGAGGCCCGAACCAACCGGTCGCACCAGCACAGAAAAACGCTGGGCACGGGTATCCCCTGCCGAAAGGAGCACTGATGATCCATAAGGGGCACCCCACGAATAGGGTGTAGAAGAAAATCACCCGTTAGATCAACCTGGTCGTGACAACTCCACCCGCCATCCCTGAGTACCTCAGCGGATCAGAGTCCTGCATCACGTTCAGCCGTTCGGATCACCCTTGCCAGATCCCTCGCCCAGGTCATGCTGCCCTGGTGCTAGAGGCGCAAATCGGAGGTTTCGAGATGAGCCGCATCTTCATGGACGGCGGCAGTGGCATCAACCTGATGTTCGCAAGCACTCTAGCAGCAATACGGATCCCGCTATGTAGCCTGGAACAATAAGACACAACGTTCCACGGCATCGTCCCAGGAAAAGGCATATTCCCCCTGGGAAAAATATGGCTCGACGTCATCTTCGGCATGCCGGACAACTTTCGATGCGAGCGGCTCAAATTCAAAGTGGTGGACTGGCCATCACAATACCACGCCATCCTCGGGCGTGTAGCATTCGCAAGGTTCTTGGCTGTACCACCCTATGCGTACCTGCTACTCAAGATGCCAGGACCCAGGGGCATCATCACGGTCCACGGGAGCTTCACCCGATCGGACCACGGCGACAGGGACTTCAACAGAATCTCCCAGTCATTCGGCATGCAGGAGGAGCTCGTAAGGCTCCGCGAGGTGTGGACAGACAAACGGGCCCCCCGCCCGCACGACAAAACGCACATGATATGTCTTTTGACTCCACCGTCAACACAAAGAAGGTGCAGGTCCATCGGACGGATGCCTCCAAGATGGCGCTGATCGCTAACGATCTCAGCACCGCATAGGAAAGCGTGCTCTTCGAATTCCTCCGTGAGCGCTGGGAAATCTTCGGCTGGTGTCCTGCGGACATGCCAGGAGTTCCCAGGGAATTCGCCGAGCACGCACTAAACGTCTTTCCCGACACCAAGCCCATCAAGCAGTCCATCCGGAGACTGTCCAAACCATGGGCCGAAGCAATCAGGATGGAAATCAATAGACTACTCGCTGCAGAATTCATCCGAGAGATTAAAGAAAGCGAGTGGCTCGCCAATACAGTGATGGTCCCCAAAAAGGACACGGACATCCTGCAGATGTGCGTGGACTTCACGTCGCTGAACAAGCACTGCCCAAAGGATCACTTCCCTCTTCCTCGGATCGACCAGATCATCGATTTAACAGCAGGATGCGAGAAACTCTCCTTCCTCGACGCCTACTCAGGCTATAACCAGATTCGACTCAAGCTCGAAGACCAAGATAAAACGACGTTCATCACGCCGTTCGGAGTGTTTTGCTACAACACAATGCCTTTCGGTCTAAAGAACGCAGGTGCCATGTACCAGCGATGCATGCATGCATGCTTGAAGGACCAGATCGGTCGCAATGTCCAAGTCTATGTTGACGACATAGTCATAAAAACCAGGGAGGCGAGAACACTCATCGACAATCTCCGCGAGACGTTCGATAATCTTGACCGCAACAGGATCAAGCTCAACCCCTAAAAGTGCGCCTTCATCGTCCCATCGGGTCAGCTACTCGTCTACTTCATCTCCCAGTGGGGGATTGAGGCGAACCCGAAGAAAATACGGGCCATAATGGCCATGGAGAAACCAAAGAAACTCAAGGGTGTCCAGCAGCTCGCAGGACGAATAGTGGCATTGAGCAGGTTCATCAGCCGCATGGGCGAGAAAGCCCTGCCATTCTACCAGCTACTACGCAAGGCAGACAAATTCGAATGGACACCCGAAGCAGACGATGCATTCGAAGATCTGAAGCGGCTGCTCTCCATCTCGCCCGTCTTGGTTACACTAAAAGAGCGCGAGCCCCTACTGCTGTACATAGCAGCCACACACCAGGTGGTAAGCACTGTGCTGGTGGTCGAGCGACCCGAAGAAGGTAAGACCCACGGGGTCCAACGCCCAATCTACTACCTCAACGAGGTATTGACGCCAACAAAGCAGAGGTACCCTTACTACTAGAAACTCGCCTACGGCGGGTTCAGATGGCTCGTCGGTTGATCCATTACTTCCAGGAACACCAGGTGACGGTCGTCAGCGAATCACCCCTGAACAGCATCCTAAACAACCTGGAGGCCACAGGACGCGCGGCCCTGTGGGGCATCGATCTGTCACCCCTAGACATCCACAGAACAGATCTGCGTGCCATCCATCAAGCGGAAATTCCCCAAGGGATCACCCGAAGAAGCAGAACATTCGGGGGCTACGCTACCCGAAGTTCATGAAGGACCCGAAAAACTGGACACAGAGGTCGCCGTGGTCAACCTGATGCAGGTCATGGCAGTTGAAGAAACCTGGACATGCCCATACCTCCAGTACTTGATAAACGGAGAACTACCTGATAGCCCGACAGATGCCCGGCGCATATATCGCCGGTCAAAAGCCTTCACCATCATCAATGGCGAGCTGTACAAGCGCAGCATTTCGGGTGTACTACAAAGATGCGTCACCATCGGTGACGGGAAAACCATACTTCAAGACATCCATGAGGGCATCTGCGGCCATCAAGCAGGCAGTCGCTCCCTTGTCGCCAAAGCTCTACGAGCTGGATTCTACTAGCCAACAGCCATGAACGAAGCAAAAAACATCGTCCGAAGATGCAAAGGGTGCCAAAGGTTCGCCGACAAACCACACGCACCCGGGTCAGAGCTCAGGCCCATACCCTTGACCTGGCCCTTCGCCCAATGGGGCCTCGACATGATCGGCAAACTGCCAAGGTCCTCGAAAGGAGGGCACATCTACCTCCTGGTCGTAGTCGACAAATTCACCAAGTGGATCGAAGCCACGCCGGTCACTAACCAAAAGGGCAAGACTGCCGTCAAGTTCTTTGAATCCATCGTCTACAGGTTCGGCGTATCGCATAGCATCATCACCAACAATGGATCAAACTTCATCTCCAAAGAATTCCAAGACTTCTGCGAAGGCCTCGGAATCAACATCACATACGCCTCTGTGCCCTTGACGAAGCGGCGAAAGAAAAGGCCAACGGCCTAATCGGCGCTGGCATCAAGAAGCGCCTCATGAGCCCACTCGAGCGACTCACCGGAACCTGGACGAAAGAGCTACCCTCCGTCCTATGGAGCCTGTGTACCACGCCAAACAGCTCCACCGGCTACACGCCGTTCTTCATGGTGCATGGAGCCGAAGCCGTGATACCAGCCGAAGTACGCCACCAGCCCCCCCGGGTCTTCTCTTATAGCGAAGCCGAGTCCACGGCTGCACTCGAAGACGCTGTCGACACACTAGACGAAGCACGAGACATAGCAACAGCTCGATCAACGGTGTACCAGCAGAGTCTCCGCAACTACCACAGCCGACGGCTGCGCCCAAGGTCCTTCGTCGAAGGAGACCTCGTCTTGCAACTCAAGCAAGCGCGACCGAAGAAATTCGAGTCACCATGGGAAGGACCCTACATCGTCACCGAAGTCATCCCATGTAGCGCATATCGCCTCAAGCACGTGGAGTCTGGATTCGCATACTCCAACCCATGGAACGTCGCACAGCTGCGATGATTCTACCCCTAGCTACCTACCCCTTTACTTTCAGTAAGGCTATTCAGCCAACACTACTCAGCCGAACAATGGACCTCCTCCATTACGATATAAATAAAGCTAAGTGTCTCGCCCCAAAATTTCGTTTTCTATTCGCACTTTTACTCCATGCTAGAAACACACTCGGGGGCTCCTCCCACCTCACGATTTCATCGACTGAGGATAACACGTGTACACCTGAGTAGCTGACCACTTCAGGTTAACGAAAAGGACACGTATGAGAACAAAGCACTACGTGCTCAAACAACAACCAAACCTTTATAACAAAGGGAAAAACACGCCCAGTCAAATATATACAAATTTTACATCTATCTCTTTTACAGGTACTACCTACTCTGAAGAATAACCTGAGCACGCTGCTAAAATAGACCTACGATCTCTTCGGCATACTGCCTTACAGCAGAATAATGCGGACGCATATCCCACACACCACCATCCGACCGAAGTGGCGGCCCAGCCGCCACAGCGGACAGATCCACATCAGGATGATGCAGCCTAACAAGGGACAACGCAGCCTTCACCCCTGCGACGAGCTGCTGCCTCACCAATTCCTTGACATGATGCACGTTCAGAAACTTCGACAGAAGACTAGAGAGGGTTGAGGGTGCAGCATCTAGCGGAAACATCAAATGCAGAACCGACGCGAGTGAAGTCTGCACCTGACGAAGCACCCATGATACTTGGTGAACGCGATCTTGCACCGTCGCAAGGACCATAGCACGGTCACGATCCATCCAGAAGAACCCGTCGGCTTCCATGTCTTGTTGAGTCAAGCAATTGACCCGAACAGCAACACGCTCCTTCTCCTCCCTTGGACCAAGGTTAGCACCTTCAATACTTGCACAAAAGTAAGATGCAATGCTAGCAGGCGCATCCGAAGAAATGGGCAACAGCTCGAAAAACTTACACTGAAGCTGCTCGGATAATCGAAGTAATTCCGCCATCAAGTACTCCTCTCTGGCAGCACCGCGATCCGCCTTGGACTTCCAAACGTCGGCATGGCCATGCACCTCAAGTAACTCTTTCTCGAGACTACGAACACGGTCTCGAAGAAATGCAAGCTGCGACGAATCATCCAAGGATGGCTGCAGCCGTGCTGCAGGCGAGGTGTCAACGGGATCAGCACCCGAAGGACCCTAGATCAACAGAAAGGCAAAGACATGAACACGAAGACGAAGGAGCACATAACTCAACAAATTCATTAAGTGCATCAAAAGCCACTACGTGGCACAAGGATTTGTTCATAAAAATAATTACAACAAAAGAGACTACAACTACCCTACAGCTATAGCGCCTAAGACGCGGCACCCTGAGTAGCCTCGGAGCCGGATTGCCTCGCCTTGGCTTCCCCCTACTGCCGTAGCGCGTACTCGGCCAGCAGATCAATCAGCTTCGGCCCATAATGCTTATAGTGAGCAGAATAGGTAGCGAAGGCTACCTCGGATCCATTAGCAGTCGTCGGCATCCGGGAAGTGACCTGGGGAAGGTCCAGCTCCGCTCCAGCCGCCAAGGCCATTGCCAGCCCGATGGATGCTCTGATGCCCTTCTTCTTGCGCTTGTACGCCGCAGGTGCTTCGGTTGATAGCGCCTCCGCCAGAGCATCAACATCATCAAGGGCCGCGCCCTTGGGGACAAGCTCCTTGTAGAAGTTCCCAAGGACCTCCTTGGCCTTGGCAAGCGAGTTGACGACGGTGCCGTAGCGATCTTCAACCGCCGCAGCAGCATCATCCAGAGCACTCCCGTGCTCCAGAGCACTGCGATCAAACTCGATGCCTGCGGCATCTAAAACAACAAGGAATAAGAATGAACGACAGCACCGCAAAATAAAGACAAGGAAATCAAAAGATGACGGAGAAGTTACTCACCCGAAACAGCCTTGGCAGCCGCCATAAGCTTGCCGGCCACCTCTCTCTCACGCGAAGCCGTGGCGGTGGCAAGCTGCTCCTCGCGGTCTGTGGGCTCCCGCTGCAGGCGCTCCTTAGCCTCGGCCGCAGTGGCCAGCTCCAGCTCGAGGCGCTCCTTCACACCAACGGTGACCTCGGCCTTCTTCTCCGCTTGACCGAGGCTCTTTTTGAGAGCATCAATCTCACGAAGGGAGGTGTTGTGCTCCTCTGCATTCAAATAATACAAACGTCGGATAACAGGACAAGAATACAAGAAGAAGCAAACATCAAGGCATAAAAGTACCTTGAAGCTGTTTGAGGCTGGCCTCTAGCGCCAGGTGCTGCTGCACCAGTCGTTTGGCATCCTGCACAAAAGGCTGCAGGAAAAAGACCTACTAGTCAAGATAAGGACTTGGGGGCTACGCCCAAAAGAAAGAGCAGAAGCAAAATACACACATGAAAACGCTCGGGGGCTCCTCCTGAGACCCGAAGGAAGAACAAACAACAAAACTCCTTTACAGATGCTTGGGGGCTTCCCCCGTGGCAGGAAGCAGAACTACTCACATGATCCGATGGCGACTCCGAAGGTCCGCTTGCAGACTTCTGAGGCGCAACCACCTGAACCTCCTGCAGAGAAGGGTCTGGAGCAGAGCCTTCAGAGGTAGCCACTGTCTGAGGAGGAGGAAACGCGATTTTCGACTCCCCCATCATCTCCCGAGCACCATCACTGGAGGAGTCATTGGAGGAGTGGCTGCACAAGGACAAATTAGCACAAGTACAAAGTAAACAGGCAAGGAAAAGCAGTGCAGGACTAAAGAAATTTAAGAGTCAAGCTCGCTCAGGTTGAAGACAGGAGGGGTCCTCCGGACTTTCTTCTCCTCTTTCTTCTCTTCCTTCTTTTCTTCCTTCTTCCGCTTCGCTGGCGGGTGAGGTGCCACAGCCCGCACGGGAACGACATGAATCGGAGAGGAAGAGCCTTCGTGACCATCATTGTGACGTTCAAGACACAGCGGATTCCTAGGAGTCGGAGGAGTCGAGGCATCCGAAGACTTGCTGGAGCTCCGTGTCCGCTTCCGAGTGTGGTCCTCGCTCGACTCGTTGGCCTCTTCAGCCGGAGATCGCGTCGATGGCAGCTCGGACACGGAATCCACCACCTCATTATCTGGAGCATCCGGAAATACTTCGGGTAATGGAGGCGACATGCCCGACACTTTGAAGTCCTGGACAAGAGAAGAAAATTTGTTATCAAACAAGTGCAAATACAATGCAGTCGAAAATAGCGCTACGCGCACGGATCTACACCTGTGGACCAGGAAGTGAAGCAGAAAACGGAGAAGATATCAATTTCCCCGGGATATCCTCTCCAGCCTTGAACTTCTGCAGCGAACGAAGGGCCCTGTCGAGATCTCCCTGGGAGAATTTCTCAGCCGAAACCCTAGTCGGATCACGGCGGCCAGCATAAAGGAACATCAGGTGCGCCCTAGCCTAGAGTGGCTGCACCCGACGCTCAAGAAAAGTGCGGATGATATCCACACCTTTCACTTCCTTCTCCGGAATCAACTGGAGATCCTCCACTCGATGATAGAGATCCTCTATCTCCGCTACCTCCTCGCCAAGATCCAAGACCTCTTTTCGGATCGATTCGATCTTTGGGGGGTCGGGGAAAGGACCAAACAAAATCCTGCCCATCCACTGTGGAGTTGCGGATATAAAACCATCGCCTCCGCCGGTACTGGACAGATTCGGACATGGAAAAAGAAAATAAAAGCAGATTGGGTTTGAGGGAGATGATGCAACCCCCAATGGGATAAACACCATCTGAACCAGATTGCCTCTTGATGGAATAGAGTTTCCGGAAGAGGCCAAAGTGCGGCTCGATACCGATCCAGCACTCGCAGAAAGTGATAAAACAAGCAATGTGAAGAAGAGAATTGGGGGAAAGATGATGTAATTGGACACCGTAAAGAAAAAGCAGTCCACGAAGGAAGTCGTGGACTGGGAAGGAAAATCCGCGAATAACTAAGGCAAGGAACATAACCCGAAACCCAGCGGGGGGACGGGGGATTACCATGTTGCCTGGGAGTTTTACGGCCTCCCTATCCTGCGGGATCAAGCCCCGCTCACGAAGCTTGCGAAGATCACTCTCCCGCGTCTCCGATCGCCGCCATCCACCGTCGGTGATACGGGTAGCGGCGGCACTCTTCTTCAATCTAGCAGCGCTGGTACCAACTACAGAGGAGGACTTCTTTGGTTTTCCCATTGCGGTACGGCGGCGCCGGCGGCGAGGACGTAGGATGGAAGAAGGAAATGTCCGAGGATATTCCAGCGCGCAGCAAGAACTCTCAGCGAACAAGGGAGCAGTGAAACAAGAATGGCTGCGGTGAAATCAGACTAATGTTTTCCCCCAATGATTATAAAGACGAAGACGATGCACGACAACAGTCCATCGAGAAGACCTAACGCCAACGACAGAATCTGTCCATACACGTGTCAGCATCGCGACGAACCGTCGCTAACACGCCATCCACTACGTGCGGAAATCGAGGCGACGCCGTAATTATCTCCATGTCGTGCGTGACCGGTCAATTCAAGGTCAGAAAGTGGGACCCAGGTTCGTCCAGTCAAGTCATCTCTGTCGCAGCAGACGCTTGAGGTCATCGATCGTCAGCACTGACATCATCAAAAGCTATACTAGCAACAGCCACAATTTCTTCGGCTTCAAATCTAAGAGTACTCACTCGAATCTACGATTCGACCAATTACTCGGGGGCTACTCCTATCAGGAGCGCTGGACGCGCACACAAAAAATGAACAACACGTTACAGCACTGAACTATTTCTTCGAGTCCTACGTCGAGTCTGCGACTCCATTACGGACTCGGGGTCTACTCCCATAGGGAGGACAGATTCAAGCATCCAAAAAATTTGTGTCCTATGGACCTGGCACTGAACAACGGCTGAATTAAAGTCTCCGCTCGAGTCTACGACTCGAACAGACTCTCGGGACTACTCCCATAGGGAGCGCTGGTCGCGCACCCTATAAAATTTCGACCACGATCCTTCAGATCAGTATGCAAAAACTTTTCGGCAACTCTACCCCAACTAAACGCTAAGTGAGTAGCATTCACCTTGGCTACCTGAAACACCTCCGCGGTGATAAAATCCGGATGCTGTGTCTGCGACGCAAAGATAAGACCTACAGATATCATATGATGGCCTGGTAACGCACATGACTGCGCTCTGCTAGTATAAACCCGTGCCAACAGGCGCGATGAAAAATCCCGACGAACGCGTTGGGTACATAAATTAAATTCACTGGAATTCCACTCCTGTAAGTCCTCCGCGGCCTGAGTCGAATTATGCCAGCATATGTTCCGGGTTCGAGCCGAGGGACTCGAACCTGAATAAGATCGTGTTGTTTTTTCCTAAGACAGTTAACTGACCCTGATCCGTCGGGAGAGTGAGGCACACGTATCAACAATCCCTACACATTCTCTTGAAAGACAGAGTTGCACCCAAAGTATTGAAGAGTCCTCAGCCGAATCTATGATTCGACTGAACACTCGGGGGCTACTGACATGGTTATACCCTGCGGGTACAAGATCTCAGCATACCTGGTCCAGCCCAAGAAAGGCCCACGACAAATATACGCCGTCCCATGAAGATTTTCGGGTGGCCAAGGCCCATGACGACTTCGGATCCTTGGAGAGCAAGACTAGAATAGATAGGAAATTCAAAGGGGTAAACCCTAGAACCTGTAACCGACTAGGTTTGTTCCTGGGACCTGCCTAAGTCTATATAAAGGCTAGGAGGGCACGACCTAGATCTCTCTCTCATACTTTCGCATACACACCTCCACGCCAGATTGCATCTGCGCACCCCTGTAATCACCGGTTCCGCCGTAATCAAGAGCAGACAAGCAGGAGTAGGGTTTTCCCTCCGGGGGCCTGAACCTGGGTAAACCTCGTGTCCCGTATTGCTTGTTTGCTAACCGTTCCGCGATCTCCAGCATCCCCATCTTCTCCAAAACCCAAGTCCATAACAATGGGCATTGACGAGATCAAACCTCGTCAATTGCCATCTGCTACTTTGATGAGAATCCATGTGTCGGGTCGTCAAGAGTTGAAGGAACTATTATAGAGTTGTTGTTTTAAGTGGGAAAAGAATAACCTTCAAAGAAAAGGTTGTTTAAGTTAAGTTCATCAATCTAAAGGGTTATTAAGATTAAAACTATGTTTTTCTGATAAGTACAATTAATGTTAAGTTATTATATTTTTGGTGGGTTGTAAAATAGACCAAAGTTAACTATAAAAATATGAATACACTTTAGCATGATGACTATGATCTTTAGAGCAAAGATAACTATAAAAATATCAATACACTTCAGATATGATGTTTATGGTCTTTAGACCAAAGTTAACTATAAAAATATGAATACACTTCAGACATGATGTTTATAGCAATACTAAGGTCTAGGGTTTTTTTAAGATTAATTAAGAGCATAGGATTATTTATCCTAAGTATGAATGGATGCTAGATTTTGTCTTCTAAGTGAATACCTTTTATTTAATTAGAAATGTTGGAACTATTCTATAAACAAGTTTGATAACTTAGATACCATGTTGACATACCTAAGGTTTCAAAGGTATGTTACTGGAGTTTATATTTATAAATTACTCAATATGATTCTTTTGATATAACATATTTTAATTTGTATTATAAACAAATAATTATTTAATGGTGATTTTTATTGAACATAATTATTATTATGGATTTATCTAAATAGAATGGATATCTTAGTTTTCTTTGCATGATTTATCCAAGTTCTCGAGGCAAAAGTATTTTTTAAAGTATTGAATATTTATCTTTATAATTACTAATGAAAGAGTTAATGAGTGCATATTTGCATCATGTTTTAGATTATTATTTTGCATTGAAGATGTAGGATCTTGGTATTTTACGGCGTATGCACGCACTTTTTATGTTTATTTTCACTAGGATCAAGACAGATGATGGATCCGATTGATAAAATTCTTGGACCATTTATATTGGAGTGAAAAGGAGCCAAAAACTACGTAAATTGCTTATTTAATAAATATTAATAACACCAGAAGAAAACCGGAAGCAATTGAGGCGTACAGAAGGTTTAACGACCAACTATACGGCATGAGAACTTTTTCGGCCGTATAGTTGGCGCCGCCTCCTCAAATAGTTTCACCCCATGCAACTGGATCAGAGTGACGACATACAGAATACCTAGAAATCGCCAAAAACCTCACCTCCGGAAGGGATCTGGAGGGGGAACTTTCCCTAGGGATCCATCTTTGCCCTAAGAAGATCTGGGAGGCCAAGGCATCGATCTCCATCTTCATCAACCGCTGCATCTCCATTACCACCATCATCTTCATCTATCCCATCTAGATCTTGTTGTAATTCATGCACTAGTTGTGGATTTATACAAGTAATATTCATCAATAATCGTTTCCATTACCATTGTCATGATGTTGTTTGCCTCCATGTCTGAGTAGATCATTAGTTCTTGGGGAGATGATAAACCCTAGTATATGATTGAGATGAAATAGGGATTATTATGTTATACATCATTATATTTATGTGTTAATTGTATTCATATTGATGTTGGGATTTGTGCACCTCCTTAATATTTGCCTCTTACGGGGACTCGATGAAGGGGGTTACTTGTTGGTAGACGGAGGGATGATAGCACTTAATGTGACTATAAATTCGTTGTAATCCTTTACGTACTAACTTGGGGAAGCAAGGAGAACTCATTAAGCCATGTCCATGCCATGGGAGAAATGCCTTAATAGCGGGATAATATGATTGATGTCGTTTATCTGTCAGTTGTGGTTATGAAGGATCGTGTCTATATATGGAGCTCCTCCCACATACATGCATATCATGAGAATATTCGTTATAATAATCTTGATCACTTAGTCTAAATTGCTAGCAGTGTATCCATCACTCCCTGAGAACGCCTTTCCCCTATTGCAGTTTCAATCTTTCTTACACACACGATTAATACTTTCTGCATTAAGTTTTACTTTACGTTATTTTAGTGTTTCACTCAACCAAAACCCAAAAACAATTCTACTTTTATTGCATCTTAGAATTATTTCTTTGGTACTTTGTTTAGTTTTAGTTAAAAGCATTTTAGTATTTCGCCTACTGCTCCCTATGGGATCGATATCTTTATTTCAAAACTAGCTACAAACGATCTATGCACTTGTAGTCAGCAAGCTATTTTCTGGAGAAGTTGTCGGGGATCTTAGCGCTATAAGTCACTTTACTTTTAGTTATTTACTTTCATTGTACTAATTTTTTATTTGAGTTGCGGGACCATAAAAATAGACAAATCTCAGCATTTAATACAGCTTGAGGCAGTAAGGAATATGGTTTCGCCCATGGACGCTTTCATAACTGTCAATAGAAGCATAAACCCCAATGGTATTGAGATCCATCCCTTATTATTTGAGTTACTTAACTCTAAAAAGTTTTCAGGGACCAATGAAGAGAGTACATCTGGACACTTACAATTCTTTGAAGATGTTTTTGGTTCCTTTATATTTGATGATTGTGACCTTTATAAGGCTAAAATTTAGTTGTTTAGACAAACTCTCTAATAATTTTTGCAACTGGTATATATCCTTTTGTGCAGAAGCACCAAGGACGTGGACGGATTTAACAACCAATTTATTGTCAAAATATTACTCAGAAAGCAAACCTCACAGGATGAGAGGTATTATTATTAGTTTCAAAAATAATCCTGATGAGAGTTTATATGAAGGCTATCTGAGGTATAAAAGCTATCTAGATAATTCCCCCCATCACCATTTGCCTGATGGGTTAATCACTCATACTTTCTATGGAGGTCTTAATGATAAAAATAGAACAAGCCTAGACACTGATTCTGATGGTAGTTTTCTATTTTATACTTATGACGAAGCATGGAAATTAATAATGAAAATGAGGGAGACAACAGAAAGTCATGAAAACAGGGAGAGCAATATTGTTAGTTCTTCTGAATATGCTTGTGTTAACGACTTCCTTGTAGATGAAAGGACTTGTGCGATTATTAAAACCCTTGTTATTGATTCTTATTCGATAAATAAAAATATTGGGAATTATGAAGGGCATCTATAGGTACCTTCAGGATGGGAACCTCATAAACCCCTCGAAGAAAAGAAGCGAGCATGAGAGAACGCATCATTGGTAGAATTTTCCTCTGAACCTATTCAAGAGAATATTAAGAAAAAGTGCAGGGAGGAAGAATGTATAAGGAGAAGATCAAAGAAACCAGAAAAGAACCCTGAAGCTACCAATGCAAATATTGTTATATTTAAGGATCTTATGGAGGGAAGAATCATGGAAAATGAAGTAGTTATGCTAGATTTTGAAACTTCAGGCTTCATCACAGGTAAGATACAAGGTAAAGAAACTTCTAAACCTATCACTCCTATATAATATGGAGAAACTTCATTATACGGAATTTGTGAGCCTATTTCCACTATAAATATTATGCCTTCATCACTTTATGAAGAACTTAGCTACAATTTAAGTAATCCAGATGTGGAACCGGTAGACACTAATATTAAATTGTTTAATGAAACTAGTATAAACCGAAGGTGTTATTTGAAATGTCTATGTTTTTATTGGGCCACTCATGTACCCTCTCGATTTTCATATTGTTGATATGCACCGAGATACTTTTTGTCCTATTCTTTTTGGCAAGCCTTTTGGCTCTATAACCAAAGCTCGAATTGATAATAAGGAGGAGACTATTTCCATGATGTTTGGAGAGGAGGAAATGACATTCTACTTTGCCAAACTTAAAAAGAGGCCATATGAAATAGAAGATATCAAGGAAGAGAAAACAATTTCCGAGCTAGTCGCAATTCATTTTAGCACTCCCCAAGATGAATTAGAAAGGAGCTTAGTTAATTGGGAAGAGGCACTAGATGATGAGGAAAGAGATGACATGGATGATTACCTTGACTCCATTCCGAAAGCACAAAACTCACATGCCTATGAAGAACTGGTAAGAAAAGAAGACAAAGAACCTCTGCCAATTGAATTGAAACGACTTCCAGACAATATGAGGTATGAATTTTTAGATAATGAAAATAAATGTACCATTATTATTAGTAAAAGATTATCAGAAAATGAAACAAACAAACTTATTGTAGTTTTGATCAAACATCGTGAAGCATTTGGGTATACTCTAAGTGACATTAAAGGAATAGATCCATCCATTGTGACAGATAATATTACCATCCTTGAAGATGTTGTACATGTATTTGAAACACAAAGAAGGCTCAATCCGAAAATGAAAGAAGTAGTAAGAAAAGAAGTTATACGCGTATTGGATGCCGACATAATATATCCTATTTCTGATAGTAAATGGGTTAGCCCAGCTCATTGCATACCAATTCATGGGGGTCTTGATGCTGCTATGAATGAGGATGGTGAGCTAGTCCCTATAAGGCCTATTGTTGGGTACCGCATGTGCATCGATTTTAGAAGACTAAACCATGAGACACAGAAAAATCATAAACCTATACCGTTCATGGATAGAATTTTACAAATATTAAGCAATAATTCTTATTTTTGTTTTTATGGTTATTCCGGTTATTCTCAAATTGCTATACAACCAGAAGATCAAGAGAAAAAACTTTCACATGTCCTTATGGTACTTATGCTTATAGATTAATCCCGTTTGGCTTACGTAATGCAGCTGCAATATTTCAAGAATGTGTTTTAAAAATCTTTGATGATCTTGTTGAAAAGACTATGTAAGTTCTAAAAAATGATTTCGTTGTTTGTGGAACAACATTTGATAATTTTCTCTATAATTTAACCAAAGTTTGGAGAGATGGAGGCAATCAAATTTAGTTTTGAATTGGGAGCAATGTCGATTCATGGAAAGAGAAGGTAAAGTTTTTGGACATAAGGTTTTAGAAAAATGTATAGAAATAGATAAGACAAATATAAGTGCTATAGAGAATCTTCCCATACCCCAAGACATTAAAAACTTAAAAATGTTTCTGGGAGATGCAGGTTTTTACAAGTGTTTTATACAGGATTTTTCCAAAATAGCTATTCCTTTCACTGACCTTCTTGAGAAAGAAAGTTCATTCTACTTGGACCATGACTGCATTGCAGCCTTTGAAAAACTCAAAAACAAATTAGTTTTAGCACCTATCATGCAATCTCCAAAATGGGATGAACCTTTTGAAATAATGTGTGATGCTTGTGACTATGTTGTAGGAGCTGTACTAGGACAGCGAGACGGGAAGAAATTAAATGTTAGTCACTATGCTAGTAGGACTCTTAATAAGATTCAGAAAAATTATGCTACTACCGAGAAAGAGTTCCTGGCTATTATTTTTTCTTGTGACAAATTTAGTCTTACATTATTAATTCTAGAGTAATAATTCATACAAATCACCAAGCTTTGCGTCACCTTCTTGTGAAAAAGGATGAAACTTCCAGGTTGATTAGGTGAGTGTTATTACTACAAGAATATGATTTACAAATAGTAGATAGGAGGGGTAAGGATAATCCAATAGCAGATCATCTATCTAGGATGGAGGGAATAATTACCGACACCGTACATATAAATGAGTCATTTCCGGGAGAGTACTTAGAAAAAATTGAAGTTGTTGATCCAAGGTATGCAGATTATGCTAATTATCTTGCAGTAAATTTTGTACCTCCTGGTATGATAAGAAATAAAAGAATGAAATTCTTTAATGATCTCAAACACTACTTTTGGGATGATCTGTTTCTTTATCGTCATGGACCATATGGAATGATTCGAAAGTGTGTTCCTTATCATGAAATGAATGCAATTTTGCAAGCTTGTCATGGTAGACCGTATGGAGGACATCATGCAGGCATGCGAACTACAAAAAAGGTACTTAAATCCGGATTCTATTGGACCACCTTGTTCAAGGATGCACAAAGGTATGTGGAATATTGTGATGCTTTCTAGGGAAGAGGTAATATAGGCAGACAAGAGATGCCAATGAATTATAGTCTTATAATTGAACCATTTGATGTATGGGGAATGGATTACATGAGACCCTTTATAGAATCAAATGGCTACACTCATATTCTTGTTACTATCGATTGTGTTACTAAATGGGTTGAAGCTATCCCTACTAATCATGCCGATGCAGCTACCTCGGTGAAGATGATCAAGGATGTCATAATTCCCAGGTTTGGACTTCCTAGATTTTAATTACTAACGGTGGTTCTCATTTTATGAAAGGAACTTTTAGGAAAATCCTCAGAAAATATGGAGTAACTCACTATTTTGCTTCACCATATCATCCTTAAACAAGTGGTCAAGTGGAACTCTCTAATAGAGAACTGAAGACCATACTCGAGAAGACGGTGGATAAATCAAGAAAAGATTGGTCATACAAGCTAAATGACACTCTTTGGGCCTACCGAACTGGATTTAAAAATCCTATGGGTATGACACCATATAAAATGGTATACGGTAAGGCGTGCCACCTACCTTTAGAATTGGAACATAGAGCCTTTTAAACAATCAAGAACTTAAACTATGATCTTAAAGCAGCAGGAGAAAGAAATTTATTAGACATACATGCTTTACATGAGCTTAGGAGTGAGGCTTATGAAAATGCTAGATTGTTTAAGAAAAAGGTAAAAAAGATGGCATGATAGAAAAATAGAAGATAAAGTCTTTAAAAATGGAGATAAAGTTTTGGTCTATAACTCTGTCCTTAAGTTGTTTCCAGGAAATCTCAGATCAAAGTGGGAAGGCCCCTATATAGTTTAAGAAGCAACAACCTCTCTTTCATGGATAGTGAACAGACAATGCTTAAAGCATTATCATGCAAAATAAGATATAAGTGCAATCACCTTACGAATAATTACCCCAGAAGAGTTGATTGAGTAGAAGTATGGAAGGAATGGTAACTGGAAGAAGGATAAAATCGAGACGAAGTGAGCAACACTATGGTCAAGTTATAGACCATAAAAGAGCGCTTCATGGGAGGCAACCCATGTGAAATAAAGGGATGAGTAAGTTTTAAATTTTCAAGTAAGTTTTAGCTAAGTTTGATATTGAATAAAGGAACACTTGAAGCTCTTGTGAAATAAAAGAAATTGGGTCATGATAAAAATCTCGTTCAATGAATGTTAATGTTGGTCGAAAATTTAAGTTGTCATTTTTCTGTCAAAACTTGGTATTTCATTAAGTTTCAGACTAATAAATAATTCCTAAAGAAACAGATAAATTTTGATGTACTGTAACCTTAACGGCCGACTATATGGCGGGAAATAAAATTCCAGCCGTATAGTTGCGGCCGTATAGTTATTCATCACATCACCAATTTTTATGCCAGGATAAAGAGAGTTTAACGACCAACTATACGGCAAGAATAAATATTCCGGCTGTATAGTTGCAGTCATATAATTGGTACCTGATGACTGCAAATGCACAAATCAGATGTAGCTAGTTTCAAAATAAAGATATCGATCCCACAAGGAGCAGGAGTCTAAAGTCTAAGAATTCTTGAAATAAATACTGAAAGTAGAATTTTTAAATAAAGTTCTAAGTGACAAGAT
This sequence comes from Avena longiglumis, assembly GCA_030063025.1. Classification (NCBI taxonomy): domain Eukaryota; kingdom Viridiplantae; phylum Streptophyta; class Magnoliopsida; order Poales; family Poaceae; genus Avena; species Avena longiglumis. The sequence goes on along the minus strand of CP125975.1, from coordinate 102,636,461 downwards.
AAAATGCGAGTAATGTGTAAAAATGTGTTTTGGGTTTTTGGTATAAGAGAACAATGCATAAAGTAAATAAAACTGAATACAGAAAATAAGTATCGCGTATGTAAAAGAGATTTGAAACTTCAGTGGGAGAAAGCGTTCTCAGGGATTGGCGGATATACCACTAGCATTATAAAGGGCTAAGGTAAAGATTATTATCATGAACATTCTCAGCCATGTATGTGTGGTATGAACTCCATATTTGGACAAAGAGACAACAACCACTGCTCAAATCATCCTCATAATCATAGCAGACAGCAATCAACATCAATTGAATTACTGTGCTATTAAGGGACATAATCCCGCAAGACGTATCCCATGTGGCATGGATAGTGTTTTATGAGTTTCCTCGATTCCCAAGTTGATACATAATGGGTGCCAACAACTTTATAGTCACTATAAGTGATAACATCCCTCCGTCTACCAACAAGTAGTTCCCTACATCAAGTTCCCACAAGAGGCAAATATTGGAGAGGTCGACTTCTCCCCACATCAAGATGTAGACAATCTAACACATGGTCACAACGATGAATATCATAATAAACATTATCTTATTCCATTATTATACTAGGGTTTCCCCATCTCCCCAAGAACTAATGATCTACTAATACATGGAGGAAGACAACATCATAGCAATGGTAATGGAAATGATTATCTATGAATAGTACTTGTATAAATCGACAACTAGTGCAATAAGTACAACAAGATCTAGATGGGATGGATGGAGATGATGGTGGTGATGAATATGCAGCGGTTGATGAAGATGGAGATCGATGCCTTGGCCTCCCAGATCTGCATAGGGCGAAGATGGATCCCTAGGGCAAGTTCCCCCTCCAGATGCCTCCCGGAGGTTAGGTTTCGGTGATTTCTGGGTGTTCTATATGTCGTCTCCCCGAACCAATTGCACAGGATGAAACTATTTGAGGAGGCAGAGGCGACGGGAACTATACGGCGGCTCGCCATATAGTTGGTCGTCAACTCTTCTGTCTCTGTTTCTCTCTTTGGGCTTTCTTCTGGTATTGTTAATATTTTCCAAATAAGCGATTTACATAGTTTGTAGCTCCTTTTCTCTCCATTACAACTGCTCCAAGAATTGTGTCCATTGAATCCATCATCTGATCTGATCCTGGTGAAAATAAACATAAAAATTGCATGCGAACGCAGTAAAGTACCAAGATCCTACATCTACAATGTAAAACATGATGCAAATATGCACTTATCAACTTCCCCAAGCTTAGACTCTTGCTCGTCCCGAGCAAGTTTAGCTTAATGAATGTGGTCCTCATATTCATGAAGCTGAGTCGATAAAATAAATGAGGTAGTTGCAGCATGTGTTTATCATAAAGGATACATATAAGTGAGTTTATGAATAGTACGTTACTCGAACCATCCAAATAATATTATCAGGCTTCCACACCTTAGCAATTAATAGTTCACAAAAGATTATTCTCAACATGATGTAAAAGTAATCGGTTCAACCGAATGAGTTAGTGAGGTGGTCCCAAGTGTTTTAGGATTAACATATTCACTTGGGATTCAAAATATCAAACGTCTTTTTGTCTTACTACAATATAGTGGTATATGCCTATTTTCTATTTGCACATTCGCTCTTTTTCTTCATATTTATTTTCCTTCTTTTTCTATATATATTTGTGCTCACACTTTTGTTTAAGTGTTGTGCAAAGGAGCTAGCCATATATTCCACTTAATGTAGGAATTTCAAAGTTCAACGATCTCAATTATTAAATTCCAAACATATATGAAGCATCTTTATAAATTGAGTATTCTACCTCAAACTTGTTCTCACTCTTTTTGAAAGCACTTATAGTTTCTCCTTTGTTCAAGTTTTTTCTTTTTATCTTAATTAATTAGATCATCTCTCCTTTTTGTAAGTCAAACCATTGACCTACAACATATTGATCAAACTATCTTTATATGTTCCATTACTACCAATGGTGTGGAAGACTCCTATTGCTATCATCAAGTGCAAGTAAAATCATACTCAAGTCATCCATATATCCAATAGGACAAACTCAAACTCAATAATTCTCCATATATTATAATAAACTCAGAATTTCATAAGAGAGATCAACTATTCCTGAAGGGAATCTAATGATGCAAACTTTATTTATGAGCTCGAACTAATGCAAAACTAGAATAGAAATACAACTTGTAAGATAGATTACAAGGTCTTAAAGATCTCCCCAAGCTTGGAATCAAGCCAGGCGGGATCAAATAATCCCTTGCGATTTTTTGATACCGTGCTTTTTGGTGGTCACTATGGTGCCATGGCACGAGGTATCTTCTCTTCATGGGCTAGCCTGAGGTGTAGGGATTGATTGATGGCCTCCAATTCTTTAATGCGTAGCTTGTAGAGGAGATTATTCTTCTCCATCACTTTCACTTGTTCTTTAATGATCTCATTGTTACTTTGGAGGGTTTGTATCGCCTTGAGACTTATAGTGAAACCTGCTTCAGTGGTTTGTTTGATATCTTCATCGAGTTTATCAAGATAAACATGTAGCCACCAAAGATGCCTAGGCGTTCCTGGCGCCTCCTTGTTTATTTCTTCAATCTTCGACTCGAGGGCCTTCAACTCCCTCTTCCGGCGTTCTTTGTCCTTGTCAAAGAACTCGAAAGAGGTAGTCTTGATCTCCTTGCCTCGCTCGCTGTTGATTCCAATCACCATAGGAACTCCTCCCCTCTGCCTCTTGGATCTTGATGACTCTATGTTGCGTGTTCACTTGTATGAACAAGAGTTAGATTTGTTCCTTGTGATTTTTGATTAGAGAGAGGCACAATAGGGAAGTATATAAGAGCGATCAGAGGCCGATAAAACTCGCGAGAAACATCAAATTGTCGTCCAAGAAAACAATCCAAACCGACTAGAAAAAGAAATCGTGGATTTGGAGGTGTCCTGCGCCGTAACGACCAACTATACGGTCACGGCACGTATATTTGCGGCCGTATAGTTGGTTCGGAGAAGAAACTTCCAATTTTTTCTAGCCCAAGTCAGTAAGATTACCAACTAAGAACCGACTAAAACGTTTTTTATCGATTAAAAACAAAAACGAGTCGAGGGTACTAAATCTTTGATGACCAACTATACGACGGGAGAGTTTTATCCGGTCGTATAGTTGCGGCCGTATAGATACCACACCTCGAAAATTCTTTTTGTAAAAGGATACAGAATGTTTAGCGATCAACTATACGTCAGGAGATTTTTCTCTAGCCATATAGTTGCGCCTAGAGCTGGACTTATAACTCGAAACTCGCGAGCTAAATGAGTAACTCGTGACTCGGCTCGATTCGGCATGTACTCGGTGCCTAACAAGTCAAGCCGAGTTTTATATTTGAGCTTGTTTGTTCACCCAAGCTAAATGAGCTACTTGCGAGCTACTCGTTTATCTCGTTAAACTTGTTCAAATACAAAGTTTGTCATTTTTCATAGATATGGGCCATACTATGAATGTTTCTTGAATCTGCAATGGTGTAGAGATACTATATTTTTCATTGCTATTGTCTACATGTTATTATTGAAGGGTTTCGCGGCATAGTAAATCAAAATTTTCTACGGATGCGAACAGAGGGAAAGCCAAGATCTAATCTAGGAGATGCAATCAATGAGAGAGATTGGATTAGATCTTCATACCCTTGAAGATTACGACAGTGAACGTTCGTCGAACGCGTGGGTGATGTAGTCGTACTCGCTTCTCCTCCTCGCGATCCGATCCGATCTAGCACCACAAGTGGCGGTGCCTCCGTGAGATGCACACGTGCAGCACCTCGACGTCTCCTCCTTCCTCGGACCAGCAAGTATGGTGGAGAGATAGATGGGATCTACAACACGACGGCGTGGTGTATATGGTGGAGAATTTCTGCTGCAGGGCTTCGCCTACAAACAGTCGGGAGGGAGAGAGGAAGGCAGCAAGGCAACTAGGGTTGGAGGCAAGGTGTAGGGGGGAGGGGGCGCACCAGCCCTCTATTTATAGAGGGGGGGCGGCCAGCCCTTGCCCCTCCTCCAAGCCTTGGGCCGGCGGCCAAGGGAGGGAGGAGTGGGGGGCAAGGACTCTCCCCTCTTCTAGAAACCCTATCTCTAGTTTAAACGATTTAAACCCTATAGGATCGGCTGGGCCCTATGGGGCCTTGTGCCCCTGGCCCAATGCGGCCAGGACACTCCCTCATAGGCCCATGCCCCCTCCCGGAAGGTGGGGCCACGTTGGTCCCCTTCCGGAAGGTTCTAGAAGCTTCCGGTACAATACCGATTAACCCGGAACAATTCCGAACTCCAAAAACTGCACTGCCTTATATGAATCTTATTCTCCGGACCACTCCGGAACCTCTCGTGATGTCCCGGATCCCATCCGAGACTCCGAACAAAAACTCATAAACCAATTATCCAATCTATCCTAGCGTTGAGACACGTTAAGTGTGTGACCCTGCGGGTTCGAGAATATGCAGACATGATCTTCTATCAATAATCAACAGCGGGGTCTGGGCACCCATATTGACTCCCACATATTCATCGATGATCATATCGGATGAACCACGATGCCAGGATTCAATCAATCCCATATATATATCCCCTTCGTCTCGCGATATTTTACTTGCCCGAGATTCGATCGTGCACTGCATCATACCTAGTTCAATCTCGTTCACAGCAAGTACTTTACTCGTTCCGTAATCCAATATCACTTTGTGATTAACTCCTTAACCACATGCTTACAAGCGGTGTTGATATCGATTACCGAGTGGTCCCGAAGTATATCTCTCCGACTTGGGAGGGACAAATCCCATCTCGATACATACAACCCAACAGATACTTTCCGATCACCTGAGAGACACCTTTATGATCACCCTCTCATAGGATGACGTTTGATGACCTCAAAGCTTTCTTCCGATACCAGGGAGTTGTATTATCTCATGGTCTAAGTAATACAATATTTGACATAGGAAAATCTTCGCAAAGATGAACACGATGATACGATCTAATTGCTTCACTTAGTTTGGGTCTGTTCATCATATCATTCTCCAATGATATGATCTCATCATCAATTGACAACTCATGTCTATGGTTAGGAAACCTTAACCATCATTGATCAATGAGCTAGTCCATAGAGGCGTACTAGGGACACGGTGTTGTTCACAAACCACACAAGTATTAAAGTTTCCGCTTAATACAATTCTAGCATGGAATATAAACTTTATCATGAACAAGAATTATAATAAAAAAATCTTTATTATTGCCTCTAGGGCATAATTCCAACAGTCTCCCACTTGCACTAGAGTCAATAATCTAGTTTACATTTGGCAACAATCTCACACCCATGGCACTGAGGTGATGATCATGTTTTACACGTGGAAGAGGTTTAGTCAATGGATCTGCGACATTCAGATTTGTTTGTACTTTGCTAATCTTCAGATCTCCATCTGCAATATAATCTCGGATTATATGAAACTTGCGGTTGATATGCTTGGTCTTTGGATGATATCTTGGTTCCTTAGCAAGTGCTATGGCGCCAGTGTTGTCACACAATATCTCCAGTGGGTCCAATGCACTTGGAACCACGCCAAGCTCAGTGATACAGTTTCTGATCCAAACTCCTTCACTTGACGCTTCTGCAGCAGCCATGTATTCCGCTTCCACTGTAGATCCCGCGATCACACTTTGCTTGCAGCTTCTCCAGCTCACAGCTCCTCCATTCAAAATATACACGTATCCTGTCTGAGATTTGGAATCATCCTTGTCGGTGTCAAAACTAGCGTCGACGTAACCTTTACTGACAGCTTTCATCACCCCATAGACTAAGAACATTTCTTTAGTCCTATTTAGGTACTTTAGGATGTTCTTCACGGCTGTCCAAAGGTTCCACTCGGATCACTTTGATATCTGCTCGTCAAACTAAGAGCATTAGACACATCCGGTCTAGTACACAAGATGGCATACATGATGAAACCTATGGCCGAGGCATAAGGCACTTTGCTCATAGCTTCCTATCATTTACCGTAGTGGACACGAGCCTTGCTCAATATCTTACCCGACAACATAGGCCTTGAACCTTTCTTTGCCTTATCCATTACGAACCTTTTCGAACTTTGTCTAGGTATGTACTACGCTTAAAGCTATTAGGCGTCTTTGTCTATCTCTATAGATTTTGATGCCCAATATATAAGCAGCTTCACCTAGGTCTTTCATTGAAAAACACTTGTTCAAATAACTCTTCACATCGTTAAGCATATTGATGTCATTTCCAATAATCAATATGTCATCCACATCTGATACCGAAACGTCACCGAGCTCCCACTCACTTTCTTGTAGATGCAAGCTTCGTAGCAATTTGGAACAAATCCAAAGCTCTTGATTACTTGATCAAAACGAAGGTTCCAACTCCGAGATGCTTGCTTCAGTCCATAAATGGAACGCTGAAGTTTGCATACTTTATCAGCATCCTTAGGATCGACAAAACCTTCGGGTTGCATCATATACAACTCTTCATCAATGTTGCCATTGAGGAACACAGTCTTGACATCCATCTGCCATATTTCATAATCATGAAACGCAGCAATTGCTAATAAAATCCGAATGGACTTAAACATCACTACGGGAGAGAAAGTCTCATCGTAGTCAACACCTTGAACTTGTCGAAAACCTTTTGCAACAAGCCGTGCTTTATAGACGGTAACATTACCATCCACGTCCGTTTTCTTCTTGAATATCCATTTGCACTCAACGGCCTTTCGGTCGCTAGGAGGGTCCACCAAAGTCCATACTTGGTTTTCGCTCATGGATCCCAATTCGGATTTCATGGCTTCTAGCCATTTCTCAGAGTCTGGGCTCGTCATCGCTTCCTCATAGTTCGTAGGTTCACTGTCTTCTACTAGCAAGACAGTCAAGACAGGGTTGTCGTACCACTCAGGAGGGGCACGCGACCTTGTCGACCTGCGACGTTCAAGAGCTTGACATCGTCCAAGCTTCATGATCCTTGTCATTAGCTTCCTCTATCGTGGTGCAGCGGTGATTTGGAACAATTTCAGGTGCTGCGCTACTCTCCAATTCAAGAGAAGGTTCAATAACCTCGTCAAGCTCTACTTTCCTCCCACTCACTTCTTTCGAGAGAAACTCCTTCTCAAGAAAGGAACCGTTCTTTGCGACAAACACTTTGCCTTCGGTTTTGTGATAGAAGGTATATCCAATAGTTTCCTTAGGGTATCCTATGAAGACGCATTTCTCCGCTTTGGGTTCGAGCTTGTCCGGCATCAACTTCTTGACGTAAGCTTCGCATCCCCAAACTTTAAGAAATGACAACTTAGGTTTAGCACCAAACCACAGTTCATACGGTGTCATCTCAACGGATTTAGATGGAGCCCTATTTAAAGTGAATGCAGCGGTTTTCAATGCATAACCCCAAAATGCTAACGGCAAATCAGTAAGAGACATCATTGATCGGACCATATCTAATAGGGTTCGATTCCGGCGTTTAGACACACCATTGCGCTGTGGTGTTCCGGGTGGCGTGAGTTGTCAAACGATTCCACTTGCTTTAAGATGCGTGAGAAAATCATAACTCAAATATTCACCTCCACGATCGGATCGTAGAAACTTAATCTTTCTGTTACGATGGTTCTCCACTTCATTCTGAAATTCCTTGAAATTTTCAAATGTTTCAGATTTATGTTTCATTAAATAGATATACCCATATCTACTTAAGTCATCGGTAAAAGTGAGGAAATAGCGATATCCACCGCGTGTCGAAACACTCATCGGTCCGCATACATCGGTATGTATGATTTCCAACAAGTCCGTTGCTCGCTCCATCATACCGGAGAACGGGGTTTTGATCATCTTGCCCATGAGGCATGGTTCGCATGTGTCAAATGATTCAAAATCAAGAGATTCCAAAAGTCCATCAGAATGGAGTTTCTTCATGCGCTTTACACCAATATGACCTAGAGCGATTGCCACAAATAAGTAGTATTATCACTATCTACTTTGCATCTCTTAGCCTCAATGTTATGGATGTGTGTTTCATCCCTTTCGAGATTTAGAAGAAATAAACCATTCACAAGAGGTGCATGACCCTAAAAGATGTTACTCATATAAATAGAACAACCATTATTCTCCGATTTAAATGAATAACCGTCTTGCAATAAACACGATCCGGAAATGATGTTCATGCTCAAGCAGGCACATAATAATATTTATTAAGGTTTAAAACTAATCCCGAAGGTAAAACTAAGGAGAGCGTGCCGACGGCCATCACATCAACTCTTGATCCGTTGCCAACGCGCATTGTCACCTCATCCCTCGCAACCCTCCGTCTATTCCGTAGCTCCTGTTTCGAGTTACAAATATTAGCAACTGAACCGGTATCAAATACCCAGGCACTACAACGAGGGCTAGTAAGGAAAACATCAATAACATGTATATCAAATATACCTTTGATGGTGCCAGCCTTCTTGTCCGCTAAGTACTTCGGACAGTTGCGCTTCCAGTGACCCTTGTCCTTGCAATAGAAGCACTCAGTGTCCGGCTTAGGACCAGACTTGAGCTTCTTCTCAGCAGGAGCATTGCGCTTGCCGCCCTTCTTGAAGGGCTTCTTTGCTCCCTTACCTTTCTTAAAGGAGGGTTTGTTGACCATCAACACATGATTATCCTTCTTGATGTCCACCTCCGCAGCCTTCAGCTTTGCGAAGAGCTCGGTGATCGTATCAGTGGAGCCAATCTGATTATGAGTCACTACAAAACTTTTGTAGCTGGGAGGGAGTGATTGCAGAACCCTGTCAATCTTGAGCTCCTCTGGAATCGTGCATTCCAGTTGCTCAAGGCGTTGAGTGTAGCCCGACATCTTTATGGCGTGCTCACTAACGGAACTCCCTTCCTCCATCTTGCAGTTAAAGAACTTCTCAGAGATCTCATATCTCTCAGAACGGGCTTGAGTCTGAAACATGGTTTTCAGCTCCTCGAGAATCTCAAAGGGCCCGGGATAGGTTTCAAAACGATTTTGAAGTTCCGGTTCCATAGCAAACAACATGGTGCTCTTAATCACACCATAATCATCTTTGCGCGACTGATAGACAGCTTTCTCATCACCGTAGCGATTGCAGTTAGGGGTCACCTAACACTTTTCCAAGGACATAGTCCTTTTGTCCATGATGTAATTATTCTTAGATTGCGGAACCAATTGGTGAAGTTAGACCCATTGTTTCTAAGCTTTTCTTTCTCAAAGAAAACGCGTTGAAGTTGAAGTTGGACTTGGCCATGTGATCTACAGTATTTGCAAGTACAAATTATACTATGTTCATGATAACTAGTTCAACTTAATCAAATTACTAGATGAACTCCCACTAAATTCAACATCCCTCGAGTTGTTTAGTGAACACGATCCAAATTCACCACACCTAATCCGATCATCACGAGAAGAGATGTGGTTTCAATGGTGGACAACAAAGTGTCGATCATATCATTCATATGACTCATGCTTAACCTTTCGGTTCTTGTGTTCCGAGGCCATGTCTGTACATGCTAGTCTCGTCAAGCTAGACCCAAGTATTTCCGCGTGTGCAAAACTGGCTTGCACCCGTTGTATGTGAGCGTAGAGTCTATAGCACCCGATCATCACGTGATGCTTGGACACGACGAACTTTCGCAACGGTGCATACTTGGGGAGAACACAGTTTTATCTTGATCTTTAAGTGAGGAATCATCTTATAATGCTACCGTCGATCTAAGCATAATAAGATACATAAAAGGATAAACATCACATGCATATAACTTTATGTGACATGGTATAGCCAATCTTCGCGCAATGATCTCCATCTTGTGCGTTCCGGCATGATCTCCATCACTCCACCATGATTGCCTCCACCACGAATAGCAACTACAACTATTGCTAACTACTTAGCGATAAAGTAAAGCTATTACATGGCGTATAAGAAGTTGACTCGCAGGTCATACACAATTATAAAGACAACCATATGGCTCCTGCCGGTTGTGTACTCATCGACATGCAAGTCGTGAAACATTACAAAACATGATCATCGCATACAATATACACATCACATCTTGGGCCATACCATATCACAGAAAACACTCCCTGCAAGAACAAGTTAGACGCCTATACTTTGTTGATGCATGTTTTACGTGGCTTATGGGAGTAGATGCTAAGAACGGTTCTTAGCTACGGCAAGCCACAACGGTGCTATTATGGTTGCCAAACTCCGGTGTTAATCCCATGACAACTATAGTGAGAGAAACTGACATCCACCAGCCGCATGTGTGGAACAAGCCACACGTCAAATGCGGAGCCGGTCTCGCGAACGACGTCGTGTAAGGTTGGCCTGGACCGCTTCAATCTCACTATCCCGCATCATAAGAAGAACATAAACAATAGGCTTGCAACAGAAAACATCAACGCCCGCAACAACCATGTTGCGTTCTACTCGTGAAACACATCTACGCATAGATCTAGCTCTGATACCACTGAAGGGTTTCGCGGCATAGTAAATCAAAATTTTCTACGGATGCGAACAGAGGGAAAGCCAAGATCTAATCTAGGAGATGCAATCAACGAGAGAGATTGGATTATATCTTCATTCCCTTGAAGATTCGCACAGCGGAACGTTCGTCAGAATGTGGGTGATGTAGTCGTACTCGCTTCTCCTCCTCACGATCCGATCAGATCTAGCACCACAAGTGGCGGTGCCTCCGTGAGATGCACACGTGAAGCACCTCAACGTCTCCTCCTTCCTCGGACCAGCAAGTATGGTGGAGAGATAGATGGGATCTACAACACGACGGCGTGGTGTATATGGTGGAGAATTTCTGCTGCAGGGCTTCGCCTACAAACAGTCGGGAGGGAGAGAGGATGGCAGCAAGGCAACTAGGGTTGGAGGCAAGGTGTGGGGGGGAGGGGGCGCACCAGCCCTCTATTTATAGAGGGGGGGCGGCCAGCCCTTGCCCCTCCTCCAAGCCTTGGGCCGGCGGCCAAGGGAGGGAGGAGTGGGGGGCAAGGACTCTCCCCTCTTCTAGAAACCCTATCTCTAGTTTAAACGATTTAAACCCTATAGGATCGGCTGGGCCCTATGGGGCCTTGTGCCCCTGGACCAATGCGGCCAGGACACTCCCTCATAGGCCCATGCCCCCTCCCAGAAGGTGGGGCCACGTTGGTCCCCTTCCGGAAGGTTCTAGAAGCTTCCGGTACAATACCGATTAACCCGGAACAATTCCGAACTCCAAAAACTGCACTGCCTTATATGAATCTTATTCTCCGGACCACTCCGGAACCTCTCGTGATGTCCCGGATCCCATCCGAGACTCCGAACAAAAACTCATAAACCAATTATCCAATCTATCCTAGCGTCGAGACACGTTAAGTGTGTGACCCTGCGGGTTCGAGAATATGCAGACATGATCTTCTATCAATAATCAACATCGAGTGCAGGCACCCATATTGACTCACACATTCATCGATGATCATATCGGATGAACCACGATGCCGTGATTCAATCAATCCCATATATATATTCCCTTCGTCTCGCGATATTTTACTTGCCGAGATTCGATCGCTGATGCCGTCATACCTAGTTCAATCTCGTTCACAGCAAGTACTTTACTCGTTCCGTAATCCGATATCAATTTGTGATTAACTCCTTAACCACATGCTTGCAAGCGGTGTTGATATCGATTATCGAGTGGGCCCGAAGTATATCTCTCCGACTTGGGAGGGACAAATCCCATCTCGATACATACAACCCAATAGATACTTTCCGATCACCTGAGAGACACCTTTATGATCACCCTCTCATAGGATGACGTTTGATGACCTCAAAGCTTTCTTCCGATACCAGGGAGTTGTATTATCTCATGGTCTAAGGAATACAATATTTGACATAGGAAAAGCTTCGCAAAGATGAACACGATGATACGATCTAATTGCTTCACTTAGTTTGGGTATGTCCATCATATCATTCCCCAGTGATATGATCTCATCATCAATTGACAACTCATGTCTATGGTTAGGAAACCTTAACCATCATTGATCAATGAGCTAGTCCATAGAGGCGTACTAGGGACACGGTGTTGTTCACAAACCACACAAGTATTAAAGTTTCCGCTTAATACAATTCTAGCATGGAATATAAACTTTATCATGAACAAGAATTATAATAATAACATCTTTATTATTGCCTCTAGGGCATAACTCCAACAATTATGAAAGTAGTATCATTGTTCTAGTTTTAAAATAGTAGGAAAATTACTAGTTTTTCTATATGTGCTCCTATTCGCAACTTATAATGAGCTACTCGCGAGATACTCGTGAGTTTACCAAGTCAAGCCGAGTTTCAAATATGGGTTCGTTATATAAACTAGCTGAGTCGAGCTAGCTCGTTAGTTGAACGAGCTTTAGCGAGTCGAGCCGAGTTGGCTCGACTCGTCTCGAATTCCAGCCCTAGTTGCGCCCATATAGTTACAGCACCCAAAAATTATTTTGAAAATGGGATACAGAACGTTTGACGACCAACTATACGGCAGAAGAGTATTCTCCAGCCATATAGTTGCGGCCGTAATGTTGCAGAAACCCCTCAAAAACTTCAGAAAAACAAGAGGAATTCAAAGGTAAAAAAATTAATAGTAGAAACTGTAAAAATAAAGCACTTATTAGTGTTAGAAAGCTTACCTTCCACTTACCGTTTGCTTAATCGGGAGTGTCAAGCTCCTCTAACAACAAGGACTTCCTCTTCTTGGGAGGATTTGACCTTAGCTCATATAGTAATTCTTGAAAACAATAATCACCAAGACTAAAGCTTCAATAAGATTGATGTATTGCTGGGTAAATATAGATGATGCATCTACTATTTTTGTTTCTTGACTCTACATAATCTGCAACTCAAATCCTTGAAGTAAAAGGATCCAACGGATCAGTCTTGGCTTATGAGACTTCCTTTCGAGGATTTCTTTTAAACCATCATGATCCGTATGAACTCTTAATTTTGCATCAACAATATAAGAATGAAACTTATCATAAGAGAAAAATATAGCAAATAGTTCCCTTTCTTCCTTAGGATAATTATTTTGAGCACTATTGAGAGTTCTACTAGCATGATGTATAATATTAAATCTGTGACCTATGTGTTATCCCAGAGTTACTCTGATAACATCATCACTAGCCTCACATATTAAATCAAAAGTCATGTCCATATAGGTGGTTTAATGACGGGAGCTCGAGACAAAGCATATTTAAGCTTATCAAAGGCAATAAGGCATTTATCATCAAAATTTAATCTTACTCCTTCTTGTAATAGATTAGTCAAAGGTTTGGAAATTACAGAAATATTTCTAATGAACCTTCTATAAAAGCCTACATGAAGAAGAAAACTTCTTATACCTTTCACGTCCCTTGGTTGTGGCATTATTACTATTGCTTCTACTTTAGCCCTATCTACTTCAATACCCTTACCTGTTACTTTGTGTCCAAGGACTATGCCTTCTTTGACCATAAAATGGCACTTCTCCCAGTTTAAGACAAGATTAGTCTCTTTGCAATGATGCAAAATTCTATTGATATTTTCCAAGCAACTAGTAAACGAAGTTCCATAGATAGAAAAATCATCCATAAATACTTCCATTATAAGTTCTATAAAATCTACAAATATAGAAGTCATGCATCTATGAAAAGTAGCTCGAGCATTACATAGACCAAAAGTCATGCGTCGGTAAGCATGTAAACCATAAGGACTAATGAAAGTTGTTTTAAGTTGGTCTTCAGGATGAACAGCTATTTGGGAAAAACCAGAGTATCCGTCCAAATAACAAAAATGAGTGTGGTTTGCTAACCTTTCTAATGTTTGATCTATGAACGGTAAAGTATTGTGATATTTCCTAGTCTCCTTATTCAATTTTCTAAATTATATGCACATCCTATGTCCAACAACAGTTCTAGTATGTATCAATTCATTGTTTTCATTAGGAACAATTGTAAAGCCGCCTTTCTTAGGAACACAATGAACATGACTTACCCATTCACTTTCTTTTACAGGATATTATACCTACATCAAGTAGGCATACTATTTCCTTCCTTACCACTTCCTTCATTTTAGGCTTTAGTCTTCTATTAAATTCCGCAACTGGTTCAGCACCTTCCTCCATGAATATCCGATGGGAGGCTATCATGGGACTAATACCCTTCAAGTCATCCATTGAGTACCCAAAGGCCTTTCGATGCTCATTTAGTACCTTCATAAGTTCTTCTTACCCTGAAATTTTAGCACTAATAATAAAAGGGAATTTATTAGTATCATCTAAGCATCTATACTTAAGATTATCTGGTAGAGTTTTTAATTCTGGGGTGGTAATTCCTCATCCGCTCTCTTTTCAGGATCTTCAAAAGCTTCACTAGTTGGAGGTTCTTCATTGGGAAATGAATCAAATTCATTTTCTAATTCTTATAGAGTTTTATCCACCATAATTATTTCTCCACAATTTGGATCTTCATTTATTTCTTCATCTTGATTATTTAAGAAAAGAGCTACCATTTCTTTAATAGGTTTCTATTTCTCTTCTTCTTTTATGAATAGAGGTTTGTCTTTAAATTTGGAAAAGTGGAATTCTTTTTCCGTTTTCCCATGATTAAGGGATACAACCTCCTTTTTAAAGTCAACGGTGGCACCTATATCACTCAAAAATTTTCTTACAAATATAATTGGGCAAAGAGTGTAAATTGTCATATAAACAACTACAAAATCAATAAGGAAATTTTTATTGTCAATTGTGATAACTGCATCTTCAACTACTCCCATTGGAATTCTAAGATTTTTATTGGCTAACATGATTGTCATATCGGTATTTTCTAGGCACTTACCTCAGCAGCCAGACGTTTCATCTCCAACCCTCTGGATGCGCCAATCGGCCACTGCCTTAGCTATTTACACCCAGTGGGTGGCCACCGACTCCATATCCGGTTGAATCCAGCCGAAAAGCATCAAGCGCAACAAGCAACAACTGCAGCCGGATTTCATCATCAACCGCTTCAACCCAATCAATGAACACGCAAGAACTTCTCCACGGGGTGAAGCCCTAGCACGCTCGGGGACTAGTATCGATGGATGACCCTCGGATGGGGCAAGCCAGACCGAAGCTGGCTGGTTCTATAATTAATTGGCCGGATTGCCACAAGACAAAGAATCCCTAACCGAATGGATCGTCCCAAACAGCTGGAGCTCAAGATTTCTCGACTAGCCTGTCTAGCCGGATGACCAGAAGAACCGGCTGGGTGGCTGATACATCGGAAACATATCTATAATTTTTGATGTTCCATTCTTGTTTAGAATCTACTTTGCTTTAATTTTTCTACACTTTGAGGTGTTTTTATATGTTTTCTGGTACTAACCTATTAACAAGATGCCACAGTGCCAGTTGCCTGTTTTCTTATGTTTTTGGTTTCACAAAAGGCAAAAAATCAATATTCTCGGAATTGGACGGGACAAAAGCCAAACTCAATATTTTACTCGACACGACACAGAACCACGAAGCAGAGATGGAGGAGGACACCAGGGTGACTGCACCCCCCAGGCGCGGGCTAGCCCTGGTGGCGCCTACAGGGGGTGTGGGCCCCTGGCCCTCCACTGACCTTGCCTCTTTCGCCTATAAGAAGCCTCCGACCCAAAAACCCTAAAGAATCTGGCGGAAATCCACGAAAACCTCCACAGCGCCGCCGCCACCGAAGGGGAGATTTGGGGGACAGAAAGTCTCTGTTCCGACTCCCTACCAGGACGGGGAAGTTCCCCCGGAGCCATCTCCATCGATCTCCACGCCATCTTCATCACCCTTGCTGATTCCCATGATTAGGAGGGAGTAGTTCTTCCTCGAGGCTAAGGGCTCTACAACTAGCTATGTGTTCATCTCTCTCTATGCGTGATCATATTGTGATCATGAGCTTTGTAATCAAGTAGATCTACCTTGCTACTCAAGTTCTTCAATAGATCTCTGCTCTCCCCATGTGTGTGAAAATGACATCGTGCACGCCATGGTGGCACTTAGGATAGAGTCAACATAAATACTCATCATGCTTTAATAGATCTATGCTTTTCCCTATGTCTGTGAAAGTGACAGCGTACGCGCCATGTGTGGCACTTAAGCTAGATTACATATATATTATCATGAGTTATATTTGGAGTTGGTTGTCTCTATGAAATTGTGGTGTTTGTTGGAACCATCTAGCGCTCATGGTGACAATGTGGGGTTATCTAGATTGGGAAAGGCGGACTTTGAGGAGTGCTGTTATAGCCCTACCATGGATTAGAGTGTCCAACCGGAGAGTAGTTCAGAGTAGTATCATGAAGAGAATATATTTATATGAGAGAGTGTTCACTAGTGAAAGTATGATCCCTAGGCCTTGTTTCCAAACATTGAAACACCGTTCACAACTAGATCTGTTACATGTTTGCTTGCTTCCATCTTTATTTCAGTTTGCCTTTAGTCTCTCCCACGTCAACAACAAGTCAGAAGCTATTTTCTAGCACCAATACCACTTGTATTTCACTATCTCTTTGCCGAACTAGTGCACCTATACACCTAATAAGTGTATTGGGTGTGTTGGGGACACAAGAGACTTCTTGTATCTTGATTGAAGGGTTGCTTGAGAGGGATACCTTTGACCACTTCCTCCCTGAGTTCGATAAACCTTGGGTAATCCACTTAAGGGAAACTTTTTACTGCTCTACAAACCTCTGCACTTGGAGGCCCAACAACTGTCTACAAGAATATAAGTGCGTAGACATCAAGCTATTTTCTAGCGCCGTTGCCGGGGAGGTAAGGTAAAAGGTACTCACATCCTCCTTAGTGAGTGCTCAAAGTAATTTCCTTTAGATTCTGCAATTTTCTCTTTTTGTTTCTTGTTTTCACTAGTTAGGCTTGATGTCTACGCACTTCTATTCTTGTAGACAGTTGTTGGGCCTCCAAGTGTAGAGGTTTGTAGAACAGCAGCAAGTTTCCCTTAAGTGGATTACCCAAGGTTTATCGAACTCAGGGAGGAAGTGGTCAAAGGTATTCCCTCTCAATCAATCATGCAATCAAGATACAAGAAGTCTCTTGTGTCCCCAACACACCCAATACACTTGTCAGGTGTATAGGTGCACTAGTTCGGCGAAGAGATAGTGAAATACAAGTGGTAACGGTGCCAGAAAAGAGCTTGACGGTGAGGTAAAGACTATAGCAAGCAAACATGCAAACAGATCTAGATGCATACGGTGTTTCAATGTTTAGAAACAAGTCCTAGGTATCATACTTTCACTAGTGAACACTCTCTCATATAAATATCCTCTCTTCATGATACTACTCTTAACTACTCTCCGGTTGGACACTCTAATCATCGGTAGGGCTATAACAGCACTCCTCAAAGTCCGCCTTCCCCAATCTAGATAACCCCACACTGTCACCTTGAGCACTAGATGGTTCCAACAAATACCACAATTTCATAGAGACATCCAACTCCAAATATAACTCATAACAAATATTCAATCTAGCCAAAGTGCCACACACAGTATGCACGCTGTCACTTTCACACACGTGGGGAAAAGCATAGATCTATTAAAGCACAAAGAGTATTTATGTAGACTCAAACCTAAGTGCCACCATGGCGTGCACGCTGTCACTTTCACACACATGGGGAGAGCAGAGATCCATTGAAGCACTTGAGTAGCAAGGTAGATCTACTTGATTACAAAGCTCATGAACACAACAAGATCATGCATAGAGAGAGATGAACACATAGCTACCGGTAGATCGCTTAGCCTCGAGGAAGAACTACTCCCTCCTCATCATGGGAATCAGCAACGGTGATGAAGATGGTGGTGGAGATCGATGGAGATGGCTCCGGGGGCACTTCACGGTCCCGACAGGGTGCCGGAATAGGGTATTTATGTCCCCCGAATCTCCCCTTCAGTGGCGGCGGCGCAGCAGAGGTTTTCGTGGATTTCTTCTGGATTGTTTAGGGTTTTCCCATCGAAGGTTTCTTATAGGCGCATGAATAAAGGTCGGCGGGGGTCCAGGGGGGCCACACCCCCTCCAGGCGCCTCCAGGGCTTGCCCGCGCCTAGGGGGTGACCACCCTGTGGCGCCCCCTCCGGATCTGCTTCGTGGTTCCGTGTTGCTCCAGGAAAAATGATAACTTTGGCTTTTGTCCCGTCCAAATCTGAGAATATTGATTTTCTGCCTTTCTAGAACCAAAAACAGAAGAAAACAGGCAACTGGCACTGTGGCAACTTGTTAATATGTTAGTTCCAGAAAAGATATAAAAACACCTCAAAGTATAGACAAAGCAAAGCAAAGTAGATACAAAACAAGCATGGAGCATCAAAAATTATAGATACGTTTCTGACGTATCAAGGCTTAATGGAAAACAACAACAAAATTACAGAGGTTTATAGTGTTTATCTTGAGTTAGGACATGAAGTGTTTGAAGAGAAAATTAAAAAACCTTTGGAGATTTATTTGCATGATAATAGCAATGTTATTGGTATGAACTCCTTGGACATCATTATTGCTAATGCTATGGAAAAGTCTAAGCTTGGGGAATCTAGTTTTTATGAAAATGATCTGTTTAGTTACCCAGCTTTGGAAGATAGCTATTCTATTGCTTATTATGATACCAAACCTCCAATATATCATGATTACAATGATGAATATGATATTTTCAGTCCACCTACTATTGAGGAGAAAATTAATTGTGATTACAATATGCCTCCTATATTTGATGATTATGGTGATGAGAATAATAATGATAGATATTTTGTTGAATTTGCTCCCACTACAATTAATAAGAATGATTATGCTTATGTGGAGAGTAATAATTATTTTATGCATGTGGATCATGATAAGAATGTTTTATGTGATAGTTATATTGTTAATTTTATTCATGATGCTACTAAAAATTATTATGAGAGAGGGAAACATGGTTTTATGCATCTCAACAATATTAAGTTTCCCCTCTTTATGTTTAAATTTTTGAAGTTGCACTTGTTTTTCCTTCCTATGCTTGTTGCTTTGTGCTTTCATGACTTGTTTATATAAAAGATTCTTATGCATAGGAAGTGGGTTAGAATTAAATGTGTTTTGAATTTGCTTATTGATCCTCTCTTTTACTTCAATTAATATTTCTTATGTGAGCATCTTCTCAAACTATCAAGCCTAACTTAAAGGCGTTAAAGAAAAGTACTTATTAGGAGATAACCCAAAAGTTTTCTTGAGTATTGGAAGTTATTACCTCTGTAATGACCTCTCCTTATCCTTTTTATTTGCTTTTTGTGCCGAGAATAACCTCTAATGAGAGGGAAGTAAGATTTGCGGAGTTGTTGTCCCGAAACAGATTTTTGTGCTCCACCGTAAAAATTCGTGAGGAATCTCTTTAAGTAGGATTGAGCTGATATTTTGCGAATAAATCCCCCAGTATGTTAGATAACTATCGTTAGTTCAACACTTTTTTATTTCAGCAACAGAAGGTCTTCTATAAAATCGGTTTCTACCTGATGGTCTGTTTTGACAGATTTCTGCCAATTTTTGCATTTGCTTCTTATTGATTCCTTTTTGGGTTCCTTTTGGGAAATTTAGCTTTTTGAGGGAATTGCTACAGTAGCTCGTGTGTTTAGTGAAAGTTTTGTTGTTCTAAAGCTAAATCCAAGGGTCTATTATCTTTTGAATACACTAATGTTGCTAATGAAGATTGTGTGAAGTTTTGTATGAAGGAAAATTTTCAGATATAGAGAAAGAATGATGTAATGAGATGAAGAATGGACAAAATCTCAAGCTTGGGGATTCCACCCCGTGTCACCCCAAGAAATATTCAAGAGGTACAAGCGTCAAAGCTTGGGTATGCCCAAGGCATCTCCTTCTTCATCAATAAATATCCTAGGTCTTTCTAGACACTTCGTTTTTATTGGTTCATGCACTGTTGTGTTGTTCTTGGAGCATCTTAGTTTTCATTTAGTTTGCTTAGTTTGTTTGAATAAAGTAGTTTGGACCCCCGTTCTCGCTGTGTTTTTTCAAATAAGTTGATTGGTGTTGGAGAGGAGTAGAAAGTTCTTGCTTGAGTAGTGCAAGAGGAGCTTGCTTTGACTTTGACTTAGACTTTATCCTGTCATGCTAGATGTTTCTTTGACCTTATGCTTAGTGATTATTGCTTTAGCATGACTTGTTCCAAACAATTGAGATTGCTTAGTGTGCCTTGAAAGAATCATGCATTGTTTTAGCATACAAAAGCATAATATTGTGGTATTCTCCTTTGATGATTTGTTTGGGTTGACTTGGCACATGCTCACACCAAGTTATGACTATGAACAAGTCACCATAGCCTCTATGATCATTTAGTTTTTGACTTGTGTTACCACTTTATGCTTTAATTGATAATGTTTTGTCGCTCTGCATGATTATGGCCATTATTGCTCTCTTAGTTGGTCGCTCCCAGTCTTTTGCTAGCATCCACTTGTACTGAGTAAGATCTACTCATGCATCCACTCCCAAGAAACCAAGTTATTCCAAAGAGTCCACTATAAATTCCTATGCATGGTGTGTTACACCATTCCAAGTATATTCCTATTTTCATCTATCTTCCAATTAAAAATTCTCTTTGTTATGTGAAAAATTAGTGATTAAAGCTCTCACAAACTTGAACCATTGTGTCATCTATGTTGTATATGCTTGCACTTATACTTTGGAATTAGCAGAACCATTCTGTCATGGGGAATGCTTTCAGCATTGCACCTGTACATTGTACCCAGTTGATATCATGATCTTTTGTTTGTAGATGTCGTCGGTGTGAAATAAAAGGGGAGCTTGTAACTCCATGGAGTTATGTATGTGTGTTATAGAAACGCCTGGGCCGCTAGCCTAAGCCATGCCTAATCATGGTGGAAACTTGCAGCATCACCATAGTGAGTAATCTATGAAGATTTCTTCTTATAAAAAAAGAGCGACGTATTGAAAAGAGGAAAGAGAGAAAAAGCACCATATTCCCATGGTAAATAAGAAGATTGCTGAGATGCTCATTGTCTGCTTGACTTGTCATTTTGATTATGGGATAGCTCCTATATCATTTGCAAGGGGTACCCCGTTGGCGGTTCTCTATGATACACATGTACTTACTATGACAAGAACTTACAGGTGACTAAAGTTGAGTAGCATGAGGTGCGACCCTCGTATTCAAGGGACATGAGATTGCCAACTTATACTTTGTCAAGCATATACTCCATCTTTGTTCACTTTAAACCTTAATCACTTCAAGATGCTTATGATAGGGGCAATGAGAGCTGAAAGCTGACAAGTACCATAATCTTTGGAAGCTCCTTTTGAGACTTGAAATCCTTGCTTCCCTTATGAAGGGCCTTTCTTCCACTATTATATTGAGTCTCCACCTTCTATCCTTAGGCACCAGTTAAGAGAGCATAGGTGCCATTCTTAGTTCTATGTGCATTGTCCCAAAACTTATCGATTGATGCATATTGTTGATATTACTTGTTCTTGTGCTATTTGTATCTAGTCACTCTTATGAAATTTGAAGGTGTCCTATGCATCTATTTTCTACTCCATGAGGGACAATCTGAATTCCACTATGCTATGTTTTCTATATGTGAAACAAACAAACGTCTTTCAATGCATTGTTATTCATGATCTTTGTTTGTAACCTTTCATGTTGCATGGATAGTTACTTTGTCTTATTGTTAGAACTTCTTCTTTCATGCTCATGTTTAGAGTACTTTGATCCCAACTTTCAATGCTTGCAAATGTTTTGATCTTGATTTTGATGGTGCATGTCACCTCAAAAATTATTCTTTTTATCACTTACCTACTCGAGGACGAGTAGGAGTTAAGCTTGAGCATGCTTGGTACGTCGAAAACGTATCTATAATTTTTGATGTTCCATGCTTGTTTATAATCTACTTTGCTTTGCTTTGTCTACACTTTGAGGTGTTTTTATATGTTTTCTGGTACTAACCTATTAACAAGATGCCACAGTGCCAGTTGCCTATTTTCTTCTGTTCTTGGTTCCAAAACAGGCAGAAAATCAATATTCTCGGAATTGGACGGGACAAAAGCCGAAGTCAATATTTTACCTGACACGAAAAGGAACCACAAAGCAGAGATGGAGGAGGACACCAGGGTGGCCGCACCCCCCAGGCGCGGGCCAGCCCTGGTGTCGCCTACAAGGGCTGTGGGCCCCCTGTCCCTCCATCGACCTTGCCTCCTTAGCCTATAAGAATCCTATGACCCAAAAACCCTAAAGAATCTGGCGGAAATCCACGAAAACCTCCACATCACCGCCGCCACCGAAGGGGAGATTTGGGGGACAGAAAGTCTCTATTCCGTCTCCCTACCAGGATGGGGAAGTTCCCCCGGAGCCATCTCCATCGATCTCCATCGCCATCTTCATCACCCTTGATGATTCCCATGATGAGGAGGGAGTAGTTCTTCCTCGAGGCTAAGGGCTCTACCAGTAGCTATGTGTTCATCTCTCTCTATGCATTAACATATTGTGAACATGAGCTTTGTAATCAAGTAGATCTACCTTGGTACTCAAGTGCTTCAATAGATATCTGCTCTCCCCATGTGTGTGAAAGTGACATCATGCATGCCATGGTGGCACTTAGGATAGAGTCAACATAAATACTCATCGTGCTTTAATAGATCTACGCTTTTCCCTATGTCTGTGAAAGTGACAGCGTGCGCGCCATGTGTGGCACTTAAGCTAGATTACATATATATTATCATGAGTTATATTTGGAGTTGGTTGTCTCTATGAAATTGTGGTGTTTGTTGGAACCATCTAGCGCTCATGGTGACAATGTGGGGTTATCTAGTTTGGGAAAGGCGGACTTTGAGGAGTGCTGTTATAGCCCTACCATGGATTAGAGTGTCCAACCGGAGAGTAGTTCAGAGTAGTATCATGAAGAGAATATATTTATATGAGAGAGTTTTCACTAGTGAAAGTATGATCCCTAGGCCTTGTTTCCAAACATTGAAACACCGTTCACAACTAGATCTGCTCCATGTTTGCTTGCTTCCATCTTTATTTCAGTTTGCCTTTAGTCTCTCCCACGTCAACAACAAGTCAGAAGCTCTTTTATAGCAACGTTACCACTTGTATTTCACTATCTCTTCACCGAACTAGTGCACATATACACCTGACAAGTGTATTGGGTGTGTTAGGGACACAAGAGACTTCTTGTATCTTGATTGTAGGGTTTCTTGAGAGGGATACCTTTGACCACTTCCTCCCTGAGTTCGATAAACCTTGGGTAATCCACTTAAGGGAAACTAGCTGCTGTTCTACAAACCTCTGCACTAGGAGGCCCAACAACTGTCTACAAGAATAGAAGTGCGTAGACATCAGTGGTCGCTTCCACTGGGCCTGCCTTGGATTCAGTAGGGAGATACGAAGGGGCAACGCTCCTTGTAGAGCACTCGTATCCTACTATTTGCTACTATTGTTACCACTACCTTCGTTTTACTGTTGTTGTTACTTTGCTATTGCTACTACAAAACTGTTGCTACTGATAAACTTCTGTGAGCAAGACTATTTCTAGGTGCAGCTGAATTGACAACTCAGTTGTTAAGGCTTATAAGTATTCTTTGGCTCCCCTTGTGTCGAATCAATAAATTGGGTAATACTACCCTCGAAGACTGTTGCGATCCCCTATACTTGTGGGTCATCAAGACTATTTTCTAGCGTCGTTGCCGGGGAGCGTAGCTTTATTTGTAAGTTCACTTAGATCTATTTTTGTTCACTGCTATTCCTTTCATCATGGGGAAGTCTCGTGATGGAAAGTTTCCTATTTTACCATCCACTACAAGAAGAGGTACAATATTAAACACCTCTGCTACTCTTGATTCACCATCTGTTATAAGTAAGCTTGTTACACCACCACCACATACTCATGCCACACACACTGCTACTACTGCTGAATCTGAAATTGCTTCTGATACTCATGATGTCACTTCTACTGTGCTTTATGCAAGTGGTTCATTAGGTCGTTTCCTAGATGATACTATTGCTAGAACTATTTTGGGAAACACTGAAACTCCTAGTGAAGACACTATTACACCTGTTAGATCACCTAAGTCTAGAGAGAGATGATATGTGTGATGGTTACATTGAAATGACTGATGAATTTATTGAAGAGTACCAAAACACACAGGTGCTAGTGCTATTAGGAGTCTCCTTGAGAGACGTACCATTATTCCTAAACTGTCTTCTAATGCTAAGTTTGCTACTTCTCCCATACATATTAAAGATAATGATTATGATTTATCTCTTGATTTATCCTATATAGACATTGTTGAGAAAGAACCTTTTTGTGGGACTGAAAATGAAAGTGATGTAGCTCATATGAATGAGCTTTCCACTATGAGTGCCTTATTCTCTGATGATTTTAAGATGCGCAAGTACTTTTTTACAAAGATCTTCCCTTTTTCACTAAAATGAGAAGATAAAACTTGGTTTAATAGATTACCACCTAGATCCATTGATAGCCCTGATTACTTCTTTCTTTCAGAAATATTTTCCTCCCAGTTCTAGACATGCTGCTTTGCAGAATTTTTTTAATTTTAAATAGGGAGAAGAAGAGAAATTGCCTGATCCATGGACAAGGTTTTGTGCCTTGATTCACGCACATCCTGGATGTCCATTACCTAAAAATTAGCTTCTTGATGTTTATTATAATGGACTAACTGATGATTCTAGGACATACCTAGATAGTTTTGCTGATTGTGTTTTCAGAAAAAGAACTCCTACATATGTTGAAGAATTAATGGCTAAAATAAGCAAGAATTATGATGATTGGACTTCAACTAAGCTAAATACAACTGAGCCTATTACTCCTGAACCAATTGTGCCTGAACGAACTCCAACACCAACACCAAAGAAGAGGGGAATGATTGCATTAACTAATGAAGTGATGAAGGAAGCTAAGAAATGTCTTAAGGAGAAAGGTATTAGAGCTGAAGATGTGAAGAATCTACCTCCTGTAGAAGAATTATGCAAGCCAATTCCCCACTCATCCACTATTGAGGTACACTCTCTCCACTTTAATGAAGGTGATATTACTTATGGTAAACCTCTTGATCAATGCTTAGAGGAACTTGATACTTTTATTGTTAAGCAATGTAATTTTAATAAACAAGTTCAGAATCATTTATTGGAAAACTCTAGAGCTATTAATGAGTTAAAATATATTGTGGAAAGAACTGCTAATGATGTTAAAATGCTTTGTAAACACTTTCAAATGGTTCAAACCAAAATTGATCAACTTGCTAAGGTACAAAAGGATATGCTAGTTAATGCTTCTAGAGATAAACATGCTTATGGAATTAGAACTAGGGGTGGTGCAGCCACTCAAAATCCTTTATATCCTGAAGGACACCCTAAAATAATTGAGCAGGATTCTCAACAAGGTGAAAGTAGTGGTAGTCCTCATAAGAGAAAGAAAAAGAAACTCAAAATAGTTGAGGAACCACCTGAGCCTGCTATAGATCCTAATAGTATATCTGTCTCTGATGCTGAAACTGAAAGTGGTAATGATAAAAATGATGCTCCTGATAAGGAGGAAGTTGAGGAAGAACCTGAGAAGCACACTAAGAACACTAGGTACACTAAGGAAGATTTTATTACTGATAAGCATGGTTGTGAAAGAGAACCTTGGGTGCAGAAACCAATGCCTTTTCCTAATAAGAAACACAAATCAAAGGAGGAAGAACACTATAACAAGTTTTGTGAGTGGATGAAACCTTCTTTGACTGATCTTATTAAGTTGCTTCCTTATTCAAAGTATATGAAGGATATTGTCTCTAATAAAAGGAAGATTCCTAATGAGGAAATTTCTACTTTGCTTGCTAATTATTCCTTCAATGGTAAGGTTCCAAAGAAACTTGGTGATCCAGGTATACCAACTATTCCTTGCGCTATTAAGAATAATTATGTTACAAATGCTTTGTGTGATTTGGGAGTGGTAGTTAGTGTTATGCCTTTTTCTCTCTACAAGAGACTCCAGCTAGAAAAGTTTATACCGACTGATATATCTTTGAAAATGGCTGATAAGTATACTACTATTCCTGTTGGTATATGTGAGGATGTTCCTGTTCAAGTGGCTCATAATTGCTTGGTTTTAACTAATTTTGTTGTCCTTGAGATGCCTGAAGATGATAATATGTCCATTATTCTTGGGAGACCTTTTCTTAATACTGCAGGTGATGTCATCAATTGTAATCAAGGGAAAGTAACTTTTAATATTAATGACAAAGAGCATACTGTCTATTTCCCCAAGAAGATTGATAAGAGCTATTGCCTGAATTCCATTGAAAATATTGAGAGCATCAAAGTTGGAGAAATATATTGTCCCATTCCACAAGAAAGTTTTGAAACTATTATGATTGAGA
The DNA here is from genome assembly GCA_030063025.1 of Avena longiglumis. Classification (NCBI taxonomy): domain Eukaryota; kingdom Viridiplantae; phylum Streptophyta; class Magnoliopsida; order Poales; family Poaceae; genus Avena; species Avena longiglumis. The sequence goes on along the minus strand of CP125975.1, from coordinate 102,610,007 downwards.
CTATTTCTATCAAGTTTGAGGTAACATAATCATTTTGTGGAATGCAAAGTTTTGTCTCATTTGAAATTGTTTTGGTAACAAGACTTGATCAACCTTGTTAACAAAAGGATTTTAATGAACAAAACAATGCTTTCACAGTGGTTATACTTACTCACTTTTATTTCTCTCCTTTCCAGTCTTTGCTCTTCGTCTTGTTAGCTTTAGTTCTGCTGGTTGTTTGCTTGTTAGACTGTCTTAGAACTTCTGTAGTTTTGGTTTTGGTTTGATTCTTGCTTCTTCTAAAAAAAATCTTTTTCTATGTGAAAATCAATTTTCATATCCTGAAAATTGGCCAAAAATAAAGTTTCCTGAAAAATTCCAGAAAATTCATATTAATTTTTTCCTCGAAAAATGGGGCAGAGGGACACCCGGAGTGGCCCAGGGGGACCTACCAGGCCAGCACACCCCCTGGTGGCGCGGCCAGCCCTAGGGCGCGCCTGGCCTGGGTGGGGCCCACCAGCGGCCCTCCAAAGTGTCTCCTCCCAGCCACTTCTTTCTCTCTCCCGAAAAACACAGGAAAAAATTCTCAAGCTCGAGTTCCTGCTGTTCTTGCTCCTGATTTTCGATATCCTTGCTCAGCCCATCTTTGCTGCTGATTTTTGGAGGGATTGCTCCTTGGTATGTGCCTCCTCCGCTTGTCCAATTAGATTTGTGATTGGTAGATTATATATTGAGTATTTTGCTACTATAGGTGACTGGTTGTGTGAGCTTGCATGCTTTTTCTATGCTTAGAGATTTCATTTTGATGCATGTATAGCCCTCTAGCAAGCTCCTATAGTAGTTCCTCATCATTTATCAACTTGGAAATTACTTAGTGTAAGACCTCACCCTTTAAGGTAAAGGTCCCTATGATTCTAATGCTAGTCCCTGGATCGAAACGCTAGCATCCACAGTTTAAGATTAAGTACACAGATACAAAGGTCATTATTACATCGTAATATCTAGAGATACAAAGTTCTTACAACTCTTTAGCCCAAGGCTAAAACATAGAGTTCACAATACTTAACAAAATAAATAAAGTCTTCATCTTCATGTTCCACAGGCAAACATGTTGAGTGTAGACTCATAACCCTAGTCACCATCAGAGTAACCTGCAACATAATAAGTTACAGCCACAGAGGGTCAATACATTTGGAATTGTATTGGCAAGTGATACCATAGTATTATAGTAACATCTAATAACTATATGAATTTGGCTAATTGTAGTTCAGGCTGGCTTTGCTCAAAATTAGGTTTGTCTTATTAGTTTGCAAACATTAAGCTTTTGTTTGACAAAAACACCCAAGGAACCACCAATATACATTGGTGAACCTCTACCCCTTTTCAAACACAAGTTTTAACTTAGAGAAATTGGGATGAGGAGATCCTTGATCATTTCAATGTTTTTGATGATCAAAATGTCCATTACCGGGGACACGTCTAAGTACTTAGGTTTTACCCTCTCGAGAGGTGGTGCACTTTCCCCACAAGACTCGACATGCATCGAGATGAGACTTTTCAGAAGCATTCCCTTAGAACACCATGAACGCGTTCCATCCTAACAACCCTACCACCAACTATCCATCTGGCTGAGTTCTTGCAACCTAGTTGGTCAAGGCAGATCCCATATGCCATGTGGTTGCACTAGAAGCTTATCAACACTAAACATCTCAAATCTCTTTGTTCCTGGGTGGCCATCCACAAGTGTGATACGCAAGGTAAACCTTAGACATGGGCCTTGTAACCACTCAACACAAACCAATCTTCCCATAACACCTAGGTGATTCTTTAACATGTTGTTTTATTAATCAAAACATAGGCAGAAACTTTGCATAGTATCATAACATGAATATTCCACCCTTGCATTCTACTAGCTAGGCTAAGCATACTAGCATAACATGTCTCTTAACTTGGGGAAAAACTACTAAGACAATATCTATAGGATCTACCATAGCATAGCATATACTTAGAAAAATCACCATGCAAATCCTACTCAAAATATAACTAGTGCATAGATAAAATAATAGGACATAAGATGAAGCATCACTTGACTTGGTAGCTAGGGTAATAGACACAATCCTCACAATCACACTCTCCAAATTCCACAAAATCTACACAACAAATTCATACAACAATACTCAATTCAATATACAAACAAAAAATAATTATCAATGCATGAAAAATGCAATATGATGATTTTCCACACTTTTCAAATCAAAAAATTTAGTACTGAATACAAAGCATACTTTATAAAGTCTAAATAAACCAAAATTTACTTTAAAACAATTTTCTAAATAATTTTTATAGCCAAAATAGGCCTACAAATGCTTCTGCATAAAATCCTAATTTTCAGAAGAAAATGGCCAAATCAAGGCCATTGTTGCAAAGAGCTCATTTTTCTGAATCCATTGATATAAAATTTGTAATTTTTGGATAAACAGAACAAAATTTATTGAATTTACATGTTTGAATAACTAATAGAACAAAATTTGGATTTTAAATCAAAACCCTAGCCACGCGGCAGCATCTGATTGGTGCGTACCGGTTCGGCCGGATCATGTTTCTGCACTGTAGGATCTAAGTGACGATGCACAGCCTAGAATTAAATATAATGTTTTGCTCAGTGATCTAATCGTGGCCACTAGATGCAGATCCAACGGATAGACAAGCCTGGCCAAAACCTAGCGGCGATGCCACTGGCATTGACACGCCGGCGAGGCCAGAGGGGCAGATGGTGTGTGCTAGAGCTTACTGAGGTCGCGAGGATGCAGGGAACCTCAATGTGGACGTGGCTTGGAAGGGGGTGTACGGACACGACAGTAAATCCTCGTCAGAGTTCGTACTGTAATCGGGTGCTCACGAATGGATACGGAGACGACAACCTAGGGTGAAAAAAGGCAAACAAATGGCATTAGGAGGCGCGCAAGGACACGGCAAACTCAATCGTGTGAAGCAGAGGTCAATGGGAGTACAAATTTTACCGAGATTGCTCGCCGGAGTTGAGCGGCGCCTCGTTTGCTTGTAGACATCGACGAGGGCGATGACCTGGGCCACGATTGGACAAACCAAGGGCATTAGCAGATTCACAAGGTCAAGGGGAACACGTTCGTGTGAACTAGAGGCAGAGGGGTTATCAACACCCGGATTTTTAATCCCAGATGCATGTTATGCCGTACATCGCAATCCCAGGATTACCATTTTTCCGAGACATAACAGATTGGATATCACAGTATATCATCCATTACAAATCATACATAAGGTCTTACAACAAATAAAGGATCTCCTTATCCATTCTTAGTACAATCAAAGTATCAGAATAATGTAATAATGATAGCATGGGTGAGGCTCCATCTTCATGGTCATAGGCAATGCTGACGATGGGAGATGATCCTAGTTGTCTTAACCTTCCTGCGGTCCATCCTCTTGATAGTCCTCTTCATAGTCTGGCCACAAGAATAGCTAGGGACAAAGCCGTGAGTACTCTTTAAGTACTCGCAAACTAAGACTGAGAAGTAAGGGGTTTGAGTAGGAATACTAGGCTCTAGGTTGTTTTGCAAAAAATCCAGGTTTACCTTAACTGAGTTCAAAAGCAAAGAAAACTAGTTTAAAGTTTTATAACACTTAAGTGGGAACTTAGCTTTCATGTTCGCAACCCTGTTGTGGTCAAGTCAAAATCATAATTCATTCACAAGTTATTTTGAAAACATCTGACGACGGAACAGTATGGCCACTCCAACTGTACATAACCGCGAACACGGCTATTTGAATAGTTTGACACTCTGCAGAGGTGGTACACTTTCACCACAATATTCGATACATCCGTCAGGAACAACCCTGAATTCACCATACTCAGTATGCGGATAATCAATCCTAACCTTTCAATTACACACCCTAGTATAGGCACCTCTCCTATGAGTTTGGCCTCCCAACCATGACCATCTGTCATCTTGGGAACTGCATAGGTGGTCAGTCTTCACGAGGTAGCCTCAGCTCAAACCTCGGCCGCAAGGGAACCCATACTAAGATATATAAACTTCCAGTCAAGCCCTACCCAAATTCAGGTATTGTGGTTGTACGGTAAAGTTGGAATGGTATCGCATCCAGACACAACCATCAGTTTTGTAAAAGGGCTAAGGCTCATGCCTCAACATTTTCATCATCAAAATCATCTGGTGCTCACAGCACATGTCAAAACATCGCATTAGAATGACTCATCATTCTAAGGTTTTCATAATCATTTTAACCAAGTATTCCCATCTGAAGTGATCAAGTTTTAATGTTAGCACTAGCCACTAAAGTTGGGGGTAAACACTAATGAGGGGTGGTAATCAAGTGTGACTTATCTAAGTATAATCTCATGCCTCAGGATGACATCAAGATTTATATAACTTAGGCCAAGTTTTATGCTCTTTATGCTACCTCTAATATCTTTCCAAAACTTACAAGTCTCTAAGTAAACATAAATAAAAAGCTTTGATAAAGAAATAAAAATAAACAAGCTTGCAAGTAAAACTGGGATTTGGTATCATCAAGTGGTATAACCAAGGCATGCCTAATGCATTGCATAGGTTATCTTGTAGGTTTAAGCTTGCAAGTATGACTTGCATGGTTTAGCTTAGCTTGCCTTGTGCAGTGAAGTGGTTGAAGTTCTCCTCTACTTCTTCCTCGTAGTATTCTCCTTTCTCTTCGTATCCTTGCTCGGTACTAGCGTCTATAAATAAATACGAAGTACAAAATCACCAAACAATTCTTAACTACTTCTATTTAGCACACAAAGTCTCACACTAGATGATCTAGCATCATCACTATTATTACAAGTGTTAAGGCAAAAGTCCTATTTATTTTATTTTAGAAAAGTAATTTCTACTCATTGAAAAACTACTTAAGATTTAATATTCTCCAAGTAAAACATGGGATCATGTTGACACATGTCACCACCACATATTTCAGTACTTGGGAATGTGATTTAAAGTGGTGTCACAATTTAATAAGATTTAACCTTTTTATTTTAATTAATTAAAGTGACTAGAAATTCCTATGGGGCATTCTTTTATTACTTGTCCATTATTACTACAAGTAAACCTAGATATTTTTATATATTCATAAAGGTCTTATAAAATGTGATTTTTGATAGTTGGAATCAACTCAAAAGCATTTATGGTTGAATTTTGAGAAATGTTTGAATGCAGAAAAGTCTCTGCCTTGTTATTTTTACCATAGGTGATCTACAATTCCAAATGATTTAAATCCAACGGGCTTGGATTAAGAATTTCAATAATTTTCTAGCAAAATTGGTTTCATGCAATTTGGTTCAATGAAACTCTCTGGATTGAATTTTGAAACTACTGCCAGAACTAAGTTTGAAACTAAATAGATAAACCTAATTTCAAACGAACTGGGTCACGCGGGAAAGTTAACTGGGCCGGCCCACTGCGCACAGCGCGCACGGGGGCTGGGTTAAGTGGTGTCCCCATTCGTAAGTGAGACGGAGGGTAGCGAAGGGGTATGGGGCGATTATGACCGTAGGATTAGATCAAGGATCAACGGCTCACGGCCATCGTCCTCGTCTGGACAGAGCACGATGGGCACGAACCCTAGCACGGCTAGTGCGGGTATGGGACGGCTCATCGGGGCTCAAGCGAGGGTCGGCGATGGGGGCGAATGACGATGTCGACAACGGAGGTTCTCCTGGTACTGGCGGCTTCTCCTGGGGTGGCCGCAATCGACGACGCCCTTCTCCTCCAGCAGCGGCAAGCTCCGGCGAAATTCCAGCGATGCTACGCTCTCCTTGCTCCGGGAAGAAGTGGGCACGATCAGTGAGAGGTGTGGAGTAGAATGGTGTGCTGAATTCGAACGGGGGAGGCCTCTATTTATAGTGCGACGAGGGAACCAAAGGGTGCGGGATGAGCTCGTCGGGGTCGGCGTCACAGTGAGCTAATGGCATGGCCGAAGGTAGGGGACGGTGCGCTGCCTCCTAGCGAAGCTCAACGGCTTGATGGCGAGGCGTGGGGCGGTGCGGTTCGGTCGGAACACGTTGACGCTCTGAGCGGCACCAACGGCTGTTTTAATAGTGCACAGCGGCTACGGGTCGCGCGGCGGCGAACGAGGTTGTCTGCGAGGTTCCTGGGGTAGTGGTGATCACGTACGCGGGTGGCAAAGGCGGGGCGCGGTCTGTGCGAGTGTGTCGAGCGCGGCGCTCTGGCGTTCTCTCGGCATGGTCACAAAGAAAATGGCCGCGTTCGTTCTGGGTGGTCCACTGGCTAGCAGGGCTGGACAGGGGGTGGCGATGGACGGGTGGCGTGCTCGCTAGACACGGTTGTCTAGGCTGGTTAGGATTGTAGCACGCTGTTGACATTGGGGGTGGCAAGTGTGCTCGGCCATGGTGACCATTGATGGCATGGTCGAGTTCACAGTGAGCTAGAGCTTCTTAAACAAGTTAGATGATCTACTGAGAGTGTAGTGAGAGCTAGAGAGGGAACAAGGTTGGCACATACACTGCTCACTATAGTGTTTGTTTTTTAATTTAATCTGAGCTCAAAAGGTGTTTGATGAAATAGCCGCAAGAGATTTAAATTTGAATTTTTGGATGAAACTTGGTGGGTGCAATGCTCACATACTAGGTAGTCTCTGGTTGATTGGATTTTTCAAGGTGCACTTGTTTGGTTGGGTTTTGATAAATGGTGATCTTCTCATATGAACTAGATTCAATTTTCAAATGTCATTTCAATAAGGTTGCCAAATGCTTCTGTGGGTTTGCAAAGTGGGCTTGGGTTCGATTTCACTTGTTCTAACAAGGGGTGAAAAGAAATGGATTTGTTTCTGTTTGAAATCTTGGACTAGAAACACTCAAAGTGGTCTAGTGAGCAAGATTGGCAAAAATGACCATTTGCTTATTTTGTTTGTTTTTGAATTTCTCTTGATTTTTTTATGCTTGGAATTGATTTATATGATATTGTTTTCATCTTTAAACCATTCCTTGCTAATCACAACAATCACACAAGTCCATTCATGCATCCATACATTCATCACATACACACATGCATTCATAATGATTTATTTTAACAAAAGTTTTTTAACCCTAAATTTGGGTGATTGGAAATGATAACCTTGATTAATATTTTTTATATGTTTATGCTTACCAGAATAGTTCGCCAGAGCTGCTCTATACTGCAGCGGTGTAAGGTGAATTTGGAGGAGCCTGGCAGTGCTCTGTTCTGGCTGAGTGGGGGGAAATGGTCGTGAAGGGGTGGGGTTTATGTAGCCGGAGTAGGGGCGAGAATCACGCATGCATTCATCATCAATTTAACGAAATCAAATGCGGTAGTGAAGAGGAGGACACGTCCAACGGCACGGTCGTCGCGCGAGATTTGGGGAAGAAGGGTGAGGTGGCAGTGGGGCCGGGCTGTCAGTGGGAGGGGTGTGCGCGCGGGTGAGAAACTGCGGGGAGAGAGGGAGAGGTTCCTAGGTGGGCCGTGGGCTTCCAGGGTGAGTTGGACCGAATGGTTTGCTTCTCTTATTTTTTTTCTCCTTTTGTCTTTTCCTTTTCTGTTTTGATTTTCTAGATTAGATTTGAATGGCCATTTCAAATCCAAATGATTTCAAACTTTCACCAAACTTTTGTGCTATGATCCTTGTGTCCAAAAGTGTGTCAAACACATCTAATCACTCAAAAATCATTTTGGGTTCATAAAATAGAATAAAACCATGCCCCATATAAATAATATAAGAAAGGGGTTTAAATATGGTTCCATTAGAGTTTTTGTTTTGAAATTTTTTGTTCAAGGTAAATATGCCATGATGACATGAATGCAACAACATGTTTTTGAATTTGATGAAATTTGGGATGTTACACTTGGTCTGATGTTTGTCTAAAAATTTCAGAAAAAAGGGTCATGGACAACCACACCTTTGGAGAAGTGTTTGAGAGTGATCACCTAGGAGGACAATGCCTTCGAGATCATCCTCCCGAGCTAGGCCATCATACAATGAGGATCTTATTACACCGTGTTTTGGCAATGAGGGAGATGAGGGGGATGCGCACCCTTCTACCTTCCCTTGGTTTACCTTTTTGCAGGTTGCATGGATTCTCAATGATTTCCTAACTCTTATTAGGAGGGTTGGTCTAACTAGTTATATGCAGGATGAGAGTGAGCAATATGCTATGCTCACCAAAACTTTTGTGGAGAGTTTCTCTTTTACTAACAACCCTTTCAGGTCAGAGGTGTCATTCAAAATCTATAATAGGCCCTTCACCATGACATTGAAGAAATTTTGTGAAATTTTGGGTATTGGCATGGCTAGGACGGTGAAGAAGATTTCAGCTCAACCTGCTGATTTTTGGATCTCTACCGCGGGATGAATAATGATGATGACCGCAGAGCCCAACGCAGAAAGATAAGAAATATTCAACTCCCAGCTATCAGATATTTTTCTTATTATCTTGCCACTAGTATTCTTGGTAGGGAGAACACTAGAAATATTTCCAACTATCATTTGGCCTTTCTAGCTGCTGCATTCAACAATGAAACCATGTATAATCTTGGTTCTCTCATTGCTCGTCGCTTAGCTTCTAGAGGACCCATTTATGGGGGTATTATTGCTGCACGTATAGTTGATGCCTTAGAACTTTCTGTTGATCCAAATGATACAATTTTGGATCCTTAGAGGATTGATCTTGATGCCATGAAGGCGCATCACTTTGTCACTGCTAGTTCTACCATTGAGAATTTGGTTTACAGGATGATGTTTACTGATGGGGAAGAGAGACAAATTCCTTTGCCATAAACCACTTTGTTCAGTATTTGCCAGGGACCTTGCTCACGCTCCAAGGAGGAGACGGACGAGCAGCTACGCATTGGTGGTTTCCACGGACACTACCAGGGGCACGCGCCCTCTTATGACCACTCTGTGCACTACACAGGGGCGTCCTTGAGCTCGTACCAGGACGAAGGGGCCTCTTCGTCGCATTATGGAGGCGCACCTTATTGCTCACCATGTGACTGAGCCCCACTTAGGCCAAAAGCCTAAGATTGGGGGAGGTAGGCCGACACCACACTCATCTATATATCATATTTCGTCGGTTCTTTGTATATCCATGTTTCGCTTTCTTTTTGGTTTTTGTTTCTGCTTTCTCAAAACACAAAAAGACCAAAAATATTTTTGTTGTTTCTCTTGGTTTGTTTCTTTGCTTTTTAGCTTTGGTTTGCCTTAATAAAAATCCAAAAAGATTTTGCTTTGTTTGCTTTCTTTAAAAAATCGAAAACACCAAAAATATTTGTTGTTCTTCTTTGGTTTTGTGAAGTTATTTGCAGGGTTCACAGTCCTCAGTGGAGTTTGGTTTCATGTTATTATTCAAGCCACACAAGTGAAGAGCAATAATGAAGATTAAGACAACTTGAGGTGTGGTCAGAGGCTGGTAATGAACTCTATTTGTTTTCATTTTTGTACATATACACATCATTGTGGGCATGCTTAATCTTTCATGTAAGGTGTATGTTATTTATGGATGCTTAGTAGTTCTTGATTTCTTATGATTAGCTCCATCTTGCTAATAGTTTGTAGCGTGTCATATGAATATTTGCTTGCATTGTTCTAGTCATAACTTGGTATGTCACTCTGGTATCCTCCTCTGAAACTTTCATTTGAATCGACTTGGCACATGATCACGCATGCATATGACTAAACAATAGTCAGTAAGCCTCGATGATTTATTTTGCCTCAGAGTCCTTATAACACTTTCATGCCATAATTAGTCCTTTTTTGTTGCAAGCATGATTATGATAGTTATTGCTCTCTGTTTTATCGCTCCCTCTCTATTGCTAGCCTTCACTTGCACTGGGTATGAGCTCCACTTGTGCATCCAACTCCCCAAAACCAATATTGCCAACAGTGTCCACCATACCTACCTACTAGCATCATTTGCTATTTAGTGCATATTCATTATGCCTTGTTTTCTTCCAAATAAAATGTTTGGCTGTTTTGAGAAAGTTAGTTAGTAAAGCTCTTACGAACTTGATGGCACACTTTATTCCTTGTACTTAATAAACCTGAACCATTGTGACTATGCATGAAAGTTATATGCTTGCAAATTATAGGTTGGGAGTTAGCAGAACCGTGCTGTCACGGGGAACGCTTTCAACATTGCACCTGTACATTGTACCCAGTTGATGTCATGCTCTTTTGTTTACGGATGCTGTCGGTGTGAAATAAAAGGGGAGATTGTAAGTTCATGGAGTTATATATATATATGTTAGAGAAACGCCTGGGCCGCTAGCCTAAGCCATGCCTAATCATGGTGGAAACTTGCAGCATAACCATAATGAGCAATCTGTGAAGCATCCTCAATAAAAACCTATGCAAATAGCAAATAAAAAGATCACTGAGATCATTGTCTGCTTGCCTTGTCATTTTGCTTATGGGATAGCTCATGTATCATGTGCAAGGGGTACCCCGTTGGCGGTTCTCTCTATGATACGCATGTATTTACTATGACAAGAACTTACCGGTAACTAAAGTTGAGTAGCCTGAGGAGTGGCCCTCGTACTCAAGGGACATGATATTTCCAGTTTATGGTCTGTCAAGCATATAACTCATATTGGACCTCACTTTCACAATTAACCATCTAAAGATGCCTATGATAGGGGCAATGAGAGCTCAAAGCTAATGAGTACCATACTTTCAGCATTTGGAAGCATTTCAAACTTTTCAAAACCTTTTCACTTCCTTGTTGAGTCACCACTTATTCTATGAGCACCTTCTTGACAGCATAGTTGTCATTCTTAGTGTAATGTGCTTGTCTCAAAACTTGGTTAATTATGTCATGACTTTCATGCTTGTATATTTGATATATTTACTTCTAGTCTTCACTTGAACTTCATAGGTGCCTTGGCATTTATGTTTGCTTCACCATCAAAGGCAAGCGAGATACCACTCTTGTAGGGGTTCGTAGCATGGAAAACAAAAAATTCTACCGCATACAAACAAACAAGCCAAGATCTATCTACTAGATTGTAGCAACGAGTCGATGGAATAACTCACCCTTGAAGATTCCAAAGTGTTTAACGAGAGCGGATTCTCATGGGTGATGTAGTCGTACTCTTGCCGATCTCAAGATCGTGTAGATGATCCTTCCGGCGCTGCTAGCAGCCCATGATCGGTCACACGTTAAGACTTTTCGATGAAGACCTTCCTCTCCTTGTTCCAAAGGCGGAGGTTGTAGCACTCTCCCGCATGATCGCGGCAAGACGACGTGGTACCGGAAGTAGAGGGGAGATCTCGCAGGGCTTCGCCTTAAGCCGGAGCGAGTATGGTGGACTATGAGAGAGGCCTCGGTGATCTAGGGTTTAGACACACCAAGGAGAGAGGGCTAGGCCGGCGGCTAGGGCTTGGGGAAGCCCAAGTTGGCGGCTAGGGTTTGCCCTAGGCGGCGGCAGCAACAGGAGGTGGTGGCGCCGGCGGCTTAGGGCTAGGGTTTTGGTGAGGCAAGGTGTGTTCTTGGAGGGGCAGCCCTGCCCCTCCTTATATAGGTGGGAGGGCGCGGCCAAGGGGAGGGGATTCCCTCCCCAACTCGGCTTCCAAGGCCGGCGGTGGAGGGAGAGGGACTTCCTCCCCAAGTAGGTTTCCTACTCTCCCTCCACCAAGCAAACTTGCTGTTTGACTTTTCAAATTGGCGTTTGACTTTTCAAACTAGGATTTGATTTATCCCTTTATTTTGCTCAGCGATGACACCTAGTACATAATGCAACCATTCCAACTTGTTATGACACATTCATGTACCCTTCCCCTCTGGAGTGCCGGACCTTCCGGAACTTTCTAGAACATTCCCGATGAAAACATCGGAACCATTCTCCAACCCCGAAACAGGACTTTCCTTATATGAATCTTATTCTCCGGACCATTCCGGATTTCCTCGTGATATACCGGATCCCATCCAAGACTCCGAACAACATTCGGTCTTTTACTCATCATTCCATAACTACTCAATAACATCGAATCCTTAAGTGTGTCTCCCTATGGTTCATGAATTATGCGGACATGACCGAGACACTTCTCCGATCAATAACCAATAGAGGAATCTGGAAATTCATATGGCTCCCACATATTTCTACGATTACTTTGCGATCGAATGAACCACTTACATACGATACCAATTTCCCTTTGTATCACGATAGTTTACTTATCCGAGGTTTTGATCGTCGGTATCTCGGCATACCTAGTTCAACCTCGTTACTGATAAGTACTCTTTTCTTGTTCCCGTGATATGTGATCCCTTGTGAGCCAGTCACATGCTTGCAAGCCAATTGGATGACATTACACCGAGAGGGCCCAGAGTATATCTATCTGTCATATGGATGGACAAATCCCACTCTTGATCTATGTGTATCAACCAATACTTTCCGAACACTCAATGCCACCTTTATAGCCACCTAGTTACGGTGTGGTGTTTGATGTCATCAAAGCATCCTTCCGGTGATGGTGATATGCATGATCTCATGGTCAAAGGAATTAGGTTACTATGTATCAGAAAGCATATAGCAACTGAACTATTAAAATGACTTGATCTTTATGCTACGCTTATCTATAGGAGTATGTCCAACATATCATTCTTCTAACGATATGATCTTGTTGTTAATAACATCTCAATGTTCATGATAGGGAAACCACAATCATTTATTAACCAACAAGCTAGTATTATAAAGAGGCTTTACCAGGGACTCTTATTTAGTTTACAAATCACCCAAGTATTAATGTTTCCTTGTTAATACTGTTATAGCATGAATGTAAACATTTATCATAAACACAAAGATATAATAATAACTACATTTATTATTGCCTCTAGGGCATATCTCCAACAGTCTCCCACTTGCACTAGAGTCAACTAATCTAGATTACATGGTAATATACCGAACACCCATGGCAGTTTGGTGTTGGTCATGTTTTGCCCTCGGGAGAGGTTTAGTCAACGGATCCGCCACATTCAGATCTGTGTGTACTTTGCAAATCTTTATGTCACCATCTTGGACATGTTCTCGAATAGCGTGAAAACGTAGCTTGATGTGCTTCAGCTTCTTGTGTGACCTTGGTTCTTGCGCATTGGCTATGGCGCCCATGTTATCACAGTAGATAGACATTGGGTCCAGCGCACTTGGAACCACACCGAGCTCTGTAATGAACTCCTTCATCCATATCGCTTCTTGTGAAGCCTCCGAAGCAGCTATGTATTCTGATTCAGTTGAAGATCTCGCCACAACGCTTTGCTTTGCACTCCTCCAGCTAACTGCTGCACCATTCAAAGTAAATACGTATCTAGATTGAGATTTAGAATCATCTGGATCGGTGTTCCATCTAGCATCGGTGTAACCATTAACAACGAGATGTTCATCACCTCCATAAGAAAGAACCATATCCTTAGTTCTTCTCAAGTACTTAAGGATGTTTTTGACCGCTATCCAATGATCCACTCCTGGATCACTTTGATATCTGCTAGTCAAACTAACAGCATATGCAATGTCGGGTCTAGTACATAGCATGGCATACATTAGAGATCCTATGGCTGAGGCATAGGGAGTCTTACTCATCCTTTCTCTATCTTCTGCCGTTGCTGGACTTTGAGTTTTACTCAAGGTCGTATTGGGCAACATAGACAAGAACCCTTTCTTGCTATCTTCCATTCCAAACCTCTTTAGAACTTTGTCCAAATATGTACTTTGTGACAATGATATTAGGCGTCTTGATCTATCTCTATAAATCTTTATGCCTAATATATAAACTGCTTCGCCAAGATATTTCATTGAAAAACTATTATTCAAATATTCCTTGACACTATTAAGAAGGTCTACATCATTCCCAATCAACAATATGTCATCTACATATAGTATTAAGAATGCTACAGAGCTCCCACTCACTTTCTTGTAAATACAAGCTTCTCCATAAGTTTGTATAAAACCAAAACTTTTGATCACCTTATCAAAACGTTGATTCCAACTTCGGGATGCTTGTTTCAATCCATATATGGACCGTTGAAATTTGCATACCTTGTTAGCATATTTAGGATCGACAAAACCTTTGGGTTGCATCATATACAACTCTTCATCAATGTCTCCATTGAGGAACGCCGTTTTGACATCCATCTGCCATATCTAATAATCATAATATGCAGCGATTGCTAACATAATCCTCACAGACTTTATCTTCTCTACTGGTGAGAAGGTCTCATCATAGTTAACTCCTTGAATTTGTCGAAACCCTTTTGCGACAAGTCGAGCTTTATAGACAGTAACATTACCATCAGCATCTGTTTTCTTCTTGAAAATCCATTTGTTCTCGACAGCCTTCCGGCCATCCGGTAAGTCCACCAAAGTCCATACTTGGTTTTCGTACATGGATCCAATCTCGGATTTCATGGCATCTTGCCATTTATTGGAATCTGGGCTCATCATTGCTTCCGCATATGTCGCAGGGTCATGGGTGTTGTCCACCAACATGACACTCATAACGGGATCATACCAATCAGGAGTGGTACGAGTTCTCGTTGATCTGCGAGGCTCTGTAGCAACTACAACTGAAGTTTCATGATCATAATCATTAGCTTCCTCTCTTATTGGTGCAGGCACCACAGGAACTTCTTCCGGTGATGCGCTACTCGCAAGTTCGAGAGAAGGTTCGACAACCTCATCGAGTTCTAATTTCCTTCTAGTCACTTCTTTCGAGAGAAATTCCTTCTCTAGAAAGGATCCATTCTTGGCAACGAAGATTTTGCCTTCGAATCTATGATAGAAGGTATACCCAATAGTTTCCTTTGGGTATCCTATGAAGACGCATTTTTTCGCTTTGGGTTCAAGCTTGTCCGGCTGTAACTTCTTTACATAGGCTTCGCAACCCCAAACTTTAAGGAACGACAATTTAGGTTTCTTCCCAAACCATAAATCATACGGTGTCGTTTCAACGGATTTAGATGGTGCCCTATTTAAGTGAATGCGTCTGTTTCTAATGCATAACCCCAAAATGATAGCAGTAAATCTGTAAGTGACATCATAGAACGAACCATATCTAAGAGAGTTCGATTACGACGTTCGGACACACCATTACGTTGTGGTGTTCCCGGCGGTGTCAAGTGTGAAAGTATTCCGCATTTATTCAAATGCTCACCAAACTCGTAACTTAGATATTCACCTCCACGATCAGAACATAGAAATTTAATCTTCTTGTTACGTTGATTCTCCACCTCACTTTGAAATTCCTTAAACTTCTCGAAAGTTTCGGACTTATGTTTCATGAAATAGATATACCCATATCTACTCAAGTCATCCGTGAAGGTAAGAACATAACGATAACCACCGCGCGATGCTACACTCATTGGACCACACACATCGGTATGTATGATTTCAATAAGTCTGTAGCTCGCTCCATCATACCAGAAAATGGAGTCTTAGTCATTTTACCCATCAGACATGCTTCGCATCTTTCAAGTGATTCGAAATCAAGTGATTCAAGAAGTCCATCGGAATGGAGTTTCTTCATACGCTTCACTCGGTGTGACCAAGGCAGCGATTGCCACATATAGGTCGAGTTATCGCTCAATTTCAAACATTTAGCTTCAATGTTATTAATATGTGTATTTCCACTATCGAGATTCAATAAGAATATACCATCTATCAAAGGTGCATGTGCATAAAACATATTACTCATATAAATCGAACAACCATTATTCTCGGACTTAAACAAGTAACTGTCTCGCAATAAACAAGATCCTAATATAATGTTCATGCTTAACGCAGGCACCAAATAACAATTATTTAAGTATAAAACTAATCCCGATGGTAGATGAAGAGGTAGCGTGCCGACCGCGATCACATCAACCTTTGATCCATTTCCTACGCGCATCGTCACCTCGTTCTTCGCTAGCTTCCGTTTATTCTGCAGCACCTGTTTCGAGTTACAAATATGAGCAACCGAACCAGTATCAAATACCCAGGCACTACTACGAGTACTAGTGAGATACACATCAATAACATGTATATCGGATATACCTTTCTTCTTGATGTTGCCGTTCTTCAAATCCGCCAAGTACTTTGGGCAATTCCGCTTCCAGTGACCTTCTCCCTTGCAGTAAAAGCACTCAGTATCAGGCTTAGATCCAGCCTTGGTCTTCTTCGTCGGTGCGGTAACTTTCTTACCACCCTTCTTGAAGTGTCCCTTTTCCTTAGACTTGCCTTTCTTGAATTTGGTGGTCTTATTGACCATCAACACTTGGTGCTCTTTCTTGATCTCCACTTCTGCAGATTTTAACATGGAGAAGAGTTCTGGCAACTGCTTATTCATGGTTTGCATATTGTAGTTCATCACAAAGTTCTTGTAACTTGGTGGTAGTGATTGGAGGGCACGGTAAATCCCCAAAGCATTAGGAATCACTATACCCAAGCTTTGGAGTTTGTTTGCGTGCCCAGACATCTTAAGCACATGCTCACTGACGGAGCTGCCCTCTTCCATCTTGCAGTTAAAGAACTTCTCAAAATCCTCATAGCTCTCAACTGCCGCGTGAGTCTCAAATATCAGTTTGAGTTCACGGACAATATCATGTGGGTCTGAATTCTCAAACCTTTTCTGAAGCTCCGATTCCAAACCATACAAGATAGAACACTGAACTATGGAGTCCTGAGTCTTCCGAGCGAGGTAAACATTCTTTACTTCATCGGTAGCATCAGCTGCAGGCGGGTCACCCAGCGGTGCATCCAGCACATAGGTCAAATTACCAGCATTGAGGACAATCCTCAAATTGCGGAACCAATCCGCGAAGTTGCTTCCATTGTTTTTCAACTTTTCTTTCTCTAGGAACGCATTAAAATTGATGGTAGGGGCCGCCATTGATCTACAACATATTTGCAATAGTTTAGACTAAGTTTATGACAAATTGAGTTCTAATTAATAATTAAATTAATCTAGGTGAACTCCCACTCAAAACAATATCCCTCACATTGTTTTTAGTGATCACACGAACCAAATCCACCACATCAAACCGATCATCACGAGAGTTGATGTAGCTTCAATGGCGAACAATCAACATGTTCATCATATCCACTATATGATTCATGCTTTACCTTTCGGTGATCCGTGTTCCGAGACCATGTATGTACATGCTAGGCTCATCAAGATCAAACCTTAGCTTCCGCATGAGAAAATCTGGCTTTCTCACGTTGTATACACTTGTAGAATCTAACACACCCGATCATCACGTGGTGCTTCGGAACAACAAGCTTTATGTCACATCCCAAATTTTAGATTTGGTCTTGCATATCATTCATAGCATTGCATCATATCTTTCCATGCAAAACCGTCGAGCAGAAAGGTTCGGCGTAGCGCCATCGTCAAAACCCTATTTTGTTTCGATCCGAGGTTCCTGCGGGGAGCTCTAGTAAGACTTGCGACAACCACCCCTGTAGGTTCGACTTTTCGCTCAAACTTCGACTGAAGGTTGTGCCCCTCGATGATACGAACCCGTAGGCGTGAGAATCGCTCCAATCGGAGTTCGTATGCAAAAGACTCGGATTGTTTTAGTAAACCAAGAGACTTGCAACAACCACCCCTGTAGGTTCGAGTTTTCGCGCAAACTTCGACTGAAGGTTGTTCCCCTCGACGATACGAACCCGTAGGCGTGAAAATCGCTCCAATCGGAGTTCGTATGCAAAAGACTCGGACGTTTTAGTAAACCGCCGGAAAACGGTCCGAAAATCCGGACCGATTTCCGAATCGGAGTCAAATCTGGACCGATTCGGGTCAGGATTTTTTTTCTTTTTCTTCTTCTCACGCGTGGGACTATTTGAAGGGGCCCCACCCCTGCCTCGATTCCCGTGCCTCCCAGAACCCCCGCCGCCACAAGCCCCGCGCAACCTCCCTGGCGCCGCCTCCTGGCGCACGTACGCCGCCTGCCACCTTTGCCTCGTCGCTGCCGGCCACCCCTCCGCTGCGTTTCGCCGCGTCATTGCCGGGTTCGTCGCCGCCCTCTTTCCGTTCCCGTGCTCCGCGTCTCCGCCGCCGCCAATCGCGCCTGCAGATCGCCGCAGACGTCTGACGCGTTTATTGTTCCGGAGCCGTAGTTGACCGTGTGTACGCGGTAGAACCACGACGCCGGAACCGACCGTCGCCGCCGTCCGGAGCTCGCCGGAGTTCGTTTCGCAGCCCGATTCCGGTAAGACAGCAGCCACCGTCAGATCTCAGATCAGCGGCTTAGATCGTTCGTTAACTGGTCAGCATCCCAGGCGTTGACTAGTCAGACGCCCAGTCAGCGCCCAGTCATCAGACGAGTTGACCAGTCAAACAGACACAGTTGACTGGGTCAATCTCGTTAATCCTATTAGTTGGCAGATTTCGGTAGAATCTTGTAAATTGCGTAAAAATTAAACCGCTTGGCCAAAAATTGCAAATAAAATATGTACGTGTTCAGTGAGTCGTGTAGAATCTCGCTGTAGATTTGGTTCAGACTTTTATCGTCAGGTTTAGTACAGTTTAATCAAACTAGTTAGTGGCCTTTTCGGAGTAATAAATTCGTAGTAAAAGTTTCGTAGCTCCAAAAATCGCGTGTGATATGTCCCTGAACTCGTATGAACGAGGGGAATCTCATCGTGAAATAAAAAGATAGGCTTACAGTAAAAACTTCTGCAGTATTTGTCTAATGGCTTTCTGCAGTGTTTTAATTACTCGGGATGTTTTATAACTCCTTTTTGAGTAATTCTAATTGGTACTGTTTCTTATCAGCGATGCCTTTGAGGTAGAATATTTCCAAGATTTTACAACCTGTCTACTACCTGTAGTGAATTATTTAAGTTCTAGCTCTAGTAGTGATCACTACTTTTGGTTAATAGTTTCCCTTGCGCCAAATCTATTTTCCATGCATGTATTCGGTAGTAATAGGTATTAGTATTATGTGGTGCAGCTGTAGTACCAATTGACTTGCCGTTCTTGCATTCATGCATCATCTTTGTTGCATATGTTTGTGAATTGTTTGTTTATGAATGCAATTGTGTCGTGTAGATTGTGTGGAGTGCAACCCTTTCTCGTGTGTGGATTGTTCCTCCGACCGCTACAACCAAGGCAAGTAGATGCTACTTTGTTCATGATATCGTCCTACTATTTTCAATGCATTGTCGTGTATTTTGTAGATGCATGTGTAGGATGATACTATCGCTATGCTATGTCCTATTATGTGGTAGGGCTTTCCTTGTAGATGAACCACCGTTGTAGATGTGCTTAGCCATGCTATGTTGAACGAGGGCTGGGTTACATCATTGATACTTGTTTTCTCAAAGTATTGGTTTGTGAAAACTAAAACAACTTAATCAATGAACCCCCTGGGTGTGATGGTATTGATAAATTTTGGTGGTTTCATTGCGGAAAGGCACCCAGGTATCAAGAGAAATTGATTGGCTTCTTTATTGTGTAGCTTACGTGTACAACCATGTGCCAATAATGAAATGGGCGGTTGGTTGGACTTAGTAGGTTGTGGTAACTCGAACCCGCGTATCCAGAGATGTAGAATTTTGGTAGGTTGGACCGGTGATCGTCGGGATTGAGGAGCTACTTCCCGAACAGTCTCTTCTTGGTCTTCTCCCTATCGTCACCCAAAATGAGAGTGATGGTACGAGCTGGGCTGGCCACGTCACATGGGTAAAGTGTACTAGCCTCTGCAGAGTGTATAATCTAATCGATTAGCCGTGTCCCCGGTTATGGACAACTGAGTTGCTTGATATTGATTCCATGACATGTTTCTCGCTCATTCTAATTTCATAATTGTTTTAATATTGTTGGGTTAACTTAATTGGGATCTTTTCAAAGAAAATTCAAAACTGTTTATGAAAGTAGGACAAAGTTATTTGCAAATGCAAGCCAGACACAGCTCCACTTGCCAAATATGCATGTAGTTGTTAGTACTATTGTCTCCTTTACTAGCTCTACTTGCCATACATTCCATGTATTGACCCTTCGGGGCTGTTGCGTTTTATGCTGCAGGTTATTCCGATTCTGATTGATCGTTATAGGCCACGGTACTCCACTCGGCACTTGTTCACTTGTGGGCAATTTGAAGATTGGAGGATTTACTCGCTTTTGATGCTACCTGAACAATTTGAGCTAGCTTTATGCTAAGCTTTTATATTGTAATAATGGTACTCTGGATCTTTGTAGATCATGATACACGGTTATTTGCTATGATTATCTATCTTACTCTATTGTGGGCCAATGAACCGATCCAGGGATTGGCATGTCACATAGAGGCCACGGTCTTATCAGAACCGGGGTGTCACACTTTAGCAACGGTACTTACTAAGGATGAACACTTTAGAACTTGAAATTTATGTGCATGAGGGATCATCTTATAATGCTACCGTCGTTAACTAAGCAATACAAGATGCATAAAGGATTAACATCACATGCAATTCATAATATGTGATATGATATGGCCTTTCTTCTTTGTGCTTCCGATCTCCATCTTCAAGCACGAACATGATATCCATCATCACCGGCATTGCATCAAGGTCAATGACGCTGCTCCATGATTGTCTTTCACCAGCTTCAACTATTACAACTACTTTAAATAGACACGCGGGTCTTAACAGAAATTAAATACAACCATATGGCTCCTGCCGGTTGCCAACTTACAATAAGTAACATTGCATACATCAAATATAATCACAATCATGGCCATATCACATCACAACACACCCCTTCAAAACAAAGTTAGACGCCTCTAATTTCTTTGCATATTTTACATGGTTTGGGGCTTTCAATAAGTGTCGATCTAACTTACGAACAAGAACCACAACGTTGATGTTTGAACTATCAAGTGCCTATTGTAAGTTGGATCTATACTATAATGGGAGAGACAGACACCCGCAAAGTCATTTATGCAATACAAGTTGCATGTTGAGCGTGGAGCAAGTATCATGAACGATGTCATGTAAGGTCAGCCCGGGCCGCTTCATCCCATCATACCGCAAGATGCAAAATACACAAGAAGCAGTTGATAATAAAAGCACCACCGCCCACAATGACCATTGTCTTCTACTTGTGCAACAGATCTACATATAGACACGGCTCTGATACCACTGTAGGGGTTCGTAGCATGGAAAACAAAAAATTTCTACCGCATACAAACAAACAAGCCAAGATATATCTACTATATTGTAGCAACGAGTCGATGGAATAACTCACCCTCGAAGATTCCAAAGTGTTTAACGAGAGCGGATTCTCGTGGGTGATGTAGTCGTACTCTTGCTGATCTCAAGATCGTGTAGACGATCCTTCCGGCGCTGCGTTCCGGCAGCGCTCCCACAGTCGGTCACACGTTCGGTACTCGATGAAGACCTTCCTCTCCCTTGTTCCAATAGGCAGTGGAGGTTGTAGCACTCTCCTCGCGATTCCGGTAGCACGACGGTGTGGTACCAGAAGTAGAGGGGAGATCTCGCAGGGCTTCGCCTTAAGCCGGAGCGAGTATGGTGGACTATGAGAGAGGCCTCAGTGATCTAGGGTTTAGACACACCAAGGAGAGAGGGCTAGGCCGGCGGATAGGGCTTGGGGAAGCCCAAGTCGGCGGCTAGGATTTGCCCTAGGCGGCGGCAGTAGCAGGAGGTGGTGGCGCCGGCGGCTTAGGGATAGGGTTTTGGTGAGGCAAGGTGTGTTCTTGGAGGGGCAGCCCTGCCCCTCCTTATATAGGTGGGAGGGCGCGACCAAGGGGAGGGGATTCCCTCCCCAACTCATCTTCCAAGGACGGCGGTGGAGGGAGAGGGACTTCCTCCCCAAGTAGGTTTCCTACTCTCCCTCCACCAAGCAAACTTGTCGTTTGACTTCTCAAATTGGAGTTTGACTTTTCAAACTAGGATTTGATTTATCCCTTTATTTTGCTCATCGATGACACCTAGTACATGATGCAACCATTCCAACTTGTTATGACACATTCATGTACCCTTCCCCTCCGAAGTGTCGGACCTTCCGGAACTTTCTAGAACATTCCCGATGAAAACACCGGAACCATTCTGCAACCCCGAAACAGGACTTTCCTTATATGAATCTTATTCTTCAGACCATTCTGGATCTCCTCGTGATATCCCGGATCCCATCCGAGATTCCGAACAACATTCGGTCTTTTACTCATCATTCCATAACTACTCAACAACATCAAATCCTTAAGCGTGTCTCCCTACGGTTCGTGAATTATGCGGACATAATCGAGACACTTCTCCGAACAATAACCAATAGAGGAATCTGGAAATTCGTATGGCTCCCACATATTTCTACGATTACTTTGCGATCGACTGAACCACTTACATACGATACTAATTTCCCTTTGTCTCACGATAGTTTACTTATCCGAGGTTTTGATCGTCGATATCTCGGCATACCTAGTTCAACCTCGTTACTGATAAGTACTCTTTTCTCGTTCCCGTGATATGTGATCCCTTGTGAGCCAGTCACATGCTTGCAAGCCAATTGGATGACATTCCACCGAGAGGGCCCAGAGTATATCTATCCATCATATGGATGGACAAATCCCACTCTTGATCCATGTGTCTCAACCAATACTTTCCGAACACTCAATGCCACATTTGTAGCCACCCAGTTACGGTGTGGTGTTTGATGTCATCAAAGCATCCTTCCGGTGATGGTGATATGCATGATCTCATGGTCGAAGTAATTAGGTTACTATGTGTCAGAAAGCATATAGCAATTGAACTATTAAAATGACTTGATTTTTATGCTACGCTTATCTATAGGAGTATGTCCAACATATCATTCTCCTAATGATATGTTCTTGTTGTTAATAACATCTCAATGTTCATGATAGGGAAACCACAATCATTTATTAACCAACAAGCTAGTATTATAAAGAGGCTTTACCAGGGACTCTTATTTAGTTTACAGATCACACAAGTATTAATGTTTCCTTGTTAATACTGTTATAGCATGGATGTAAACATTTATCATAAACACAAAGATATAATAATAACTACATTTATTATTGCCTCTAGGGCATATCTCCAACAACTCTATCATACCTTCTTATGAGCATTGCAAATTTGCTTATGTTTATGTTTCATGCTACTTATTTTTATTGAGTTGGAATCTCATCATAGCTTGCAATGACTATTAAGTAGACTTAGTTGCATACTCCTTATTATGAATTGTCTAAGTATCTACTCTTGTCCTAAGAATATTTACATCATATGAAGCAAATGTGTTCATGAAATTTCTTTTATCGCACTCAGTTTTCAACTGAATTGCTTGAGGACAAGCAATAAGCTAAGCTTGGGGGAGTTGATACGTCCAAAATGTATCTACTTTCCCGAACAGTTTTTCTATTGTTTCTCCTCTAAACTTGTGTGATATGGATACAACTAACACGAACTGACGCTGTTTTCAGCAGAATTACCTTGGTGTCTAGTTTTTGTGCAGAAAATCAACTATTAGGAAAAATCCCGGAAAATATGCCAAAAATCCTTTTTCACTAGAAGACTCACGGAGCCAGAATACGAGACGGAGTGGGGCTCTGAGAGGCCCACCCCCCCTGCTGTGTGGTCTAGGCCTGGCCGTGCCTAGAGGGGGTGTGGCCGCCTCAGGCACCCCCCTCCCTCGGCCTCCCTCTTCGCCTATAATTTGCCTTCTGACCTAAAAACTCAGGGGGGGTTCAACATTTTTCCAGAAAGAGTTCCGTTGCACCGCCACCACCAGAAACCGCTATTCGGAACCAGAAACTCCGTTCTGGCACACTGCCGGGACGGGGAATTTGCAGAGGATCATCACCATCATCATCACCAACACCTCTCCATCAACCATTCATGTTTCCCCCATCCATGAGTGAGTAATCCCTCGTTGTAGGCTATGGATATGGTAGGGATTGGAAGAGTTCTATCATGTAATCGAATAAGATTGTTAGGGCATGGTGCCTAGTATCTCTATTAGTGCTATTTGAGTTTGTTGCAACTTGTTATGCTTAATGCTTGTCACTAGGGCCCGAGTGCCATGATCTCAGATATGAACTTATTATTGATTCATGATGATAGTATTGTTTGTGATCTTATCTGCAAGTTGTGTACACATATCATTGTCCAGATCCAAAGGCCCCGAAGTGACAGAAATTGGGACAGTCGGAGGGGATGGCTGTGATGTGAGCATCACATGTGTTCACATAGTGTTAATGCTTTGCTCCGGCGCTCTATTAAAAGGAGCACCTTAATTGCCAGTAGATTTCCTTGAGGCCCCGCTGCAACGGGCTGGCAGGAAAAAAGTTGTTCTGCAAGTTCTCATTGCGAGCATCTATGACTATATATGGGACATATGCCTATGATTGTTTAGTACTTGGATGCTTTATCTTATTTATCTGAAATTGCCCTAGATCTTGAAGTTACATGTTTAGACTTGTCCATGCAACGCCCGTCCATCCATCCCTATGCCTACCGCACTCCTATCCTACTGTTTGCTACTATTGTTACTACTGCTTTCGTTTTACTGCTGTTGTTACTTTGCTATTTCTACTACAAAACTGTTGCTACTGATAAACTACTATGAGCAAGACTATTTCCAGGTGCAGCTAAATTGACAACTCAGTTTTTATGGCTTATAAGTATTCTTTGGATCCCCTTGTGTCGAATCAATAAATTGGTAATACTACCCTAAAAAACTATTGCGTTCCCCTATACTTGTGGGTCATCAGCGGCTACGGACTTTTTCATGGAGATCTGATCGGGTACTTAGGGTTTAGGTACCGGGGGCTTCTTATAGGCGAAGGGAGTGACCGAGGGGGTTCCTGAGGCGGCTGCACCCCCCAGGCGGAGCTAGGCCTAGCCGCGCGGCTAGGGGGAGTGGCCCCCTCGAGGACCTCCTCCATCTCGTCTTCTGGCTCCATGTTCTCCTCGATGAAATATTGACTTTGGCTTTTGTCCCGTCCAATTCCGAGAATTTTCATTTTTGGCTTTTTTGGAACCAAAAACAACAGAAAACAGGCAACTGGCACTGCAGCATCTTGTTAATAGGTTAGTCCCAGAAAACATATAAAAATAGCTCAAAGTGTAGACAAAGCAAAGCAAAGTGGATACAAAACAAGCATGGAACATAAAAAATTATAGATACATTTATGACATATCAGATACTCGTACAACACACCTAACGTGTAAGTTCCATAGACCTTGGCCTTACAAACAAAGGAATGATAAAGATCATACCACGATGCACATGATAGTGATCAAGTCCAAGAACCATATCATTTCACTTTTCACATATGACGTTTTTGCATCTTATATTGCTTGTTTGGTGTTTTAGTAGCATTATAAGATGATCCCTCATTTAGATATCAAGATAAAAATGTGTTCTCCCTTAAGTATGCACCGATAATGTTTCGCCGCTTCAAGACATCACGTGATGATCGGGTGTAATTGGATCCACGATCATATTTCAGGTGTAAGTCAATTTTACACACACAAGTACTAAGGTTCTTACTTCGCGAGCCTAGCATGTACAGACATGGCCTTGGAACACGGACCTAAAGGTTAAGCATGAGTCATATATTTGATATGATGCTCATATAAATGCTCGCCTTTGAAACTACACCGACTCACGTGATGATCGGACTTGGTGTAGTGGATTTGGTTCATGTAATCACCAAAAAGACACAAGGGATGTTGTTTTTTGAGTGGGATTTAATTCATAATTTGGATTAGTTGAACTCGATCTATCATAAACTTAGTCTAAACTTTACAAATTCTGTTGTAGATGGCACTACCTGCTTTTAATTTCAATGTGTTCATGGAGAAAGAGAACTTACGACGAATGGTAGCAAATTTACCGACTGGGACATGAATTTGAGGATTCTCCTCACTTCTGCACAAAAGAAATATGTGCTAGAAGCGCCGCTAGCCCCCACCACTTGATGATGCTCCTGACAAACAAAAGAACGTCTAATTGACTCGTCAGGAGGACCACAGCTTAGTTCATTGTGTTATACTGTATGGGCTAGAGACAGAACTTCGAAAGCATTTCAAAAACGATAATTCCTTTGATACAATGGGTGAATTGAAAATGATTTTCGATCCCCTTGTTAACATAGAGAGTTATAATGCTTCTGAAAAGTTCTTTAGCTGCATGATGGAAGAGAACAACTCTGTTAGTGAGCATGTACTCAAAATTTCTGGGTACGCCGATAAGCTTGTGTCCTTGGGAATAACTATTTCCATTGACTTAGGCATACATCATGTTCTCCAATATCTGTCACCTAGCTACAAGATCTTCGTGATGAACTATAACATGCAAGTAATGAAGAAGTCTCTTCCCGAGCTTCTGTCAATGCTTAAGACTGCAGAGGTGGAGATCAAGAAAGAACATAAAGTGTTGATGATCAATAAGACCACCGGTTTCAAGAAAGACAAGAAGGGTAAATCGAAGGGAATGAAGGGCGACAAATCTATTGCCGTGCCTGAAAAAAATCCCGAGATGGCCCTAAGTCCGATACCGAGTGTTATTATTGTTAGGGGTTTGGCCATTGGAAGAGCAACTGCCCTAAGTATTTGGCAGATAAGAAGGCCGGCAAGGCAAACAAAGGTACTCCCTCTGTTTCAAAATATAAGATGTTTTAGCTTTGTGAAGCAAATGTATCTAGACTTGTTTTAGTATGTAGGTTCACTCAAGTTTGGTGTGAATCTACACACTAAAACAAGTCTAGATACATTTTCTTCACAAATCTAAAACATCTTATATTTTGAAACGGAGGGAGTATATATGATATACATGTTATTGATGTGTACTTGACTAGTACTCGCAGTAGCACCTGGGTATTTGATACTGGATCGGTTGCTAATATATGTAACTCGAATCAGGGGCTGCAAAATAAGCGACCGCTAGCAAGGGGTGAGGTCATGATGCGTGTCGGCAATGGATCAAAAGTTTATGTGATCGCCGTCGAAACGCTGCCTCTCCACTTACCGTCGGGATTAGTGATAAATCTAAATAATTTTTATTTCGTGCATGCACTGAGCATGAACATTGTATCCGGATCGTGTTTGATGCAAAGTGGTTATTCATTTAAATCTGAAAACTATGGTTGTTCGATTTATATGAATTATATCTTTTATGGTCATGCACCTATGATGAATGGTTTATTCCTGTTGGATCTCGATAATAGTGTTACACATATTTATAATGTTGATGCTAAAAGGATTAAACTTGATGATGATATATCTGCATATATGTGGCAATATGTGGCACTGTCGTCTAGGTCATATTGCGTTAAACGCATGAAGAGACTCCATTCAGATGGACTTTTGGAATCACTTGATTTCGAATCATTTGATACATATGAGCCATGCCTTATGGGCAAGATGACTAGAACACCGTTTTCTGGTTCAATGGAACGGGCAACATATTTATTGGAAATCATACATAATGTTGTATGTGGTCCAATGAGTGTGTCGGTGCGAGGTGGATATCGTTATTTTGTTACTTTCACAGATGATTTGAGAAGATATGGGTATATATATTTGATGAAACACAAGTATGAAACCTTTGAAAAGTTCAAGGAATTTCAAAGTGAAGTGGAAAATCATCGTAATAGAAAGATCAAATTTCTATGGTCCGACCATGGAGGTGATTATATAAGTTACGAGTTTAGCGCACGTATGAGAAAGTGTTGAATACTTTCACAACTCACACCTACCGGAACACCACAGCGTAATGGTGTGTTGGAACATCGTAATCATACTTTATGAGATATGGTTCGATCTATGATGTCTCTGACTGACTTGCCACTGTCATTTTGGGGTTATGCATTAGAAACCGCTGCATTCACTTTAAATCGGGCACCATCTAAATCCGTTAAAAGACACCATATGAATTATGGTTTGGAAACAAACCTAAGATGTCATTTCTTAATGTTTGGGGATGCGATGTTTATGTGAAGAAACTTCAGCCTGATAATCTCGAACCCAAAGCGGAAAATGCATCTTCATAAGATACCCTAAGGACAATATTGGGTATTCATCTATCATATATTCGAGGGCAAGGTTTTCATTGCCAAGAATGGATCCTTTATGAAAAAGAGTTTATCACGAAAGGTGTGTGTAGTCGTAAGGTAGAACTTGAAGAGGTTATTGAACCTTCTCTTTATGAAACGACGAGTATCGCAGCACCGGAAGTTATTCTAGAGTTGACTTCACCGAATGAAGGTGGAACTAATGATAATGATCATGAAACCCAAAAGATAATACCACCAAACCTAGCAGGTCAAGCAGGACATGTGTAGCTCCTAAACTATACGGAAATCCTGTTATAAATTTCATGGTTAATGAAATAGATGACCCTGCGACGTATGAAGAAGCGATGATGAGCCCGGATTCGAACAAATGGATAGAAGCAATGAAATCCAAAATGGAATCCATGTACGAAAACCAGGTTTGGATATTGGTGGACTTACCTCACGATCTAAAGGCCATTGAGAACAAATTGATTTTCAAAATAAAAACTAATGCCGATGGTAATGTAACCATCTATAAATATCTACTTGTCACAAAGGGGTTTCGACAAATTCAAGGAGTTGACTACGATGAGAGATTCTCTCCCATAGTGATGCTAAAGTCAGTTAGGATTATTTTAGCAATTGCTGCATATTTCAATTATGATATATGGCAGATGGATGTCAAAACTGCATTTCTTAATGGCAACATTAAAGAAGAGTTGTATATGATACAACCAAAGGGTTTTGTGGATCCTAAGGATGTTGGCAAGGTATGCCATCTTCAGCGATCCATCTATGGACTGAAGAAATCATCCCGAAGTTGGAATCTCCGCTTTGATGAGGTGATCAAAGAGTTTGGATTTGTCCAAACTTATGGAGCGGCTTGTATTTACAAGAAAGTGAGTGGAAGCAATGTGGCATTTCTGATATTATATGTGGATGACAGATTACTGATTGGAAATGATGTAGATCTTTTAAACATTGTTAAAAGTTATCTAAACAACAAATTTTCGATGAAGGACCTAGGTGAAGCGTCATACAAATTATGCATAAAGATCTATAGAGATAGGTCAATACGCCTAATAGGGCCATCACAGAGTACATACCTTGGTAATATTTTTAAAAAGTTTAAAATGGACGAAAGTAAGAAGGGGTTCTTACCTATGTTGCAAGGCAAGACATTGAGTAAGACTCAAAGTTTGGCTACGGCGAAAGAAAGAGAGATAATGGACAAGATCCCTTATGCTTCATACATAGGATCTATAATGTACGCCATGCTATGTACAAGACCGGATGTGTCACATGCTATTAGTTTTACTAGTAGATACCAATCTGATCCAGGTACGGAACACTGGATAGCGGTCAAGAATATCCTTAAGTACTTAAGAAGAACTAAGGAAATGTTCTCGTGTACGGAGGTGAAGAAGAGCTTGTCACTAAATGTTATGTCAACGCTAGCTTCGACACCGATCCGTATGAATCTAAGTCTAAATGTTATGTCGATGCTAGCTTTGACACTAGCTCGTTGATTAACAAGATGATCAAGGTTTTCTAATTAGGGACATTGGATGTTGTTAATAACAAGGTCACAACATTGTTGGAATGATGTGATGAACATTCATCTGAAGTATAGCATTACGATTAAAGTCGTTGTGTTTATATTCCTATAACATCATACGAAGTAATCCTAGTCCTTAGACCATGAGATCATGTCAATCACTAACACTGGAAGAGTATCTTGATAACATTAAATGTCACACAGTAACAGGGTGACTAGAAAGGTGGGTTCAGTTCTACGAAGGTGTTATGTAGAGGTTCATGGATCAAGAGTGGAATTTGTCCATCCCGATGACGGATAGATATACTCTGGGCCCTCTCGGTGATATCACATTAGTTAGCTTGCAAGCAAGTGATGTGATCACTAGAATGTTATATCACGGGAACAAGAAAAGAGTGCATGTCGGTAACGAGATCAAACTAGGTATGAAGATACCGATGATCGAATCTTAGACATGTAATATATCGCGAGACAAAGGGATTAAGTTACTAGCGTAAAAGGTTCTCATGATCACAGAAGTCATCGTTGAATGTGTGGGAGTTGGTATGGATCTCCAGGTCCCGCTTATGATTATTGATCCGAGAGGGGTCTCGATCATGTATGCATTATTCGCGAACCATAGGATGACACACTTAAGGGATACCAACACCATTTGGAGCAAAATGTTCTATACGAAAGAATCGCAAAGTGCTGGAATTATTTCAATGGACACCGGAATTTTTCGGGTGAAATTGCTAAAATTGGTTTTGCATGTGAAATTGAAAAGTAGCAAGGGGTTTTATGTGAATGTTTGTTAATTAATGTAATTGACAAAATTCTAAATAAAGAAATAAAAGGAATTTTATTTAATGAGAGATTACATTAAATTTGGTGGAAATTTAATGGAAATTTGAGTGGAGAAAATGGAGAGGCAATTTGTTAGTGGGAGCTCCACTCACATGAATGGAGGGAGGGGTGGGGACAGCCCCCATGCTCCGGCCACACCCCTTGGGGTGCCCCCTCCTCCTATAAAAGCCCCCTCTCCCTCTCTCTCACTCACACCTCCTCGTGAAGGATCTCTCTCCCCCTCTAGAATTATTCCCCCATGGTCTCGGACTAGTGAGATACATGTTCCCGGTGGCTTTTCTTCTGAAAGGAGTTCCTTCTTCCGCTGCATCGCTGGAGCGAGGTGGCGGACGTTGTTCGGTGGCTTGAACGTGTGTGCGATCATAGATGCGCCGCTGGTTTGCAGCGCTGGACTTCTTCTCGATCTTGAGATCGGAAAGCGTTCGACTACATCATCCACGAGTTCAACCTCATTAAACTTTGTCGGTCTATAAGGGTATGTTCTCTATGGATGTATATCCACCCGTAGCTCGTATCTAGTAGATAAATCTTGGTGCTTAGTAGTTCACATCGTAGGAAAATGTTTGTTTTCTATGCTGCGAACCCAACAGAGCTAGGGTTCTAGGTAAATTCAGTTGAGTTCCCTCTAGTTCATATTCTTCCTCTAGCTCTCGATAGTTGCTAAGAAAACAGCTCAAGGAGCACTTGTATTGGGCATATGCCCCCGATATAGTAGATCTTACAGGAGTAGGGGTGTTACCTCGCCAAGAGGGCCCCGAATCTGGGTAAATCGCTATGTTTGCATTTTCTGTATCCAACCCGTTGCATGAGCCACCGATGTCATCTTGAATGTCCCTCTTAAGCCATCCCCGCTGGTACTAGCGTGTTCCACACCACGACAAGCGAGGAGATGGTAGAACACATGAGTGCATCGGTGGAACCGTGTACAAAACAATGGTTGTTCATGATGATGGAGACTCTAGCTCATAATGAGTTCGTGGCCATGGTGGTGACCCTATGGGCCATCTGGTATGCAAGGAGGAAAATCATATTTGATGGCAAATTCAAAAACCCGCTATCGACACACTCGTTTGCTCGGAATGACTCTAGCTCATAATTATCGCTCTTCCAAGGAAGTCGGTGGCTAGACGAAGCAATGTGATTCATCGAAAGTCGATCCCTCCAAGCTCGGGGTTTATGAAAATAAATATGAACGCGGACATGTCCAAAGCGGAGAAGAGGGGAGCCCTGGGTGTTGCCTGTCGACATTCTGACGGGGCCTTTGCAGTGGTCATGGTGGGAATCTCTGACCCCGGGACCTTGGAGGCAATGGCCTGCCAGGAGGCGATGGTGCTTGCCGCTGATCTGCAACTGTAGAAGTTCATTGTGGCATCGGACTGCTCTATGGTGGTAAATAACCCCGAAAAGGATTGTGTGGCGAGCTACAGCATGATCGATGATGAGATCAAAGGCTGGAGGAAAGATTTCACTAGTGTAGTTTTTAAGCATGAGAACAGAGCTTCAAATTCAGAAACTCATAGAGTGGCTCGTAGTTTTATTTTTGTTAGTACTTGCCGGCAGGTTTGGCTACTTCAGCCCCTGACAGGACTTTGTATCCCTGTTTTGATTAATCAATAAAGCCCACAGTGTTTGCTAAAAAAAACTGCTCACTGCATCATCGGATTGTACACCCATTGCCCATGTATTTCAGTGTTTCCTAGGGATGCACCTTCTGCAACTGCAAGTGGTGCTTTTACACGGAAGCAGCGGCACGATATTTTGGAGTTTGCTTACATGGTAGAGAAAGCACCAACACCAACCAAGAGGAGGCACGAGTTGACCACGCATATGACATATATTTCATAAAATGTACTCCCTTGGTTTAGAAATATAAGATGTTTTAGCTTTGTGAGTCAAATATATCTAGACGTCTTTTAGTGTATAGATTTGTAGAAGTTTGGAGGAAACCTATATACTAAAAGTCATCTAGATACATTTATTCCACAAAATTTAAATGTCTTATATTTCTAAACGGAGAGAGTATGTACTATGAAATTGCTTGTTAAAAAGAGTTATAGTGTGAAACAAAGGGCATACTTTCTTATGTTGTGCCTTCATTTTCCGTACCATCGTAGCTAGATCTGAAGTCTGAAAATTTTCTATATTCATGCTAGCTCATCCTCAGTCTAAAAATAACCGATAGGTTTGTCTAGATTTAAATGTATGTAAACATATTTTACCGTATCTAGATAAAATCAAATCAGTTATATCTAGACGAATGGAGTACATTTTTGTTTTACTTTATGTTGATGTTACGGTAAGTTTTAGGATGCATGAGAATGGTAACGAAGTACTCCCATGTCTTGTGAAGACAATAAAAAAAATAAAAAGCCCCAGAAAAAGATCCAAGGCGTTCAAAGTGGAAACGGGGTGCGCCCTCAGGTGATAGATTAATCATATTATCTGTAGCTAGCTATTATTTTTCTTATGTGGTTTCTGGTTCTTTTAGTCTTCTTTTCTTTGTTTCAAGCATGCGTGAATACACTGATAGTTAACTCTATAGTTCTAATCTTTCATCCAAATGTATGATGTATTTCATCCAAACATTACGAAATAACTTATATACCTTAAAACATATTTTTTTCCTTTGGCTTCAACGTGACTTCGTTCATAGAAAAAAGGCCTTTAATGTTTTTATCACACAAACACCCAATCGGGTGATCTAATGCACAATAAAATTAGGCCGCTTCCTTCAAAAAAGAAATTTAGGCCACATTAGTAACACCATCACTAGAGGAAAAAGGGCCATCCGTTCGCGACCCCTCGGAGCATTAGTCCCGGTTGCGCCAGCAACCGGGACTAATGCTGGCACGCGTCCCGGTTGGAGCGGGCACGGGGCCAGGGGGCATGGGTCCCGGTTGGTAAGGGGGCATGCGTCCCGGTTGGAGCCACCAACCGGGACTAAAGGTTTGGCCGCAGCCACGTGGCGTGGCACGCACCTTTAGTCCCGGGTTTGGCTTCAACCGACTAAAGACCCTGCCCTCTATAAATGCAACGCCCAGCCCCCTCTGCCTCCACTCTGTTTTTCAATGGTGTAAGGTGTGAGGTGTGTGCTAGTTTTTTTCATGCATGCATTGAAGGTGTTTGTTGAAATGTTTGAGTGAAAAATCCGCTGAATTTCTCATAGAACAAAAATATAGAAGGTGTTCGAGACGCACTTGAGCTTTCTCCTCTTTATTTCCCTCGATCGAGGTTAGCAATCTTATCTTTTCTAGGTCATTGATACAATTCATGTCGGTGTGAATTGGTTATTTCACTATTTATGATGTCCTGTTTTTGATAAACTTACTTATATGATGCAGATGAACGGTCGGGAATGGATGTACGGTGACGGGTAGCCGGGTATATCAAAGGCGTGGATAAATTTATCGATGTGGCTACGGCAAACAAAGAGAATGGATTTATACGTTGTCCATGTGTTCAATGTCGGAACAACAAGGAGTACTCTTCCTCGAAAATCATTCGCGGCCACCTGATTATGAAAGGTTTCATGCCCAACTATAATTGCTGGACCAAGCACGGGGAAAGAGGGGTTATGATGGAAGATGGTGAAGAAGAAGATGATGATAACAACTATCATCATATGTTTCCTGAATATAGTGATACTACAATGGAAGACAATGGAGAGGAAAAAGGTGAAGAACGGGCATCAGATGAGCCGGCTGATGAACTTGGTAGGGTCATTTCTGATGCAAAGCGAGACCGTGAAACAGAAAATGAGAAGTTGAAGTTAGAGGGAATGTTAGAAGATCACAAGAAATTTTTGTACCCAAATTGTGAAGATGGCAGCACAAAGCTCGATGCGACCTTTGGAATTGTTGCGATGGAAGGCGAGTGTGGTCTAACCGACTCCTCATTTGAAAAGATGCTGAAAATAATGAAGTCAAGTTTCCAAAACATAACGAACTTCCCGATAGTACCTACGAAGCAAAGAAGACTCTCGTCCTCGGGATTAGATGTGCAAAAGATACATGCATTAATTTGCATCCTCTCTACATGTAAGGAGTATGAGAATTTAGATAAATGCCCGGTATGCAGCGTTGCGGTATAAGATCGCACGAGATGACCTGGTGATGTTGAGGAGAGCCCCTCGGAAGAGGGTTCTGCTAAGGTTATGTGGTATGCTCCTATAATACCAAGATTGAAACGCATGTTCGTAAACAAAGAGCATGCCAGTTGTTGCGATGGCACAAAGAAGACCGTAAGAAAGACGGGAGTTGAGACACCTATTTGATGGGTCACGGTGGAGAAAAATCGAGAGACTTCCCGGACTTTGCGGTGACGCAAGGAACTTATGGTTTGGTCTAAGTACAGATGGCATGAATCCTTTTGGGAGCAGAGCTGCATCCAAAGACTGGCCCGTGACTCTATGTATCTACAACCTGCCTCCTTGGTTGTGCATGAAGCGTAAGTTCATTATGATGCCAAGTGCTCATCCAAGGCCCAAGCAACCGAACGCGACATTGATGTGTACCTTAGGCCATTAGTTGAAGAACTCTTACAGTTGTGGGGCAAACCAGGTGTACGTGCGTGGGATGAGAACAAACAGGAGCCATTTAATCTACGAGGGTTGTTATTCGTAACCATCAATGATTGGCCTGCTCTTAGTAACCTTTCAGGACAGACAAACAAAGGATATAAGGCATGCACCCACTGTTTAGATAAGACCGAAGGTACATATTTGCATAAATGCAAGAAGGTTGTGTACCTAGCGAATCGACGATTTCTTCCGACCAATCATCCCGTAAGAAAGAAAGGCAAGCATTTCAAAGGTGAGGTTTCATGGCTTTCGGTCCAAATGACCGATGTTATGTGCTGAATCACGGCATAGTTTGTGATGTTGTGCCCATATTATGCATGTGTGTGGACATTGGTATGGAGAACAATGTTGCAGGAGGAAGTTTTCCTTTTTGTCGCACGGAAAAGCCCTTTTCCATTTTCCGAGCGCAAAAAACGGGTCGTTTTGTGAAGTAACCACCAAAATGCCGTTTCAGAATGCTACCGTCCTATTTTCCTAAAATACTAGACCACCTTACATGGACTATATCCCAACGTACATCTCAAACCTTTTCGTCCATCCTCGTAAAAGGACAAATGTCCGTAGAATCGGTAGGAAGTGGGTCCGCTTTGTACTACAGTACATGATCTACCGCCGTGATTTTTGAAAAATCATTTTTAGACTCGCAATATGTGGTTTCTTCAGAGATCCAATGCAAGTTCTAACAATGCCCGTCCCCTATCTTCATGCACACCAGTTCGACCATAGTTAGAAATTCAAATAATTCAAAACGGGCATAATAAATTCAAAAAAAATCCGCACAATGAAAATCCTTGGTGTCATATTATGTTACATAGTTGAAAGGAAAAATACCAGACTTGGTATATTGATCATGTTTCGAAAAAACCTTCACAAAATGACCTATCATGTTCGAGGTTTCATGGCTTTCGGTCCAAATGACCGATGTTATGTGCTGAATCACGGCATAGTTTGTGATGTTGTGCCCATATTATGCATGTGTGTGGACATTGGTATGGAGAACAATGTTGCAGAGGAAGTTTTCCTTTTTGTCGCATGAAAAGCCCTTTTCCATTTTCCGAGCCAAGCGAACGGGTCGCTTTGTGAAGTAAGTAACCACCAAAATGCCGTTTCGTAATGCTACCGTCCTATTTTCCTAAAATATTAGACCACCTTACATGGACTATATCCCAACCGGTACATCTCAAACCTTTTCGTCCATCCCGGGTAAAAAGGACAAATGTCTGCCGAATCGGCAGGAAGTGGGTCCGGTTTGTACTACAGGTACATGATCTACCGCCCGTGATTTTTTGAAAAAATCATTTTTAGACTCGCAATATGTGGTTTCTTCAGAGATCCAATGCAAGTTCTAACAATGCCCGTCCCCTATCTTCATGCACACCGGTTCGACCATAGTTAGAAATTTAAATAATTCAAAACGGGCATAATAAATTCAAAAAAAATCCGAACAATGAAAATCCTTCGCGTGGTGTCATATTATGTTACATAGTTTAAAGGAAAAATACCAGACTTGGTATATTGATCATGTTTCGAAAAAACCTTCACAAAATGACCTATCATGTTCGAGGTTTCATGGCTTTCGGTCCAAATGACCGATGTTATGTGCTGAATCACGGCATAGTTTGTGATGTTGTGCCCATATTATGCATGTGTGTGGACATTTGTATGGAGAACAATGTTGCAGGAGGAAGTTTTCCTTTTTGTCGCACGGAAAAGCCTTTTTCCATTTTCCGAGCGCAAAAAACGCAATTTTGTGAAGTAACCACCAAAATGCCGCTTCGTAATGCTACCGCCCTATTTTCCTAAAATACTAGACCACCTTACATGGACTATATCCCAACCGGTACATCTCAAACCTTTTCGTCCATCCCGGTAAAAGGACAAATGTCTGTAGAATCGGTGAAGTGGGTCCGGTTTGTACTAAAGGTACATGATCTATCGCCCGTGATTTTTGAAAAATCATTTTAGACTCAATATGTGGTTTCTTCAGAGATCCAATGCAAGTTCTAACAATGCCGTCCCTATCTTCATGCACACGGTTCGACCATAGTTAGAAATTCAAATAATTCAAAACGGGCATAATAAATTCAAAAAAATCCGAACAATGAAAATCCTTCGTGGTGTCATATTATGTTACATAGTTGAAAGGAAAAATACCAGACTTGGTATATTGATCATGTTTGAAGGAAAAATCCTAACAATGGCCGTCCCTATCACTTCTTATGTTTATAGTTTTCTAAATTCCAAATTGATATTAAAAAAATATAAGTTAATTCATTTTTAATTGTAAATGGTTCATATTTTAAATGGTTACATTAATTATTTTTTAAAACAGAAAATGTTTTTGAATTATTTATTCAAATCCATACACTTCTTATGTTTAAAGTTTTTCTAAATTCCAACTTAATATTCAAAAATATAAGTTAATTAACTTTAAAAGGTTACATTAATTATTTTTTAGAAATAGAAAAGGGTTTTGGATTATTTATTCAAATCCATACACTTCTTATGTTTAAAGTTTTTCTAAATTCCAAATTAATATTAAAAAATATAAGTTAATTCATTTTAAAAGGTTACATTAATTATTTTCTAGAAATAGAAAATGGTTTTGGATTATTTATTCAAATCCATACACTTCTTATGTTTAAAGTTTTTCTAAATTCCAAATTGATATTAAAAAATATAAGTTAATTCATTTTTAATTGTAAATGGTTCATATTTTAAATGGTTACATTAATTGTTTTTTAAAACAGAAAATGGTTTTAAATTATTTATTCAAATCCAAACACTTTTTATGTTTAAAGTTTTTCTAAATTCCAAATTGATATTAAAAAAATAAAAGTTAATTCATTTTTAATTGTAAATGGTTCATATTTTAAATGGTTACATTAATTGTTTTTTAAAACAGAAAATGGTTTTGAATTATTTATTCAAATCCAAACACTTTTTATGTTTAAAGTTTTTCTAAATTCCAAATTAATATTAAAAAATAAAAGTTAATTCATTTTTAATTGTAAATGGTTCATATTTTAAATGGTTACATTAATTATTTTTTAAAACAGAAAATGGTTTTGAATTATTTATTCAAATCCAAACACTTTTATGTTTAAAGTTTTTCTAAATTCCAAATTAATTATCATTTAAAAAACAATACAAATTTAAACCCCAAAATAAAAAATAAGGCGAACAGAGAAAACACCAATTTTTTGAAAACAGAATATGTCGGTTGGAGCCACCAACCGGGACTAAAGACCCTCAAGGCCAACGCAGGCTGCTGAAAATTTTGAGTATAGGTCCGGTTGGTGGCTCCAATGACGTATGATTTTTAGTCCCGGTTGGAGCCACCAACCGGGACTAAAGGTCCTTCCTTTATAACTGCGCACGCCTCTTCTTCTTCTTCCCCTTCTCCATTCTCTGCAACCCGACGCGCCGCATAGAGACGCCGCCGCCCCGATCCCCCGGACGCCGGCAGGCTGCCCCATCCTTGCGCGCCCGGTGTCGCCGTCAGCACCGCCGCCTCCACCCTTCATCTCCGTCCATCGCCGCGCGCTGCCTCCGTCCTCCGTACCAGCGCCGCCTCCGTCCTCCGTACCGGCCAGCACCGGCGCCTCCATCCTCCACGTACCAGCGCCGCCGCCTCGGTACCAGCGTCGCGCCACCGCGCCGCCTCTCCCTCTCCTCCCCGATCGCCATAGTGCCGCCCGCACCCACCGTCGCCGCCGGTACCGCACGTACCCGAGGCTCCCCTTTTTTAGTTTTTTAGTTGATTTAGGTGATGATTATTTTAGGTGTATTAGTTGTTAGATGATTTATTTGTTAGATGATTTAGTTGTTAGATGATATAGGTGTATTTAGATGATGTAGATGATTTAGGTGTATTTAGATGATGTAGATGATTTAGTTGATGATTATTTTAGGTGTATGTGTAGATGATTATTTAGTTGTTAGATGATTTCGTTGTTAGATGATTTAGTTGTTTGGTTATAACTCGACGCCGCCGCCGCTCGAGCTCGACGGAGGCGACGCTCCGGTGACCAAGAAGGAGCGGCGCCGCCTCTCTCTAACGCGCGGTGAGCCTCTGCACCTCCCAGTGCCCTCCGTTTGCCCGCTTGCTTGTTGTAGCCGCCACAGCGCCGTCCCCGGTGAGCACCCGACGGTGGCCGCCGAGATGATGTCACCCCGGCGTCACGCTGACGTGGCCCACGGGCCCGCTGACCTTTGACCACCACGGTGGCTTCGATGTGGCATAGGGCCCAAAGACTCGGTGGATGGCTAGGTTCTGTCTTAGTAAAAAAAAACCCAACCCTTTGCTGATGTCATATTGACACAGTAATTCAATTTTAAATGATTTAATAATTCCAGAAATTGATATAAACTTGTAAATTCAATATCTTTTTATTTATAAGTCAGAAAATACAAATAATATATCAAATTGTTCGTAAAATGAACCCTAGCTATTTAACCTATAATCATGCATTGTTCAACAATTTAAATGACAAGTATAATTAGAAGAACAAATGCACCCCTCTCATATGTTCCGGAGTTTCCCCGAGTTAGGGTTTTCACCGTCGGAACCCGATTAAATCGTCGAGCATGTCTTAGGGTTACATTCCAATGCAAATTAACTTGTCATATCATCTTGCTTGAGCATTGCATCGATGCCATGTGTTGATTGTTTCCCTTTCTTTTCGGTGTTTCGATTATTAGGTTTATTATTAGTTAGGTATTATTAGGTTTATTAATTAGCTTGGTGTTTTTGGTCTTGGCTGCACCACGGGTCAATGTGGGTAGCCCTGACCGATTCACATTGCCGATCAACGTGGTTAGATAAGGAATCATTAATACCCCTTAGGTGCATGTGGGTTCCCCTCTCATATGCATCGGAGGTTTCTCCGAACTAGGTTACACCCCTCGGAACTCCGGAATATTGATAACCGTTGATTTTAGCTAGAGTTACCTATCTACTACACGGTTTCCTTTTTGTAGCTAGGTTTAGGGTTTCTCTTCATTTTTATTATTGTGTATGTATATATCAGGGTTTCTCCTTAACTTTCTCCTTTAGCCGCTTTGACTTATTCGTTTTTCCACCTATGCAGAAAATATGGATCCACACGTCAGAGACGAAGAAAAGGAAGAGTTGATCCAAGGTGTGATCCGTGGGGAAGATAATTTAGACGTATCAACGTTTCTGAACAACTCCGGTGAGGGTGATCCTCTTTTTACCGGAGTAGACAACTTGTTTGAGGTTGAAGGTGTTGCCTTCCGCGAGGGAGAAGGCGATGCCTTGTGTAATCGAAGACGACGCTCGCAAGGTGCATGTAATATAAATCAATTCATTAATTAATCATCTGCTATCTATATAGAAATAGTAACGGCGATCTTTCTTCTTTTAGCCCTCCGGATCGAAGGAATCTCATGAAAAGAGCACGAGAGGCCCAACCAAAAGTTGCAGGACCATGAGAGGTTCAGATCGAAGATGTCGCAGCAGCAGACGGGCCTCGAAGTTGTCGCAACCAAATTTGTGGCACAATGCGGAGTAATCGTTAGGGACTTAATCCGATCACCATTAGAAATTGGAATAGGCCTGCTAATGCGGATGAAGAGGAACATGTTTATTTGTCCCTAACCACGCCAAAGATTTCGTGGAAGAGGCTCATGGTTAATTTCAAACTATCGAAGATAGAGCTGGATCCAAATGCGGAGGATCCAGTTGAGGACGCCTTACAACATGGGAGAGCCATGGAGGCTAAGGTCAGAGTGGGCTTTGAAGAAGATGGCCCATGTTTCACCAACTGGAAGAAAAGATTGCACCTTGACTATGTCGTGAAAAAGAAGACTCGATTTCAAGAATATTCAGTTTGAGAAGATAAAACCATTCGGGATGAGTTTGTGGAATACAAGAAATCAGAAAAGCTAAGAAAATGTCTGAAACGAATAAGCTGAATGCTGCTAACAAGAAGTATCACCATACTATGGGGCAAGGTGGCTACAGGGCTGGCATTCCTAAGTGGGAGAAACTTGAGCAGGAACTGCGTGATAAAAATATCACCCTAGAGACAGACGATTGGGTAGAACGTGCAAGGAATTGGTTTTACGGGCATGGGGGCACGTTGGACTCGGAAGGGAGGTGTATATATACCATACGACATAAAGAAGACCCCTTGCCAATCGAGAGGATGAGAAAAGCGAAGAAAGGCTGTTAAAGATGGGGACTTCATTCCCGATAGAGAGAATGATGAGCTCACACTCGCCCTTGGAAATAAGGAACATGATGGACGAACACGAGGCACAATAGGCTCCCAATCATGGAGGACTGGGTTTCCCGAAGAGAGGAAGAAATATCCTGATAGAAGCCGTCAGAGGAGTAAGGACAGCGGCGGTTGAAAGAAAGTCGAAAGAGCGAATGCGTTTAATTGAAGAACGATTAAAGCAACAACAAGATGAAATTAACTCACTTAAAGAAAGTACTACGGCGCCCATCTCGAAGACACTGCATTCGATGCTACCGGCCTATCGAATAATCGAAAAAGCAGTGTGGCTTCCACCGAGGTCCCGGGTGATGACAATGGCGATGCCGATGATGCACCGACCATGGCTCCTGTTGGCTACCCGGATGATATCACAGAGATGACACTCGCGAGCTACATGTCAAAGTTGTGAACATATCAATGAAGGTGGCGGTCGGCTATGCCTTACCAATTGGACCCACACCAACTTACCATACCGTCCGGTTCGAGAGGGCTACTGTTGTCGGCGTGGATGAAATCATGCCCACCTTTGAGGTTTTGGATCTTCACTACCCTGCTAGTGAAGGGATGTGATCGCTGGGTGACGCAAAAACGTCACCATTCAATGGCGAAGGATTGTATCGCTTCAAATCACACGCCAAGGCCATCTTCGCCGCCTCACCCGTCTCCGCCGAGGTCGCCGCTGCAGCCGTCTTCGTCGCCTCACGGCTCGTCGCCTCACCAATCTCCGGTGCAGCCATCGCCGCGGAGCCATCGCCGCGCCTCGGGATAAAAAGCGTAGCGTACCGCTCTTGTCGTCGTAGCGATCGCAACGTAAACAAGAGCCTCTTCCAAAAGTACCAACGGTTCCTCCCAAGAGAGCTTATGGTATCTTGAAGAAGATCTGCGGCTCGGGTTGATGCGGAAACGGCAGCGTTTTTTAAGCTGTGAGGCGGCCGAAAGAGCCGAGTTCCCAGGCACCAAAGAAGAAAAGGCCAAAGTGTTGAAAATGCTAAAGACTCTTCATCAACCCGAGCCAAAGCTGTCATCGGACTATGAGCGTTCTATTCTCAAGTCACATGCGGCACAAAAGCCTCAAGAGCAGTCTTGATGCGAGAAATCTATTGCCCAGCTCGGAGAACAAGCAAAACAGACTTGCGCCCCTCTCAAGGTGATTTCCCAAACCAATGTGGGTCGAGCAAATATGGGGCAAGTGCGGATGATCCAGAGGTGCTTGCACTGTCGGAGAAGCTGCTGCTCAAGGTATGAGTATTGCCAGACTTATCGATTAGAGTTCTTCCCCGTGAGTGAAGTAGCATACAAATACCAGTACGGCAAACCTCTCGTCAAACCTGAGGAGGTAAATAATCTTTCAACAAAAATGCGAAGATTGCATAACTGGTACATGCACGCCACAAGGGCCGGGGCTAACTGGATAGTGCTGAGGGTTAAAAAAAGCATCATGGGAAAGAAAGTGATGACATGATATCCATTGAATTTGATGAGCTATTTCAATTATTCAATCAAGACGCCTTGGACAAATCGCTCATCAGTGCCTATTGTCTGTAAGTACTAATTCTGTAATTAACTTAGTCTCCAGCTATCTCACTTTGTTTATTGCATGTATATAATCATACTGTAATATGCAGAATGAAGATTCTCGAATGCAGCAGAGGACAAATCTATGATATTGGCTTCATTGACCCATATTGGGTTCATGAAGCTAATCTCAAAATAAGCCCCCAGGATACGGAGGATAATATAGTACACGCGTTAAGGTTTCAAGAAACCAAAAGGGAAATACTTTTTCCTTACAACTTCCAGTGAGTGTTATTGTCTTGTATACACTTTCTATTTCGCTAACTCGATGTTAAGTATATAATTGATTAGTTATGCATTCGCAGCTTCCACTATATTCTGTTAATCATTCAACTTGACAAAGGGCGTGTACTAGTCATGGACTCGAAACATAAACCCCTTGAGACGTGGAAGGACATGCAGATACTTCTCCAGCGGTAATTCTAATCATTACGACACTATATCGGCAATGTTCGTGAATTTTATGATATCAAGTACTTAAGAACTTATTTTATTCGTTTTCTACGCCGGGCAGCTTGGAAACGGTTCACCAACAAGGCTAGGGGTGTTTGGAAGAGGAGCTTACATTTCAACCACTAAATGTAAGCACCACTAGCTATATCCGCATATCTTTGATTCTAGTTTTGATACAGTTATTATCATGCTTGATTATTATTTTGATTGAACTATGTTCTTGTGAAGTGCCGACACAGGGACCAGGTAACAATCTCTGTGGATACTATGTTTGCGAGTTCATCCGGCAGGCGATGCGATGAGAATGGCAGAAATTTAGAGCAACTCACGTATGTAAACAATTTCTATAGTTTTATTTTCAAACAAATTGTGTTTAGTTTCATTCATATAGACTGACTCCTTTTTTAAATCAGATCGAACGTCTACGGGACGGTCTTCTGCCAAAGGATCGCGTACGAGCAATTCAGGAGGAATTGGCGGGATTCTTGGATGCAGAAGTCCTAGACCCGAAAGGGGAGTACTATTCTGCTGTGTATAGACAATAGGGATTGTAAAAATAGCAACTCGATCCGTGTATAGACAAGGGGAATACTTTTGTATGTAGTGCATGAACTCGATCCGTGTATTGAATGTAATATTGTCATGATGATCTTGTGTAATATAAGGTTCCTTCATTGATAAGTGCAAAACACTAAATAAACAATAAAACAACCTAAATGAATTCTCTGCCGCGGCACAAAAAGTGGCGAAAATGCTGCCGCGGCAACAAAATGTGCAAAAATGAATTCTCTGCCGCGGCAGAGAAATGGGCCAAATCTCTGCCGCGGCAGAAGGTTATTAGTCCCGGTTCGTATTACGAACCGGGACTAAAGCCCCCCCTCCTCGCACGGTGCAGCTGCCACGTGTATGATCTTTTGTCCCGGTTGGTGGGGCAACCGGGACTAAAGGTTCGGGCTTTAGTCCCGATTGCCCCGTCCCGGTTGGGCAACCGGGACTAATGCCGCTTACCAACCGGGACGCATGGGGTTGTTTCCACCAGTGCATATGCATGTCTAAATCCCTTGAGC
The DNA here is from genome assembly GCA_030063025.1 of Avena longiglumis. NCBI lineage: Eukaryota > Viridiplantae > Streptophyta > Magnoliopsida > Poales > Poaceae > Avena > Avena longiglumis. The sequence goes on along the minus strand of CP125975.1, from coordinate 102,565,678 downwards.
AAAATAGTTGGTGTAAAAGAGTATCAATCGGGTAAATTGGTGATGTTGATGTAGAGATTGTAAAGATCTATACCATAATATCTTGTACATATTTGGAGATTGTAGGTCTAAACTCTGAATCCAAACCAAATGTATTGTTTTTCTTATCATCGACTCACATATACATGAAGGTTTGCTAATTGTCTTGTGCAAATATGCCTAACATGGTGGGAAGTTGCTTGAATGGGTGTGAGAGGAGACACGAGACACATGACAGGGTGAAAAGGAACAAAAGAACACATGTTGTTAATCATTTGAGTGTTAGGAAGAGGGAAAAAATGTCAGTGTCCAACCATGGTTACGTTATACAAAAACTAAAGTCATTGTGCTTGCAGCGCATAACCAAATCAAATCACTTTTATCTATGTCTTCTATCATGTAGCAACACACAAACACTCAACTAGTATAAGTCAGTTTTGCAGGCACGCTAAATCATGGTGAAAAAACATATGAATTGCAGTATCTCCGCTAGAGATGCTCTTAGCCGAGTATATACCAAGATATGCATTTTGTAAATTGAAATCAAAATCAAAATCAGATATTTAAATCATAATCAGATTAGTTGTGTCGTCGGATATAGTAAAAGGTAACATGTAAAGATCAACCGTAAAAGGTAGCAATATATATAGCTGCATCCATCATATATATCGGCACAAGGAACTCTCAAGGACGCGAAAAATGTCTCCTAAATCCTACCCAGCGGATAATTCAAAACCAACCCATATATAGTGTGCAATGTGCACTGCATTGCAGTTCGCGAAGCGAGAATAATCGACTAGCTCTAGTTCTCCAGCTTGATCCCAATGGCATCCTCCTCGAGGAATATGCTCACCATTGCCTGCACGGGCTCCCACACCACCTCCCTCCACGGCTGCTCAACGCCCTCGCCGTCCGCCATGAGCGCAAGCACCTCCGTGCAGTCCACCCGCCGGACGTCCCACCCGTCCAGCGTCTTCAGCCGCTGGATCTTCTCCACCTGCACCTGCACCAGCCCGAACGTGTTGTCCTTGATCTCCTCCACCGCCCTCTTCAGCATTGCGGCGCCGTCTTCGTCATCGTGCTGCGGGCGTCGAAGGTACGCGTCCATCTCCGGCAGGCCGATCGCGCGGCGCAGTCCTTTATCGTAGCCGGCGTCCGGGTCGAACACCGCGCGGGCCTCCTCCACCAGCCCGCGTCGCACCATGTCGTCCACCCGCACCGCGGTGCACCGGCGGAGGACATCGGGTGCAGCGTCCAACCAAACGAAGAGGCAGTCGTGCGTGGAGCGGAACGCGCCGCCGTTGCCGTCGACGAGGGCCTCGATGTACCGGTTGGAGCCTCCAGCCACGACAGGGAGGCCGCCGCGGGAGAGCACGCCCTTGATGGTGGCAGCCGCCTCCCGGCAGAAGTCGTCGGCGGTGAAGTCGGCGTCGGGGCAGGTGATGCAGCTTAGGAGATGGTGCGGCACGCCGGCGCACTCCTCGTCCGTCACCTTGTTGGTCATCACGGGCAGCCCGGCGTACACCTGGATCTTGTCGGAGTTGATCACCTCGCCACCGAACTGCGACGCCAGGGCGATGGCGAGCTTGGACTTACCTGTCGCCGTCGCGCCCAGCACGAACACAACCTTAGGCTTGCCGCCGCGTTTCTGCTCAACCTCCATTATCCCGGCGGCGGCGGCGCCCATGGTTGGATCGTGCGCGTCGCGAGATCGATTGTTGGAGACGACGGGGCCAGGGCGCCGCCTTTTATAGGAGCAGGGCATGCAAGCCTGCATGGAAAGAAATAAAAGCGCTTTGATTCTACACGATCTCTGCCTATTGATTTTGGTATGGTATATTGAGGAAGGCGACTCTTGGAAATTGGAATATACGATTCATATTTGGAAATGAATGAATTTCTTAAAGGGAGCAGTGCAGTTTCTAGTTTCTACATGATTCCAGAAGGTTTACGTATTGCAAATTTAACAGGGTTTGATATTCAGCCATATATATGGTACGCTCTACCTTGGAATTGAATCGAGATACTAGTATCACTATCCTATTTTGTGCATCATTGCATTTATGGGAAGATATACGCGCGTAGGATTAGTTTTGACAGCTTCTACATCACGGCTCGATCAGATCTAGACCGAACCAAGGGGAGAAACATATGTTGGACGGACACAGATCTACGGCTATCTCCGTCCAACATGACGTTTCTTCTACGTATTAAAATATTTGAAATTATATATTTGTAGGTAACGAAATGTTCCTTATTGAAATTGTAAACCGCTCTCCGTCCAACATGAAGTTTCTCCTAACAAAAGTCATCTACTACTCAAGGTGAAAAAAGGACCCAAAATTGCCATCAATGGTTCCCATTTTTTGAATTTTATTTCGGTTGATCACGGAAACAAACATGAAAAATACCAAAACTAAATAAGAGAAGCAAATTACTTCAAGGACGAATAGGGTGCAACCACGGAACAGGAGTCTGGACGGTGCAAAAGCAAAGTTACGGCAAAATCAACAAACTGGTAAAGCATGACAATGTAACTGTAAACATTGGCATATATAAAAAAAACATTGTTAATACCCAAAAATGAAGTGGGTGGTTAAATAGAGATCTGGAATATTAATTCATGATTTCTACCTACAACAATCAATGCAATGGTTTCTACCAACAACAATCAAATGAAACGGAGCATTAATCGACGACCCTAGGAACTTTAAGAGACAGATAGCTAGGGTTTAGGCCTTGATGGTTAACTCCATCGGGCGCTAGTCATATATATAACTCCGACCATCAGGTGGGCATAATAGAAAGATTACAATCATATTGTTACAACAACTCTGATGTTTATCTAAAGCTAGATATGATCAATCTCACCTAACATGAACTATTGGAATCCTATCTTAACATACCCCCCCCCCCTTGACCGAAACATGGGCAGCACATCTGGATCTCTCCTGAAACACTCAAATTGCTGAATCATCAGGGGCTTGGTAAGAGCATTGGCTAGATGATCATGACTAGAAATATGACAAATCTCAAGAGCCTTCTTGGATACTTTCTCTCACACGAAATGATAGTAGATCTCAATATGTTTTGCTAGCATGGAACAATGAGTTCGGAGAAATATAGGTTGCACCTATATTGTCACATCATAAACAAGGTGGATGACTCATCGCAAGTTCAATCTTACGAAGAAGTGTCTATTGTTGGGACTAATCCTCTAAAGGCAATAATAATCCCTCCGTCTCAAAATAGATGTCACAGATTTGTCAAAATTTGATTGAATGCAGACCTATTTACTATATAGATACATCCAAATTTTAAGAAACTTGTGACATATAATTTAAGATGGAGGGAGTAATTATTATTAATTTATTATATAATCCTTTGTTCAATATATGGGTTCATCGAACTATGCTAGAACTGTTATGAACCTTGATTGTGAGAATCAAAGAAGCATCACATGCATATGTAGTAAAGATGAACACACCAAGATGTTCCGAGTCTAGCCTCTAGGACTAGCTCATGTGTTGTGTGATGATCAAGTTTCCTGATCATGGTATAGGGTATACCGCCAACAACGAGAGTACATTGTCTGAGAGAGACAAGGGCACGAAACATATCCAAAGGATGATTTACTATGAGATAGAGTCATGTTGTTGACATTAATATCATCAAATCATTAATTCTTATGCATGAATCCATAAGACTATGAAAATATCAAGTACCCTCATATCGTAAGGCTTGTCTTTGGTGTTGTCCCAACCCCACCAGCGAAGGTGGCCATACTGGTCTGAGATAAGCACGTAAGTATGTCTAGGGAGTTGGATAGTTCAACAAGTGGGATCTCTCTCCTCCTGATGATGGAGAGATATTCTCCGGGCCCACTCGGTATTATGATGTCACCCAATCATCTGTGTAGACACAGTTATGATGAGATCATAAAGGACATCGAAATACGGATAAGGGTTAAAGAGAGTGAAATGATAAAGCGGACAAGCGGTATAGATATCAAGAGTGGATTCACGAGGATACCAATATCTCGCCTCAGATTGTCACATAGATATCGCGAAGTGGAAGGATTGGTATATGTATAATGAAAAGGTTCACTCGATGTGATCTTCACGTAGTGAAGTGGGAAGCATAACATGGGTGTTCAGGCTCCTTTGTTGGTTACTGGTCTCATGGTCTTCGGTATCATGTCTGCTTACTACCAAACCCAATTGGATCACACGCTTAAGGTCTAACGGTCAAGTTGTGCTTGTCAGCTACTAGGTAGGTGGATGACAGAGGTGTCTTATCCGGACACACTAGAATAGTTTCGAATATTTGCTAAGGCACCTTGGAGAGGAATCATAATAGTTCCAGTGACAATAACCTAATTCGGGAAAGTTGTTTCGAAGTTGTCGATGATGATTCTGAGGTTTATCGCAATCATCATGAGAGACAACTTCCGAAAAGGTTCCAGAATATATATAGGATTGAGGTATTGAGTTAATTTGAGAGAAATCAGAGGTGAAACGGAGTGTAAGGGTTCCGGTGGTTGGAATGGATAAGAGGAGGAAGGGTCACCCAGGGGGTAGTGCCTAGGCCACCATGGCCCACCCATGGTCTGCGCCCAGCCCTCCTAGGGACTAGTGCATGGTCCAAGGGTGCCACCTCGACTATCCTATTTTAGTGCATTTCATAATTGGGAAAGTATCCAATTAGATCTTCACATATGGAAGGTTTTGATCATATCTTGTAAATAAGGAATATGATGATATTTGCTTTATTACCAAGATTGAGATCTTCTATATGGGGAAGGAGATGATCTCCGAATCATAGAAGATCAGGCACCTGCCATAGGGAGGGGGCGCCGCCCCTCCTTGGCACTATCCCTAGGGAGGAACACTAGGGTGTGTGCCCCTATCCTTCTTCCTCCTATATAAAGCCCGTAGGGGCTCTCGTCCAAACACACACCAAAGCTCCTCCACGAGTGTGATACGTCGGAAACGTATCTATAATTTTTTATGCTCCATGCTTGTTTAGTATCTACTTTGCTTTGCTTTGTCTACACTTTGAGGTGTTTTTATATCTTTTCTGTAACTAACCTATTAACAAGTTGCCACAGTGCCAATTGCCTGTTTTCTTCTGTTTTTTTGTTCCAGAAAGGCAGAAAATCAATATTCTCGGAATTGGACGGGACAAAAGCCAAACTCAATATTTTATCATGGGGGACATGAATCCAGAAGACGAGACGGAGACGCGAACCAAGGTGGCTAGACCCCCCTAGGCGCGGGTGGGCCCTACCCCACGCCTGGGTAGGGTGTGGGGCCCCTGGCCGCCTCACAGCCTCGCCTCTTCGCCTATAAGAAGCCCCCGATGCAGAAACCCTATGGACCTGATCAATATTCCATGAAACCTTCTGTAGCCGCCACCACCATCGTCCCTAGATCGGGGGGATCTAAAGTTCTTCCCGGCACCCTGCCGAAGAGGAGATCATCCCGGAGGCCTTCTCTTCGGTATGATGCGTGAGTAGTTCCACCTTGGACTATGGGTCCATGTAGTAGCTAGATGGTTGTATCTCCTCCTTGTGCTTTCATGTATAGATCTTGTGAGCTTCGTTCATGATCAAGATATAATCTATTTGTAATCATGCATGTTGTGTTTGCGGGGATCCGATGGATATTGAGATTACTATGTCAGATTGATTAATGGTTTTGTCTTTATGATTATATCATGTCTGTGTTGTTTCTGATCTTGCATGCTCTCCGTTTTTAGTAGCTATCTTGGCCGAGTAGTTGCTAGTCCAAGAGGGGGTATTTATGCTCGATAGCGGGTTCATGCCTCTAGTTTCCAAGGGAAGTGACATAAATCTATTCGGTTGTAGATGTGTTGTTGCTACTAGGGAGAAAACAACGGTCTCTTGTTCATGGAACAAGTGGATTGTTTACATTACACACTTTTCTTAAAGCAGTTGTCAGTTGCTTGCAACATAATACTGGAGGGGGTTCAGATGATAACTTGAAAGTGGACTTCTAGTCATAGATGCAGTTGGATGGCGATCTATGTATATTGTTGTATTTTCCAATCGAATCTCATAGGATCTTTTTGGCTGGTTTTGCATTGTTATGCCTTGCTCAGTTCCTGTCAATTGCCCTGCTGTAATTTGTTTACCCTTCATGCCATGTTGTTTATCTAAGGAGAGCACCTCTAGTGAACTATGGACCCTGGTCCAATCTTTACCATTGATACATCTTCCACTGTTGCTTGTTACTTGCTGCAAACCATTACCTTCCACACCATACGTTTAATCCTTTGGTACAGCAAACCGGTGAGCTTGACAACCTCACTGATTCGTTGGGGCAAAGTCTTGAGTTTGTGTTGTGCAGGTCTCCGCATTGCTTGCAACACATGTGTGGCGTTTCCTTCCTCCTACTGGTTCGATAACCTCGGTTTCTTACTGAGGGAAAACTTGCTGCTATGCTGCTTCACACCTTGCTCTTGGGGTTCCCAATGAGGATCTCCAACATCAACTAAGGGCCATCAACAACTTTTCTGGCGTCGTTGCCAAGGAGGCTAAGGACGTCTTCACTAGGGGATTCCTCCACTTCCTTTCTCTTTACTTTGTTTTTAGTTTGCTTTGTTTTTTTGCTTGGTTTTGTTTGCCTCTTTTCAAAAAAACCCAAAAAAATTAGTCTAGTTTGGTTTGCTCGCTTTATTCAAAAACACAAAAAAATTAGTTCCTGCCCTAGTTGCTACCATGTCTCGTTTGGGGCCAATCTCTATTACACCTTTGGAAGAGATCTTTACTTTTAAGCGAAAAAGTGAAGAGAGTTTTAAGGAGGCTTGGTCTAGAATCATTACTTTACAAAGGGAAAATGAGCCTAAGATGACTCTTAGCATGGTTATCAATAGTTTGTACCACGGTATTGCTCTTTGTTATAGATATGCTTTGGATGCTGTGGCTGAGAAAGATATTTTTCAATGCACTGAGGATGAAGCTTTTGATGCCATAAAGAAGTTGATTGCAATTTATAATACACCTGGCAAGTCTGAATTCCTCTTTCACAAATATTTTTGCTAGGTTAAACGCTCTTGAGACCAGTATTGCTACTATGAATAGTTGTTATCACACGCTTAGGGCTTACCATGATTATGTTCCCATAAATTCTGAGCCTTCAAAGTGGTTTCCCACAATCAAAGTCTATATAAATACTACAATTTTTTATGCTCGATGTGATATCATGTCTGAATTTTTTCTCATGCCTAAAGATATTTATGATTCTTTGAGTCTTTGAGGGCTTTATGAAGGAGGAGAGGAAATCTCTATTACTAATAATGCCACCTTATTACCCATTGGAATAGTTGAAGGCGTGTTTACAAAAATCTCAGGGAAAATGGTGTCTACGGATTATCTTGTTATTGAATGTGTAGGCAAAAGACAGATTACACTTGGAAGATCCCTACTGAAACACCTTGGAGCAATAATAGATGTGGGAAAAGGCATTATGCACTTTTCTCCTCCGGTAAGCAATCATATATTCCCTAAAGAGAAGAAGAAAGGTAAGAAAGGAAAGAACAAGAGGGGTAATGCTTCCTCATTTGAAAATACTTGATTCTTCCTGCTTCTTGTGCCTAACTTAAAGGCGTTAAAGAAAAGTACTTTTTGGGAGATAACCCAAGAGTTTCCTTGAGTCTTGGAAGTTATTAATTCTGTAATAACCTCTCCTTATCCTTTTTGTTTGCTTTTTCTGCCAAGAATGACCTCTAATGAGAGGGAAGTAAGATTTGGGGAGTTGTTGTCCCGAAACAGATTTCTGTCCTCCACCAAAACAAATCGTAAGGAGTCTCTGTAACTCGGATTGAGCTGAAAATTTACGAATAAATCCTCTAGTATGTTAGCTAACTTTATTTATATCAACACTTTTTGATTTGAGAAACATAAGATGTTCGAAAAAATCGGTTTCTACCTGTTGATCTGTTTTGTCAGATTTCTGCCATTATATGCATTTGCTTCTTATTGATTCCTTTTTGAGTTCTCTTTAGGTGAATTAAGCTTTTTTAAGGAGTTGCTACAGTATCTTGTGTTTTAGTGAAAATACTTGCTGTTCCAAAGCTTTTCCAGAGGTCTAATATCTTTTGAATAGACTAATGTTGCTAATGAAGATTGTGTGAAGTTTTGTATGGAGGAAAATTTTCAGGTGTAAAGAGAGAATGATGTAATGAGATGAAGAATGGACAAAAGCTCAAGCTTGAGGATGCCACCCCGGTGTCACCCCAAGAAATATCCAAGAGGTACAAGCGTCAAAGCTTGGGGATGCCGAAGGCATCCCCTTGTTCATCAATAAAAAAGCTCAGGTCTGCCTAGACACTTCGTTTTTATTGTTTCATGCATAGTTGTGTTGTTCTTGGAGCGTCTTATTTTTCGTTTGGTTTGCTTAGGTTGTTTAGTTTGCTTGAATAAAGTAGTTTGGACCCCCGTTCTCGTTGTGTTGTTTTGCAAATAAGTTGCTTGGTGTTGTAAAGGAGTAGGAAGTTCTTGCTTGTAAGTGCAAGAGGAGCTTGCATTGAATGTGACTTAGTATAGCGGACCGAACCCGATAAGGCTCGAATCCTTGTGTTTATAGTGCTAGTCCCTAGATCGAATATCTAGCACCCACAATTAAGATGTTATATCAAGAAACAAAGGTCATATTACATCGCATATCCAGGAATAAAATAGTTCAATTACAACTTACATAGCTCATATGGCTATCTTATTACAAAGCAGCAGATATAACTATAAAGCATGGAGTCCTTCATCTTCATGTGACACAGGCAAACATGTTGGTTGCAAACTCGTAATCCCTACTCATCAAACTTCCCTATCATCAAGTAATCCTGCAACATGATAAGTTACAGCCACAAGGGTCAATACATTTGAATTGTATTGGCAAGTGATACCAGATTGATATAGAAAACCTAATATCTACATGAATATATGGCTGAGTGGAGTTTTGGCTGGCCTTTGCATAAAGTAAGTTTTCCCTATCCTTTGTAAAATAGTTTTTCTCTTTTTCATCAACACTTCGTTAAACTTTGCACTCTAGATACCCTCTAGGTTCTTCCCTTCAACTTATATATTCCATAGGGTTCCAAAATGGGTCAATCTAATTTATGTAATTAAAATAAAATATATGTGTTCTTTATCTTTATTGATCTACTTGGAATTGTTTGATAAAATTTAATATTGAATATAGTCATGGTCTTAAATTTAACTTGATATGAATATTTTCTTATTAGGGTTTAAGTTTTGGGGTTTTAATCGTTTCCAAGATTTTAAATGCAAATGCTCCATGACAAAGATGCATAACATGCATTTGATTATTTTTAAAATTTGTTTATCACTTTCTCATTCAAAATTATTTTTTAAGCAAGGTTTTGATATTTCCATTAGAGGAACAAAAATTTTTTTCCCATGAATTTCATCCTTCATTTCATTTTATTTCTTGTGTTTGTTTAGTTTTTCCACATTTAAAATTTTGGAAAATTTTGGGATGTGACAGGCTACCACTCTTAAAAGGAATCTCGTCCCAAGATTCAGGGAGGCTTAGAAAAAATAGATAGGATTTTAAGACAACTCGGGTACTACCACCCTTAAAAGGAAATTTTACTAGATTGCATCTTACTTTGGCTTCATCGGTCTTGGTGGATATTGTACGGTCAGGGTTATCATTGGGAGATTGAAAAATTCCATCCTTGAGTTTTCATATGTGAACTATTTTTCATTTGTTGAACTACAAGATATATGTGGCATTAGACAGGGACATGATCAGTTCCTTCACATAGGAAACATGTAACTTGAGATGTAGGGCATTCTCTAGAAGGATGGATTCAGGCACTGATTAGTACGCTCTTTATAAGTATCCTATGTCTCCATAGATTTTTTAGGCTTATGGTCTTGTCATAAGATCATCCTTGGTGTTATTGTTGTTATAGTCATTCTAAAGAGGTTTTTTGCTAATGTTGACCATTTGATTTGCCATCATTTGAAATAATTGAGATTGAGATTCCAACACCTTTAGAATATTTAGGTATAACTTAGTGTTGTTGTGGTTGTTGGCTAAAAACTGTGTTGTCATTTGATTCATCTTAGTTTGGGTTGTTAGAAGTTGCATTGTCGTGGCTATCTCAAGGTTGATGTTGGAGTTGTGGTCTCTTGGAGAAGTCATTCTGCTTGGGTTGGATTGGAATTAGAATAGACAAAAGATTTATAGGGAAAGAATCTACTCATACACAAAAAAATCACACAAAGCAATATGCAAGCAATATCAATCATACATTCCATAACTCAAACAATAAGGTTCAAGCATATCTTAGGCACACAAAATATTATAAACACACTCATAGGTTGGTATGATCAATAAAGGATCAGGAAGTCGATTTAAACGAAACACTAGTATGGTGGTCCAACTATAGGGTATTACATGAGATCATTCAATCTTTCTTCATAGCTATTACATCAAGAACACGAACATGGTATCCTTGGAATAAATCATATCATCTTGTCACAAAGTTCAAAGGCGATGTCTATAATGGTTCCTCCTAAGTTTAGTTTCCTTAGTCTCCAAGTCTTGACTAATATTATTATCTTACTTGAAGTCCTTCCAAGTGTTTTGCAGTCTATGCCTAAGTATTTCTCCAAGCTCTTTAGTGGATATCCATGCAACACTTCTTGTAGAGTCGAAGAATGACGTATGAAGTTCCGAGTTGGTGAACATCCAAAGTCCCATTGGCTTGTTATTGTCATGATAGATTTGTTTATGCTTGCCAAATGAATTAAGATAGTTCCACTTCCACAAGAAACAAAAACAAAGATAACCTAGTAAAACCATAATAGATAAGTTTCTCATCCTATGGTCTTTCCTAATTTCTCTCGCATCTTCTTTCTTCTACTCAACTTGAACTTCTTCATTGATCTTGGCTTCTCTTCGTGATCCTAGAATGCTTTGTCCTTCTCCTTGAGTTGGGCGTGTAGATCATCATTTCCTTAGTTGGTTGCTCCTATCATCGAAAATATCCTAAATAAAATTTCTAAGTTCTAGAACTATTGAAGAACAATTCTTCCTTCTGAAACTTCACTTGGTTAATTTTGATGATGGAGATATGTATATCCAGCATGTTGAGGATGTCGAGAAGTCCAATTCCTAGTAGGTGGTCTTGAAGTCCTTAGTGATGTCGAAGTTGAAGTCCTTAGCGATGATAAAGATGAAGTCCTTGGTGAAACTGAAGCCGAAGTCCTTTATGATGTTGAAGCTAAAGTCATTTGTGATGTCGAAGTACTTATTCATGTCGTAGTTGAAGTCCTCACTCATGTTGAAGTCTTTGTCCATCAAGTTGAAAAAGGGAGATATATAGGAACAAAACATAATGCTAAGGAAATAATATACAAGATTGTTCGTAAATAACTTGCACAAATGAAAATCCTATTATTCTAAGGGGTTATCCAAATCTTAGGTTTACGAACCTATAGGCAACACAGTGCTCTGATACCATCTGTAAGATCCCTCCTTTATAAAGGAAAAGGATCCCTGTGATTGCAATGCTAGTCCCTGGATCATTGCTAGCATCCACAGTTTAAGATGAAGTACACAGATACAAAGGTCATTTATTACATCCATTCTAGAGTTAAACATAGTCTTTACAACTCAAAGGCCACAGGCCTATTACAAGATTTTGGATAAGTAAATAAATATAAGTCTTCATCTTCATGTGCCACAGGCAAACATGTTGAGTGGACTCATGACACCTAATCCTCATCAGAGTAACCTGCAACATCACAAGTTACAACCACAGTGGGTCAATACTTTGGAATAGTATTGGCAAGTGATACCTTAGTATATTTTAAGTGGACTAGATACTATATGCAAATTTGGCTAAGTGTAGCTTGGCTGGCTTTGCTCAAAATAGGTTTTCCTATTAGTTGAAATCACTAAGTTTTTCTTTGTCAAAACTTTTCCCAAGGAACCACCAATAGACATTGAGTTCCTTCACCCTTGTTCACCCACAAATTTTTACTTAGAAATTGGGATGAGGAGATTCTTGATAGCTTCCATGCCTTGATGCTCAAGTTTCCCATTGCCATGGACTTGGCTAAGTACTTAGATTTTTCCATCTGCAGAGGTTGTGCACTTTCCCCACCAGACTTGGTTTCACCAAGACAGGACCTTTCAGAAGCCTTTCCTTAGACCAAATGGACGCGTTCCAACATATCATTCCCACTACCACCAACTGTCCAAATGGCTAAGTTCTAGCAACTTATGTGATCCAGGCAGAGCCCATATTGCCAAGTGGCTGCACTAGAAGCTTCTTAACACTTGGCCTCTAAAATCTCTTTGTTACTGGGTGGCTTACCACAAGTGAGATAAACAAGGTAAACCATAGCCATGGGCCTTGTGTAACCACTCAACCAAAACCACCAATCAAGTCCCTTTCCACCCAGGTGCTTCATTGACTTAGTTGTTTTATTAAGCAAAACAAGTCCAAAGACTTAGAAATATTTTCATCATAGCATGTTTATTTCACCAACCCTTGTTTTCTACTAGCTAGGCTAAGCATGGCATAGATAGTAACTTAACTTAGAAATTTCCTAGCAATTCTACAACTACTTAGGATTCCCCAACATGGCATATAGGCAAAATAATAACATGCAAGACTTAGCAAAATATTTCTAATGCTTAGTATAAAATATAGGGATAGAATTATTCATGAAGTATCACTTGCCTTGGTAGTTGAGAGAGTAGCACTCTTCACAATCACAATCACTAGCACCAAAGTCTACACAAAGAATGGTAGCAACAAATTACACACATAACATATACAAACAAACAAAAATATATGCATGCATGCAAAATGCTAAGTGATGATTTTTAAAACTCAACCAAGCAAGTTCATAGTACTGAATCCTAAACAAGTCAAAAACTTGCCACACAATAATAATTTAAACCCTAAATTAATTCCTAAACAATTCATATGCTCAAATAAGCCCTACACATGTTTTTGAAAAAGAAACCATTTTAACAGATGTAAAACATTAAACACATTGCATATTCTGAAAGGGCTTGTTCTCCTGATTCCAACGGTATAAAATTTGTCAAAATCTAACGTGGGAATCAAAAGTTACAAACAAAACAAATTTGAACTATAATCTGATTCAAAATCTGCTTTAAATCTAACTCAACGCAGCGTCTTAATCTTCTTTGGCGTGCCGGTTACGCGTTGGATCACGCTTACGAGCGGTAAGATTAAGGCGTGGCGGTGAGTTAGATTTAGCAGCAATATTGTTGTTACGTTGACAAATTTTGATAAGATTATATTCATTTAAATGTTTAAAGATGTTTAATTCTAAATGTTGAGAAGTGATGTTCAATTAAATGTGGTTTAATGAAGTGAGACCTTTATAAAGGAGGGATCTTACACTTAGACTTCAACATGACATTTTAGGTGTTGTTTTAACCTTATGCTTAGTGATTATTGCTGTAGAATTTCTTGTTCCAAACAATTTGGATTGCTTATTGTGCCTTGAAGAAATTATGCATTGTTTTAGCATGCAAATGCATAGTATTGTGGTTTTCTCCTTTAATGCTTTGTTTGGGTTAACTTGGCACATGCTCACACCATGTTATGACTATGAAAAAGTCACCATAGCCTCTATGATCATTTAGTCCATGACTTGTAGTACCACTCTATGCTTTGATTAGTAATGCTTTGTTGCTCTGCATGATTATGGCCATTATTGCTCTCTTAGTTGGTTGCTCCCAGTCTTTTGCTAGCCTCCACTTGTATGAGTAAGCTCTACTCATGATTACAACTCCCAAGAAACCAAGTTATTCCATAGTGTCCACTATAAACTCGTATGCATGGTGTGTTACACCATTCCAAGTATATTCTTGTTTTCAGCTATCTTCCAACTAAAAACTATTTTGTTATGTGAAAAGTTAGTGATTAAAGCCCTCACGAACTTTATGGCACACTTTATATTCTTTGCCCCTAATAAACTTGAACCATTGTGTCATCTATGTTGTATATGCTTGCACTTATACGTTGGAATTAGCAGAACCGTGTTGTCACGGGGACGTTTTCAACATTGCACTTGTACTTTGTACTTAGTTGATATCATGCTCTTTTGTCTATGGATGTTACCAGTGTGAAATAAAAGAGGGAACTTGTAAGTCCATGGAGTTTGTATTTTGTGTTAGAGAAATGCCTGGGCCGCTAGCCTAAGCCATGCCTAATCATGGTGGAAACTTGCAGCATCACCATAGTGATCTATCTATGAAGCATCCTCAATAAAAAGCTATGCACATAGTAAATGAAAAGATCGCTAAGATGTTCATTGTCTACTTGCCTTGTCATTTTGGTTATGGGATAGCTCTTGTACCATGTGCAAGGGGTACCCCGTTGGCGGTTCTCTATGATATGCAAATACTTACAATGACAAGAACTTATAGGTGACTAAAGTTGAGTAGCATGAGGTGTGGCCCTCGTATTCAAGGGACTTGATATTGCCAACTTATACTTTGTCAATCATATACTCCATCTTTGTTCACTTTAACCTTAATCACTTCAAGATGCTTATGATAGGGGCAATGAGGGCTGAAAGCTAACAAGTACCATAATATTTGGAAGCTCTTTTTGAAACTTGAAATCCTTGCTTCCCTTTTGCGAAGGGCCTTTCTTCCACCATTATTTGAGTCTTCACCTTCTATATTTAGGCACCATTAATAGAGCATAGTTGTCATTCTGTGTGAAGTGTCCCAAAGCTTATTGATTGATGCATATTGTGATATTACTTGTTCTTGTGCTAGTTGTTTCTAGTCACCCTTGTGAACTTTGAAGGTGTCCTATGCATCTATTTGCTACTTTATGAGGGACAAGCTGATTGCCACTATGCTATGTTTTCTGTATGTGAAACAAACAAACGTTTTTCAAATGCATGTTATTCATGATCTTTGTTTGTAGCCTTTCATGTTGCATGCATAGTTACTATGTCCTATTGTTAGAACTCCACCTTTCATGCACATGTTTAGAGTTCTTTGATCCCAGCTTTCAATGCTTGCAAATGGTTTGATCTTGGTTTTGATGGTGCATGTCACCTCAAAAATTATTCTTTTTATCACTTACCTACTCGAGGACGAGCAGGAGTTAAGCTTGGGGATGCTTGATACGTCGGAACCGTATCTATAATTTTTGATGCTACATGCTTGTTTAGTATCTACTTTGCTTTGCTTTATCTACACTTTGAGGTGTTTTTATATCTTTTCTAGAACTAACCTATTAACAAGTTGCCACAGTGCCAGTTGCCTGTTTTCTTCTGTTTTTGGTTCCAGAAAGGCCAAAAATCAATATTCTCGGAATTGGATGGGACAAAAGCCAAAGTCAATATTTGACCGTGGGGGACACGAATCCAGAAGATGAGACAAAGACGCGAACTAGGGTGGCCAGATCCCCCCTAGGCGTGGGTGGGCCCTATCCCGCGCCTGGGTAGGGTGTGGGGCCCATGGCCGCCTCCCAGCCTCGCCTCTTCGCCTATAATAAGCCCCCGATGCAGAAAACTTAAGGACCCGATCAATATTCCACGAAACCTTCTGTAGCCGCTGCCACCGTCGTCCCTAGATCGGGGGGATCTGAAGTTCTTCCCGGCACCCTGCCAGAAGGGAGATCATCCCGGAGGCCTTCTCTCCGGTATGATGCGTGAGTAGTTCCACCTTGGACTATGGGTCCATGTAGTAGCTAGATGGTTGTATCTCCTCCTTGTGCTTTCATGTATAGATCTTGTGAGCTCCATTCATGATCAAGATCTAATCTATTTGTAATCATGCATGGTGTGTTTGCGGGGATCCGATGGATATTGAGATTACTATGTCATATTAATTAATGTTTTGTCTTTATGATTCTATCATGTTTGTATTGTTTGTGATCTTGCATGCTCTCTGTTGTTAGTAGCTATCTTGGCCAAGTAGTTGCTAGTGACTCCAAGTGGAGGTATTTATGCTCGATAGTGGGTTCATGCCTCTAGTTTCCAAGTGAAGTGCCAGAAATATCTTCGGTTGTAGATGTGTTATTGCTACTAGGGAGAAAAAAACGGTCTCATGTTCATGGAACAGGTGGATTGTTTACCTTACACACTTTGCTTAAAGCAGTTGTCTGTTGTTGCAACTTAATACTAGAGGGGGTTCAGATGATAACCTGAAGGTGGACTTATAGTCATAGATGCAGTTGGATGGCGATCTATGTATATTGTTGTATTGCCCAAGCGAATCTCATAAGATCTTTTTGTCTAGTATTGCATTGTTATTCCTTGCTCAGTTCCTGTCAATTTCCCTACTGTATTTTGTTTACCCTTCATGCCATGTTGTTTATCTAAGGAGAGCACCTCTAGTGAACTATGGATCCCGGTCCAATCTTTACCATTGATACATCTTCCACTATTGCCTGTTACTTGCTGCAAACCATTACCTTCCACACCATACGTTTCATCCTTTGTTACAGCAAACTGGTGAGCTTGACAACCTCACTGATTTGTTGGGGCAAAGTCTTGAGTTTGTGTTGTGCAGGTCTCCGCGTTTCTTACAACACCTATGTGGAGTTTCCTTCCTCCTACTGGTTCGATAACCTCGGTTTCTTACTGAGGGAAAACTTGCTGATGTGCTGCTTCACACCTTGCTCTTGGGGTTCCCAACGAGGCGCTCCAACATCAACTAAGCGCCATCAGAGTGCTGCAGCCGCGTGAAATTTGAAGGGAATATGCCCTCAGAGGCAATAATAAAGTGTTTATTATGTATATTCCAAGTATATGATAGATGTTTATTTACATGCTATAATTGTATTAATACGGAAACATTAATACATGTGTGTTTAATAAACAAACAGAAAGTTCCTAGTTATGCCTCTCTCATAAACTAGCTCGTTGATTAACAAGATGATCAAGGTTTCCTGATCATGGACATTGGATGTTGTTAATAACAAGGTCACAACATTAGTGTAATGATGTGATGAACATTCATCTGAAGTATAGCATTACGATCAAAGTCATTGAGTTTATATTGCTATAACATCATACGAAGTGATCCTAATCCTTAGACCATGAGATCATGCCAATCACTAACACCGGAAGAGTATCTTGATAACATCAAACGTCACACCGTAACAGGGTGATTATAAAGATGGGTTCAGTACTACTAAAGTGTTATGTTGAGGCCAATGGATCCAGAGTGGAATTTTTTCATGTCGATGACGGATAGATATGCTCTGGGCCCTCTCGGTGATATCACATTGGTTAGCTTGCAAGCAAGTGATCTGATCACTAGAATGTTATATCACAGGAACAAGAAAAGAGTACATTTTGGTAACGAGATCAAACTAGGTATGGAGATACCGATGATACAATCCCGGACATGTAATATATCACGAAACAAAAGGATTAATATATAAGCATAAAAGGTTCTCGCGATCACAAGAAAGTCATCGCTGAATGTGTGGGAGTCAGTATGGAACTCCAGGTCCCGCTTCTGATTATTGATCTGAGAGGGGTCTCGATCATGTTCGCATTATTCGTGAACCGTAGGGTGACACACTTAAGAGACATCGACATCCATTTGGAGCAAAAGTTTCATGCTAGAAAGAATAACAAGCGCATGAATTTATTTCACTACATACCGAAACAGGTTTTCGGGTGAAATTGCAGAAAGTGTTATTGCATGTGAAATGAAATACTAGCAAGGGGTTATATGTGAATGTTTTTAATTAAAGTAATTGACAAAATTCTGAATAAATAAAAGGAGTTTTATTTAATGAGAGTTTGCATTAAATTTGGTGGAAATTTAATGGGAATTTGAGTGGAGGGAATTGAAATACATTTGTGTGAGTGGAGTGTTACCCACATGAATGAAGGAGGGGAGGGGGCAGTCCCCATGGCCGGAGGCCACCCCCTTGGGTGCCCCCTCCTCCTATGAAAGGAACCCCCTCTCCTCTCTCTCACTCACAGCTCCTCGTGAAGGATCTCTCTCCCCCTCTAGTATTTATCCCCCATGGTCTCGGACTAGCGAGATACATGTTTCCGGTGGCTATTCGGCAAGAAAGAGTTTTGCTTCCGCTGCATCACTGGAGCGAGGAGGCGGAGGTTTCTCGGTGCCTTGGACGTGTGTGCAAGCACAGATGCACCGCTGATTTGCGGTGCTAGGACTTCCTCTCGATCTTGAGATCGGCAAGAGATCGTCTACATCAACCACGAGTTTAACTCATTAAGCTTTGTCGGTCTTCAAGGGTATGTTCTCTATGTATATACATTTGTCCGTTGATTGTATCTAGTAGATAGATTTTGGTACATAGTTGTTCCCATCGTGGGAAATTTTTTGTTTTCTATGCTATGAACCCTACAGTGGTATCAGAGCCGGATCTATGTGTAGATGATTTCTACGGGCAGTACACATATGAGTATGTGGGCGATGATGATCATGTTATTGCTTCCTGGCTGTACTTTGGATATTGGTGGCATAGTGATATGAAGCGGCCCGGACAAACTTTACATGTCCTCGCACATGAGACCTGTTCCACGCTTGACATGCAACTAGTTTGGCATAAGTGGCTATCGGGTGTCTGTCTCTCCTACTATAGTCAATATCTAATTTGCAACGAGTTGTCAACAATTTGGTTATCCTCGTTGTGGTTCATGTTCGTAGGTAAGAATGGTTTTATCCTTGAAATCCCTAAGTGTCACATCCCAAGATTTTCCAAATCTTGTAATGTGAAAATAAATGAATAAAATAAAACTTTGTTTGATTTTCAGAGCCAGAAGAAACTTTTTGAATTCAATTGGAACTTCAAACCCATTTGAATTAAATAAAATCCAAAAGGGATTCATAAAGATAAACATTTAATAAAGGAAATTAAAATGTTTTGGAATTACTATTATTGGATCTTTTAATAAAAGATTGGTTTTCAAAAGAAAAGGTGGATTTATAAATAAAGATTATTTCATAAAGCCAAATTAAACCTTGACCAAACCTTGGGAATTAAAACATTTAGTTTTGAATAAAAATAACAAAGGTTTATTTAAAATAAAATAATAAGAATTTATATCCAAATTTTCTTAAATAAAAGATTTTACCAATTTAATTGAAACATCAAAACTTGTTAAATTGTTTAAAATAAGTATTCCAAATAGTTGATATTCACAAATAAAACCTACTAAAATGTTTTGGCTTCATTATAGGTTTCAAAATAAATAACTCAATAAAATAAATCCTATTAGAATTAATAATGAAAGTCTATTATATTTAATTAATAATGGACCCTAAATTAAAATGTTATTTTATTTTAAACACAAATCTCCAAGTATTATATATTTCCCAAATAAAACCCACTATTTTGGTTTTGAAAATATTTAGGTTCAAATAAATATTTTATTAATAAAATCAAACCCTATTTGATTTAATAACTAAGGTCCATTTTATTTAATTATTAATGGACCCTAAAGTAAAAGGATTATATTATTTTAAACAAGTTTTCCAAATATTCTTTATTTCCAAAGGAAACCTACTGATTTGGTTTTTGAAAATATTTGGATTTCAAATGGGGATTTTATTAATTAAACCAAACCCTATTTTATTAATAAACCATAGTCCATTTTATTTAATTAATAAATGGAACCTAAAAAGATTATTTTATTTTGGAGTGTTGGATTATGTTGATGAAACGAACCAAAAACACAATGCAAAGTTTAATGATTGTTTGAATTGTTGAATTATTTGAATGCTTGAATAATTGTTTGAAATAACAAATCAGGAAATAGAAATAGAAAAAGAAAAAGAAAAAGAATTAGACAGAAAAAAAAATAGAACAGCCCACCAATCTTGCCCAACTAACTTGACAGCCACCTAGCCCTGTTCCTCCCGAACCGTTTTACGCACATAAACCTAACCCACACCCTCCTGGCGGTGGACCTCCTCCTCGTCTCTTTTACCCTTGGCAGCGGCCCCACTCTCTTGTTCTCCTTCCCCACTCCCGACCCGTTCTTCCTCCCTTCGCCAACGTTGCAGGCTATTGATTCGTGGCTTGATTACGTTAACACGGCCACCATAACTCGCTGCGATCAAGCACACTTAGCGCCCTCCCTCTTCCGTTTCCCCAGACGCCCCCTCGACCGCCCAGGCGGAGAATTTTGCCCAGCACTTCCTCTCTCCGACCGTTCTAGCCGATTCCGCCAACACTCCACCTCCTGCCTTCCTATGCAACCTAGCAGCCTCCCACTCTTTGGAGCATCTCCTAGTACACTTCGTTCAACCGCGGGCGCCCCAGGAAGCCGTCTTCGACAAAAATTCTGAGCGCCGCCGTCTGTCTCGCCTCCGTCGAGCTCCTCCGGTAATTCTAGACCACCCGACCCCTTCCGTTCACGCACACGTCATCTCCATGGTCTCCTGCATCTGATCACGATCTTATCTTGCCTCCTGGTGAACAGGCCGTCTTGACCTCGGCCAGCGTCGTCGCGATACCAACTCCGGCGAGCAATCGCGGCCCCCTAAGCGCCTTCGGACGGACAAGTACCACGTTGAGCATCAGCGGCGTCGGCGAATCCGGTGAGCATCTCCACACCTTCTTTGCCTCCTGTCTGCGCGCCGCCATCGCTCATTCCGCCAGCCGCCGGCCCGTCTAAGTCAATCACCTGACCATCCGATCCCGATCCGACGGATACGATAGAATGTTAGCGAAGAGGTATGCGTCGATCTGAGCCGCGCGATGATAATTAGATCCAACGGTCAGCGTCGCCCGATCCGGCCGAACCGGTATCGACCAATGAAACAGCGCCGCGTGTCACCTATTTGGTTTAAAAACAGATTTAGATAGAATTTTCAAACCCTTATAACTTTTGATCGACACGTCCAAATTTGGCAAATTTTATATCAATGAAATCAGGAGAACAAGCCCTAGCCAACCATGGCCTTAGTTTGACAAATAGTATCTGTTAGCTTGTTTGAATTTGCAGAAACATTTGTGTACTTGTTTAGATTAGAAAAAATGTTTAAAAATGATTTTTGGATTAAAACCTTTGCAAAATGGTTTATTGTGATCTTACTGACCCTAGGAACCAAACCTTGGTGTTAGAAATGATTTTTGTAAGATCTAGGTTAGATTACTTGACTTAGTCATTTTCTAGCCAAATAAAAAGAATGGTTTTTGGTTATAAAAATGTTTATGAAAAGAAAACTTTAAGGAAATGTTTTGGACCAAACCTACTGACCCAAAAACACCAAGTTTTGCAATAGCAACTCATTTGGTGAATAACTTAAGAGTTTTGCCTTAATAAAAACATTTTTCACCACATGAAATGATGAATGGATTTAAAAATAGTATTTGGACAAAACCCTCTTGCTAATGACCTTGCCACTTTGGTAAATGACCAATTTGGATCTTACAAAGTTTAGAAACCCCATAGAGACCCCTTTTCAAAATAAAACTATCTTGTGCATGCTCCCATGCATGAATTGGTTTCCATTATCTTGTGTGTGTGAATTTGTTTGAGTGATTATTGGTTTGGAATGTAAATTGAATTGGTGTTTGCTTGATTGACTTGTAGTGAAGTGTGAGACTAGCAAGATCAAGGTGAACCACCATTCCCTACCAAAAAGGCAAGTGATGCTTCATACTTTCTATCCCATTACTTTTCTATGCATTAGTGATTTTGCTAAATAAACTTGCATGGATTTTGCTAAGTATAGATCTTGCTATAGGAAAACCTAATAGATGAATCCTTAGTAGGATTTTCCTAAGCTAAGATTCCTACTACTACCAAGCTTAGACTAGCTAATAGAAAACATGGGTGGAATATAAATTCACACTATGGAAAATATTCTAAGTCTGAGGACTTGTGATTTTGTCTAATAAAACAACTAAGTTAATGAACCTCCTGGGTGGAATGGAAGGATTGGGATATGTTGAGTGGTTACACAAGGCCATGGACTTGGGTTGTGTATCTCACTTGTGGAATGCCACCCAGGAAACAAAGGGATTTGAGATGTCAAATGTTGAGAAGCTTCAAGTGCAACCACTTGGCAATATGGGCTCTGCCATGATCATATAGGTTGCAAGAACTTAGCCAAATGGACAGTGGGTGGTAGTGTTTGATAGGTTGGAGCGTCCATTTTGGTCTAAGGAAGGCTTCGAAGATCTTGTCTTGGGAAACCAAGTCTTGTGGGGAAAGTGCACCACCTCTGCAGAGTGTAAAATCTAAGTACTTAGCCATGTCCCTGGTAAAGGACAATTTGAGCATCAAGACATGGAAGCAATCAAGAATCTCATCATTCCAATTTCTAAATTAAAATCTTGTGGTTTGAACAAGGGTTGTTTGAATTCTTCAATCATTGATGGAGAGATGGCTTGGTACAAGGATCTTGAAATCTTTGATTGAGAAAAATGGTTTTGCCAAGCACTTCAGTCTTTGATTGGTGGATGCCTTGAAAGGATCTTCAGTCTTTGATTGGTAGATGCCTTGGGAATTAATTTGTCAAAACAAAAACTTAGTATTTTCAAAATGATAAGAAAAATCTATTTTGAGCAATGCAAGCCTCAACTCCACTTAGCCAAATGCATTTAGATGATAGACTCCACTATACTACCATAGTATCACTTTCCAATACAATTCAAATGTATTGACCCTTTGTGGCTGTAACTTGTATGTTGCAGGTTTGATTGATTTTAGTGAAGATTGTTTGTTTAGGATTACAAAGTCTACAACCAACATCTGCCTGTGGCACTTTGAAGATGAAGGACCCCATGATTATAGTTATTCTGCTGCAATATAATGTATTAGCCAAATGAGCTATGATTGATGTAATAAACTTATGTTATTCCTGGTTATAAAGTTATATTATGACCTTTGTTTCTTGATATTACATCTTAACTGTGGATGCTAGCTATTGATCCAGGGACTAGCATTGTAAAACACAGGAGGACTCTACCTTATTAGGTTGGGACCCCTACAGATGGTATCAGAGCAATGTGTTTCCTGTAGGATTTGTAAACCTAGGATTGGACAAAAACCCTTAGAAAAATAGGAGTTATATTTTGATCCCAAAACTTATTTACAAAAACACTTGTAACCTCTTTCCTTAACCATTTTGGTTTCAACTCTACTTCTCTTCTATTTCAACTTGATGGAAAAACCTACCCAAGACCAAAGACTACACCATGTACAAAAGATTTCTTCAACTTCTTCAACTCTAATGACTTCAACATCTTCAGCATTTTCACCAAGGACCTCCAACTTGGATACCACTAAGGACTACAAGTAAGACAAGGAAATCTTGCTCAAGATTTAGAGACTGAGGGAATGCAAAAAGTTAGAAGGAGCCTACATCATTTGAAGTATTGTGACCAAAAGTTTTTCCAAGGAAACCATGATCTCATGCAAGAAGGATCAACCAAGAAGGATGGAAGGATCACAAGTGAACCATATAGATGGACCACCATATTTTAGTTAAGTCAAATACACCAATTTATGTGGTGTAACAAAAATATTTTGTTGCCTAAAAATGTGCTTGAGACTTGTTGTTTGAGTGGAGTGTTTGCTTGTGATTGCATGCACATTGTTTGTGTGAATTGTGATGTGTGTGATTAGAAATAATTCCTTAGAAATATCTTGCCTATTCTGATCTCCCTTCAACCCAAACAGATGACTACTCTAAGAAACTCCAACATCAGGGTTGATGACAACAACAACAACCAAGAGGACAGCATGAGAGAACTTATAGTAACTCAAAACCAGTTGAGCCAAGAGACAACTTAGCTTTTAGCCAACAACAATGGACTAGACCCGGCCATATAAGGGATTTTGAAACTTCAATCCCAATTGTTGCAAGGATTGGTGACTCAAGTGATCAACATGGGAGAAAACTTTTCCCAAAGAGCTAATGACAACAAGGATGACAAAGATGATATTCTGGAAAGAACCCAAGCTAGCAATAATTTTAGATACAAGGATCATTCATCCAAGGAACATGAAGATCAATGCCCCAAGAAGAGAGAAAGATCTCCCACCTATGAAGAATATGAACAGGAAGAACTCCTAGCTTTGGAGAGACCCAAGAAGAAGAAATTCCCCAACACTAGCAAGAAGGATATTACACAAGTGCAATGTTTCAAATGCAAAGAGATGGGACACTATGCTAATGAATGTCCAGAAAAGGAGAAGAACCAAGAATACAAACAAAGGCTAGTGAAACCCAAGATGAGGAAGGATATTAGCCAAATGATGTGCAAACACTGCAAAGAGTTAGGACATTATGCAAACTACTGTCCAGAAAAGATGAAGCATAAGATAAACCAGCCTATGAGGGATCTCAGCCTTGTCACATGTTTCAAATGCAAGGAACTAGGCCACTATGCAAACAATTGCCCAGAAAGGATGTAGAACAAGTTAAACAAGTCCATGAAGGATCTAAACCTTGGCCCATGAGTCAAAAGGACATAAATGCAAAGTTGGCTCAGAGAAAGTAATTCTCATGATCCCAAGAAGGACAATGTGTAATTTTTGTTTGAAAATTTTTAAGGGTGGTAGTACCCTAGTTGTTTTGAACTTGCTTGTAACCCTAGCCTCCCAAATCTCGGGACGAGATTTATTTTAAAGGTGGTAACTGTCACATCCCAAGATTTTCCAAATCTTGTAATGTGAAAATAAATGAATAAAATAAAACTTTGTTTGATTTTCAGCCAGAAGAAACTTTTGAATTCAATTGGAACTTCAAACCCATTTGAATTAAATAAAATCCAAAAGGGATTCATAAAGATAAACATTTAATAAAGGAAATTAAAATGTTTTGGAATTACTATTATTGGATCTTTTAATAAAAGATTGGTTTTCAAAAGAAAAGGTGGATTTATAAATAAAGATTATTTAATAAAGCCAAATTAAACCTTGACCAAACCTTGGGAATTAAAACATTAAGTTTTGAATAAAAATAACAAAGGTTTATTTAAAATAAAATAATAAGAATTTATATCCAAATTTTCTTAAATAAAAGATTTTACCAATTTAATTGAAACATCAAAACTTGTTAAATTGTTTAAAATAAGTATTCCAAATAGTTGATATTCACAAATAAAACCTACTAAAATGTTTTGGCTTCATTATAGGTTTCAAAATAAATAACTCAATAAAATAAATCCTATTAGAATTAATAATGAAAGTCTATTATATTTAATTAATAATGGACCCTAAATTAAAATGTTATTTTATTTTAAACACAAATCTCCAAGTATTATATATTTCCCAAATAAAACCCACTGTTTTGGTTTTGAAAATATTTAGGTTCAAATAAAGATTTTATTAATAAAATCAAACCCTATTTGATTTAATAACTAAGGTCCATTTTATTTAATTATTAATGGACCCTAAAGTAAAAGGATTATATTATTTTAAACAAGTTTTCCAAATATTCTTTATTTCCAAAAGAAACCTACTGATTTGGTTTTTGAAAATATTTGGATTTCAAATGGGGATTTTATTAATTAAACCAAACCCTATTTTATTAATAAACCATAGTCCATTTTATTTAATTAATAAATGGAACCTAAAAAGATTATTTTATTTTGGAGTGTTGGATTATGTTGATGAACCGAACCAAAAACACAATGCAAAGTTTAATGATTGTTTGAATTTTTGAATTATTTGAATGCTTGAATAATTGTTTGAAATAACAAATCAGGAAATAGAAATAGAAAAAGAAAAAGAATTAGACAGAAAAAAATAGAACAACCCACCAATCTGGCCCAACTAACTTGCAGAAGAGCCACCTAGCCCACCTGTTCCTCCCCCGAACCGTTTTTCTCCACCGCAAACCTAACCCACACCCTAACTGGCAGGTGGACCTCCTCCTCGTCTCTTTTCCCACTGACGCAACGGCCCCACTCCCTTTGTTCTCCCACTCCCACGACCCGTTCTTCCTCCCTTCGCCAACGTTGCAGGCTATTGATTCGTGGCTTGATTACGCCTTAACACGGCCACCATAACTCGCCGCGATCAAGCACACTTAAGCGCCAGCCTCCCCTCTTCCGTTTCCCCCAGACGCCCCTCCTCGACACGCCCCCAGGCCGGAGAATTTTGCCCAGCACTTCCTCTGTCTCCGACGACCGTTCTCGCCGATTCCGGCCAACACACTCCACCTCCTGCCTTCCTATGCAACCTAGCAGCCTCCCCACTCTTTGGAGCATCTCCTAGTACACTTCGTTCAACCGCGGGCGCCCCAGGAAGCCGTCTTCGACAAAAATTCTGAGCGCCGTCTGTCTCGCCTCCGTCGAGCTCCTCCGGTAATTCTAGACCACCCCGACCCCTTCCGTTCACGCACACGTCATCTCCATGGTCTCCTGCATCTGATCACGATCTTATCTTGCCTCCTGGTGAACCACAGAGCCGTCTTCGACCTCGACCGCGTCGCCAAGATGCCAACTCCGGCGAGCAATCGCGGTACCCTAGCGCCTGACGGACAAGTACCACGTTGAGCATCGGCGAGCGGCGAATCCGGTGAGCATCTCCACCTTCTTTGCCTCTGTACGCCGGGCGCCCGCCATCGTCAGTCGCTCGCGCCGGTAGCCGCGCCGTCTTAAGGTCAATCACCCACAGCCATCTGATCCCGATCCGACGGATACGATAGAATGTTAGCGAAGAGGTATGCGTCGATCTGAGCCGCGCGATGATAATTAGATCCAACGGTCAGCGTCTCCCGATCCGGAACGGTATCGACCAATGAAACAATGGCGTGTCACCTATTTGGTTTAAAAACAGATTTGAAATCTGATTTAGATAGGATTTTCAAACCCTTATAACTTTTGATCGACACGTCCAAATTTGGCAAATTTTATATCAATGAAATCAGGAGAACAAGCCCTAGCCAACCATGGCCTTAGTTTGACAAATAGTATCTGTTAGCTTGTTTGAATTTGCAGAAACATTTGTGTACTTGTTTAGATTAGAAAAATTGTTTAAAAATGATTTTTGGATTAAAACCTTTGCAAAATGGTTTATTGTGATCTTACTGACCCTAGGAACCAAACCTTGGTGTTAGAAATGATTTTTGTAAGATCTAGGTTAGATTACTTGACTTAGTCATTTTCTAGCCAAATAAAAAGAATGGTTTTTGGTTATAAAAATGTTTATGAAAAGAAAACTTTAAGGAAATGTTTTGGACCAAACCTTTGACCCAAAACACCAAGTTTTGCAATAGCAACTCATTTGGTGAACAACTTAAGAGTTTTGCCTTAATAAAAACATTTTTCACCACATGAAATGATGAATGGATTTAAAAATAGTATTTGGACAAAACCCTCTTGCTAATGACCTTGCCACTTTGGTAAATGACCAATTTGGATCTTACAAAGTTTAGAAACCCCATAGAGACCCCTTTTCAAAATAAAACTATCTTGTGCATGCTCCCATGCATGAATTGGTTTCCATTATCTTGTGTGTGTGAATTTGTTTGAGTGATTATTGGTTTGGAATGTAAATTGAATTGGTGTTTGCTTGATTGACTTGTAGTGAAGTGTGAGACTAGCAAGATCAAGGAGTGAACCACCATTCCCTACCAAAAAGGCAAGTGATGCTTCATACTTTCTATCCCATTACTTTTCTATGCATTAGTGATTTTGCTAAATAAACTTGCATGGATTTTGCTAAGTATAGATCTTGCTATAGGAAAACCTAATAGATGAATCCTTAGTAGGATTTTCCTAAGCTAAGATTCCTACTACTACCAAGCTTAGACTAGCTAATAGAAAACATGGGTGGAATATAAATTCACACTATGGAAAATATTCTAAGTCTGAGGACTTGTGATTTTGTCTAATAAAACAACTAAGTTAATGAACCTCCTGGGTGGAATGGAAGGATTGGGATATGTTGAGTGGTTACACAAGGCCATGGACTTGGGTTGTGTATCTCACTTGTGGAATGCCACCCAGTAAACAAAGGGATTTGAGATGTCAAATGTTGAGAAGCTTCAAGTGCAACCACTTGGCAATATGGGCTCTGCCATGATCATATAGGTTGCAAGAACTTAGCCAAATGGACAGTGGGTGGTAGTGTTTGATAGGTTGGAGCGCGTCCATTTTGGTCTAAGGAAGGCTTCGAAAGATCTTGTCTTGGGAAACCAAGTCTTGTGGGGAAAGTGCACCACCTCTGCAGTGTAAAATCTAAGTACTTAGCCATGTCCACGGTAAAGGACAATTTGAGCATCAAGACATGGAAGCAATCAAGAATCTCATCATTCCAATTTCTAAATTAAAATCTTGTGGTTTGAACAAGGGTTGTTTGAATTCTTCAATCATTGATGGAGAGATGGCTTGGTACAAGGATCTTGAAATCTTTGATTGAGAAAATGGTTTTGCCAAGCACTTGTCTTTGATTGGTGGATGCCTTGAAAGGATCTTGATCTTTGATTGGTAGATGCCTTGGGAATTAATTTGTCAAAACAAAAACTTAGTATTTTCAAAATGATAAGAAAAATCTATTTTGAGCAATGCAAGCCTCAACTCCACTTAGCCAAATGCATTTAGATGATAGACTCCACTATACTACCATAGTATCACTTTCCAATACAATTCAAATGTATTGACCCTTTGTGGCTGTAACTTGTATGTTGCAGGTTTGATTGATTTTAGTGAAGATTGTTTGTTTAGGATTACAAAGTCTACAACCAACATCTGCCTGTGGCACTTTGAAGATGAAGGACCCCATGATTATAGTTATTCCGCTGCAATATAATGTATTAGCCAAATGAGCTATGATTGATGTAATAAACTTATGTTATTCCTGGTTATAAAGTTATATTATGACCTTTGTTTCTTGATATTACATCTAAACTGTTGATGCTAGCTATTGATCCAGGGACTAGCATTGTAAAACACAGGAGGACTCTACCTTATTAGGTTGGGACCCCTACAGATGGTATCAAAGCAAGTGCAATGTCACTGTTTATTTTATTTGATCAAAAGAACCAAGCTTGTACAGAGAGACCACATGTTTTTATGCCC
Organism: Avena longiglumis; assembly: GCA_030063025.1. Taxonomy (NCBI): domain Eukaryota; kingdom Viridiplantae; phylum Streptophyta; class Magnoliopsida; order Poales; family Poaceae; genus Avena; species Avena longiglumis. Next base: position 102,536,620 of record CP125975.1, on the reverse strand, counting down.
AGAAATATGAATGTTGCACTCTACAAAAATCCTGAAAAGGTTTGAATTCAAATAGCTTTTGAAATCATTTGAAAATGATTTCTGAAAATGCAAACAGAAATAGAAAAGGAATAAAGAAATAGGAAAAGGCCAGCGCCAGTCATTTGGCCCAACAGAGAAACCAGCCCACTAAGCCCACCCAGGGTTTTCCCCTCTCTCTCTCACGCGCACCCACTCGACCCCGCGCTCACTGATCAGTGGCCCCATCGCCACGTCGTCATCGTCTTCCCCAAATCTCGCGCGAGGAACACGTCGCCGCCCGTTTCTTCCCCTCCTCTGCCGCGAATTGAAATCCTTTAATTGGCGATTAATGCGTGCGAGATTCTCGCCCCTGCTCTGGCTACTTAAACCCCTTCCCCTTGCGACCATTTCCCCCAACCAAGCTAGCAAGGAGTGCCACCAGGCTGCCAGTATTTGCCCTCGCATCGCCGCAGTACCGATGACCTCCGGCGACCAATCTCGGTGAGCTCCGTGCGCGCCGTCCTCTCTGGTTCACGCGAACTTCTTCGCAACCTTCTTGCGCTCCTTCTGACATCTTTAGTTCGTCTTGTACTGCCCAAGGTCATTGACTCCAACGAGCACCGCAAGTTCCCGAGGCCGTCTCCAACTCCGGCAAGAAAATTCGATGAGAATCGACCGCCCCATGCCTTCCCTTTGACACTATCATGTTCGCCTGATCGATGTGCACCCGCTGATGCCCTCCGTTTGTGTTAGGGCGGATCAGAACGTCGCCAACGTCGCCGTCCACCCAAGACCGACGCTGTTCTCTACTCCGACGAGCTTCCACGGCCACTGCAGCACGCCCCTTCGCCAACTCAGCACGCGTTGAGCATCTCCTCGTCGCGGCGAATCTGGTGAGCATCCTCGCACCTCCCGGGGTGACCTAGTTCACCGGCTCCGCCACTGACAGAGCGCGCCACCGCCTGTCGCCACCGCCAGCGCCGCCACTTGTTGGTCAAGTGCTGAGCGTCGTTAGATTTAGATCTAGTGGTCACGATAGATCATAGGCGAAGCGGTAAGTTTAGATCTGAGCCGCGCGTTTTTAGTTAGATCCAACGGTTCGCAGACGCGATCCAGCGCGAAGCGGTACCAGCCAGTTAGAAGCCGCCGCGTGGCACAAGTTTCGTTTTAAAATTTTGAATTAGATCTATTAGATGTTTGATTTTGTTTTAATCATAACTTTTGATTCCCACGTCCAAATTTGACAAATTTTATATCAATGGAATCAGGAGAGAAAGCCCTTTCCATTTATGCAATGTGTTTAAAGTTTTGTTTCTGCTAAAATGGTTTTATTTACAGAAACATGTGTAGACCTCTTTTGTGTATATTAATTATTTGAGAAATGATTTACTGTTCAAATAAAGATTGTTTGGCAAGTTATGAACTTGTTTGTGATTCAGTACTATGCACTTGTCTTGTTGAGTATAGAAAATCATCACATATCATATTGCATGCATCCATATATTTTTTCTTGTATTTATTTTGTATGTGATTTGGTGCTATCATTCTATGTGTAGATTTTGGTGCAAATAGTGATTGTGATTGTGAGGATTGTAACTACTCTCCAAACTACCAAGGAAAGTGGTGCTTCATGATTTTATTCCTGTGTTTTTCAAATATGCATTAGAAATACTTTGCTAGACTTGCATGGATAAATTTTGGTCTTTATATGCTATGCTTGGGAAATCCTAGTAGTTGTAGAATTGCTAGAAAATTCTAAGTTAAGATTATTATCTATGCCATGCTTAGCCTAGCTAGTAGCAACCAAGGGTGGTGAAATATTCATTCTATGATAAAATATTTCTAAGTCTTTGGACTTGTGTTTTGCTTAATAAAATAACTAAGTGAATGAAACACCTGGGTGGAATTGTAACATCCCTAAAATCATGTTTCAAACTCATGCATATAATCCATGCATCCATGATCACATATAGAGTTTATTCCAAACAAATCAATTAAAAAACAGGAGCATATGAGCTCATTATTTTATGTGATCAACATTTGAATCAAATGCTACTCTCCAATGAGAGATTGTTGTTCATGAAACCAAACTTTGTTGTCTTAGTCCTCTCAGGTTGTATTGCTAGATTACTAAGATTTAAACCAAAGTTTCAAAACAAAGGTGATTTCAAAACCAATTTCAAAACCTATTCAAACTAGTGCTATGCCACTGCTTATTTTATTTTATTCCAAGTGACCAAGCCAATTCAAAGTGACCACTTGGTTTTATGCCTTGAAATGTGATTGTTGCACACTGCAAAAATCCTGAAAAGATTTGAATTCAAATAGGTTTTGAAATCATTTGAATTTGATTCCTGAAATTGAAAACAGAAAAAGAAAAGGAGAAAAGAAGTGGAAAAGGGCCTGCGCCACCTATCTAGCCCAACGACGGATTCAGCCCACTAAGCCCACCCGGGTTGCCTCTCTCTCTCTCACTCGCAGACGCACCCACCGAGTGACTGATGCCAGGACCCCACCCCCTCTCTGTTTCTCTCGCTGACAACTGGGCCTCAGTTCTGCGTCACCCTTCGTCCCCATATCGCGCCCATGACCACGTCGCCGGCCGTTCCCTTTGCCATTCACTGCCGCGTTGATTCCGCTCTTAATTGCCATTGATACCGCGCGAGATCCTCGCCCCCGCTCTGTCTATAAGACCACCTCCCCCTTGCGGCCATTTCCCCCAACAAAGCCAGACAGAAACGCCCCCAGGCTGCCCGCAATCGCTCCTGCACCGCCGCAGACAGAGCTCACTCCGGCGACCAATCCCGGTGAGCCCCGTGCGCCCCTTCTTCTCTAGTTCTTGCAGACAGCTTCGCAACTTCCTTGCGCACCTTCTGACACCATTGGTTCCTCCTATAACGCCCCAGGTCGTCGTCTTCGTCAAGCACAACAAGGTTCCGACGACGTCCTCAACTCCGGCGATTAAATTCGGTGATCCCCTTGTTCCCCTTCGCCTCTGATTCACACGATCATGTTCGCCGTACTCTTGTGCATCTCCTGATGCCTTTTATTCATGCTAGGGTGACCAGGAGCGTCGCCAACGTCGTCGTCCACCCGAGCCCGAAGCTGTCAGCAACTTCGACGAGCCCGTGCAGCCGTGTCGTGCGCCCCTTGCCAAGTCGTCGCCAGGTTGAGCATCAGTGCATCGCTACAAACCTGGTAAGCGCCTCCTACGACCCCAGAACCCCCTGTAGTGCCGCGCCGCCGTAGACAGAGCTCGCCGCCGCCAGATGCCACCGCCAGCACCGCCCATCTATGGTTGCTTGGTTGATGAACGTTGGATCTAGATCCAGCGCGTGTAAATAGATCACTTATCGAAACGTTATGAGTAGATCTGGACCGTGCAGGATAAGTTAGATCTAACGTCTTGTGAGCACGATCCTGAGCGAACCGGTACACACCAATCAGGTTATGACGCGTGGCTAGAGTTTAGGTTTAAAAACAGGATTTGAATCTATTAGATGTTTGAATTTGTTTTAGCCATAACTTTTGATTCCCACGTTCAAATTTGACAAATTTTATATCAATGGAATCAGGAGAACAAGCCCTTTACAAATATGCAATGTGTTTAATGTTTTGTTTCTTTTAAAATGGTTTTATTTACAGAAACATGGGTAGGCCTATTTTGTGTATATAAATTATTTGAGAAATGTTTTAAGGTTTAAATAAATGTTGTTTGGCAAGTTTTGAACTTGTTTATGAACCAGTACTATACACTTGTCTTGTTGAGTTTAGAAAATCAGCACATATCATGTTGCATGCATCCATATATTTTTTCTTGTATCTATTTGTATGTGATTTGTTGCTATGATTCTATGTGTAGATTTTAGTGCCAATAGTGATTGTGATTGTGTGTAGTGTAGCTACTCTCCAAACTACCAAGGCAAGTGGTGCTTCATGATATTTTTATCCCTATGTTTTCTACTAAGCATTAGAAATATTTTGCTAGTCTTGCATGTTATATTTTGCTTATATGCCATGTTGGGAAATCCTAGCAGTGTAGAATTGCTAGGAAATTTCTAAGTTAAGATGCTTATCTATGCCATGCTTAGCCTAGCTAGTAGCAACCAAGGGTGGTGAAATATACATGCTATGATGAAAATATTTCTAAGTCTTTGGACTTGTGTTTTGCCTAATAAAACAACTAAGTGAATGAAACACCTTGGTGGAATGGAAGGAATGGTTTATGTTGATTGGTTACACAAGGCCCATTTCTATGGTTTACCTTGTGTATCTCACTTGTGGAAATCCACCCAGGAACAAAGAGATTTTAGAGGCCAAGTGTTAAGAAGCTTCTAGTGCAACCACTTTGCAATATGGGCTCTGCCTGGATCACATAGGTTGCTAGAACTTAGCCATTTGGACAGTTGGTGGTAGTGGGATGATAGGTTGGAGCGCGTCCATTTGGTCTAAGGGAAGGCTTCTGAAAGGTCCTGTCTTGGTGAAAATCAAGTCTGGTGGGGAAAGTGCACAACCTCTGCAGATGGAAGAATCTAAGTACTTAGCCATGTCCCTGGAAAAGGACGACTTGAGCATCAAGACATGGAAGCTATCAAGAATCTCCTCATCCCAATTTCTAAGTAAAACTTGTGGGTGAACAAGGGTGAAGGACCCCAATGTCTATTGGTGGTTCCTTGGGGAAAAGTTTTGACAAAGAAAAACTTAGTGATTTCAACTAATAGGCAAAACCTATTTTGAGCAAAGCAAGCCTAAGCTACACTTAGCCAAATTGCATATAGTATCTAGTCCACCAAAATTATACTAAGGTATCACTTGCCAATACTATTCCAATGTATTGACCCACTGTGGCTGTAACTTGTGATGTTGCAGGTTACACTGATGAGGATTAGGAGTCATGAGTCTACACTCAACATGTTTGCCTGTGGCACATGAAGATGAAGACTTTTATCTATTTACTTATTTAAACTCTTGTACTAGGCCTGTGGCTTTGGAGTTGTAAAGACTATGTTTGTCTCTGGAATGACTGTAATAATGACCTTTGTTTCTGTGTACTTCATCTTAAACTGTGGATGCTAGCATTGATCCAGGGACTAGCATTGCAATCACAGGGATCCTTTTCCTTTTATAAAGGAGGGATCTTACAGATGGTATCAGAGCCAGGTTGCCTATAGGATTATGACCCTAGGATTGGAAACCACTAAGGAAAAAAAATTCAACAACTTCTACACTTGTCTATTCTTCTCGTAAACTTTTCTAATATTCTTTCTCATCTCTATTTGTAGATGAACTCCATCAACGAAGCCGTAAGGAAAGGACCACTCATGACAATGACTTTGGAGTGTGAGACAGAATTTCCCAAGGCTCTCAAGGACCTCATGGTTGCAATGGAAATACATGGTGCAGCTGTGTACAAAGGCTTTCCTATGATGGATGAAGGAGTTAAAAACTGGTGGGTGCAACTTCACTTGTATAAAAACAAGGAAGACAACCACAAGGAATCAGGATTCTGCATGTTCACCAATTCAGTGATGCACCCTACATTCTTTGACTCAGCAAGGGATGCAACTTGGAAGACCATCAAAGAACTTGGTGATAGAGTCAAGTGCAGAATGTTCAACATCCAAAATAGCCCAAAAGAATAGAAGAAACATACCCAAGAGTTGGAGGCTACCAACCAAACCTTAAGAGTAGATTTTATAGACTTGGTAATGGAGTCATGTGCTCAAGATGGACTGATTGCTTCTAGAAATATTGTGTTATCCAACATATCTAGTGAGTTGGGATTGTAACGTACTTCGTTAGTTGGACCACCACTTATCACCTTATTTTCCAAAAGTTGTTTAAAATAAGTTGAACCTTGGTTGTTGTAATGGATCTATGTATGCCATGACTTGTGTGTTTTGATTTCCAAAGATATGCATGTGATGCTTTGCCTTGTGTTTATCTTAAATTGTGTTGTTTCTAACTTATGCTATCTTATAAATAGATGCCTAATGTTACCATCAGCACTGTTGAGGAGTTCCAGGGAACTCGCTTTGGTCCTCGTATTATTGAGCTCACTAGTTTGCTCAATCTCCCTCTTCCTACCATCATGGTGCTTCCCCTCACCAAGTTTGAGAGGAAAGACCTTTGGGGTTTCAAGGTCAATCAGCCCGGACGCCAGACTGAGCCTACCACGGAGGCTATCATATTCAAGCTCATGCACGATGACAAGGAGAGAGGCCTAGAGGTAGTCATGCAGGACTTGATTGGACGACTGTTAGGGAGACACTCTCGACAGGTTAGAGGTACTCACTTCCGTCTTGATGACGTGATGAGGATGGAGAGGCCATCGACTTCGAGGACACTTCGAGGGAGACAGCAGAGCCGATTCGCCTATACCTCTAGGACTTAGAGGTTCTTCTTAGGCACGTGGACACTGATAGGACCAACGTCATGCTTACCAATGACGAACTCCAGGTGCAACTTCGTGAGAAGGACAAGCTCTTCGCGGAGCAAGATGAGATAGTCAAGGAGATGGAGGCAAAGTTCGAGAGCCAGGACAGAAAGTTCAAGAGTCAAGAGAAGCGAGTCCAAGATAGGAACAAGAGGATTCGGGACATGACTGAAGAACTGCAGGCCAAGGACTTTGAGCTCGAGCATCAGCAGACTGTGATTGAGAGGCTTCGTTCTCAGAAGAGGGATCTCAAAGCCAAAGTAGAGACCTTGACCACCAATGTCGAGGAATACAAGACCGCTATGGAGAATGCAGGTCTTACCTTTGTTGGGGAGGAGGTTGATGCCGAGGAGTAGTGATGACTACTCATTTATCATTTATCTATCATACTTTATTTGAGTCACAATGACCATCCAACATGTGGATGGCTTGTTATTGGTGTGTTTACTTTGCAAACTTGTCGTTTTTTGTTGTTGAACTATTTTTTATTATGATGCATGCTTGGTGATTGTTTAATGTGATGTATTTTGCATGAAAGCATCTATGGGTATCTCATTCTTATCTCTATTGAACAAACCACAGATGCCTCCCCGTCGTGCCAATCCCAACCCCAATAATAACAACATCACTCCTAAGATGCAGCAAATGATGACAGCTCAGACTCAGCTGATGCAAATGATGACTACGTTCATCCAGAACCAGAACAACAACAACAAAAACAACAACAATAACAACAACAACAACAACAACAACAACAACAACAACAAATACAACAACAACAACAACAACAACAACACACCGGGTTTCGACATGCTTACCAGGTTCTTGAGATTGAGGCCAGCAAAGTTCTCAGGAACAACTAATCCCATGGTAGCCAATGATTGGCTACGCTCTGTGAACAAGGACTTGGTAACAGTTGCTATACTGATGAAGAGAAAGTCAGATTTGCAGCTCACTTGTTGGAAGGACCAGCAGCCACTTGGTGGGATAACTTCCAAATCACCACTCCCATTGCAGATGTGACATGGGCTATCTTTGAATATGGCTTTCGTACTGCTCACATCTCATCTGGAGTGATGAGTTTGAAGAAGAAAGAGTTCCATAATCTGAAGCAGCGCCACCGCATCGTGGCTGAGTATATTGAGGAGTTCAACAATCTGGCGCGTTATGCACCGAATGAAGTTGACACTGATGCTAAGAGGAAGGAAAAATTCCTTGAAGGGTTGAATGATGAACTAAACCTGCAGCTATCAGTGGCCTATGTTCCCACATACCAGTCTCTTTGTGATAAGGATGCTATTTTGGAGAACAAAATGAAGCAAGTTGAGAGTAGGAAGAGAAAGCACTCGGACAAGCACAGCTCGGGATCGTCTCACAAGCGTTCCCATTATGATGATAGTGGAAGCTCAGGATCCCACAATCATGGGAAATTCAACAAGCACCACAACCACAACCGTCATCATGACAACAAGCATCACCGTAGTCATGACAATGACAAGTACAAGAACCACAAGAGTGGATATAAGAGCCACCACAATGGTAGTGGAAGTGGCAGTGGAAGCCAGCCTGTCAAGAAGGATATTAGTCAGGTTGAGTGTTTCAAGTGCAAGAAGATGGGGCATTATGCTAATGAATGCCCAGAAAAGAAAGTTGAAGGACCCAACAAGCCCAACTCTTTTTAAAAGGGACAAGTGAACCACATCAATGTGGAGGAAATCTATGAGGAGCCTGATGCTGTTGCTGGTAAGTTCAAACTCAATTCCGTTCCAGCATTTGTTCTCTTTGATACTGGTGCATCTCATTCATTCATATCAAGAGCATTTGTTGAAAGAAATGAACTGCCGGTAGAAACTATTGGGTGTCCTATAAAAGTAAGTTCTCCTGGCGGAGAAATGATAGTGAATTCAGGATGTCATGATCTAGTCATAGAGTTTGGGAAGTATAAGTTTCCCGTTAACTTGATAATCCTAAATTCCCAAGGATTGGATGTTATTTTGGGAATGGACTGGATGACTAAGCACAAGGGAATGATAGATTGTGCCAACCATACGGTATCACTCACAACTCCAGAAAATAAAAGGATCAGGTTCAAGACCAACTTTGAAGCAAAAAGGGGTATGCTAAATTCTCTTAAGGGGGTTAGCATAGACAGTGTGCTGATTGTGAGTGAATAGCAGTATGTGTTTCCGGAAGAATTACCTGGAATGCCACCAGATAGAGATGTGGAGTTTCTTATTGATTTGCTACCAGGATCTGGACCAATATCAAAAAGACCGTACAAGATGTCAGTGGATGAACTAAAAGAACTCAATAAACAACTTGGAGAACAGTTACATAAAGGATTTATTCAACCAAGTTCTTCATCTTGGGGAGCCTCAGTCTTGTTTGTAGAAAAGAAAGATAGAAGTCAAAGGTTATGCATAGATTACCGTTCACTCAATGAGGTGACTATCAAGAACAAATACCCTTTGCCTAGAATCAATGACTTGTTTGATCAGTTAGAAGGAGCTTGTGTGTTCTCAAAGATTGATCTCCGGTCAGGTTATTTCCAACTCAAGATAAGGGAACAAGACATACCTAAGACAGCTTTCACCACAAGGTATGGATTGTATGAGGATACCGTGATGCCATTTGGTTTGACCAATGCTCCAGCATACTTCATGAATATGATGAACAAGGTGTTCATGGAATTTCTTGATAAGTTTGTTATCGTTTTCATCGATGACATTTTAATCTACTCCAAGAGCAAAGAAGAGCATGAAGGACATTTGCGTTTGATACTTGAGAAGCTTAGAGAGCATAAATTATATGCCAAATTCAGCAAGTGTGAATTCTGGTTGAATGAAGTTGGATTTCTTGGACACATTGTGTCAGGAGATGGTGTAGCAGTTGATCCTGCTAAAGTTTCAGCTGTAACTGAATGGGAATCTCCCAAGTCAGTGAAAGAAGTTCATAGTTTCCTTGGATTAGCAGGTTACTACAGAAGGTTCATTGAGAATTTCTCCAAGATAGCAAAACCTATGACAGAATTGCTAAAGAAAGACAAGAAATTTTCTTGGTCTGAGGGATGTGAAATCAGCTTTCAAGAATTGAAGAAGAGACTTGTGACAGCACCAGTCTTGTGTTTGCTAGATTTGGAAAAAGATTTCCAAGTGTATTGTGATGCATCTCATCATGGATTAGGTGCAGTACTTACGCAAGAAGGGAAAGTTGTGGCTTATGCCTCGAGACAACTCAAAACTCATGAAGTGAACTATCCTACTCATGATTTGGAGTTAGCCTCTGTTGTCCATGAACTCAAAACATGGAGACATTATCTTTTGGGAAAGAGTTGTGAAGTGTTCACAAATCACAAGAGTTTGAAGTATATCTTCACCTAGAAAGAAATTAACATGAGACAAAGAAGATGGCTAGAACTCATCAAGGACTATGACTTAAGTTTGAAATACCACCCCGGTAAAGCAAATGTTGTAGCGGATGCTCTCAGCCGTAAGGTTTTTGTGAATGGCCTCACTAAGGGAGAACTGCCAGATGATCTGTGTGCCCAATTTAGAGATCTCAGATTGGAGATTGTGCCAGAAGGACATCTCATGTCTTTGGATGTTCAACCTACTTTGTTGGACAAAATCAAATAAGCCCAGAAGACTGATAAAGAAATTGAAGAGATCAAGGAAAAGATTGGCAAGGGAAAAGCCAAAGGATTCCATGAAGACGAACAGGGTACTTTATGGCATGGAAAACGTATCTGTGTTCCACAAGATCCGGAGCTTCGGAAACTGATTTTGCAAGAAGCACACAACTCACCGTATTCCATTCACCCGGGTAACACCAAGATGTACATGGATATGAAAGAAAGATTTTGGTGGAATAATCTCAAGAAAGACATCGCTGAACATATTGCTTTGTGTGATGTATGTAGCAGAGTGAAGCCAGAACACCAAAAACCAGCAGGTTTGCTTCAACCACTACCTATTCCTTATTGGAAGTGGGACAAGATTGGTATGGATTTCATTACCGGATTGCCAAGGACCCGGTCATGATATGATTCTATTTGGGTAGTAGTGGATCGCCTAACTAAAGTGGCTCATTTCATACCCGTGAAGACAACCTACACTAGTGCTAAGTTAGCCAAGATATATATGAGTAGAATTGTATGTCTACATGGTGTACCCAAGAGTATTGTGTCAGATAGAGGAACCCAATTGACTTCCCATTTTTGGAGGCAATTACATGAGTCATTGGGAACGAGGTTGGAATTCAGCACTGCTTTTCATCCTCAAACTGATGGACAGACATAAAGGACTAATCAGATTCTTGAAGACATGTTGAGGGCATGTGCCCTAGACTATGGAGCTAGTTGGGATGAAAGTCTGCCTTACGCAGAATTTTCTTATAACAACAGCTATCAAGCCAGCATTGAGATGGCACCATTTGAGTTTCTCTATGGGAGAAAATGTACCACCCCATTACTATGGAATGGTGTGGGAGAAAGAAGTTTGTTCGGACTAGAACTTATCAAAGAAGCTGAAGAGAAGGTCAAGTTGGTTAACGACAGATTAAAGATAACACAGTCCCGACAGAAAAGCTACGCAGATCCTAAGCGTAGAGAAGTCACCTATGAAGTTGGTGATAGAGCTTATCTTAGAGTGTCACCACTTCGTGGAGTGAAGAGGTTTGGAGTCAAAGGGAAGTTGGCCCCAAGATATGTTGGACCATTCAAGATTCTGAGTCGTAAAGGAGAAGTTGCTTATGAAATTGAATTGCCAGAGTCTTTGTCAGCTGTTCATAATGTGTTTCATGTGAGTCAGCTTAAGAAATGTCATCCAGAAATGGAAGAAACTTCTTTGAAGGATACTATACCTTTGGAAGAGGTTCAATTGGAAAGTGATCTCACTTATGAAGAGAAACCTATCAAGATTCTTGAGACTATAGAAAGAGTCACACGGACTAAGACTATCAAGTTCTGCAAAGTTCAATGGAACCATCATTCCGAAGAAGAAGCGACATGGGAAAGAGAAGATGATCTTCGGAAAGACCACCCTCACCTATTTGCTAGCCAATCCGAATCTCGAGGGCGAGATTCACCTTAAGGGGGTTAGATTTGTAACATCCCTAAAATCATGTTTCAAACTCATGCATATCATCCATGCATCCATGATCACATATAGAGTTCATTCCAAACAAATCAATTCAAAAACAGGAGCATATGAGCTCATTATTTTATGTGATCAGCATTTGAATCAAATGCTACTCTCCAATGAGAGATTGTTGTTCATGAAACCAAACTTTGTTGTCTTATTGCTCTCAGGTTGTATTTCTAGATTACTAAGATTTAAACCAAAGTTTCAGAAAAATGTGATTTGAAAACCAATTTCAAAACCTATTCAAACTAGTGCTATGCCACTGCTTATTTTATTTTACTCCAAGTGACCAAGCCAATTCAAAGTGACCACTTGGTTTTATGCCCAGAAATGTGATTGTTGCACACTGCAAAAATCCTGAAAAGATTTGAATTCAAATAGGTTTTGAAATCATTTGAATTTGATTCATGAAATTGAAAACAGAAAAAGAAAAGGAGAAAAGAATTGGAAGAGGGCCTGCGCCACCTATCTAGCCCAACGATGGATTCAGCCCACTAAGCCCACCCGGGTTCCCTCTCTCTCTCTCACTCGCAGACGCACCCACCGAGTGACTGACCCCAGGACCCCACCCCCTCTCTGTTTCTCTTGCTGACAACTGGGCCTCACTGTCGCGTCACCCTTCGTCCCCAAATCGCGCCCACGACCACGTCGCCGGCCGTTCCCTCCGCCATTCACTGCCGCGTTGATTCCGCGCTTAATTGCCATTGATACCGCGCGAGATCCTCTCCCCCGCTCTGGCTATAAGACCACCTCCCCCTCGCGGCCATTTCCCCCAACAAAGCCAGACAGAAACGCCCCCAGGCTGCCCGCAATCGCTCCTGCACCGCCGCAGACAGAGCTCACTCCGGCGACCAATCCCGGTGAGCCCCATGCGCCCCTTCTTCTCTAGTTCTTGCAGACAGCTTCACAACTTCCTTGCGCACCTTCTGACACCATTGGTTCCTCCTATACCACCCCAGGTCGTCGTCTTCGTCAAGCACAGCAAGGTTCCGACGACGTCCTCAACTTCGGCGATTAAATTCGGTAAGCCCCTTGTTCCCCTTCGCCTCTGATTCACATGATCGTGTTCGCCGTACTCTTGCACATCTCCTGATGCCTTTTATTCATGCTAGGGTGACCAGGAGCGTCGCCAACGTCGTCGTCCACTCGAGCCCGATGGTGTCAGCAACTCCGACGAGCCCGTGCAGCCGTGTCCGTGCGCCCCTTGCCAAGTCGTCGCCAGGTTGAGCATCAGTACATCGCTACAAACCTGGTAAGCGCCTCCGACGACCCCAGAACCCCCTGTAGCGATGCGCCACCGTAGACATAGCTCGTCGCCGCCAGATGCCACCGCCAGCGCCGCCCATCTATGGTTGCTTGGTCGATGACCGTTGGATCTAGATCTAGCGCGTGTAAATAGATCACTTATCCAAACGTTATGAGTAGATCTAGACCGTGCAGGATAAGTTAGATCTAACGGCTTGTGAGCGTGATCCTGAGCGAACCGGTATGCACCAATCAGGTTATGACGCATGGCTAGAGTTTAGGTTTAAAAACAGGATTTGAATCTATTAGATGTTTGAATTTGTTTTATCCATAACTTTTGATTCCCACATTCAAATTTGACAAATTTTATATCAATGGAATCAGGAGAACAACCCCTTTCCAAATATGCAATGTGTTTAATGTTTTGTTTTTGTTAAAATGGTTTTATTTACAGAAACATGTGTAGGCCTATTTTGTGTATATAAATTATTTGAGAAATGTTTTAAGGTTCAAATAAATGTTGTTTGGCAAGTTTTGAACTTGTTTATGAACCAGTACTATACACTTGTCTTGTTGAGTTTAGAAAATCATCACATATCATGTTGCATGCATCCATATATTTTTTCTTGTATCTATTTGTATGTGATTTGTTGCTATGATTCTATGTGTAGATTTTGGTGCCAATAGTGATTGTGATTGTGTGGAGTGTAGCTGATCTCCAAACTACCAAGGCAAGTGGTGCTTCATGATATTTTTATCCCTATGTTTTGTACTAAGCATTAGAAATATTTTGCTAGTCTTGCATGTTATATTTTGCTTATATGCCATGTTGGGAAATCCTAGCAGTGTAGAATTGCTAGGAAATTTCTAAGTTAAGATGCTTATCTATGCCATGCTTAGCCTAGCTAGTAGCAACCAAGGGTGGTGAAATATACATGCTATGATGAAAATATTTCTAAGTCTTTGGACTTGTGTTTTGCCTAATAAAACAACTAAGTGAATGAAACACTTGGGTGGAATGGAAGGAATGGTTTATGTTGAGTGGTTACACAAGGCCCATGTCTATGGTTTACCTTGTGTATCTCACTTGTGGAAAGCCACCCAGGAACAAAGAGATTTTAGAGGCCAAGTGTTAAGAAGCTTCTAGTGCAGCCACTTGGCAATATGGGCTCTGCCTGGATCACATAGGTTGCTAGAACTTAGCCATTTGGACAGTTGGTGGTAGTGGGATGATAGGTTGGAACGCGTCCATTTGGTCTAAGGGAAGGCTTCTGAAAGGTCCTGTCTTGGTGAAAATCAAGTCTGGTGGGGAAAGTGCACAACCTCTGCATATGGAAGAATCTAAGTACTTAGCCATGTCCCTGGAAAAGGACAACTTAAGCATCAAGACATGGAAGCTATCAAGAATCTCCTCATCCCAATTCTAAGTAAAACTTGTGGGTGAACAAGGGTGAAGGACCCCAATGTCTATTGGTGGTTCCTTGGGGAAAAGTTTTGACAAAGAAAAACTTAGTGATTTCAACTAATAGGCAAAACCTATTTTGAGCAAAGCAAGCCTAAGCTACACTTAGCCAAATTGAATATAGTATCTAGTCCACCAAAATTATACTAAGGTATCACTTGCCAATACTATTCCAATGTATTGACCCACTGTGGCTGTAACTTGTGATGTTGCAGGTTACTCTGATGAGGAATAGGAGTCATGAGTCTACACTCAACATGTTTGCCTGTGGCACATGAAGATGAAGACTTTTATCTATTTACTTATTTAAATTCGTGTACTAGGCCCGTAGCCTTGGAGTTGTAAAGACTATGTTTGTCTCTGGAATGACTGTAATAATGACCTTTGTTTCTGTGTACTTCATCTTAAACTGTGGATGCTAGCATTGATCCAGGGACTAGCATTGCAATCACAGGGATCCTTTTCCTTTATAAAGGAGGGATCTTACAGGAATGGAAGGAATGGTTTATGTTGAGTGGTTACACAAGGCCCATTTCTATGGTTTACTTTATGTATCTCACTTGTGAAAAGCCACCCAGGAACAAAGGGATTTGAGAGGCCAAATGTTAAGAAGCTTCTAGTGTAGCCACTTGGCAATATGGGCTCTGCCTGGATCATATAGGTTGCAAAAACTTAGCCATTTGGACAGTTGGTGGTAGTGGGATGATAGGTTGGAGCGCGTCCATTTGGTCTAAGGGAAGGCTTCTGAAAGGTCCTGTCTTGGTGAAAATCAAGTCTTGTGGGGAAAGTGCACAACCTCTTCAGATGGAAGAATCTAAGTACTTAGCCATGTCCCTGGTATTGGACAATTTGAGCATCAATACATGGAAGCTATCAAGAATCTCCTCATCCCAATTTCTAAGTAAAACTTGTGGTTGAACAAGGGTGAAGGACCCCAATGTCTATTGGTCGTTCCTTGGCAAAAGTTTTAACAAATAAAAACTTAGTGTTTTCAACTGATAGGAAAAACCTATTTTGAGCAAAGAAAGCCTAAGCTACACTTAACCAAAAATGCATATGGTAATTAGTCCACCGGTATTCTACTAAGGTATCACTTGCCAATACTATTCCAATGTATTGACCCACTGTGGCTGTAACTTGTGATGTTGCAGGATATTCTGATGATGATTAGGAGTCACGAGTCTACACTCAACATGCTTGCCTGTGGCACATGAAGATGAAGGCTTATTTATCTTATTATATAATTGAACTCTTGTATTAGGCCTGTGGCCATGGAGTTGTAGAAGACTATGTTTGTCTCTGGAATGATATGTAATAATGACCTTTGTTTCTGTGTACTTCATCTTAAACTGTGGATGCTAGCATTGATCCAGGGACTAGCATTGCAATCACAGGGATCCTTTCCTTTACAAAGGAGGGATCTTACAGATGGTATCAGAGCACTGTGTTGCCTGTAGGATTATGACCCTAGGATTGGAAACCACTAAGGAAAATTTTTCAACAACTTCCACACTTGTCTTTTCTTCTCGTAAACTTTTCTAATCTTCTTTATCATCTCTATTTGTAGATGAACTCCATCAACGAAGCCGTGAAGAAGGGACCACTCATGACTATGACTTTGGAATGTGAGACAGAATTCCCCAAGGCTCTCAAAGACCTCATGGTTTCCATGGGAATATATGGTGCAGCTGTGTACAAAGGTTTCCTGTGATGGATGAAGGAGTTGAGTACTGGTGGGTGCAACTTCACTTGTATAAAAACAAGGAAGATAACCACAAGGACTCAGGATTCTGCAAGGTCACCAACACAATGATGCACACTACATTCTTTGATTCAGCAAGGGATGCAGCTTGGAGGGCCATCAAAGAACTTGGTGATAGAATCAAGTGCAGAATGCTTATGTCACATCCCAAGATTTTCCAAATCTTGTAATGTGAAAATAAATGAATAAAATAAAACTTTGTTTGATTTTCAGGGCCAGAAGAAACTTTTTGAAGTTAATTGGAAACTTCAAACCAATTTGGACCAAATAAATCCTAAAGGGATTTAAAAAGATAAACATTTAATAAAGAAAATATTTTGAATATTTAAAAATTACTGATTTGGAACTATTAATAAAAGGTTTTGGTTTTCAAAGGAAAAAGAGGTTTTATAAATAAGAATTTTTTTTATAAAGCCAAATTAAACCTTGACCAAGCTTTGGAATTAAAACATTTTGTTTTGAATAAAAATAGCAAATGTTTATTTAAATAAATTAGTAAGGTTTTAATATCTAGTTTATATCTAAATAAAAGGTCTTACCATTTTAATTAAAACATCAAAAACTTATTAAATTATTTTAAATAAGTTTCCTAAATATTTTATATTCTCAAATAAAACCCACTGAAGTGTTTTGGCTTTATTTTAGATTTCAAAGTAAATATTTTAAATAAAATAAATCCTAGTTGATTTTATAATGAAAGTCTATTATATTTAATTAATAATGGACCCTAAAATAAAAGGTTATTTTATTTTAAACAAGTTTCCAAGTATTCTTTATTTCCAAATAAAACCTACTGTTTTGGTTTTGAAAATATTTGGATTTGAAAAGGAGATTTTATTAATTAAATCAAACCCTATTTTATTAAATAACTAAAGATCCATTTTATCTAATTAAAGAATGGATCCTAAAAATAATAAAAAATTATTATTTTACTTGGAATTTGGTTTATGTTGATAAACAGAACCACATTCAAAGTTACATAGTTTGGTGAATGTTTGAATCAAATTGAGTGTTGTTTGTTTGTTTGGAATTTCAAAACAGAAATCAGAAATAGAAAAAGAAAAGGTTACAGAATAAAAAAAATGGAATTGGATCTGACCCAACCCAGCAGCCCACTAAGGCCCAGAACCAGCCCAGCTCTTCTTCCCGAAAGAAAACGGTTCACACCTATTAACAGACCCGCAAAGAGACTGACCGGTGGACCCTTTCCTCACTCTTTTCCCACTGACCAGCAGACCCCACTTTCCCACTCCTTCTTCCTCGCGACGACCGCGCCGGCCGTTTCTGCCGTTGATGTCGCGGCTTGAAAACGCATTGATGCCGCGCCTTAAACCTCGCCGTGACTGCACGCTATTAAGCACCTGTGTCTTCTCCTCCTTTCCCCTCTGTCGCCCCACCTCGACACGCCCAACTGCGCCCCATTTCGCCAGACCACCTCGGTCCGACGAGCTTCCACTGTCGATTCCGGCCAAGTATCACCACCCCTTGCCTCCCTGAGCACGCTAGCAGATTCCCCACTCCCAGATGCATCTCCCAAGATTTTCGTTCGGCATGGCGCCCAGGCGTCGGCTACGACAAGCTCTGAACGACGCCGCCGTCTGCAACCTCTCCGACGACCTCCCCGGGTAAACGCTGACCGCCCCGAGCCTCCTCGTTCACGCTCCCTCACTCACCTCGGTCTTGCGCAACTAACCCTGACCTCTGTTTGTCTTTTCGTGACCAGTAGCCTCGTCTTCGACCACGGACAGAGCCGTCTGACGCCATTCCCAACTCCGGCGAGAGATCCCACCTGACCCCATGCTCCCCTTGCCACGTCGACCACACGCCGAGCACCACCTCGTCCTCGCGAACACGGTGAGCACCCCCTCTGTCTTCCTCGCTTCCTAGAACCACCGTAGAGCCACCACCTGGCCATGCGCCGCAGCTAGCCGCCGCCGGCGCCGCTCGCATATGGTCAAACAGACCAGCACCATAGGATCGAGATCCGGCGCCCACGATTAGATCACTTATCACCGAAGGGGTACGCGATAAGGACCGTGCGATCTTATTATATCCAACGCGTCACAGAGCCGATCCGGCCGAACCGGTATCGTCCAATTAGAAAGCGACGCGTGGCCAGTTTGATTAAAAACAGAAGTTTGAAATCTGATTTAGTTGTGAAATTCAAACCCTTGTAACTTTGGATCCACACGTCCAAAAATTACAAATTTTATGTCGTTGGATTCAGGAGAGCAAGCCCTAGCCAACCATGCCCTTGGTTTAGTAAATAGTATCTATTAATTTGTTTGTTTTTGCAGAAACTTTTGTATGCTTGTTTAGAATAGAAAAATTATTCAAAAATGTTTATAAGTTTGAAACCTTGGAAAATTAGCTTGTGGTGAACTCACTGACCCTAGGAACCAACCCATGGAGTTAAAAATGATTTTGGTATAATTTAGGAAGGATTATTTGACTTAGCCAATTTCTAGCCAATTAAAGTTTTTGATTTTGTTATGAAAATGTTTTTGTAAAGAAAACTTTGGGAAAATGCTTTAGACCAAACCTACTGACCCAAAACACCAAGTTTTGCAATAGCAACTCATTGGTGAGAAACTTAAAAGTTTTGCTTTGTTAAGAATATTTTCCACTACATAAAAGGATGAAAGGTTTTGAAAATGGTTTATGGATAAAACCCATTTGCAAATGACTTTGACATTTTGGTA
This sequence comes from Avena longiglumis, assembly GCA_030063025.1. NCBI lineage: Eukaryota > Viridiplantae > Streptophyta > Magnoliopsida > Poales > Poaceae > Avena > Avena longiglumis. The sequence goes on along the minus strand of CP125975.1, from coordinate 102,517,872 downwards.
AATGACCAATTTGGACCTTACAAAGTTTAGAAGCCTAGTGGAGACCATCCTTGCAATAGAACCATCCTTTGCATGCTTATGCATGACTTATATTCCATTACTTTGTGGGTGAAAAGTTGTTTGTTAGACTTTGGTTTGGAATGTGAATTGAATTTGTGTTTGCTTGATTGACTTGTAGTGAATTGTGAGACTAGCAAGATCAAGGTGTGAACCACCATTCCCTACCAAAAAGGCAAGTTACACTATCATCTAAAGTCCTACTATTTTCATTATACTTAGTGGATTTTGAAACATGCATGAAAATACTTTTGTACTTATGCTATGCTAAAATCCTAATAGGATTCCCTATCCATTCCTTAGAGAAAACAATGTAGTTGTTACATGCTTAGCCATGCTATATATATATTTTGAAAAGGATATTCATGTTGAGATTTTATGAAGATTGAGAAAAGGACTTGTGATTTTGTATAATAAAACAAGGACTCAATGAACCACCTAGGTGGAGGATACTTTCAGTTCTGGAGAAGGTGGCAACAAAAGGAACCATGTTTATGGGAATCACTTTGTGTTGTGCTCCAAAAGAAAACCACCTAGGAAACTTAGAGATTGAACATGTTTCTCTAATTGTGGCTTTCGTGTGCAACCACATGCTATTATGGCTCTGGCTTAGTCAACTACATTGGGAAGACCCATGCACTGTCTTCAGTTAACTGGACATGGGGATCTGGAATGCTTCATGGGTGCTGAAGGCAAGCTATCAATGGTGTATGGGAGGACCCTTTGGAAATACTTCGTCACATTCTCAATCTGCCAGTACTCCATCTTGGTGGGCACTAACCCAGTAGGCCACTGGTGGCAAAAAGATGGGATTGTGACATGTGGGTAAAGTGTACTCCTTCTGCAGAAGATACTAAAATCTAAGTACTTAGCCGTGTCCCCGGTTATGGACAATACTGAGCAACTAAAGTTTGAACCATGGGAGATCTCGACATTCCAACTTCTAATAAAAACTTGATGCACTTGGGGGTACCAAGGAATTCAAAGAGATTTTGTTAAGCTTGATGCACTTGGGGTTACCAAGGTGCTCAAGAGATTTTGCTTAAAGCTTGATGTACTTGGGGTTACCAAGGAACTCATGAGATTTGATAAAACTTGTTGCACTTGGGACTACCAAGGAGCTCAAGGGATTTTGACAAGGACTTGAACACTTGAGTTTCTACCAAGGAGTTCAAGGAACTTGGAAAAAAGATTTGACAAAGGACCAAACCCAATTTGAAAAGTTAGGATAAATATTGCTTTATGCAAATAAGCCTTAAACTCTACTTAGCCAAATATGCATGTATTGATAGGATCCACACATATTATACATAGTAGTGAAACTTGCCAATACAATTCAAATGTATTGACCCTTGTGGCTGTAACTTGTAATGTTGCAGGTTTGATTGATTTTAGTGAAGATTGTTTGATTAGGATTACAAAGTCTACAACCAACATCTGCCTGTGGCACTTGAAGATGAAGGACCCCATGACTATAGTTATTCCGCTGCAATGTAATGTAATAGCCAAATGAGCTATGTATGATGTAATAAAATTATGTTATTCCTGGTTATAAAGTTGTAATATGACCTTTGTATCTTGATATTACATCTTAACTGTGGATGCTAGCTATTGATCCAGGGACTAGCATTGTAAACACAGGGGGCTCTATCTTATTAAAGATTGGGACCTCTACAGCTTAACACTCAGAATGATCTTAAGGAAGAAAAGAAGCATACCCAAGAGTTAGAGGCTACCAACCAAAGCCTAAGGAAGGACATCATAGACTTAGCAATGGAGTCTTGTGATCTAGACAAACAGATTGCCCCTAGGGATGCCCAGTTAGCCAACTTGGCAAGTGAGATGGGATTCTAATGTACCACATTAGTTGGACCACCACACTTATCATTTTATTATCCAAATGTTGTTTAAAATAAGTTGAACCTTGGTTGTTGTAATGGATCCATGTATGCCATGACTTGTGTGTTTTGATTTCCAAAATTATGCATGTGATAGCTTGTCCTGTGATTTGTCTTAAATTATGTTGATTCTAACTTTTCCTATCTTATTAAATATATGCCTAATGTTACCATCAGCACTGCTGAAGAGTTCAAGGGAACTCGTTTTGTCCCTCGTATTATTGATCTCACTAGTTTGCTTAGTCTCCCTCTTCCTACCATCATGGTTCTTCCCCTCACCAAGTTTGAGAGGAAAGACCTTTGGGGCTTCAAGGTCAATCAGCCCGGACGCCAGACTGAACCTACCACGGAGGCTATCATCTTCAAGCTCATGCACGATGACAAGGAGAGAGGCCTAGAGGTAGTCATGCAGGACTTGATTGGGTGTTTGTTAGGGAGACACTCTCGACAGGTTAGAGGTACTCACTTCCACGCCTTCGGTAGACGTGATGAGGATGGTGAGGCTATTGACTTCGAGGATACTTCGAGGGAGACAGCAGAGCTGATTCGTCTATACATCCAGGACTTAGAGGTTCTTCTTAGGCACGTGGACACTGATAGGACCAACGTCATACTCAGCAATGACGAACTCCAGGTGCAGTGTCACATCCCAAGATTTTCCAAATCTTGTAATTTGAAAAATTAATGAATAAAATAAAACTTTGTTGGATTTTTAGGGCCAGAAGAAACTTTTGAATTCAATTGGGACTTCAAACCAATTTGGATTAAATAAAATCCTAAAGGGATTTAAAAAGATAAACATTTTTTTAATAAAAGAAATTAAAATATTTTGGAACTACTATTTTGGATCTTTTAATAAAGGATTTGGATTTCAAAAGAAAAGGCGAATTTATAAATAAAGATTATTTTATAAAGCCAAATTAAACCTTGGCCAAACTTTGGAGTTAAAACATTTTGTTTTAAATAAAAATAGCAAAGGTTTATTCAAATAAATTAATAGGGATTTAATATCCAATTTTTATTCAAATAAAAGGTTTTACCATTTTAATTGAAACATCAAAAATTTATTAAATTATTTAAATAAGCTTTCCAAATATTTTATATTCTCAAATAAAACCTACTGAAGTGTTTTAGCTTTATTTTAGATTTCAAAATAAATATTTTAAATAAAATAAAATCCTAGTTGATTTTATAATGAAGGTCTATTGTATTTAATTATTAATGGACCCTAAAATAAAAGATTATTTTGTTTTAAACAAGTTTCCAAGTATCCTTTAAATTCCAAATAAAACCTACTGATTTGGTTTTGAAAATATTTGGATTTCAAATGAAGATTTTATTAAATAAATCAAATCCTATTTTATTAACTAACTAAAGATCCATTTTATTTAATTAAAGGATGGATCCTCAAAAGAATAAAAATTATTATTTTATTCTGGAATTTGGGTATGTTGATAAACAGAATCAAATTCAAAATTACAAAGTTGGATGATTGTTGAATTGATTTGGGTGTGATTTGTTTGGTTGAAATTTCAAAACAGAAATCATAAATAAAAAAGAAAAGGTTACAGAATAAAAAAATGAATTTGAACCAGACCCAACCCAGCAGCCCAGGAAGCCCACCAACCAGCCCAACTATTCCACCCGCGACGAAACGTTTTCACTCGCAACCAGACCCGCAGTGTGACCGACTGGTGGACCTCTCCCCCACTCTTTTTCCCACTAACCAGCGGACCCCACTCCTCCTGTTCTTCCTTCCCACCCGCGCGACCTCTTCTCCCTCCCTCTTCGCCGTTACCTGCAGATACTCCGCGTCCTTAATTTGTCTTAACGAGGCCACCATCACTCACCTTGACCACGCACCTTAAAGCGCTCACCCCTCCTCTCCGATTCCCCTCTGTCACCCCGCAGTAGCACGCCCCTAGGCCGCCCCAATTTCTCCCCGAGTGGCTCTGTCTCCGACGAGCTTCCACCTTCGATTCCGACCGAGCCACACCACCTCCTGCCTCCTCGAGCACGCAGCTGTGCTCAGCATTCCCCAGTGAACCTTTCTGCAGCCGCAGCTCATGGCGCCCCGAGCATCGGCAGCGACACCAAGCGGCGTGTGTCGCCGTCTGCCACTGCTCTGTCGAGCATTCCAGGTGAACTCCGACCACCCCGCGCCTCCTAGATCACGCACACAGCATCGCTTTGGTCTTGCGCATCTGAACATGCTCCTGTCTTGCCTTAGGGCGATCTGCAGCGACAACTCCGACCGTCGCCACCGTCTGGCTTAACTCCGACGAGCACTTCTGGTAAGCATCTGTCCACCCCTTTCCCTCTCGTTCAGGCATGCAAGATCTACTTTCCTCGCGCGTCTAACAGACCTTTCATCTCGTCCTCCGGTGCCTTGTAGCCTCGCCCCCACCGTCGACCAGAGCCGCCCGACGCCGCCACCTACTCCGGCGAGCAATCCACATCGGACCAGAGCGCCCCTCGTCGAACCATCGGCACGTTGAGCATCGCCGTGACCTCCTGAACCCGGTGAGCATCCTCCTCCTCTTCCTCCAGTCCAATTTCGCCAGCGCCGCCGCCGACTGACCTCGCCGCCGCCAGCAACCATCGCTGCGCCGCTAGAGTCTGGTCAGTACGATACTAGCCGTAGGATCTGGATCGAACACTGAATAGATCATTTAATCGCCGAAGGGGTACGCTCCCAGAACCGCACGATTCGTTTAGATCCGACGCACCTCGTTGCTGATCCGGCCGAATCGGTACCAGCCAGCCGTTTTGCGCCACGTGGCCAGTTTTGGTTTAGAAACAGATTTGAAAACAGAATTATTTGTGAATTTCAAACCCTTGTAACTTTGGATCCACACGTCCAAAAATTACAAATTTTATGTCGTTGGATTCAGGAGAGCAAGCCCTAGCCAACCATGCCTTGGTTTAGTAAATAGTATCTGTTAATCTATTTTTTTTTGCAGATTCATTTGTGTACTTGTTTAGATTAGAAAAATTGTTTAAAAATGTTTTTAGGGTTAAAACCTTTGCAAAATGGTTTGTTGTAAACTCACTGACCCTAGGAACCAAACCATGGAGTTAAAAATGATTTTGGTGAAATTTAGGATAGATTAATTGATTTAGTCATTTCTAGCCAAATGAAAATAATGGTTTTTGTTATGAAAATGATTTTGAGTAAAAACTTTGGGAAAATGGTTTAGACCAAACCTACTGACCCAAAACACCAAGTTTTGCAATAGCAACTCATTTGGTGAAAAACATAAATTTTTGCTTTGATAAAAATAATTTCACCACATAAAATGATGGTTAGATTTAAAAATGGTTGTTGGACCAAAACCTTTTGCAAATGACTTTGTCACTTTGAAAAATGGCCACTTTTGACTTTACAAAGTTTAGAATCCTAGTGGAGACCACCTTTGCAATTAGAACCATCTTTTGCATGCTTGCATGCATTACTTTGACTTTGTGATTTTATGTGTTGTTTTGCTTGAGTGGTAGATTGAGTTTGTGCCTTGTTTGATTGAATTGTAGTGACTTGAAGAGTGTGATTATTGCAAGGACAAGGAGTGAACCCATACTCTACCAAAAAGGCAAGTGATGCTTCATACTTTCTATCCCATTACTTTCACTATGCATTAGTGTTTTTGCTAAGTAAAACTTGCATGGATTTTGCTAAGTATAGACCTTGCTATAAGAAAACCTAGTAGATGAATCCTTAGTAGGATTTTCCTAAGTTAAGATTCCTACTACCAGCAAGCTTAGCCTAGCTAATAGAAAACATGGGTGGAAAATATATTCACACTATGGAAAAATCTCTAAGTCTAAGGACTTATGTTTTTATTTAATAAAACCACTAAGTCAATGAATCCCCTGGGTGGAATGGAAGGATTGGTTTATGTTGAGTGGTTACACAAGGCCATGGACTTGGCTTGTGTATCTCACTTGTGGTATGCCACCCAGGAACAAAGAGATTTGAGATGTCAAATGTTGAGAAGCTTCAAGTGCAACCACTTGGCATTATGGGCTCTGCCATGATCATATAGGTTGCAAGAACTTAGCCATATGGACAGTGGGTGGTAGTGTTTGATAGGTTGGAGCGCGTCCATTTTGGTCTAAGGGAAGGCTTCTGAAAGATCTTGTCTTGGGAAACCAAGTCTTGTGGGGAAAGTGCACCACCTCTGCAGAGTATAAAATCTAAGTACTTAGCCATGTCCCTGGTAAAGGACAATTTTGAGCATCAAGACATGGAAGCAATAAAGAATCTCATCATTCCAATTTCAAAGTGAAAATCTTGTGGTTTGAACAAGGGTTGTTTGAAATCTTCAATCTTTGATTGAGAGATGCCTTGGTTAAAGGATCTTCAAATCTTTGATTGAGAAAAATGATTTTGCCAAGCAAAACTTAGTATTTTCAAATGTTAAGGAAAAATCTATTTTGAGCAATGCAAGCCTCAACTCCACTTAGCCAAATGCATATAGATGATAGACTCCACTATACTACCATAGTATCACTTGCCAATACAATTCAAATGTATTGACCCTTTGTGGCTGTAACTTGTATGTTGCAGGTTTGATTGTTTTTAGTGAAGATTGATTGATTAGGATTACAAAGTCTACAACCAACATCTGCCTGTGGCACTTAGAGGATGAAGGACCCATACTTATAGTTATTCTGCTTCAATGTAATGTAATAGCCAAATGAGCTACATTTGATGTAATAAACTTATGATTTTCCTGGTTATAAAGTTATATTATGACCTTTGTTTCTTGATATTACATCTTAACTGTGGATGCTAGCTATTGATCCAGGGACTAGCATTGTAACCACATGGGGCTCTATCTTATTAAAGATTTGGACCTCTACAGATGGTATCAGAGCATTGAGTTGCCTGTAGGATTTGTAAACCCTAGGATTGGACAAAAACCCTTAGAAAAATAGGAATTATATTTTGATCCAAAACTTATTTACAAAAACACTTGTAAACTCTTTCCTTAACCATTTTTGGCTTCAACTCTACACCTCTTCTACTTCAACATGATGGAAAAACCTACCCATGGCCCAAGACTACACCATGTGTAAGGGACTTCTTCAACTTCTTCAACTCTAATGACTTCAACATCTTCAGCATGTTCACCAAGGACTTCCAACTTGGATACCACTAAGGACTACAAGTGAGACAAGGAAATCTTGCTCAAGATTTAGAGACTGAGGGAATGCAAAAGTTAGAAAGAACTTACACCACTTGAAGCCTTGTGACCAAGGAGTTTTTCCCAAGGGAACCATGATCTCATACAAGAAGAATCATAAAGGAAGGAGAGAACACAAGTGAACCATATAGATGGACCACCATATTTTAGTTAAGTCAAAACACACCAACTTATGTGGTGTAACAAAAATATTTTATTGACTAAGTATGTGCTTGAACCTTGTTTGAGTGAAATGTTTGACTTGTGATTGCATGCACATTGTTTGTGTGAATTGTGATGTGTGTGATTAGAAATAATTCCTTAGAAATATCTTGCCTATTCTAATCTTCCTTCAACCCAAACAGATGACTACCCCAAAAGACTCCAAGGTTGATGACACCAACACCAACCAAGCTGACAGCATGAAAGAGCTCATAGCAACCCAACACCAGTTGAACTAACTAACAGCTCAGTTCATAGCCAGCAATAGTGATAAAGATCCAGCACTACAAAAGTTTTTGGAAGAACAATCCCAACTGATGCTTAAGGTGACCAATCAAATGATCAGCATGGAAAAAAACTATCCCAAAAGAGTGTATGATAACAAGGATGACAAGAATGTTATTCTAAATGGAGCCCCAGCTTGCACTATTTGTGGAGACAAGGACCATACTTCCAAGGAGCATGAAGATCAATGCCCCAAATGTGAAGAGAAACATCCTATTGGACAGTGTCCTACCTCTCAAGCCACTTGTTACCTTTGTGAAGGAAACGACCATGTTCCTATCCAATGCCCCATCTACTCCATGGTGGAACAAAGGAAACAAGAAGGATCCAAGTCTACCAAAGGAAAAGGACCACTTATACCTCCAAACAAGACAACCCAATTCAAAGTATCAAAGAAACCCAAGAAACCAAGACCAGACATGAACCTTGTGCAATGTCGTAAATGTAAGGAAATGGGACACTACTCCAGTGAGTGCCCAGAGAACAAGAAGAATAAAGAGATTGACCAAGTGTGGTGCAACAACTGCAAAGAGTTAGGCCACTATGTAGCAACTTGTCCACAAGAACCACGTAAAGAACTCAAGGACATCCATTGTTTCAACTGCAAGAATCCAGGACATTAAGCAAGCAACTGTCCAGAAAAGATGAAGAACAAGTTGAACAAGCCTATGGAGAAACTAAACCTTGGCCCATGAGTCAAGAATGGAAACAAAGGACACAATGCAAAAGTTGCTTAGAGAAGTTCCCCAAGATCCCAAGAAGGACAATATGTAATTTTTGTTTGAAAATTTTTAAGGGTGGTAGTACCCTAGTTGTTTTAAGCCTACTTGTAACCCTAGCCTCCCCAAATCTCGGGACGAGATTTATTTTAAGGGTGGTAGCCTGTCACATCCCAAGATTTTCCAAATCTTGTAATGTGAAAAATAAATGAATAAAATAAAACTTTGTTGGATTTTTAGGGCCAGAAGAAACTTTTGAATTCAATTGGGACTTCAAACCAATTTGGATTAAATAAAATCCTAAAGAGATTTAAAAAGATAAACATTTTTTTAATAAAAGAAATTAAAATATTTTGGAACTACTATTTTGGATCTTTTAATAAAGGGTTTGGATTTCAAAAGAAAAGGTGAATTTATAAATAAAGATTATTTTATAAAGCCAAATTAAACCTTGGCCAAATTTTGGAGTTAAAACATTTTGTTTTAAACAAAAATAGCAAAGGTTTATTCAAATAAATTAATAGGGATTTAATATCCAATTTTTATTCAAATAAAAGGTTTTACCATTTTAATTAAAACATCAAAAATTTATTAAATTATTTAAATAATCTTTCCAAATATTTTATATTCTCAAATAAAACCTACTGAAGTGTTTTAGCTTTATTTTAGATTTCAAAATAAATATTTTAAATAAAATGAAATCCTAGTTGATTTTATAATTAAGGTCTATTGTATTTAATTATTAATGGACCCTAAAATAAAAGATTATTTTGTTTTAAACAAGTTTCCAAGTATCCTTTAAATTCCAAATAAAACCTACTGATTTGGTTTTGAAAATATTTGGATTTCAAATGAAGATTTTATTAAATAAATCAAACCCTATTTTATTAACTAACTAAAGATCCATTTTATTTAATTAAAGGATAGATCCTCAAAAGAATAAAAATTATTATTTTATTCTGGAATTTGGATATGTTGATAAACAGAATCAAATTCAAAATTACAAAGTTGGATGATTGTTGAATTGATTTGGGTGTGATTTGTTTGGTTGGAATTTCAAAACAGAAATCAGAAATAGAAAAAGAAAAGGTTACAGAATAAAAAAAAAATGAATTTGAACCAGACCCAACCCAGCAGCCCAGGAAGCCCACCAACCAGCCCAGCTATTCCACCCGCGACGAAACGTTTTCACTCGCAACCAGACCCGCGGTGTGACCGACTGGTGGACCTCTCCCCCACTCTTTTTCCCACTGACCAGCGGACCCCACTCCTCTTGTTCTTCCTTCCCACCCGCGCGACCTCTTCTCCCTCCCTCGTCGCCGTTACCTACAGATACTCCGCGACCTTAATTCGTCTTAACGAGGCCACCATCACTCACCTTGACCACGCACCTTAAAGCGCTCACCCCTCCTCTCCGTTTCCCCTCTGTCACCCCGCAGTAGCACGCCCCTAGGACGCCCCAATTTCTCCCCGAGTGGCTCTGTCTCCGACGAGCTTCCACCTTCGATTCCGACCGAGCCACACCACCTCCTGCCTCCTCGAGCACGCAGCTGTGCTCAGCATTCCCCAGTGAACCTTTCTGCAGCCGCAGCTCGCTCGCGGGCTCCCCTGAGCATCGGCAATGACGACACCGAGCGTGCGCCGCCGTCTACCACTGCTCTATCGAGCATTCCAGGTGAACTCCGACCACCCCGCGCCTCCTAGATCACGCACACATCATCGCTTTGGTCTTGCGCATCTGAACATGCTCATGTATTGCCTTAGGGCGATCTGCAGCGACAACTCCGACCGCCACCGTCTGGCTTAACTCCGACGAGCACTTCTGGTAAGCATCTGTCCACCCCTTTCCCTCTCGTTCAGGCATGCAAGATCTACTTTCCTCGCGCATCTAACAGACCTTTCATCTCGTCCTCCGGTGCCTTGTAGCCTCGCCCCCACCGTCGACCAGAGCTGCCCGACGCCGCCACCTACTCCGGTGAGCAATCCACATCGGACCAGAGCGCCCCTCGTCGAACCATCGGCACGTTGAGCATCGCCGTGACCTCCTGAACCAGGTGAGCATCCTCCCCCTCTTCCTCGCGTCCTATTTCGCCAGCGCCGCCGCTGACTGACCTCGCCGCCGCCAGCAACCATCGCTGCGTCGCCGGAGTCTGGTCAGTACGATACTAGTCGTAGGATCTGGATCGAACGGACTGAATAGATCATTTAATCGCCGAAGGGGTACGCTCCCAGAACCGCACGATTCGTTTAGATCCGACGCACCTCGTTGCTGATCCGGCCGAATCGGTACCAGCCAGCCGTTTTGCGCCACGTGGCCAGTTTTGGTTTAGAAACAGATTTGAAAACAGAATTATTTGTGAATGTCAAACCCTTGTAACTTTGGATCCACACGTCCAAAAATTACAAATTTTATGTCGTTGGATTCAGGAGAGCAAGCCCTAGCCAACCATGCCCTTGGTTTAGTAAATAGTATCTGTTAATCTATTTGTTTTTGCAGATTCATTTGTGTACTTGTTTAGATTAGAAAAATTGTTTAAAAATGTTTTTAGGGTTAAAACCTTTGCAAAATGGTTTGTTGTAAACTCACTGACCCTAGGAACCAAACCATGGAGTTAAAAATGATTTTGGTGAAATTTAGGATAGATTAATTGATTTAGTCATTTCTAGCCAAATGAAAATAATGGTTTTTGTTATGAAAATGATTTTGAGTAAAAACTTTGGGAAAATGGTTTAGACCAAACCTACTGACCCAAAACACCAAGTTTTGCAATAGCAACTCATTTGGTGAAAAACATAAAGTTTTGCTTTGATAAAAATAATTTCACCACATAAAATGATGGTTAGATTTAAAAATGGTTGTTGGACCAAAACCTTTTGTAAATGACTTTGTCACTTTGAAAAATGGCCACTTTTGACTTTACAAAGTTTAGAAGCCTAGTGGAGACCACCTTTGCAATTAGAACCATCTTTTGCATGCTTGCATGCATTACTTTGACTTTGTGATTTTATGTGTTGTTTTGCTTGAGTGGTAGATTGAGTTTGTGCCTTGTTTGATTGAATTGTAGTGACTTGAAGAGTGTGATTATTGCAAGGACAAGGAGTGAACCCATACTCTACCAAAAAGGCAAGTGATGCTTCATACTTTCTATCCCATTACTTTCACTATGCATTAGTGTTTTTGCTAAGTAAAACTTGCATGGATTTTGCTAAGTATAGACCTTGCTATAAGAAAACCTAGTAGATGAATCCTTAGTAGGATTTTCCTAAGTTAAGATTCCTACTAATAGCAAGCTTAGCCTAGCTAATAGAAAACATGGGTGGAAAATATATTCACACTATGGAAAAATCTCTAAGTCTGAGGACTTATGTTTTTGTTTAATAAAACCACTAAGTAAATGAATCCCCTGGGTGGAATGGAAGGATTGGTTTATTTTGAGTGGTTACACAAGGCCATGGACTTGGCTTGTGTATCTCACTTGTGGTATGCCACCCAGGAACAAAGAGATTTGAGATGTCAAATGTTGAGAAGCTTCAAGTGCAACCACTTGGCATTATGGGCTCTGTCATGATCATATAGGTTGCAAGAACTTAGCCATATGGACAGTGGGTGGTAGTGTTTGATAGGTTGGAGCGCGTCCATTTTGGTCTAAGGGAAGGCTTCTGAAAGATCTTGTCTTGGGAAACCAAGTCTTGTGGGGAAAGTGCACTACCTCTGCAGAGTATAAAATCTAAGTACTTAGCCATGTCCCTGGTAAAGGACAATTTGAGAATCAAGACATGGAAGCACTCAAGAATCTCATCATTCCAATTTCAATGTTAAAATCTTGTGGTTTGAACAAGGGTTGTTTGAAATCTTCAATCTTTGATTGAGAGATGCCTTGGTTAAAGGATCTTCAAATCTTTCATTGAGAAAAATTATTTTGCCAAGCAAAACTTAGTATTTTCAAATGTTAAGGAAAAATCTATTTTGAGCAATGCAAGCCTCAACTCCACTTGGCCAAATGCATATAGATGATAGACTCCACTATACTACCATAGTATCACTTGCCAATACAATTCAAATGTATTGACCCTTTGTGGCTGTAACTTGTATGTTGCAGGTTTGATTGTTTTTAGTGAAAATTGATTGATTAGGATTACAAAGTCTACAACCAACATCTGCCTGTGGCACTTAGAAGATGAAGGACCCATACTTATAGTTATTCTGCTACAATGTAATGTAATAGCCAAATGAGCTACGTTTGATGTAATAAACTTATGATTTTCCTGGTTATAAAGTTATATTATGACCTTTGTTTCTTGATATTACATCTTAACTGTGGATGCTAGCTATTGATCCAGGGACTAGCATTGTAAACACAGGGGGCTCTATCTTATTAAATATTTGGACCTCTACATGCAGCTTCGTGAGAAGGACAAACTCTTCGCGGAGCAAGATGAGATAGTCAAGGAGATGGAGGCCAAGTTCGAGAGTCAGGACTGAAAGTTCAAGAGTCAAGAGAAGCGAGTCCAAGATAGGAACAAGAGGATTCGAGACATGACTGTAGAACTGGAGGCTAAGGACTTCGAGCTCGAGCATTAGCAGACTGTGATTGAGAGGCTTCGTTCACAGAAGAGGGCTCTCAAAGCCAAAGTAGAGACCTTGACCACCAATGTCGAGGAATACAAGACCGCTATGGAGAATGCAGGTCTTACATTTGTTGAGGAGGAGGTTGATGCCGAGGAGTAGTGATGACTACTCATTTATCATTTATTTATCATGCTTTTTATTGAGTCGCAATGATCATCCAACATGTGGATAGCTTGCTATTGGTGTGTTTACTTTTCCAAAACTTGTTGTTTGTGTTGTTGAACTTTTATTACTATGATGCATGTTTGGTGATTGTTATGAAATGTATTGTGCATGTTAGCATCTATGGGTATCTCATTCTTATCCTTATTGAAAACCACATATGCCTCCCCGACGTGCCAATCCCAACTCCAACAACAACAACATCACCCCTGAGATGCAGCAAATGATGACAGCTTAGACTCAGCTGATGCAAATGATGACTACGTTCATCCAGAATCAGAACAACAACAACAACAACAACAACAACAACAACAACAACAACAACAACAACAACAACAACAACAACAACAACAACAACAACAACAACAATAATAATAACAATAACAACAATCAGAACAACCCACCAGGTTTTGACATGCTTACTAGGTTCTTAAGACTGAGGCCAGCAAAGTTCTCAAGAACCACAAATCCTATGGTGGCCAATGATTGGCTACGCTCTGTGAACAAAGACTTGGTAATAGTTGGCTGTACTGATGAAGAGAAAGTCAGATTTGCAGCTCACTTGTTGGAAGGACCAGCAGCTACTTGGTGGGATAACTTCCAGATCACCACTCCCATTGCATATGTGACATGGGATATCTTTGAAGATGGTTTCCGTACCGCTCACATCTCATCCGGAGTGATGAGTTTGAAGAAGAAAGAGTTCCATAACCTGAAGCAACACCACTATAGCGTGGCTGAATATATTGAAGAGTTCAACAATCTGGCGCGTTATACACCGGATGAAGTTGACACTGATGCTAAGAGGAAGGAAAAGTTCCTTGAAGGGTTGAATGATGAACTGAACCTGCAGTTAGTTGTGGCCTATTTTCCCACATACCAGTCTCTTTGTGACAAGGCTGCTATTTTGGAGAACAAAATGAAGCAAGTTGAAAGTAGGAAGAGAAAGCACTCTGACAAGCACAGCTCGGGATCGTCTCACAAACGCTCCCATTATGATGATAGTGGGAGTTCAGGATCCCACAAGCATGGGAAATTCAACAAGCACCACAACCACAACCGTCATCATGACAACAAGAGTCACCGTAGTCATGACAATGATAAGTACAAAAATCACAAGGGTGGATATAAGAGCCACCACAGTGGAAGTGGCAGTGGAAGCCAGCATGTGAAGAAGGATATTAGTCAGGTTGAGTGTTTCAAGTGCAAGAAGATGGGGCATTATGCAAATGAATGCCCAGAAAAGAAAGTTGAAGGACCCAACAAGCCCAACACTTTCCAGAAAGGGCAAGTGAACCACATCAATGTGGAGGAAATCTATGAAGAGCCAGATGCTGTTGCTGGTAAGTTCAAACTCAATTCTATTCCAGCACTTGTTCTTTTTGGTACTAGAGCATCGCATTCATTCATATCAAAAGCATTTGTTGATAGAAATGGGTTTCCAACTGAAAACATTGGGTGTCCAATAAAAGTTAGTTCTCCAGGTGGAGATATGATAGTAAGTCTTGGAAGCCGGGATATAGTGATAGAGTTTGGAAAGCATAAGTTTCCAGTGAGTTTGATAATCCTAGATTCCCAAGGACTGGATGTAATATTGGGAATGGATTGGATGGCTAAGTATGAAGGAGTACTAGATTATGCCAATCGTACTGTTTCATTCACAACCCCGGAGAAGAAACGGATTAGATTTAAGTCTAACTTTGAACCAAAAGGGAGTAAGCTAAATTCTCTTAAGGGGCTTAGTATAGACAGTTTGCCAATTGTGAGTGAATATCCGGATGTGTTTCCGGAAGAATTGTCGGGAATGCCACCAGATAGAGATGTGGAGTTTCTTATTGATTTTCTACCAGGATCTGGACCAATAGCAAAAAGACCGTACAAGATGTTAGTTGATGAGTTGAAAGAACTCAAGAAGCAGCTTGGAGAACAGTTGCAGAAAGGTTTTATCCAACCAAGTTCCTCATCTTGGGGAGCACCAGTTTTGTTTGTGGAAAAGAAAGATAGAAGTCAAAGGTTATGCATAGATTACCGTTCACTCAATGAGGTGACTATCAAGAACAAGTACCCTTTTCCTAGAATCAATGACTTGTTTGATCAGTTAGAAGGAGCTTGTGTGTTCTCAAAGATTGATCTCCGGTCCGGTTATTTCCAACTCAAAATAAGGGAACAAGACATACCTAAGACAACTTTTACCACAAGGTATGGATTGTATGAGTATACCGTGATGCCATTTGGTTTAACCAATGCCCCATCATACTTCATGAATATGATGAACAAGGTGTTCATGGAGTTCCTTGATAAATTTGTTGTCGTTTTCATTGATGACATTTTGATCTACTCCAAGATCAAAGAAGAGAATGAAGGACATCTACAATTGATACTTGAGAAGCTTAGAGAACATAAGCTGTATGCCAAATTCAACAAATGTGAGTTTTGGTTGAATGAAGTTGGATTTCTTGGACATGTTGTGTCAGGAGATGGTGTAGCAGTTGATCCTGCTAAAGTTTCAGCTGTGACTGAATGGGAATCACCTAAGTCAGTAAAAGAAGTTCGTAGTTTCCTTGGCTTGGCAGGATACTACAGAAGGTTTATTGAGAATTTCTCCAAAGTAGCTAAGCCTATGACTGAATTGCTAAAGAAAGACAAGAAATTTGCTTGGTCTAAAGGCTGTGAACTTAGTTTCCAGGAATTAAAGAAGAGACTAGTGACAACACCAGTCTTATGTTTGCCGGATTTAGAGAAAGACTTCCAAGTGTATTGTGATGCATCTCATCATGGATTAGGTGCAGTACTTATGCAAGAAGGTAAAGTTGTGGCTTATGCCTCGAGACAACTCAAAACTCATGAAGTGAAATACCCTACTCATGATTTAGAATTAGCCTCTGTTGTCCATGCACTCAAAACATGGAGACATTATCTTTTGGGAAAGCGATGTGAAGTGTTCACAGATCATAAGAGTTTTAAGTATATCTTCACCCAGAAGGAAATTAACATGAGACAAAGAAGATGGCTAGAACTCATCAAGGACTATGGCTTGAGTTTGCAATACCACCCCGGTAAAGCAAATGTTGTAGCGGATGCTCTAAGCCGTAAGGTTTTTGTGAATAGCCTTACTAAGGGAGAATTGCCAGATGATCTGTGTGCCCAATTTAGAGACCTCAGATTGGAGATTATGCCTGAAGGACATCTCATGACCTTGGATGTTCAACCTACTTTGTTGGACAAGATTAAAGAAGCCCAGAAGACTGATAAGGAAATTGAAGAGATTAAGGAAAAGATTGGCAAAGTAAAAGCCAAAGGATTCCATGAAGACAAACAAGGTACTTTATGGCATGGAAAACGTATCTGTGTTCCAAAAGATCCGGAGCTTCGGAAACTGATTTTACAAGAAGCACACAACTCACCATATTCTATTCATCCGGGTAACACCAAAATGTACATGGATATGAAGGAAAGATTTTGGTGGAATAATCTCAAGAAGGACATCGCCGAACATATTGCTTTGTGTGATGTATGTAGCAGAGTGAAGGCGGAACACCTAAAACCAGCAGGATTGCTTCAACCACTAACTATTCCTGATTGGAAGTGGGACAAGATTGGTATGGATTTCATTACCGGATTACCAAGGACCAGGTCAGGATATGATTCTATTTGGGTAGTAGTGGATCGCCTAACTAAAGTGGCTCATTTCATACCCGTGAAGACAACCTACACTAGTGCTAAGTTGGCCAATATATATATGAGTAGAATTGTGTGTCTACATGGAGTACTCAAGAGTATTGTGTCTGATAGGGGAACTCAGTTCACTTCTCATTTTTGGAGGCAACTACATGAGTCATTGGGAACGAGGTTCGAATTCAGTACTACATTTCATCCTCAGACTGATGGACGGACAGAAAGGACTAATCAGATTCTTGAAGATATGTTGAGAGCGTATGCTCTAGACTATGGAGCCAGTTGTGATGAAAGTCTGCCTTACGCAGAATTTTCTTACAATAACAGATATCAAGCCAGTATTGAGATGGCACCATTTGAGTTTCTCTATGGGAGAAAGTGTACCACCCCATTTCTATGGAATGGTGTGGGAGAAAGAAGTTTGTTCGGACCAGAACTTATCAAAGAGGCTGAAGAGAAAGTCAAGCTGGTTAAGGATAGGTTGAAGATAGCACAGTCCCGACAAAAGAGCTACGCAGATCCTAAGCGTAGAGAAGTCACCTATGAAGTAGGTGATAGAGCTTATCTTAGAGTGTCACCACTTCGTGGAGTGAAGAGATTTGGTGTCAAAGGTAAATTGGCCCCAAGATATGTTGGACCATTCAAGATTCTGAGTCGTAAAGGAGAAGTCGCTTATGAGATAGAATTGCCAGAGTCTTTGTTTGCTGTTCATAATGTGTTCCATGTGAGTCAACTTAAGAAATGTCATCCAGAAATGGAAGAGGCTTCTTTGAAGGATACCATACCTTTGGAAGAGGTTCAATTGGAGAGTGATCTCACCTATGAGGAGAAACCAATCAAGATTATTGAAACTGCAGAAAGAGTTACTCAGAATAAAACTATCAAATTCTGCAAAGTTCAGTGGAACCACCATTCCGAAGAGGAAGCAACCTAGGAAAGAGAAGATGATCTTCGGAAAGACCACCCTCACCTATTTGCTAGCCAATCCGAATCTCGAGGGCGAGATTCACCTTAAGGGGGTTATATTTGTAACATCCCTAAAATCATGTTTCAAAACTCATGCATATCATCTATGCATCCATGATCATGTAGAGTTCATTTGAAAAATCAATTCAAAAAACAGGAGCATATGAGCTCATTATTTTATGTGATTAGCATTAAATCAAATGCTACTCTCCATTGAGAGATTGTTGTTCATGAATCAAACCTTGTTACTCTCAGATTGTTTTGCTTGATTGCTAGAGCATAAACCAAAATTTACAAAACAAATATGGATTTTGAAACCAAATTCAAAACTTGATCAAACCAAGTGCAATGTCACTGTTTATTTTATTTGATCAACAGAACCAAGCTTGTATAGAGAGACCACATGTTTTTATGCCCAGAAATATGAATGTTGCACTCTACAAAAATCCTGAAAAGGTTTGAATTCAAATAGCTTTTGAAATCATTTGAAAATGATTTCTGAAAATGCAAACAGAAATAGAAAAGGAATAAAGAAATAGGAAAAGGCCAGCGCCAGTCATTTGCCCCAATAGAGAAACCAGCCCACTAAGCCCACCGGGGGTTTTCCCCTCTCTCTCACGCGCACCCACTCGACCCCGCGCTCACTGATCAGTGGCCCCATTGCCACGTCGTCATCGTCTTCCCCAAATCCCGCGCGAGGAACACGTCGCCGCCCGTTTCTTCCCCGCCTCTGCCGTGAATTGAAATCCTTTAATTGGCGATGAATGCGTGTGAGATTCTCGCCCCTGCTCTGGCTACTTAAACCCCTTCCCCTCGCGACCATTTCCCCCAACCAAGCTAGCCAGGAGCGCCACCAGGCTGCCAGTATTTGCCCTCGCATCGCCGCAGTACCGACGACCTCCAGCGACCAATCTCGGTGAGCTCCATGCGCGCCTTCCTCTCTGGTTCACGCGAACTGCTTCGCAACCTTCTTGCACTCCTTCTAACATCTTTAGTTCATCATGTACTGCCCCAGGTCGTCGACTCCAACAAGCACCGCAAGTTCCCGACGCCGTCTCCAACTTCGGCAAGAAAATTCGGTGAGAATCGACCGCCCCGTGCCTTCCCTTTGACACTATCCTATTCGCCTGATCGATGCACACCCGCTGATGCCCTCCGTTTGTGTTAGAGCGGATCAGAACGTCGCCAACGTCGCCGTCCACCCAAGCCCGACGCTGTTCTCTACTCCGACGAGCTTCCACGGCCACTACAGCACGCCCCTTCGCCAACTGAGCACGCGTTGATCATCTCCTCGTAACAGCGATTCTGGTGAGCATCCTCGCACCTCCCCGGGCGACCTAGTTCGCCGGCTTCGCCACTGACAGAGCGCGTCGCCGCCTGTCGCCGCCGCCAGCGCCGCCACTTGTGGGTCAAGATCTGAGCTGCGCGTTTTTAGTTAGATCCAACGGCTCGCAGACGCGATCCAGCGTGAAGCGGTACCAGCCAGTTAGCCGCGTGGCACAAGTTTCGTTTTAAAATTTTGAATTAGATCTATTAGATGTTTGATTTTGTTTTAATCATAACTTTTGATTCCCACGTCCAAATTTGACAAATTTTATATCAATGGAATCAGGAGAGAAAGCCCTTTCCATTTATGCAATGTGTTTAAAGTTTTGTTTCTGTTAAAATGGTTTTATTTACAGAAACATGTGTAGACCTATTTTGTGTATATTAATTATTTGAGAAATGATTTAGTGTTCAAATAAAGATTGTGTGGCAAGTTATGAACTTGTTTGTGATTCAGTACTATGCACTTGTCTTGTTGAGTATAGAAAATCATCACATATAATATTGCATGCATCCATATATTTTTGCTTGTATTTATTTTGTATGTGATTTGGTGCTATCATTTTATGTGTAGATTTTGGTGCAAATAGTGATTGTGATTGTGAGGATTGTAACTTATCTCCAAACTACCAAGGCAAGTGGTGCTTCATGATTTTATTCCTATGTTTTTCAAATATGCATTAGAAATACTTTGCTAGACTTGCATGGATAAATTTTGGTCTTTATATGCTATGCTTGGGAAATCCTAGTAGTTGTAGAATTTCTAGAAATTTCTAAGTTAAGATGATTATTTATGCCATGCTTAGCCTAGCTAGTAGCAACCAAGGGTGGTGAAATATTCATGTTTTGATAAAATATTTCTAAGTCGTTGGACTTGTGTTTTGCTTAATAAAACAACTAAGTGAATGAAACACCTGGGTAGAATGGAAGGAATGGTTTATGTTGAGTGGTTACACAAGGCCCATTTCTATGGTTTACCTTATGTATCTCACTTGTGAAAAGCCACCCAGGAACAAAGGGATTTGAGAGGCCAAATGTTAAGAAGCTTCTAGTGCAGCCACTTGGCAATATGGGCTCTGCCTGGATCATATAGGTTGCAATAACTTAGCCATTTGGACAGTTGGTGGTAGTGAGATGATAGGTTGGAGCGCGTCCATTTGGTCTAAGGGAAGGCTTCTGAAAGGTCCTGTCTTGGTGAAAATCAAGTCTTGTGGGGAAAGTGCACAACCTCTGCAGATGGAAGAATCTAAGTACTTAGCCATGTCCCTGGTATTGGACAATTTGAGCATCAAGACATGGAAGCTATCAAGAATCTCCTCATCCCAATTTCTAAGTAAAACTTGTGGTTGAACAAGGGTGAAGGACCCCAATGTATATTGGTGGTTCCTTGGGAAAAGTTTTGACAAAGAAAAACTTAGTGTTTTCAACTGATAGGCAAAACCAATTTTGAGCAAAGCAAGCCTAAGCTACACTTAGCCAAAAATGCATATAGTAATTAGTCCACCAGTATTCTACTAAGGTATCACTTGCCAATACTATTCCAATGTATTGACCCACTGTGGTTGTAACTTGTGATGTTGCAGGATATTCTGATGATGATTAGGAGTCATGAGTCTACACTCAACATGCTTGCCTGTGGCACATGAAGATGAAGGCTTATTTATCTTATTATATAATTGAACTCTTGTATTAGGCTTGTGGCCATGGAGTTGTAAAAGACTATGTTTGTCTCTGGAATGATATGTAATAATGACCTTTGTTTATGTGTACTTCATCTTAAACTGTGGATGCTAGCATTGATCCAGGGATTAGCATTGCAATCACAGGGATCCTTTCGTTTACAAAGGAGGGATCTTACACAGTAGCACCTGAGTATTTGATACCGGTTCAGTTGCTAATATTTTTAACTCGAATCAGGGGTTGCGGAACAAGCGACCGCTAGCAAGGGGTCAGGTCAAGATGCGTGTCGGCAATGGATAAAGTGTTGATGTGATCGCCGTTGGAACGCTACCTCTCCACTTACCGTCGGGATTAGTTATAAACTTGAATAATTGTTATCTCGTGCCAGCACTGAGCATGAACATTGTTTCTGGATCGTTGAAAGTACAAAGGAAGTCGCCTAGAGGGGGGTGAATAGGATTTTAAAAATATTACGGTTTAGGCTCAAGTAAATGCGGAATAAAACTAATGTTTAATTTATTGAGCACAAAACCTAGCCACTAAGTTTACCTAAGTGCACCAACAACCTTTGCTAAGAAATATAAGCAACAAGGTGATAGCAACAAATCTACAAAAGCTATTGTGGGAATAAGGGAGGAAGAACACAAGAGGAGAACACAAAACTCTCCAAGATCTAGATCCCAATGATTCCTTCACAAAGAAGGGATTTGACTTGGTGGGATTATAGATCTAGATCTCCTCTCACTTTTCCCTCAAAAAGATGTAAGAATCATGGGAGGGAGAGGGAGTAAGGGAGCTCAAATAGTTCAACAATGTTGGGCAAAAACGAGCTCAAAAGATAGAGAACCATTGGGGAAGAAGCCCCCCTTAAATAGGACAAGGAAAAACTGACCGTTTGGGCCAGATTCGCACCCCCACCGGAACTTCCGGCCTCCCACCGGAACTTCCGGCAAATAGAAACACAAGTTACTGAACCTGACCGGAACTTGGGTCAGAACTTGGGCCGGAACTTGGGTCGAAACTTGGGCCGGAACTTCCGCTCAAGCAAAAACACAGGACAACATTGCACGGAAACTTCAATAACTTTTGATCCCGGACTCCGTTTTTGATGACCTTGGTCTCGTTTTGAAGAGAACGAAAAGTTTTACAAGATTATGCAAAGAAACATAATAGTCCAGCATGGAATTATAAAACCAAATTGAGAAAGATATGACCTCTCTAGAAGCGATGAACCGGTAAAACCTCCAAAATCCAAAACACAAGAAGTTGAGCTTGGAAACTCCGATTGGGATAAAACCAATTTTGTTGGAAAGATAGTGACGAATAGAATCCAACAAAAATTAGAAATATTGGGTATCACCTTGGGATAAAATACTATGAATATATATATGTGAAGTACCCCCCAAGGTGTGGAGCCGGAAAACTCGCAAGATCAAAAACCGCAATAAGATATGCAAGTGAAATCCTTAGATGATAAACTAGAGCTTGTTATGATGATGACCACAATATCTAGATCCTCTCATGGACAAGAACCAAATAACAACCAAGAAAGATGATGCTATGAATGCAAAGGTTTGAGCTCTCTCCGAACAATGCAAACGAGACACCCGCCTGAGAGCCCCTCTTGATAGAACGACTATCTATCCTAAACCCAGTCTCCCAACTAACAATACGAGACCGGCAAAAGAGAAGCCCTATCAAGAACATACCTTTGCCTTGAGCATCCCACTTGAACTTGATGTAGACCGTCTTGTTCTTCTATAGTGGGAACACCTTTCTTGGATGCTCTTGCTTGATGAAGATGAAGACTTGCAAATTGCTCCCCCATACTCCATGGGGACACCTCTTATTTGAACTTGTCTTCATCATTCCATGAGCATGAGGATGGCAAGCTTCAAGCATGAGATCTTCTAGAGATGGAGCATCTTGAGCTCTCCCTTCTTCATCCCTACTTGAGGTTGATCCATCTTGATGCAACTCTTTGCACATGTCTTGATCAACCTTCAAGCTCCTTCTTTCTTCATGATTCCAATGGGCACAAAGCCCTTGGAAATTTCTTCATCTTCCAACCTTTAGACCAACACATGGCCCAAGTGATGCCAATGGACAAGCCTACAAGTGAAACTCAATTTATACATTAGTCCATAGAGATTGTCATTAATTACCAAAACCACACATGGGGGCATACATGCCCTTTCAATCTCCCCCATTTTGGTAATTGATGGCAATCCCTTAACGAGGGTTTAAATATGACAATTAACGACCAAAGAGGTTGCCCCAACATCAAATACTACACAAGTATGTGATGTTGGTACAACCACAATATATAGAGCAAACTCCCCCACAATCTATGCATGTGTGATGAACTTGAATTTCATTGCATAGATTGCCAACTGTTACCGTTGGTTGAGTTTCCTATATATATTCAACATGCAAAGCAAACATAAAGATGCAAGAGAATGAGAGGCAAATGCTTAAGAACACACTCAAAGCAAAGCCCAACTTCCCTTAAACCCTCCAAAACTTCTCCCCCATTGGCATCGATTGCCAAAATGGGTGAAAAGTCGTAGACGGTCAACATAGTGAGAATTCCTCCAAAGGTGTGCATATGCACAAGTCAAATGATGAGAACTAGGTAGGAAGTAAAACTATATTGAGGACCCAAAGAAAGCAAAAAGAAAAGAAAGAAAAGAAAAGGGCTTCAACAAATGAAGCGAGCAATCAAAAGATCCAAAAGAAACAATTGAAACACCATCAAATGATGTCAAAAGGGAACAACAACCAAAAGAGTGTTTAAATAAAAATAGAGAAGCTCCTCAAACTTTGTGCAAAGATTAGAATACTTGTATTGAATACAATATGCACAAATATGGAATCATTTCTCCCCATAAGCATTTAAACCACAAGAAACGAGAAATAAGGAACATGTGCATCATTAAATGAATTATAGAAGCTCCCCAAAAATTGTGCTCCAATTATAGTAATTGTATTTGGAAACAATGTGCACAACCATGGAATCCTAACTCCTCCAAAACCATTTAACAATGCACACAAAATACAATAATTTGGAAACCACCGAAGAATCAAAATGAAGTAAGAGATGATTTCCAAGAAATACAAAAACAACCAAATATTATTGTCACATCCCAAGATTTTCCAAATCTTGTAATGTGAAAAATAAATAAACAAAATAAATTATTGTTGAAAATCAGGGTGAAAAGAAACTTTATTTCTAAATGGAAACTTAAAAATCCCATCTTGCACAAACTTTAATTAAATTTTGAATTCAACAAAATCCAAATCAAAAGAAATGCATTCCTCATTAAATGCAAACCCTAAACCCTAATGGAATAAAATCATTTGCAAACCCTAAACCCTAGAAATTTAAACACTTGGAAAATAAATCCAAACCCTAAACCCTAATGGAATAAAATCATTTCCAAGTTATCTCCAAGCCTATGGAATTGATCCATATAAAAACTTGTCAACAAACATTTACAAAAGATCAAGAAAGACAAATAGAAATATTATAAAATCATATAAATTGGTTTCACTTAATTTGGAGCCATGGATAAAATCTTATGAATTTAATAAGATAAGGAAATTAAATTTCCAAAGCTAATAAAGAACCTAACTATAAATCCATACCAAATGGTGAGAAAATAATCCTAAATATATTTAAAAGTATAAATAAATCTCAAATAAGATTTTACAAATTAGAATCACCAAGTTTGGATCTCTAAATAAAAAGATATGGATTTTGAAAGATGAAGAAAGAAATATTAAATAAGGAATATTTAAAGACCAAATCAAATCTTGGCCAAGACCATAAGCAAATGGAATGAATATAATACAAATCCAAATGAAATAAAAGGACAAAGAATTTCCAAAAATAAAATAAAATGGCATTAACCATTCTATCCCTATTTTAATAAAGACAAATCTCTAATAAGAATAATTACATAATTCATGAGAAAATAGTATTTTGGAATTTACCCAAGTGGAATAAAAGTTGTTTAATTCAACTTAATTAAGATTAAAGAAATCTTCCAAATTAAACTTTAGGGAATTAAAACTATATTTAAATCCATTGGAATTAAAACAAATACCCAATTCAAATGATTTATGAATCATATTAAATATATTCCAATTAATTCAAGGTGAATATTTTGACACCCTATTAAACAAATAAAAACCTACTGAAAAGATTTGGAAAGTTTAAAGAATTTAAATGGTGTTTGAAATATTATTAAATCTTAATTGATTTAAAACAAGGGCCTTTTTGAATAATTAAAAGACCCCAAAAAGAATAAAATTTTATTTAAAAATTGACTTCAGATTATACTACTAATCAACATTTAAACCTACACAAATCTTGGTTGAGGTTTGCATTCAAATTGATGTTTGAATTGTTTAATCAAAATCAAAACAGAATAAAAGAAAAGGAAAGGAAACAGGTACAAAAAAAATGAACTAAGCCTGCCCGACCCAGCAAGCCCAGTAAGCCCAGCAGAAGCCCATCCCTCTCTTCCCCACCCGAATCATTCTTCTCACCGCAGAACGAACCCACAGAGTCGATGACGACCGGACCCCACCTCTCCTCTCTCTCACTCGATGACAACGATGCCCACCTGTCAGCTCGTCATCCCAAACCTCGCGACTGTTTCCTCCCCTTCTCTCGCCTCGCCGTTTCTGGCCAAATGAATTCGGTTGAATTTGTTTAAATGCGCGGTTAATTCTCCCCCTGGACCCTGCAGTCTTAACCCCCTCTGTCTCCTCCCCACTTCTCCTCCTTTCCACGAATCAGTAAGCCCCCAGGCTGCTCCGAATTGGACCCACGCCACCGCAGCTCCGACGAGTTCGTCGACGAATCCCGGTGAGAACCGACCCTCTCTTGATCTCTGGTTTACCTTATCGCAAACCTTGTTATCGTAAGAGTTCACTGACTTCTTCCGTTTACCCTCTTGTGCCTCGTAGACCCGCCTCTGACAACCTCTGCTAGAACCCGACAGTGAGCATAACTCCGGTGAGCCCTAGCGTCTGAACCCGTGTGTGCCTTGCACTCTAGCCCAAGCCATTTTATTCTCCATCATCTAGCGCGTTCTCTGATGTTCACCATTTATTCGCGCATAACCTGTAGGTTCGCAATCGACGACGATAGCAAGCATCAGACGCCGACGACAACTACGGCGAGGAATTCCGGTTGACCTCGAGCGCCCCTTCATCATACAAGAACACGTTGAGCATCGGCGAAGCGCAGCGAACCTGGTGAGCTACCCCTCTCTCCCTCAATCCCCCTATGTCGCTAGCAACCTCGCCGCCAGAGCCCCCGCCACCACCTGCCACCGCCAGCGCCGCCCCTCTCTGGCAAACACGCTATGCGCCGTCCGATCTCGATCTAGTGGATAGGAAAGAAACTTAAACAAAGGGGTACGTTTGATTCTGAGCCACACGATATGTTTAGATCCAACGCGCCAGAGAAGCTGATCCGGACAAAACGGTATGGGCGAATAGGAATAAGACACGTGGCTTGAGTTCTGTTTTAAAAACAGAGACATGTCTATTAGATGATCAATTTTGAAAAATCCATAACTTTCAAACCACACGTCCAAATTTTGCAAATTTTATATCAATGGATTCAGGAAGACAAGCCCTAGCCAACCATGCTATTTGTTTAGTAAAATGATTCTGTTAAATTGAGTGTTTTTGCAGAAACTTGTGTATGCGTTTAGAGTATAAAAATTGTTCTAAAAAGATTTTGGGGATAAAATTTTGGGCAAATGGTTTTTTTTTGAACCTACTGACCATAGGAATCAATTTGTGATTTCAAAAATGTATTTGGTGAAGCAAAAGAATAAACTCTTGATTTAAACCATTTCTAGTCAAATAAAAATAATGTTTATTTATTAAAAATGCTTTTGGGAGAAAAATCTTTGGGAAATGTTTTGGAATAAACTCTCTGACCCAAACACCAAGTTTTATGATTTGAAAATATATTTGGTCAATGTCACATCCCAAGATTTTCCAAATCTTGTAATGTGAAAATAAATGAATAAAATAAAACATTGTTTGATTTTCAGGGCCAGAAGAAACTTTTTGAATTTAATTGGAAATTTCAAACCATCTGGATCAAATAAAATCCTAAAGAAATTTAAAATAGTAAACATTGTATAAAAGAAAACAAAATATTTTGGAACTACTATTTTGAATCTTTTAAATAAAAAGATTTGATTTTCAAAAGAAATAGAAGTTTTATAAATAAATATTAGTTTATAAAGCCAGATTAAACCTTGGACAAACTTTTGAAAATAAAACATTTTTTTTGATGAAATAGCAAAGGTTTAATAAAAATAGAATAATAAGGATTTAATATCCAATTTTTTATTTAATAAAAGGTTTTACCATTTTAATTAATTGAAACCTCAAAACTTATTAAATCATTTTTAATAAGTTTTCCAAATATTTTATTCCTAAATAAAACCTACTGTTTTGGTTTTGAAAATAATTAATTTCCAAAAGGAGTATTTAAATAAAGCAAGTCCTATTTTGATTTAATAACAAAGGTCCATTTATTTAATTAATAATGGGCCCTATTATTAAAAACTATTATTTTGATTTTGGATTTTGGTTCATGTTACTGAACAGAACTAATTTCAAAAATTACAAATATTGGTGTTGTTTGAATTGATCTGGTTGATGTTTGTTTATTTGGAAATTCAAAACAGGAAATAGAATTAGAAAAAGGAAAAAGATTCGTAAATGTAAAAATAAGAAAAGGTCGACAACCCAAAGGCCAACAGGCCCAGAAATAGCCCAACTTTTCCCTCACCCCGAAAGAAAACGATTCGCACCTCGTTTCTGACCCGTACAGAGTATGACCAGTGGACCCTCCCCTCCTTTCTTTTCCCACTGACCGGTAGGCCCACTTTCCTCTGTTCTTCCTCACCACATGACCCTTATCCCTCCCTCGACACCGTTCCTGCCGATGATTTCGCGGCCTTAATTCGCTTTAACTCGACCACCGTTACCATCTTTGATCACGAAGGTTTAAACTCCCATGTCTCCTCTATATTTCCCCTCTAACACACCGCGCCGGCACGCCCCAGACCTCCCCAATTTCCTCCCCAAGCACCCTCTGTTCCAACGAAGTCCGGTGCCGATTCCGGCGACTCGACACCGCCCCAAGCCTCCCTGAGCACGCTAGCAGACTCCCCACTCCCAGACACTCCTCCCCGTACCCTCGATCATGGCGCCAGAGCGTCGGCTACGACAAGTTCTGAACAACGCCGCCGTCCGCTCCAACTCCGTCGAGCCCACAGGTAGATTCCGACCACCCCGTGTCTCCTCGATCACGCAAACATCTTTGCCATGGCCTTGCTCAGCTAATCCAGTCCTCCGTTTTTATTCTCATGGACCACAGCACCGTCCCCGACCACGTCCAGAGCCGTCTGTTGCTGTAGCAAGCTCCGGCGAGGAATTGCAGCAGATTCCGAGCGCCCCTTGACCCAAGAAAACCACGTCAAGTTTCCCCAGCCTTCTGCGATCATGGTGAGCCACTCCTCCTCTTCTCTCGCCTCCTAGACCAAGGCACCGCCCACATCCGATCACCACCACCGCCACAGCAGCCTGCGAATATGGTCAACCAATCCTACATCGTTAGATTTAGATCCTGTGGTTAGAAATAGAACCAGAGCGAAAGGGTACGAGCGAATCTGTACCGTGCGATCAAGTTGGATCCTACGGTCCGCGTCTGTCAATCCGAACGAAGCGGTACCGTCCAATGAAACCCTGCCGCGTGGCACTAGATCTGTTTAAAAAGAAATTTTGAATCAGATTTATTTGCAAACTTGAAACCTCTATAACTTTCGATCCACACGTCCAAAAATTACAAATTTTATGTCGTTGGATTCAGGATAGCAAGACCTAGCCAACCATGCCCTTGGTTTATCAAATAGTATCTGTTAGATTGCTTGTTTTTACAGATTCTTTTGTATGGTTGTTTAGAATAGAAAAATGATTCAAAAATGTTTATAAGTTTGAAACCTTGGAAAATTAGCTTGTGAAGAACTTACTGACCCTAGGAACCAACCCTTGGTGTTAAAAATTATTTTGGTAAAATTTAGGTTGGATTATTTGACTTAGCCAATTTCTAGTCAAATAAAATTATTGAGTTTATTATGAAAATGTTTATGGAAAAGAAAACTTTGAGAAAATGGTTTGGACCAAACCTACTGACCCAAAAACACCAAGTTTTGCAATAGCAACTCATTTGGTGAAAAACTTAAAAGTTTTGTTTTGATAAAAACATTTTTCACCACATAAAATGATGAATGGATTTTAAAATGGTTTTGAGATAAAACCCTTTTGCAATTGACTTTGACATTTTGGTGAATGACCAATTTGGAACCTACAAAGTTTAGAAGCCTAGTGGAAACCACCTTTGCAATTAGAACCATCTCTTACATGCTTACATGCATAACTTAGATTTTAGATTCCATAGTTTTGTGTGTGTGAAATGATGTTTGAATGATCATTTGGAATGCTAGTTGATTGGTGTTTGCTTGATTGATTGTAGTGAAATTAGCAAAGTGAGAAACTAGCAAGATCAAGGAGTGAACCATCATTCCCTTCCAAAAAGGCAAGTGACACTATCATCTAAAGTCCTACTATTTTCATTATACTTAGTGGATTTTGAAAACATGCATGAAAATATATTTCTATACTTATGCTATGCTAAATCCTAATAGGATTCCCTATACACTCCTTAGTGAAAATATTGTAGTTGTTACATGCTTAGCCATGCTATATTTTGAAAAGAGATACATGTTGAGATTTTACAAAGGTTGAGAAAGGACTTGTGTTTTACATAATAAAACAAGGACTCAATGAACCACCTAGGTGGAGGATACTTTAAGTATTGGAGAAGGTGGCAACAAAAGGAACCATGTTTATGGGATTCACTTTGTGTTGTGCTCCAAAAGAAAACCACCTAGGAAACTTAGAGATTGAACATGTTTCTCCAATTGTGGCTTTCGTGTGCAACCACATGCTATTATGGCTCTGGCTTAGTCAATTACATTAGGAAGACCCATACATTGTCTTTAGTTACCGGACATGGGGATCTGGAATGCTTCATGGGAGCTGAAGACAAGCTAGCAATGGTGTATGGGAGGACCTTTTGGAAAGGCTTCGTCACGTTCTCAATCTTCCAGTACTCCATCTTGGTGAGCACTAACCCAGTAGGCCACTGGTGGCAAAAGGATGGGATTGTGACATGTGGGTAAAGTGTACTCCTTCTGCAGAAGTTAATAAAATCTAAGTACTTAGCCGTGTCCCCGGTTATGGACAATACTGAGCAACTAAAGTTTGAACTATGGGAGATCTCGACATTCCAACTTCTACAATAAAAACTTGATGCCCTTGAGTGTCTACCAAGGAATTCAAAGAGATTTTATAAAGCTTGACGCACTTGGGTATTACCAAGGTGCTCAAGAGATTTTGATGAAAACATGAACACTTGGGGTTACCAAGGAACTCATGGGATATTATAAAACTTGATGCACTTGGGGTTACCAAGTAGCTCAAGGGATTTTGACAAGGACTTGAACACTTGAGTTTCTACCAAGGAGTTCAAGGAACTTGGAAAAAGAGATTTGACAAAGGACCAAAACCATTTTGGAAAAGATAGGATAAATATTTCTTTATGCAATTAAGCCTTAAACTCTACTTAGCCAAATATGCATGTATTGATAGGATCCACTCATATTATACATAGTAGTGAAACTTGCCAATACAATTCAAATGTATTGACCCTTGTGGCTGTAACTTGTAATGTTGCAGGTTGATTTACTTTAGTGAAGATTGTTTGATTAGGATTACAAAGTCTACAACCAACATCTGCCTGTGGCACTTTGAAGATGAAGGACCCATACTTATAGTTAATCTGCTGCAATGTAATGTAATAGCCAAATGAGCTATGTAAGATGTAATAAACTTATGTTATTCCTGGTTATAAAGTTATATTTTGACCTTCGTTTCTTGATATTACATCTTAACTATGGATGCTAGCTATTGATCCAGGGACTAGCATTGTAAACACAGGGGGCTCTATCTTATTAAAGATTGGGACCTCTACAGATGGTATCAGAGCATTGTGTTGCCTGTAGGATTTGTAAACCTAGTATTGGACCAAAACCCTTATAAAGATAGGAGATGTTCTTGTTCCAAAAACTTATTTACAAAAACACTTGTAAACTCTTTCCTCAACCATTTTGGTTTCAACCCTACATTCTCTTCTATTTCAACTAATCGAAAAACCTACCCATGGCCAAATACTACACCATGTGCAAAGGACTTCTTCAACTTCTTCAACTCTAATGACTTCAACATCTTCAGCATGTTCTCCAAAGACTTCCAACTTGGATACCACCAAGGACTATAAATGAGACAAGGAAATCTTACTCAAGAATTAGAGACTGAGGGAATGCAAAATAAGAAGGAGCCATCAACAAATTTGAAGTCTTGCAACTAAGAGTTTTTTTTCTCAAGGAAACCACGATCTCATGTAAGAAGAAGCAACCAAGAAGGACGGAAAGATCACAAGTGGACCATATATATGGAACACCATATTTTAGTTAAGAAAAACCACCAACTTATGTGGTGTAACAAAAATATTTTATTGCCTAAGTATGTGCTTGAACCTTGTTTGAGTGGAATGTTTGACTTGTGATTGCATGCACCTTGTTTGTGTGAATTGCCATTGAAACCTCCGGAATGGAAATGGGAGAAAGTAGAGATGGACTTCATCACAGGTTTTCCAAGGTCGCAGAAGGGCAACAATGCAATCTTTGTTGTCATTGACAGGCTCTCTAAAGTGGCTCATTTCTTCCCCGTCAAGGAAACAATTTCTGGAATTCAGTTGGCTGAGATCTATATCAACAGAATTGTCTCTCTGTATGGGGTTCCGCTTGAGATCAGTTCAGACCGTGGGAGCATCTTCACTTCCAAGTTCTGGGAAAGTTTCCAAAATGCTTTGGGAACAAAGTTGAACTCAAAGACTGCTACCACCCTCAGTCGCAAGGACAAGTTGAAAGGATCAATCAGATTCTGGAGGATATGCTTCGTGCTTGCGTCATCTCTTTTGGCATGAAGTGGGAGGAATGTCTTCCTTATGCTGAATTCTCTTACAACAACAGCTTCCAGAAAAGTCTAAAGATGGCACCATTTGAGGCTCTCTATGGTCGCAAGTGCAGAACTCCGATTGGTTGGTCAGGTGCAGGAGAAAGAATATGGTTCGGCCCTGACATTGTAACTCAAGCGGAAGAGAAGGTGCATATAATCCTTGAGAACCTAAAGATTGCTCAAAGTCGCCAGAAGAGCAATTATGACAGGAAGCACACGGACATGGTGTATGCCCCTGGTGATCTCGTTTACCTTCGTGTCACTCCCATGAGAGGCACACACCGCTTCGGTATCAAAGGAAAGCTGGCTCCTAGATACATCGGTCCTTTCAAGATTCGTGGTAGAAGAGGAGAAGTTGCTTATGCCCTTGAGCTCCCGGAAAAACTCAAAGTCCATGACGTTTTCCACATCTCTCAACTCAAGAAGTGCTTCAAAGATCCCGGCAGAACCGTGGATCATGAGCTAATCGATCTCCAAGAAGACCTGTCTTATCAAGAACACCCCACAAAAATCCTTGAGACCGCAGAAAGAAGGACTCGCAACAAGTCCATCAAGTTCTGCAAGGTGCAGTGGTCACACCATTCTGTTGATGAAGCCACTTGGGAGCGTGAAGATGAACTCCGGGCCAACTATCCTACCCTCTTTGTGTCTTCTTCTTCCTAGAATCTCGGGGCGAGATTCCTGTTTAGTGGGGGAGAGTTGTAGCATCCCAGTTGTCTAACATCTGTAATGCTACTTGATCTAGTAATAAAAGGGCCACTTCCTACAAATAATTGTTGCATCATCATCATATCATTCTCATGTCATCATGCCACCTTGCATTTGAGCATCATACAAACCCTTGTGTTTTGGTTCTTACCTCATATGCATCATTAATTGTATTTGCCTCTTGATATTGTAGTTGGATCTTGATATATTGTTCAAATGCCCAAGTTGAGTTGGGGGCATATCTTTTATTAACTCCACCACCTTTTCTTCACCACCTTACAATTCCACCATCCAATTAATATGAGCTGGCATTTAATTGAGTTTACCTAGATCATGTGGGTTGGGTGGATCCAATTCTAGTCCCTTTTTGCTTGGCCTTATTCCACCTTTTGGGAATGCATGGAAGAATGCCATGTGATTTTATGTTGTTTTCACAATATGAATGCATGGCATTTATTGTTGCATGGGCCATGCAGAACCACCACATCCAAGTCATCTAGTTTTTATTTTGAAATTCTTGGAGTGGGTATTTTATCTTACCCTCTCTCCTTCCTTTTGCTTGATCTAGCTAGAGCCATGCAAGCACCACCTTTTTACTTGTCATTTGAATTTTTACTTGTTTTCTTTTTGCATGGACCATCTCTTTCCCTTTGCTTGAGCTTGTTTGTTTTGTCCAAACCATACCCCATAACCCTAATCCAACCCCAACCCTCTCCCTCATCTCTTCCTCTCTCTCTAAACCCTACTCTCTCCTCCAAGATACTAAACCCTAATCACCTCATCTAAGCTAGTCCTAACTACTTTTTCTCCCTCTCATCTCACCCTCTCTTCTAACCCTAAACCCTACCCTCTCTCTAAACCATCCCCATCCATATGTGATCATGTGTGCATGCTTAAGCCCTAACCCCCCCTCTCTCTCGGCCTTCCTCTCCCTCCTAGCTGGCCCCCACCATACCCCCTAGCTACCTCTCTCCCTTCTAACCCTAGCCCCACCCGAGGACCTCCTCTCTTCTCCCCCTCTCCTTCTTGCTCTCCCTCTGCCTGCCCTGCCCCACCACGAGCTCCTTACCCCCCTGGCCCACCTGGCAGCCTCCCTCTCCCCTTCCCCCTGCCTTGCCGAGCCCTGCCGATCACGTGGAGGAGAGGACAAAGGTGGCCGAGGCCACCTTTATCACCATCCCCTCCCCCACGCCAACCACCTCACCCCCTCGTTCTTATCTACCTCCCTCCCCACCTCTGGCCTCCCCCAGATCTCCCCAGAGGCCCTGCCTCGCCTCCCCTCTTCCCCCTCTTTCTCCACCGCCGCCATATCCCGACGCCGGCCACCACCATCTGCTCGCTCTAGTACACACCGATCCAGGAGGCGGGCGAGGAGCTAGGGTTGTCGAGGAAGCCTGCAGCGTCCCTCTGCTTCGCCCTGCACGATCCAGCGAGGAGGAGGAGCCCTGGACTCGAAGGACACCGCTACCACCCAACGCAAACCCTAGCCACCGGTGCGCTAGCCTCGCCGCCGATCGTGACCTCCCCGAGCCTCGTCGACCACACCATCGGCCTCGCGGTAAGCCCCTGATCCTCCCAGACATGCTCCTGCCCGTCCTCGCTTCACGCCGGGCGGTGGCGCCTGTCGAGCACACCTGCACCGCGAAGCGCACCGCTCGCTGCGCCTCGCAGAGGCCTTAGCTAGCCGCTCCCCTCCGTCACCAAGCCCGAGCCAGCGCTCATCCCTCGCGCACGCGCTTACGTTATGAAGTTCGACGCCTGCCCCGCACGCCACAAGGCCAGATGCAGAGGAAGAGGAAGATGCCGCGCGTCGTTTTCAAAAAACCCCTAACTTTTATTTCCTCAACCTGCGCTACCTAGGCCCCACCTGTCTGCGTCTCTGCCTTTTTGCAAAAAGGCTCCCGGCAAACGCCTCAATCAACCCGCGGTCCCGCCACCACCCTCCTGGCAGCCTCCACCGCTTCCTCGCTGGCACATGGGCCCGCGAGCCTCTGACCCCACACGTCAGCCTCGGTGGCTGGCAGCAGCCGCGGTAAAATAGGGTCTCGGTGCGCGTGTGGCCCCGAGCCAGCCGTGTCCCCACCTGTCAGCGTCTGTGGTCATCTTAGAGTGAGTAACACAGGTTTTTGGTTGTCTGTTTTAAATTCAAAACTATTTCAAATTAATTCAAATTCAAAATTGATTCTATTTTAAAATAACTTTCAAACTATAAATCCAAATTTAACATATAATATATGTTTATGAATCAGAAAAATGTGAGGATTTCAAATATGCTATTCAAATTACCTTTTGCACATTTAAAATTCCAAGTTGAGTAAAATTACACAAAATGCCCCTGGACCTTAATAAATTAATAACTTTTGTTTTATAACTCCGAATTTGACAAATGATATGTCTAAAATGTTCAGCTCGATGAGACCTTTCTGTTTATGCTATCCATGACTTCAATTGCAGCATGCATCATATAAATATATAATATACAGCAACTAATATGACAATAAAAGGTGATCAAAACCCAATAAAACTGTGGTTTCCTGTAACCTACACCTCACCCATGCCATGCTACATTATTGCCATGCAACTTGTGCATCATTCATCATGGAATGATTGTTTGCTTGACGCATTTTATTCCTATGCTTGTGCACTTTATTTATGTTGGCCCTTGTTTGTTTGGTTCTTCTTGAATGAACGAGGTGGGATATATCAAGAGAACCAGGAGCACTACCCAGATCCGTCTCTCGCTTCAACTGAGTTGCCAGGCAAGCACTACCACATGCTTGCATACATACAGTACCTATTGCCTCTATCTTATTCTTGCATCATTAAGTCGCGATTGCATTAAACTGAATCCCAATTATTGCATAACCTTTACTTTTCAACCCCACCGAAGCTTGTTCCTCCATCCCATGAGCCATTACTACAGGAGTTGTTTGAGCCATGCGAGTCGTAGAACAGCATGTGTAGGGTATGCGAGAGTCTGATGGATAACGAGGTACCTAAACAACTTAATCTGAGTAGTAATGGGATAACTAATAAAAGTGGCACCGGTGGGCAATATCTGCTATTTGGTTTTTCCTGCTCACTTGTGTCCCGTAAGACCCCAAGTACTTGATTCATGTTCCAAGAATATTCGCGCTATCCACATCCGGGAGGCTTATGGGACCCCCCTGAGCCAGAGCTTGATTCAGTCTTATTTCTTGGGGCCACAAACTAGTTTGAGGTTTTATTTACTATTCTGTACTTATGCCATGCTTTACCGCTTTATTATGATTGTGCGAGGAGCACCTGTACTGTTTAGGATCGTGGCACGATTCCGCGGTATCGACAAGCCCAGTTTTGGGTTCCAAGTCGTTTACAGCCGTCCCCACAACCTTGAGTCCGTCTCGGAGCCGGCCGGTTTCGTTGCGGGTCTACTTTAAGGGGTGGCCCCCTGAAATACTTCTGAATCCTGTGATTGCTTTGTCGTGAAGGCCTCGTTGGGTTTTGATTTGGTTTTTCCGAGGTTGATCGAGTGTGTGTTGCTATTTGTGCACCCCTGCAGGGTAAAACTTTCTGAAAGCCGTGTCCGCGGTTATGGACGACTTGGAGCACAGTTTCTCGATCATAGACAAGCATAACTAAAGTACCGCTTTAATATGACTAAGTAATTGACTAGTAAATAGTCCAACACTCATGGAATGGTTAATAAAATTGCCAACGGATGGGGGGGTTGTTCGTCCGCTTCCTCGTTGGTAAGCGAGGAGGAGGATGGATCTGTGGATATTACTGTTTTAACTATTGTCATTAATTCACGGACATCCATCTATCTTTGGTTAGGCGGATGGTTAGCGTTTGTCTATAGAACTGTTAGGGTTTATCTTTTGCTGCAATTGCGTCACCCCAGGTTGTGTCCCCTTTAGAGGCATAAAGACTTGCTGAGTACCCTTAGGGTCTCACACGATAAATTATTGGTTCAGATGAACAGGTACACTCGCAAGACGGATACTGGGTGGAAGAGGCTGATGATGTGGGCAACGATCGTTCGGTGTAGAGATTCCGGGAACGGGGATCCGTGAGATCTGTGGGCGGGATGTGCTTATTTCTGTGGCATCTTATGCCGATTTGCTTCTTATCCGCATCGGACTTTGTTCTGCCGCCGCTTGATACTCGATGTGTGATATGAGGAAATATCCTAAAATATTATATCTATCTAGGTCATTTGAATCTTGCCGTATGGCGTTGCTATATTTCCTTTCTTTCTAGATGGAATGGCTCTGATGTACTTTTGTATGGTGGCTTGCATACATACTCATTTGTGTATGTAGTTGATCCCTTCGCCTGCCGATTACGCCACCCGTACAGGTCCCGATGAATTGGAAGTGGTTGGGACGGCCGAAAGGTCTACCCGTGAGTGGCTTTTGGGGCCCCACCGTACTATTTCAACCACTACCGCTCATCCAGGCTTGTATCTAGGAGCGTAATTTACCGAGGTAGTTACAATTGGTATCAGAGCCATCCCGCCCTTCAGGGTCTCAGCCAAATGGTCGTTGTCAGTCTAGCAAATATTTTGGTAGTTATGTATACTAGGGAAAAACAAAACGCGAGAGTAGGACTGCTTCCACTTTCCTTCTTACCCACCCACCCACCCACCCTTTTCTGGTAAGGAAGTGTAACGTTTTCAATCCTCTCCTTAAAATTCAAACTAGGATTCACGTGTTCCGGGTTTCTGTAGTACCATAGGTTGTGTGTGTGTGTGTAATTCCTTGTCTATCTGTTGCATCCAAGCTGTTATCTAGTCAGCCTTTGGTTATCAACTGTTGGTACATTCCATACCGACAGGCTTTTGCAAACCGACGCGATCTATCTGATTCATTGTTTACCGACGCAATCTATCTTACTCTTTGTATCCGACGTTATCTTGTTTGGGGTGTTCGTTTTCATAGTTACCAATCTTTAGGTTCAACGTGAGAAGAAGGGGTCAGGATATGTGTTCCACTTTTTCATGTGCGGAGTAATGATTTGAGTGCGGGATGGAGTCGCGACCATACCACTACTCTTATCATTCGCTTTTGTATATTGAATCGGTAGAGTCACAAATCTTGATTCGTTAAGTAATTTTGCGCATCTATTGGTATTTTAATGCCGAAATTTGTGGAAAATTTTTCTTTGATATATTTGTGTACCACACTCCTTTTCAGTCGTGTGCGATATGCTTAATATCTTCTAGGTGCTTTTGAACTTTGTTGCTATTTTAATATCATCTCAGTAAATTGTATCCTTTAACCTTGGTTAATTTCATCTTGGTACTATTTTGGATTATTATTATTCTCCATTATAGTACTGACTTGTGTTTTATATCAATCACAGGATGGCTCCACCACGCCGTTCTGATGAGGACATACCACCTGAACTGGGATCCGCGCTGTCAAACATCGCCAATGCCTTGGCCGCAATGCAGGTAACCAGCCGCTTTGAGGAAAGTGTTCGGAGGAATGAGTTTGCTCACGCCTCCACCTCCCAAGCGAGGAGACATCAAAAGCTTCCTGAAATTCAACCCCCGCCAATTTGATGTTTCTGATCGACCACTGGATGCGGATGATTGGTTGCGTGAGATGTCAAGGCTACTCGAGACTGCTGATGTTCCGGAGCAAGAGTGGGTAAAGTGTGCTACTCACCTTCTGAAGGGAGAAGCAGCTCTCTGGTGGGAGAACTACCTGAAGGAAAACTACACTGGTTTTCAGCCTACTTGGGAAAGGTTCACGGGAGCGTTCAAAGAGCAGTATCTGTCAGAAATTGTCATGGAGAGGATGAAGGAAGCTTTTCTCAACCTCAAGCAGGGAAACGATAATGTCAACACCTACATCAGGAACTTCATGAATCTTTCTCGTTATGGTGGCGATGAGATATCTGATGACAAGAAGAAGCAAAAGAGGTTCAGGCAAGGGCTCAATGCATCGATCAAATATGCAATCACACATGCAAGGCCGGCATCTTTCCTGGAACTTCAAAGACAGCCGCAAGAGGAAGCAAGTAGGCAAGTGTTTGAGGAGTCCAAGAAACACAACCGTGATGCACCAAGCTCTTCAGCTATGTCAGCTCCTTCTAAGCGGCGTGTCTGGGTTCCTAACACCCCACCGTCGCTCCCGGCTCCACCAAGACCTGCAAGCTACGCGTCAAGGCCACTAAACTCCATCATCGCTTCTCCTGTGGGGCTACAACCACCACTACCCCGAGCGCTGGCGGAGTCCTCGCTACGTTGCTCCACGTCCACCGGTGCTTGTTTCACGTGGAGACCCCGAGCATATCAACTGGAATCGTCTGCTGAAAACAAAGCTCTTCCTCCACCCCGCCAAGATCTGCAGCAAGCTCTCCTTTGGTTCGTGCACCACCACCTGGCTCTCAACATCAACACTAAGCCCGGTCTCTGCTGCTCGTGCCAACTGTCAACTTCGCCAAGCCGAGCATGCACCGAGTTGTGATGGGTATGCTTCCGTTAACTCGTCTCCCCGCACGAGTTTTGTTTGATTCGTGCATCGCATTCTTTTGTTTCTCACAAGTTTGCAAATGAGAATGTGTTAGCTTTGGATCCTCTCCTTAAGAAGTTAATGGTCCTATCTCTGGTTCAAACACGAGGCTGCTTATATCAGCCATGGCAATCAAATTGAGATTGGTGGCTCTTCGTTCTCAGCGTCCTTAATTCTTCTGGGCAATTCTGACATTGATGTCATCTTGGGCATGGATTGGTTGACAGCAAATGCAGCTATGATTGATTGTGCTGAACGCTCAGTTTCTCTGAAGATTCCTGAAGTCCATATAGTCTTTTCTCCAAGTTTGACTCCTGTTGTCCAGCTTTTCTCTTTGGCGGCTCTGAATGATGATGCTATGGAAGCTATTCAGAGTGTACCGGTGGTCTGTGAGTTCCCAGATGTCTTTCCTGAAGAGTTGCCGGGTATGCCTCCGGATCGTGAGGTTGAGTTTGTAATTGAGCTTGAACCTGGAATGGCTCCTATCTCCAAGCGACCTTATAAAATGGGTCCTTCTGAGTTGGCTGAACTCAAACGTCAACTTGATGAACAAGAGAAGTTGGGTTTCATTCAACATGATTTCTTCTTGGGGTAGCCCAACAATCTTTGTGAAGAAGCGTGACATGACTGATAGACTTTGTGTTGACTATCGGGCTCTCAATGCTAAAACCATCAAGAACAAATATCCCCTCCCGCGGATTAATGATCTCTTCGATCAGCTAGCTGGAGCTGTGGTATTCTCTAAGCTGGACTTGAGAAGTGGTTATCACCAAATCA
Source organism: Avena longiglumis (assembly GCA_030063025.1). Lineage (NCBI taxonomy): Eukaryota > Viridiplantae > Streptophyta > Magnoliopsida > Poales > Poaceae > Avena > Avena longiglumis. The sequence continues at coordinate 102,477,897 of CP125975.1, read as the reverse complement.
AGATTCGCAAGGAAGATGAGCCTAAAACAGCTTTCACCACCCGCTATGGCCTGTATGAGTACATGGTCATGTCTTTCGGTCTCACCAACGCACCTGCTACCTTATCGAGGCTTATGAACTCGGTTTTCATGGAGTACCTTGATAAGTTCGTTGTGGTCTATCTGTATGACATCCTAGTCTACTCCAAGTCCAAGGAAGAGCATGAAGAACACCTTCGGTGTGTCCTAAACAAGCTTCGTGAGAACCGCTTGTATGCAAAGTTCTCAAAGTGTGAGTTTTGGCTGCCTGAAGTAACCTATCTTGGTCATGTCATCTCTGCCAAGGGCATTGCAGTCAACCCGGAAACTGTGAAGACAATTTTTGAATGGCTTCCTCCTGTTAATGTCAAAGAAGTGCGGAGTTTTCTTGGTTTGGCTAGTTATTGCCGTCGCTTCGTTCAGAACTTCTCGAAGATAGCGAAGCCTCTTACCGATCTCCTCAAGAAAGGCAAGAAATACCTTTGGACTCTTGCATGTCAAGCAAGCTTTGAGACACTCAAAGAGAAGCTCACTTCCACACCAGTCTTGGTTCCTCCGGATACATCTAAGCCTTTCCAGATATTCTGTGACGCCTCTTTGCAAGGATTGGGTGCGGTCCTTATGCAAGAAAAACAGGTGGTTGCTTATGCCTCTCAGCTTGAAGACGATGAGATCAACTATCCTACACATGACCTCGAGTTAGCATGATTGCTTGTCTTTGCTTTGAAGCTATGGAGGCACTACTTGCTTGGCAACCGCTAGAGATCTTCTCGACCACAAGAGTTTGAAGTATATCTTCACTCACCTGATCTCAACCTTCGCAGAGGAGATGGATTGAAGCAATCAATGATTTTGATTTGACCATCAACTACACCGGCAAAGCTAATGTCATGGCCGATGCTCTCACCGCAAAGCTTATGTCAACAACCTCATGATGGAAGAACAACACCTCTCTTGTGCGAGGAATTCTGTCACTCAACCTTGAAGTTGTGGAACAAGGGCATCTCCGAACCTTCCGCTACTCCTCTCTTGGAAGAAAAGTTTCGCTCACCACTTTGGTGATCCGACACCAAAAAGATCATCTCTAAACTTGAGATTCCGAAGTATGAGTCCTTCCACGTTGATGATCAAGGCACGCTTTTCTTTGAACACCGGATGTTTGTTCCAAACTACCCGGGTTTGAGAGAGCAAGTTCTCAAGGAGGCGCACGATTCTGTTCTTTCTATCCATCCTGGCAGCACAAAGATGTACATGGACTTGAAAACACAATATTGCTGGCCTGGCTTGAAACAGTATTGTGCCAAGTATGTCTCGGAGTGTGATGTCTGCCGCAGAGTGAAAGCTGTCCATCAGAAACCTTTCGGTCTTCTACAGCCATTGAAACCTCCGGAATGGAAATGGGATAAAGTAGAGATGGACTTCATCACCGGTTTTCCAAGGTCGCAGAAGGGCAACAATGCAATCTTTGTTATCATTGACAGGCTCTCTAAAGTGGCTCATTTCTTCCCCGTCAAGGAAACAATTTCTGGAATTCAGTTGGCTGAGCTCTATATCAATGTAATTGTCTCTGTATGGGGTTCCGCTTGAGATCAGTTCTGCACTGGGAGCATCTTCACTTCCAAGTTCAGGAAAGTTTCCAAAATGCTTTGGGAACAAAGTTGAACTTCAAAGACGCTTACCACCCTCGACCGCAAGGACAAGTTGAAAGGATCAATCGATTCGGAGGATATGCTTCGCTTGCGTCATCTCTTTGGCATGAAGTGGGAGGAATGTCTTCCTTATGCTGAATTCTCTTACAACAACAGCTTCCAGAAAAGTCTGAAGATGACACCATTTGAGGCTCTCTATGGTCGCAAGTGCAGAACTCCGATTGGTTGGTCAGGTGCAGGAGAAATAATATGGTTCGGCCCTGACATTGTAACTCAAGCGGAAGAGAAGGTGCATATAATCCTTGAGAACCTGAAGATTGCTCAAAGTCGCCAGAAGAGAAATTATGACAGGAAGCACACGGACATGGTGTATGCCCCTGGTGATCTCGTTTACCTTCGTGTCACTCCCATGAGAGGCACACACCGCTTCGGTATCAAAGGAAAGCTGGCTCCTAGATACATCGGTCCTTTCAAGATTCGTGGTAGAAGAGGAGAAGTTGCTTATGCCCTTGATGTAACACCCTCAGAATCGGACCTATGCAAGTTTGAGCAAAATTCGCCAAACCCGCATAGAAACGATTCAAAGGTGCCCACCAGGCACTTTCGTGCGGGTGGAAAACGAAGTAATAACATTACACAACAGTCCTCGATGGGACCCACAGAACAGATATATATATAACGGCGACTCAAAGAGTCAAGAATACAGATATAATATACAAAGATCCAAATCACCTTGAAATCGATAGAGCGTCCACACGGACAAGATGCAAATGGGGCTAAGAGCCCGAAGAATAACCAATGGCGTCCATAACCCTGCCTGGCCAAGCCGGAAGGGTAACCACGCTAACGCAAGGCGTCGATCTCAAAACCGCTTAAACAAAAGGTGCCGACAAAGGGCAAAGGAAAAGAGGCGTCCAAGATCGAGGCCAAGACAGCGAGGCTAGAATTGGCGGTCCTCGCCACATAGGTATGGTGGATCGAGCGCAGAAGATGCACTAAACAACCTATAGAGACTCGATACAACGGCAAGCAAGAGAGGGTAAGAAAGACCTATTCGGATCCAACGAAGCTAACACCAAACAAACCCATCGGTATTTCCCTCGAGACCAACGAGGAAGTCAACCGAGGAACTCACACGGTTGGCGCTTTACTTATTCGGTTATCGTTGCAGCAATTACTAGTCAAGTATAGATAATCATCCCGATAAAATAAGCATGGGCACTTTTAGTTAATCATTCCGTTGTACTTGCAATACTTACTAATCGACATGATAGCATGATATAAACCCAAACCCAGCAGTTGTTGGTACTTTTATTCAGCCATTCCGCTAGAAGTTGCAAGATTTACTAGTCAGTACAATGGTCGCGACAAATCAAACAAGCAATTGTGGGTATTATTTAGCCATTCCATTATAGTGAAGCTGATTACTAGTCATTATAAAGTCAAATTTAGAGCAATAAACTTTAGTTATGCTTGTCTATGATCGAGATCTGTGCTCCAAGTCGTCCATAGCCGCGACACGGCCAGAAAGTTTTACCCGCCGGGTGCACCAATAGCGACACACGCCGATCAACCTCGGAAAACCAAAACAAAACCCAACGAGGCTTTCACATCGAACAATCACAGATTCAGAAATATTTCAGGGGCCACCCTTAAGTAGAATCGAAGCCACCGACTCGAGACGGACTTAAGGTTTGGGTAGACGGCCAGAACGATCGGGAACCCGAAGTGTGGCTGGGCTTGTCGACACCGGAATCGTGTCCCGATCCTAACAAGACAAAGGTGCTCCTCGCACAATTTAAATGCGAAAGTAGCATGGTATAAGTACAGGATCGTAATTAAAACCTCAAACTAGTTTGTGGCCCCAAGAAATAAGATGAATCAAGCTCGCTCGGGGTCCCATATACCTCCCGGATGTGGATAGCGCGATAAATCAAGGAACAGTATCAAGTACTCGGGTCTTACGGACACAAGTGGGCGTCGGAAACCAAATATTTTCTATCACCCACCGATGCCTCGCGCTTATTTCAATTTTAGTTGTTAAACAGAAATTAAAGTGACGATAAGTAAACTAGAATCATCTCCGACATCAACATGCGGCAATACATCAAAGAATCGTGGCATATGACACACATCAGCACTTGAGCAAGCAACTACGACGCGCAAGTCCAACTATCTACCAAACAACAGGTAATAGGGTGTGTCCAAGGCAATATAGGGCTGCACGGTATCTCACAGGTACGGAAACTAAAGCATCGCAACACAGATAGCAATAGATCAACAGGAGGGAATAAATACCATAAAAGTAAGATAGGTAGAAAGGGGGAGATGCTCGCCTGAAAACATTGCCGAAGGTTCAACCGAAGATCGGGGCGAAGCTCACATCAACTCAACGGCCTTATCCGCGAAGAAGCAAAACACTAGAATAAACACCGGATGCAACATTTAATACGACGGCAGAAGATCGGCATGATGCATGTATGATGCATGGTATGGCAAAGTGCGATGCAATTAGGTCAGATTAGGCGGAACCGGGGTCCCGGCAATTAATGAGACGGTTCAAGTTGTTTAGAACCCCCGCAATTTAAATGTTGTATTACATGCCAAAAGATGATACGGGTTCGCTACACAAGTTTAAATGAGGCCAATATAAGGCTAGATTTGCCCGCATATGGGCCCCATATTTAATTATTAGGTGAATCGGCATAAGGCCCCCAAACCACAGATATGCATGCGAGATGACAATTAAATATGCAACAAGTTGTTATGTTATGGATTAGGGTTCGAGGAAAAGGGTCACACACTAGGGGTCTCGACGATCTTGGGTTCCGGGGTTCGGGGTTCGGGGTCGTGGTTCGACGGAACGTTCTCGGACTCCGGGGTCGTTCTCGGATATCGGGGGTAGTTCTTGACGCATCCAGGGTCTTCGGGTCATGTTGACGGTCATGGCGTTCGGGGGAGGTTCTCGGATATCGTGAGGTAGACCTTGGCGTGCCGAGGGTTCGGTGGCGGAGATCCTGACGGTTCCGGGGAAGAACTTGACCTTATACGGTCCTCCGTCGCCGGTTTAGGCGTCCGAGAGGTGGATCTTGGTGGGGTCGATGCAATCGCCACGGGTCTGCTCGGTTCATTGGTCCACGTGGAAGAACTTGGCGGCCCGGAGTCCGATAACGGGTCTTGGCGGATCTTGGCGGGGTTTGCCGGTCTTGGGGGTTGGTCTTGTCGTTCGCATCCGCAACCGCACACGCCACGCAGCACCCGAATGCGGACGAGGAGAGGCGGGTCCGCGGAATGAAGACGGCGGATCGCGGAGAGGACAACGCACGCGGGGCGAACGGCCCGACGCAAGAAGACGTCGCAGGCGGCGCCGGAGGCCCGGGAGCTTGCTCGGGGCCAGAGGCAGAGGGTCGCGGCGCGGGGTCGACGACGGGTGGATGCGGCCCTGGGGAGACAGCGAGGTAGCTCGCAGGCGTCGACGGCGAGGCAGAGGGTCGGGGAACTCCGTCGGCGACAAAGCCGGAGGCGCCGGACAGCCTGGGACCGGAGGGGCGCGGAGGTCGAGGGAGGCCGCGATGCACTGGGCGGCGGCGACGAGGGAGGCCTGGGGAAGCAGCGCGGGCGTAGGCGACGAGGCGGGCGGTGGAGCGGGACGAGGCGCTGCAGCGGGAAGCTTCGAAGCGCGTTAGGCGGGGTGCCGGGCGGAGGCGAGCGCGCCGAGACGAGGCAGCGGCCGGAGGCGGAGGATGACGGGCGGTCGACGGAGGCGGCGCTGCGGAAGCGGAGAGGCGGTGTCGACGCTGGGGGAGCCGGGGCGAGGCCGCAGAGGTTGCGGGGCGGGCGGCTCTGGGAGCACGGCAGCGGGCGGCGAGCGCAGTGACAAGGCTGAGCGGGGCGACGGGACGGCGCTTGCGGGGCTTGCAGAGGCGGCTAGGGGGGGCGAGGCGGCCGGTGGTGGAGGGCGCGGCGCGGCGGCGAGGGGCACTGGAGGAGCGGCGGCAGCAGAGGGAGAGGAGGCGGGCGCCGGTCGGGTTGGAAGGAAGGTGGGGTGGAAGGAGGGAGCTGGTGCAGACGGGGCCGCGTGGGTGGGGCCTGCTAGGTGGGCCCACGGGGCAGTGGGGATCTGGCAGGCGTGCGCGTGGGTGTGGGCTTGTGTGTGGTGCGGCTGGGTGGGTGAGTGCATGTGAGAGAGAGGTTTGAGTGGGGGAAGGAGAGAGAGAGAAAAGAGGGGGGTGGCCAAGTGGCGGCCCCTGGTTGGTGAGGAGGGGGGAGAGGGTGACGTGTCGAAAGGCCATTGGCTGGGGTGAGGTGGAGGCAAGGTTGGGTAGGAAGTTGGGTAGTTTTAGGATTTACGAGTGGGCCGTTTATATTTTTCTGGGGTGGTCGATCGGGTCAATCGGCCCGCTCGATCGCCCCCTAACAAAAATAATTTAATATTTTATTTATTTTAAATAGCTTTTATAACTAGTTTTAGACAAACAAATTATCCTAACATCCGGTTTGGCGTTTAATAAAGATGGGGCGTTTTTAGAAAACAACACAGGCTTTGCAAACATAGTTTTATGCAAACAATGCATGATGATGACGATGCAATGCACAAATTCCACGCGATTTTCTAGTAGTGGTTTTTGCGGGATGCCACAATTCGACACCACTAACAATGGATCTTGCCCTCGAGATCCGCCTCATGGTACCGGAAAGGAAGGTCGGCGGTCTGATCCTTCGCGCTTCGTGTAGGTTCTCGCGACACCACTAACAAGAGGTCGTTGTCCGTGATCATCGGGGGAACACTCCGGAAACAAAAGGTCGAAGTCAGAGGTATCAACAAATAAAGCCACCTCTAGCTTCGATGGAAAGAGGGAACCGATGCATTCTCATCCACTTTAATGTACAAAAGCGAATAGAAGGGGTAGTCGGCATGGGGGCCAATCCATCACGCACCCAAACTATTACCCTGCACAATCAGTGGAAAAGAGTGCAACCATTCTTGAATCGATCAAGATCTCGGAGACGAGGTTCGGAATAAAGGAGGGATGCAGACTCTGCATCGAATCTGGCGTAGATGATGTCGTCGCGTCGGGAAACGCCGGAAGGCACAAACAAGGAACAAAGAACGGTACCACAAAAAGACGATTCCTCAAAAGCATGAACACCGGATGGTAGAACACCGTTATCGAGGAGGAAGCGAAACTCAAGGTACGACGAAACCCAACCTCGAGAATTCCTGGACTTGAAGAAAGGTAAGAGAGTAGATTCAAAACACGCAGAGGTAAGAGGAGAACAGCGGAGGGTAAGGAGTAAAGCAGACCTAACCGTAACTATCCAACCGATTTTGCAAAATAGTTTTGGACACTCTACTTGCCGTTAGCTAGGTTATCCTACAGTTTGGACTTGTGGGGTATCGCAACCTGAGCTCGATACCACTCAGAACACCTCGAATCGGACCTATGCAAGTTTGAGCAAAATTCGCCAAACCCGCATAGAAACGATTCAAAGGTGCCACCAGGCACTTTCGTGTGGGTGGAAAACGAAGTAATAACATTACACAACAGTCCTCGATGGGACCCACAGAACAGATATATATATAACGGCGACTCAAAGAGTCAAGAATACAGATATAATATACAAAGATCCAAATCACCTTGAAATCGATAGAGCGTCCAGCTACGGACAAGATGCAAATGGGGCTAAGAGCCCTGAAGAATAACCAATGGCGTCCATAACCGCCTGTGCCAAGCCGGAAGGGTAACCCCGCTAACGGCGCCGATCTCAAAACCGCTTAAACAAAAGGGTGCCGACAAAGGGCAAAGGAAAAGAGGAGCGTCGATCGAGGCCAAGACACGGAGGCTAGAATTCGGTCCTCGCCTACATAGGTATGGTGGATCGAGGCAGCGGCAAAGATGCACTAAACAACCTATAGAGACTCGATACAACTGGCAACAGAGGGTAAGAAAGACCTATCCGGATCCAACCTGAAGCTAACACCAAACAAACCCATCCTGGTATTTCCCCCTCGAGACCAAACGAGGAAGTCAACCGAGGAACTCACACGGTTGGCAGTTTTACTTATTCGGTTATCGTTGCAGCAATTACTAGTCAGGTATAGATAATCTTCCTGATGAAGTAAGCAGTGGGCCCTTTTAGTTAATCATTCCGTTGTAGTTGCAATACTTACTAATCGACATGAGATAGCATGATATAAACCCAAACCCAGCAGTTGTTGGTACTTTTATTCAGCCATTCCGTTGTAGTTGCAAGATTTACTAGTCAGGTACAATGGTCGCAAGCGACAAATCAAACAAGCAATTGTGGGCAGTATTATTTAGCCATTCCATTATAGTGAAGCTGATTACTAGTCATTATAAAGTCAAATTTAGAGCAATAAACTTTAGTTATGCTTGTCTATGATCGAGATAATGTGCTCCAAGTCGTCCATAGCCGCGGACACGGCTTTCAGAAAGTTTTACCCGGCCGGGGTGCACCAATAGCGACACACGCTCGATCACCCTCGGAAAAACCAAAACAAAAACCAACGAGGCTTTCACGACTGAACAATCACAGGATTCAGAAATATTTCAGGGGGCCACCCCTTAAGTAGAATCCGCAACGAAGCCAGCTGACTCCGAGACGGACTTAAGGTTTGGGTAGACGGTGTGAAACGGGAACCCGAAAGTGTGGCTGGGCTTGTCGACACCCGGAATCGTGTCCCGATCCTAAGCAGACAGTGTGCTCCTCGCACAATTTAAATACGTAAAGTAGCATGGTATAAGTACAGGATCGTAATTAAAACCTCAAACTAGTTTGTGGCCCCAAGAAATAAAATGAATCAAGCTCGGCTCGGGGGTCCCATATACCTCACGGATGTGGATAGCGCGATAAATCAAGGAACAGTATCAAGTACTCGGGTCTTACGGGACACAAGTGGGCGTTCGAAACCAAATATTTTCTATCACCCACGATGCCTCGCTTATTTCAATTTTAGTTGTTAAACAGAAATTAAAGTGACGATAAGTAAACTAGAATCATCTCCAACATCAACATGCGGCAATACATCAGCAACTGTGGCATATGACGACACACATCAGCACTTGAGCAAGCAACTACGACGCGCAAGTCCAACTATCTACCAAACAACAGGTAATAGGGTGTGTCCAAGGCAATATAGGGCTGCACGGTATCTCACAGTGCGAAACTAAAGCATCATAACGAGATAGCAATAGATCAACAGGAGGGAATAAATACCATAAAAGTAAGATAGGTAGAAAGGGGGAGATGCTCGCCTGAAAACATTGCCAAAGGTTCAACCGAAGATCGGGGCGAAGCTCACATCAACTCAACGGCCTTATCCGCGAAGAAGCAAAACACTAGAATAAACACCGGATGCAACATTTAATACGACGGCAGAAGATCGGCATGATGCATGTATGATGCATGGTATGGCAAAGTGCGATGCAATTAGGTCAGATTAGGCGGAACCGGGGTCCCGGCAATTAATGAGACGGTTCAAGTTGTTTAGAACCCCCGCAATTTAAATGTTGTATTACATGCCAAAAGATGATGGTTCGCTACACAAGTTTAAATGAGGCCAATATAAGGCTAGATTTGCCGCATATGGGCCCCATATTTAATTATTAGGTGAATCGGCATAAGGCCCCCAAACCACGATATGCATGCGAGATGACAATTAAATATGCAACAAGTTGTTATGTTATGGATTAGGGTTCGAGGAAAAGGGTCACACACTAGGGGTCTCGACGATCTTGGGTTCCGGGGTTCGGGGTTCGGGGTCGGTCTCGGGTTCGTGGTTCGAGGCGTTCTCGGACTCCGGGGTCGTTCTCGGATATCGGGGGTAGTTCTTGACGCATCCAGGGTCTTCGGGTCATGTTGACGGTCATGGCGTTCGGGGGAGGTTCTCGGATATCGTGAGGTAGACCTTGGCGTGCCGAGGGTTCGGTGGCGGAGATCCTGACGGTTCCGGGGAAGAACTTGACCTTATACGGGTCCTCTGTCGTCGGTTTTAGGCGTCCGAGAGGTGGATCTTGGTGGGGGTCGATGCAATCGTCACGGGGTCGGTCTGCGGTTCATTGGTCCACGTGGAAGAACTTGGCGGGCCGAGTCCGATAACGGGTCTTGGCGGATCTTGGCGGGTTTGCGGTCTTGGGGTTGGTCTTGTCGTTCGCATCCTCAACCGCACACACCACGCACCCGAATCACGACGAGAGGCGGGGCGGTCCATGGAACAAAGACGGCGGATCGGAGAGGACAACGCATGCGGCGAACGCCCGACGCAGAAGACGTCCGCAGGCGCCGGCGCGGAGGCCGGGAGCTTGCTCGGGGAGGCGAGGGTCGCGCTGGGGTCGGCAGCAGGTGGATGCGGCCTCGGGAGACAATGAGGTAGCTTCGCAGGCGTCAAGGCGGCAGAGGTCGGGAACTCCGTCGGCGACGCAAGAGAGCTCGAGGCGCCGGACAGCTTCGGGAGGAGGCCGCGCGGAGGTCGAGGCCGAGCGCGATTCGGCGGCGGCGGGCGACGGGGAGGCTGCTGGGGCAGCGGGCGTAAGCGGGCGGTGGAGCGGGACGGAGGCGCTGCAGCGGAAGCTTCAGGCGGAAGTTAGGGCGGAGGGGTGCCAGGCGAGGCGAGCCGGGCGCGGAGGCGGAGGATGACGGGCGCGGTCGAGAGGCGGCTGCGGAAGCGGTGTCGACAGAAGCCGGGGAGCGCGGCGAGTCAGCCGTTATGGGCGGCTCGGTGGGAGCACGGCATGGCGGCGGTGGCAGCCTTGTGGCCAGCTGGGCGGGCGACGAACGGCGCTTGCAGAGGCTAGGCTAGGGCGGTGGTGGAGTGGTGGCGAGAATCGGAGGGAGCGGCAAGGAGAGGGGAGAGGCGGGCGGTCGAGTTGGAATGAAGGTGGGGTGGAAGGAGGAGGAGGAGCTGGTGCAGACGGGGCCGCGTGGGTGGGGCCTGCTAGGTGGGCCCGCGGGGCAGTGGGGATCTGGCAGGCGTGCGCGTGGGTGTGGGCTTGTGTGTGGTGCGGCTGGGTGGGTGAGTGCATGTGAGAGAGAGGTTTGAGTGGGGGAAGGAGAGAGAGAGAGAAAAGAGGGGGGGTGGCCAAGTGGCGGCCCCTGGTTGGTGAGGAGGGGGGAGAGGGTGACGTGTCGAAAGGCCATTGGCCGGGGTGAGGTGGAGGCAAGGTTGGGTAGGAAGTTGGGTAGTTTTAGGATTTACGAGTGGGCCGTTTATATTTTTCTGGGGTGGTCGATCGGGTCAATCGGCCCGTTCGACTGCCCCTAACAAAAATAATTTAATATTTTATTTATTTTTAAATAGCTTTTATAACTAGTTTTAGACAAACAAATTATCCGGAACATCCGGGGGTTTGGCGTTTAATAAAGATGGGGCGTTTTTAGAAAACAACACAGGCTTTGCAAACATAGTTTTATGCAAACAATGCATGATGATGACGATGCAATGCACAAATTCCACGCGATTTTCTAGTAGTGGTTTTTGCGGGATGCCACAATTCGACACCACTAACAATGGATCTCGCCCTCGAGATCCGCCTCATGGTACCGGAAAGGAAGGTCGGCGGTTTGATCCTTCGCGCTTCGTGTAGGTTCTCGCGACACCACTAACAAGAGGTCGTTGTCCGTGATCATCGGGGGAACACTCCGGAAACAAAAGGTCGAAGTCAGAGGTATCAACAAATAAAGCCACCTCTAGCTTCGATGGAAAGAGGGAACCAATGCATTCTCATCCACTTTAATGTACAAAAGCGAATAGAAGGGTAGTCGGCATGGGGGCCAATCCATCACGCACCCAAACTATTACTCTGCACAATCAGTGGAAAAGCGTGCAACCATTCTCGGAATCAGACTGAAGATCTCGACAGACGAGGTTCGGAATAAAGGAGGGATGCAGACTCTGCATCGAATCTGGCGTAGATGATGTCGTCGCGTCGGGAAACGCCGGAAGGCACAAACAAGGAACAAAGAACGGTACCACAAAAGACGGATTCCTCAGGCAGCATGAACACCGGATGGTAGAACACCGTTATCAGAGGAGGAAGCGAAACCCTGAAGGTACGACGGAAACCCAACCCTCGAGAATTCCTGGACTTGAAGAAAGGTAAGAGAGTAGATTCAAAACACGCAGAGGTAAGAGGAGAACAGCAGAGGGGTAAGGAGTAAAAGCAGACCTAACCAGAACTATCCAACCGATTTTGCAAAATAGTTTTGGACACTCTACTTCGGCCGTTAGCTAGGTTATCCTACAGGCTGGACTTGTGGGGTATCGCAACTGCTGAGCTCTGATACCACTCTGTAACACCCTCAGAATCGGACCTATGCAAGTTTGAGAAAAATTCGCCAAACCCGCATAGAAACGATTCAAAGGTGCCCACCAGGCACTTTCGTGCGGGTGGAAAACGAAGTAATAACATTACACAACAGTCCTCGATGGGACCCACAGAACAGATATATATAACAGCGACTCAAAGAGTCAAGAATACAGATATAATATACAAAGATCCAAATCACCTTGAAATCGATAGAGCGTCCAGCTACGGACAAGATGCAAATGGGGCTAAGAGCCCTGAAGAATAACCAATGGCGTCCATAACCCTGCCCAGGCCAAGCCGGAAGGGTAACCCTGCTAACGACGTCGATCTCAAAACCTTCTTAAACAAAGGGGTGCCGACAAAGGGCAAAGGAAAAAGAAGGAGCGTCGATCGAGGCGATGCAGCGAGGCTAGAATTCGGCGGTCCTCGCCTACATAGGTATGGTGGACTGAGCGGCAGCGGCAGCATGCACTAAACAACCTATAGAGACTCGATACAACGGGCGGCAACAGAGAGGGGTAAGAAAGACCTATTCGGATCCAACCTGAAGCTAACACCAAACAAACCCATCCTGGTATTTCCCCCTCGAGACCAAACGAGGAAGTCAACCGAGGAACTCACACGGTTGGCAGTTTTACTTATTCGGTTATCGTTGCAGCAATTACTAGTCAAGTATAGATAATCATCCTGATAAAATAAGCAGTGGGCACTTTTAGTTAATCATTCCGTTGTACTTGCAATACTTACTAATCAGATACAGATAGCATGATATAAACCCAAACCCAGCAGTTGTTGGTACTTTTATTCAGCCATTCCGTTGTAGTTGCAAGATTTACTAGTCAGGTACAATGGTCGCAAGCGACAAATCAAACAAGCAATTGTGGGCAGTATTATTTAGCCATTCCATTATAGTGAAGCTGATTACTAGTCATTATAAAGTCAAATTTAGAGCAATAAACTTTAGTTATGCTTGTCTATGATCGAGATACTGTGCTCCAAGTCGTCCATATCCGCGGACACGGCTTTCAGAAAGTTTTACCCGGCCGGGGTGCACCAATAGCGACACACGCTCGATCAACCTCGGAAAAACCAAAACAAAACCCAACGAGGCTTTCACGACTGAACAATCACAGGATTCAGAAATATTTCAGGGCCACCCTTAAGTAGAATCCATAGCAAGCGGTGACTCGAGACGGACTTAAGGTTTGGGTAGACGGTGTGAGCATCGGGAACCCGAAGTGTGGCTGGGCTTGTCGACACCGCGGAATCGTGTCCCGATCCTAACGATAAGACAAAGGTGCTCCTCGCACAATTTAAATACTGAAAGTAGCATGGTATAAGTACAGGATCGTAATTAAAACCTCAAACTAGTTTGTGGCCCCAAGAAATAAGATGAATCAAGCTCGCTCGGGGGTCCCATATACCTCCGGATGTGGATAGCGATAAATCAAGGAATGTATCAAGTACTCGGGGTCTTACGGGACACAAGTGGGCGTTCGGAAACCAAATATTTTCTATCACCCACCGATGCCTCTGCTTATTTCAATTTTAGTTGTTAAACAGAAATTAAAGTGACGATAAGTAAACTAGAATCATCTCCAACATCAACATGCGGCAATACATCAGCAACTGTGGCATATGACGACACACATCAGCACTTGAGCAAGCAACTACGACGCGCAAGTCCAACTATCTACCAAACAACAGGTAATAGGGTGTGTCCAAGGCAATATAGGGCTGCACGGTATCTCACAGGTACGGAAACTAAAGCATCGCAACACAGATAGCAATAGATCAACAGGAGGGAATAAATACCATAAAAGTAAGATAGGTAGAAAGGGGGAGATGCTCGCCTGAAAACATTGCCGAAGGTTCAACCGAAGATCGGGGCGAAGCTCACATCAACTCAACGGCCTTATCCGCGAAGAAGCAAAACACTAGAATAAACACCGGATGCAACATTTAATACGGCGGAAGATCGGCATGATGCATGTATGATGCATGGTATGGCAAAGCGATGCAATTAGGTCAGATTAGGCGGAACCGGGGTCCCGGCAATTAATGAGACGGTTCAAGTTGTTTAGAACCCCCGCAATTTAAATGTTGTATTACATGCCAAAAGATGATACGGGTTCGCTACACAAGTTTAAATGAGGCCAATATAAGGCTAGATTTTCCCGCATATGGGCCCCATATTTAATTATTAGGTGAATCGGCATAAGGCCCCCAAACCACAGATATGCATGCGAGATGACAATTAAATATGCAACAAGTTGTTATGTTATGGATTAGGGTTCGAGGAAAAGGGTCACACACTAGGGGTCTCGACGATCTTGGGTTCCGGGGTTCGGGGTTCGGGGTCGGTCTCGGGGTTCAGGGTTCGACGGAACGTTCTCGGACTCCGGGGTCGTTCTCGGATATCGGGGGTAGTTCTTGACGCATCCGGGGTCTTCGGGTCATGTTGACGGTCATGGCGTTCGGGGGAGGTTCTCGGATATCGTGAGGTAGACCTTGGCGTGCCGAGGGTTCGGTGGCGGAGATCCTGACGGTTCCGGGGAAGAACTTGACGTTATACGGGTCCTCTGTCGTCGGTTTTAGGCGTCCGAGAGGTGGATCTTGGTGGGGGTCGATGCAATCGTCACGGGGTCGGTCTGCGGTTCATTGGTCCACGTGGAAGAACTTGGCGGGCCCCGGAGTCCAATAACGGGTCTTGGCGGATCTTGGCGGGGTTTGCCGGTCTTGGGGGTTGGTCTTGTCGTTCGCATCCGCAACCGCACATGCCACGCAGCACCCGAATGCGGACGAGGAGAGGCGGGTCCGCGGAACGAAGACGGCGGATCGCGGAGAGGACAACGCACGCGGGGCGAACGGCCCGACACAAGAAGACGTCGCAGAGGCGTCGGCGCCGGAGGCCCGGGAGCTTGCTCGGGGCCAGAGGCAGAGGGTCGCGGCGCGGGGTCGACGACGGGTGGATGCGGCCCTGGGGAGACAGCGAGGTAGCTCGCAGGCGTCGACGGCGGAGGGGTCGGGAACTCTGGCGGCGGCACACAGCTTCGCCGGCGCCGAGCTTCAGGACCGGAGGGCAGCGCGGAGGTCGAGGAGGCCGGCGATGCGATTCTGGCGGCGGGCGGCAGCGGAGGCTGCCGGCGAAGCGGTGGAGGCGAGGCGCGCTGGAAGCTTCGCCAGAAGTGAAGCGGGCGGAGGCCGGCAGCGGAAGCGAGAGGTGTGAGCGGCGGGCGAGCCAGGCGCTGCCGCAGGCGAGCCCGCGGCGGTGAGGCGGCTCGGTGGGGAGCACGGCCAGTGGCCGGTGGAAGCGGGAAAGGCGGCGGCACTGGATGAGCAAGCAGAGGCAGAGGGAGGAGGCGCCGGTCGAGTTGGAATGAAGGTGGGGTGGAAGGAGGAGGAGGAGGAGGGCGAGTGCAGGGCGTGGGTGGGAGCCACTAGGTGGGCCATGGGCAGGGGATCTGGCAGGCGTCTTGGCGTGGGTGTGGGCTTGTGTGTGGTGCGGTGGGTGTGAGTGCATGTGAGAGAGAGGTTTGAGTGGGGGAAGGAGAGAGAGAGAAAAGAGGGGGTGGCCAAGTGGCGGCCCCGTTGGTGAGGAGGGGGAGAGGTGGCGTGTCGAAGGCCATTGGGGGTGAGGTGGAGGCAAGGTTGGGTAGGAAGTTGGGTAGTTTTAGGATTTACGAGTGGGCGTTTATATTTTTCTGGGGTGGTCGATCGGGTCAATCGCCTCGATTCGCCCTAACAAAAATAATTTAATATTTTATTTATTTTAAATGGCTTTTATAACTAGTTTTAGACAAACAAATTATCCGGAACATCCGGGGGTTTGGCGTTTAATAAAGATGGGGCGTTTTTAGAAAACAACACAGGCTTTGCAAACATAGTTTTATGCAAACAATGCATGATGATGACGATGCAATGCACAAATTCCACGCGATTTTCTAGTAGTGGTTTTTGCGGGATGCCACAATTCGACACCACTAACAATGGATCTCGCCCTCGAGATCCGCCTCATGGTACCGGAAAGGAAGGTCGGCGGTCTGATCCTTCGCGCTTCGTGTAGGTTCTCGCGACACCACTAACAAGAGGTCGTTGTCCGTGATCATCGGGGGAACACTCCGGAAACAAAAGGTCGAAGTCAGAGGTATCAACAAATAAAGCCACCTCTAGCTTCGATGGAAAGAGGGAACCGATGCATTCTCATCCACTTTAATGTACAAAAGCGAATAGAAGGGGTAGCCGGCATGGGGGCCAATCCATCACGCACCCAAACTATTACTCTGCACAATCAGTGGAAAAGCGTGCAACCATTCTCGGAATCAGACTGAAGATCTCGACAGACGAGGTTCGGAATAAAGGAGGGATGCAGACTCTGCATCGAATCTGGCGTAGATGATGTCGTCGCGTCGGGAAACGCCGGAAGGCACAAACAAGGAACAAAGAACGGTACCACAAAAGACGGATTCCTCAGGCAGCATGAACACCGGATGGTAGAACACCGTTATCGAGGAGGCGAAACCTCAAGGTGCAATGGAAACCCAACCTCGAGAATTCTGGACTTGAAGAAAGGTAAGAGAGTAGATTCAAAACACGCAGAGGTAAGAGGAGAACAGCAGAGGGTAAGGAGTAAAAGCGACCTAACCGTAACTATCCAACCGATTTTGCAAAATAGTTTTGGACACTCTACTTGGCCGTTAGCTAGGTTATCCTACATTTGGACTTGTGGGTATCGCAACTGCTGAGCTCTGATACCACTCTGTAACACCCTCAGAATCGGACCTATGCAAGTTTGAGAAAAATTCGCCAAACCCGCATAGAAACGATTCAAAGGTGCCCACCAGGCACTTTCGTGCGGGTGGAAAACGAAGTAATAACATTACACAACAGTCCTCGATGGGACCCACAGAACAGATATATATATAACGGCGACTCAAAGAGTCAAGAATACAGATATAATATACAAAGATCCAAATCACCTTGAAATCGATAGAGCGTCCAGCTACGGACAAGATGCAAATGGGGCTAAGAGCCCTGAAGAATAACCAATGGCGTCCATAACCCTGCCCAGGCCAAGCCGGAAGGGTAACCCTGCTAACGGCGTCGATCTCAAAACCTGCTTAAACAAAAGGGGCGCCGACAAAGGGCAAAGGAAAAAAGAAGGAGCGTCAGTACTGAGGCCAGTACACGGCGAGGCTAGAATTCGGCGGTCCTCGCCTACACAGGTATGGTGGACTGAGCGGCAGCAAGCACTAAACAACCTATGGAGACTCGATACAACTGGCGTCAATCAGAGAGGGGTAAGAAAGACCTATTCGGATCCAACCTGAAGCTAACACCAAACAAACCCATCCTGGTATTTCCCCCTCGAGACCAAACGAGGAAGTCAACCGAGGAACTCACACAGTTGGCAGTTTTACTTATTCAGTTATCGTTGCAGCATTTACTAGTCAGGTATAGATAATCATCCTGATAAAATAAGCAGTGGGCACTTTTAGTTAATCATTCCGTTGTAGTTGCAACAATTACTAATCGACATGATAGCATGATATAAACCCAAACCCAAAGCTTGTTGGTACTTTTATTCAGCCATTCCGTTGAAGTTGCAAGATTTACTAGTCAGTACAATGGTCGCATGGCGACAAATCAAACAAGCAATTGTGGGCGTATTATTTAGCCATTCCATTATAGTGAAGCTGATTACTAGTCATTATAAAGTCAAATTTAGAGCAATAAACTTTAGTTATGCTTGTCTATGATCGAGATCTTGTGCTCCAAGTCGTCCATATCCGGACACGGCTTTCGAAAAGTTTTACCCGGCCGGTGCACCAATAGCAACACACGCTCGATCAACCTCGGAAAAACCAAAACAAAACCCAACGAGGCTTTCACATCGAACAATCACAGATTCAGAAATATTTCAGGGGCCACCCTTAAGTAGAATCCATAGAAGCGGTGACTCGAGACGGACTTAAGGTTTGGGTAGACGGCTGTGAACGACTGGGAACCCGAAAGTGTGGCTGGGCTTGTCGACACCGCGGAATCGTGTCCCGATCCTAAACAGTACAGTGTGCTCCTCGCACAATTTAAATACAGAAAGTAGCATGGTATAAGTACAGGATCGTAATTAAAACCTCAAACTAGTTTGTGGCCCCAAGAAATAAGACTGAATCAAGCTCTGGCTCAGGGGGGTCCCATATACCTCCCGGATGTGGATAGCGCGATAAATCAAGGAACAGGTATCAAGTACTCGGGGTCTTACGGGACACAAGTGGGCGTTCGGAAACCAAATATTTTCTATCACCCACCGATGCCTCTGCTTATTTCAATTTTAGTTGTTTAACAGAAATTAAAGTGACGATAAGTAAACTAGAATCATCTCCAACATCAACATGCGGCAATACATCAGCAACTGTGGCATATGACGACACATCAGACTTGAGCAAGCAACTACGACGCGCAAGTCCAACTATCTACCAAACAACAGTAATAGGGTGTGTCCAAGGCAATATAGGGCTGCACGGTATCTCACAGTACGAAACTAAAGCATCGCAATACAGATAGCAATAGATCAACAGGAGGAATAAATACCATAAAAGTAAGATAGGTAGAAAGGGGAGATGCTGCTTTGAAAACATTGCCGAAGGTTCAACCGAAGATCGGGGCGAAGCTCACATCAACTCAACGGCCTTATCCGCGAAGAAGCAAAACACTAGAATAAACACCGGATGCAACATTTAATACGACGGCAGAAGATCGGCATGATGCATGTATGATGCATGGTATGGCAAAGTGCGATGCAATTAGGTCAGATTAGGCGGAACCGGGGTCCCGGCAATTAATGAGACGGTTCAAGTTGTTTATAACCCCCGCAATTTAAATGTTGTATTACATGCCAAAAGATGATACGGGTTCGCTACACAAGTTTAAATGAGGCCAATATAAGGCTAGATTTGCCCGCATATGGGCCCCATATTTAATTATTAGGTGAATCGGCATAAGGCCCCCAAACCACAGATATGCATGCGAGATGAAAATTAAATATGCAACAAGTTGTTATGTTATGGATTAGGGTTCGAGGAAAAGGGTCACACACTACAGGTCTCGACGATCTTGGGTTCCGGGGTTCGGGGTTCGGGGTCGGTCTCGGGGTTCAGGGTTCGACGGAACGTTCTCGGACTCCGGGGTCGTTCTCGGATATCGGGGGTAGTTCTTGACGCATCCGGGGTCTTCGGGTCATGTTGACGGTCATGGCGTTCGGGGGAGGTTCTCGGATATCGTGAGGTAGACCTTGGCGTGCCGAGGGTTCGGTGGCGGAGATCCTGACGGTTCCGGGGAAGAACTTGACGTTATACGGGTCCTCTGTCGTCGGTTTTAGGCGTCCGAGAGGTGGATCTTGGTGGGGGTCGATGCAATCGTCACGGGGTCGGTCTGCGGTTCATTGGTCCACGTGGAAGAACTTGGCGGGCCCCGGAGTCCGATAACGGGTCTTGGCGGATCTTGGCGGGGTTTGCCGGTCTTGGGGGTTGGTCTTGTCGTTCGCATCCGCAACCGCACACGCCACGCAACACCCAAATGCGGACGAGGAGAGGCGGGTCCGCAGAACGAAGACGGCGGATCGCGGAGAGGAAAACGCACGCGGGGCGAACGGCCCGACGCAAGAAGACGTCGCAGAGGTGTCGGCGCCGGAGGCCCGGGAGCTTGCTCGGGGCCAGAGGCAGAGGGTCGCGCTGGGTCGGCAGCGGTGGATGCGGCCCTGGGAGACAGCGAGGTAGCTTCAGCGTCGGCAGGCGGAGGGTGGGAACTCCGTCGGCGGCAACACAGGCTCGCCGAGGCGCCGGACAGCTTCGGGACGGAGGCCGCGCGGAGGTCGAGGGAGGCCGCGGCGATGCAAGGGCGGCAGCGAGGCTGCTGGGAAGCTTCTGGCGGCGGGCGTGGCGGGCGGTGGAGGCGGGACGAGGCGCTGCAGTGAAGCTTCGAAGCGAGCGGAAGGGGTGCCGGGCGCCAGGCAGCGCGCCAGAGACGAGGCAGGGCAGCCGGCGGAGGATGACGGGCGCATGAGGCGCTGCGGAAGCGGAAGTCGGCAGGGGCTGGGCGAGCCGCAGGCGAGGCAGCGGGCGGCTCGGTGGGGAGCA
Source organism: Avena longiglumis (assembly GCA_030063025.1). NCBI lineage: Eukaryota > Viridiplantae > Streptophyta > Magnoliopsida > Poales > Poaceae > Avena > Avena longiglumis. The sequence continues at coordinate 102,457,768 of CP125975.1, read as the reverse complement.
CGGCCGCGGGCGGTGGCAGTGTGGCGAAGCATGGCTGGCGGGCGGCAGGCTGCAGGCTTCTGGGGCTTAGGGCGGCGGGGTGGTGGGAGCAGCGGCGGTGAGAAACCTGGAGGAGCGGCGGCAGAGAGGGAGGCGGCGCGGTCGAGTTGGAAGGAAGGTGGGGTGGAAGGAGGGAGGAGGGAGCTGCGCAGACGGGGGCGTGGGTGGGCCTACTAGGTGGAGCAGCGGTGGGATCTGGCAGGCGTCTTGGCGTGGGTGTGGGCTTGTGTGTGGTGCGGTGGGTGGGTGAGTGCATGTGAGAGAGAGGTTTGAGTGGGGAAGGAGAGAGAGAGAGAGAGAGAGGGGTGGCCAAGTGGCGGCCTGTTGGTGAGGAGGGAGAGGGTGGCGTGTCGAAGGCCATTGGCCGGGGTGAGGTGGAGGCAAGGTTGGGTAGAAAGTTGGGTAGTTTTAGGATTCTGAGTGGGCCGTTTATATTTTTAGGGGTGGTCGGGTCAATTGATCGGCGTTCTGCTAACAAAAATAATTTAATATTTTATTTATTTTTAAATAGCTTTTATAACTAGTTTTAGACAAACAAATTATCCGGAACATCCAGGGGTTTGGCGTTTAATAAAGATGGGGCGTTTTTAGAAAACAACACAGGCTTTGCAAACATAGTTTTATGCAAACAATGCATGATGATGACGATGCAATGCACAAATTCCACGCGATTTTCTAGTAGTGGTTTTTGCGGGATGCCACACTTGAGCTCCCGGAAAAACTCAAAGTCCACGACGTTTTCCACATCTCTCAACTCAAGAAGTGCTTCAAAGATCCCGGCAGAACCGTGGATCATGAGCTAATCGATCTCCAAGAAGACTTGTCTTATCAAGAACACCCCACAAAAATCCTTGAGACCACAGAAAGAAGGACTCGCAACAAGTCCATCAAGTTCTGCAAGGTGCAGTGGTCACACCATTCTGTTGATGAAGCCACTTGGGAGCGTGAAGATGAACTCCGGGCCAACTATCCTACCCTCTTTGTGTCTTCTTCTTCCTAGAATCTCGGGGCGAGATTCCTGTTTAGTGGGGGAGAGTTGTAGCATCCCAGTTGTCTAACATCTGTAATGCTACTTGATCTAGTAATAAAAGGGCCACTTCCTACAAATAATTGTTGCATCATCATCATATCATTCTCATGTCATCATGCCACCTTGCATTTGAGCATCATACAAACCCTTGTGTTTTGGTTCTTACCTCATATGCATCATTAATTGTATTTGCCTCTTGATATTGTAGTTGGATCTTGATATATTATTCAAATGCCCAAGTTGAGTTGGGGGCATATATTTTATTAACTCCACCACCTTTTCTTCACCACCTTACAATTCCACCATCCAATTAATATGAGCTGGCATTTAATTGAGTTTACCTAGCTCATGTGGGTTGGGTGGATCCAATTCTAGTCCCTTTTTGCTTGGCCTTATTCCACCTTTTGGGAATGCATGGAAGAATGCCATGTGATTTTATGTTGTTTTCACAATATGAATGCATGACATTTATTGTTGCATGGGCCATGCAGAACCACCACATCCAAGTCATCTGGTTTTTATTTTGAAATTCTTGGAGTGGGTCTTTTCTCTTACCCTCTCTCCTTCCTTTTGCTTGATCTAGCTAGAGCCATGCAAGCACCACCTTTTTACTTGTCATTTGAATTTTTACTTGTTTTCTTTTTGCATGGACCATCTCTTTCCCTTTGCTTGAGCTTGTTTGTTTTGTCCAAACCATACCCCATAATCCTAATCCAACCCCAACCCTCTCCCTCATCTCTTCCTCTCTCTCTAAACCCTACTCTCTCCTCCAAGATACTAAACCCTAATCACCTCATCTAAGCTAGTCCTAACTACTTTTTCTCCCTCTCATCTCACCCTCTCTTCTAACCCTAAACCCTACCCTCTCTCTAAACCATCCCCATCCATATGTGATCATGTGTGCATGCTTAAGCCCTAACCCCCCCCTCTCTCTCGGCCTTCCTCTCCCTCCTAGCTGGCCCCCACCATACCCCCTAGCTACCTCTCTCCCTTCTAACCCTAGCCCCACCCGAGGACCTCCTCTCTTCTCCCCCTCTCCTTCTTGCTCTCCCTCTGCCTGCCCTGCCCCACCACGAGCTCCTTACCCCCCTGGCCCACCTGGCAGCCTCCCTCTCCCCTTCCCTCTGCCTTGCCGAGCCCTGGCGATCACGTGGAGGAGAGGACAAAGGTGGCCGAGGCCACCTTTATCACCATCCCCTCCCCCACGCCAACCACCTCACCCCCTCGTTCTTATCTACCTCCCTCCCCACCTCTGGCCTCCCCCAGATCTCCCAGAGGCCCTGCCTCGCCTCCCCTCTTCCCCTCTTTCTCCACCGCCGCCATACCCCGACGCCGGCCACCACCATCTGCTTGCTCTAGTACACACCGATCCAGGAGGCGGGCGAGGAGCTAGGGTTGTCGAGGAAGCCTGCAGCATCCCTCTGCTTCGCCCTGCACGATCCAGCGAGGAGGAGGAGCCCTGGACTCGAAGGACACCGCTACCACCCGACGCAAACCCTAGCCGCCGGTGCGCCAGCCTCGCCGCCGATCGTGACCTCCCCGAGCCTCGTCGACCACACCATCGGCCTCGCGGTAAGCCCCTGATCCTCCCAGACATGCTCCTGCCCGTCCTCGCTTCCTGTCGGCGGTGAGCGTTCCGTCGAGCACACCGCGTGCACCAGCGAGCGCGCACCTGCCTGTCCGCTTGCGCCTCGCAGAGGCCTTAGCTAGCCGCGTCTCCCCCTCCTGTCACCAAGCCCGAGCCAGTAGGCTCATCCTCTACACGCGCCTTACGCCGCGAGTTCGGCCTGATCCGCCGCCACGCGTTTGCAGAGAGGAAGAGGAACGATGGCCATGGCTCGTTTCTGAAAACCCCCCCTAACTTTTATTTCCTCAACCCGCGCTACCTAGGCCCCACCTGTCTGCGTCTCTGCCTTTTTGCAAAAAGGCTCCCGGCAAACGCCTCAATCAACCCGCGGTCCCGCCACCACCCTCCTGGCAGCCTCCACCGCTTCCCCGCTGACACATGGGCCCGCGAGCCTCTGAACCCACACGTCAGCCTCGGTGGCTGGCAGCAGCCGCGGTAAAATAGGGTCTCGGTGCGCGTGTGGCCCCGAGCCAGCCGTGTCCCCACCTGTCAGCGTCTGTGGTCATCTTAGAGTGAGTAACACAGGTTTTTGGTTGTCTGTTTTAAATTCAAAACTATTTCAAATTAATTCAAATTCAAAATTGATTCTGTTTTAAAATAACTTTCAAACTATAAATCCAAATTTAACATATAATATATGTTTTTGAATCAGAAAAATGTGAGGATTTCAAATATGCTATTCAAATTACCTGTTGCACATTTAAAATTCCAAGTTGAGTAAAATTACACAAAATGCCCCTGGACCTTAATAAATTAATAACTTTTGTTTTATAACTCCGAATTTGACAAATGATATGTCTAAAATGTTCAGCTCGACGAGACCTTTCTGTTTATGCTATCCATGACTTCAATTGCAGCATGCATCATATAAATATATAATATACAGCAACTAATATGACAAGAAAAGGTGATCAAAACCCAATAAAACTGTGGTTTCTTGTAACCTACACCTCACCCATGCCATGCTACATTATTGCCATGCAACTTGTGCATCATTCATCATGGCATGATTGTTTGCTTGACGCATTTTATTCCTATGCTTGTGCACTTTATTTATGTTGGCCCTTGTTTGTTTGGTTCTTCTTCGAATAGACACTGAGCAGGGGATATATCAAGAGAACCAGGAGCACTACCTAGATTCGTCTCTCGCTTCAACTGAGTTGCCAGGCAAGCACTACCACATGCTTGCATACATACAATACCTATTGCCTCTATCTTATTCTTGCATCATTGAGTCGCGATTGCATTAAACTGAATCCCAAGTATTGCATAACCTTTACTTTTAAACCCCACCGAAGCTTGTTCCTCCATCCCATGAGCCATTACTACAGGAGTTGTTTGAGCCATGCGAGTCGTAGAACAGCATGTGTAGGGTATGTGAGAGTCTGATGGATAACAAGGTACCTAAACAACTTAATCTGAGTAGTAATGGGATAACTAATGAAAGTGGCACCGGTGGGCAATATATGCTATTTGGTTTTTCCTGCTCACTTGTGTCCCGTAAGACCCCGAGTACTTGATTCATGTTCCAAGAATATTCGCGCTATCCACATCCGGGAGGCTTATGGGACCCCCCTGAGCCAGAGCTTGATTCAGTCTTATTTCTTGGGGCCACAAACTAGTTTGAGGTTTTATTTACTATTCTGTACTTATGCCATGCTTTACCGCTTTATTATGATTGTGCGAGGAGCACCTGTACTGTTTAGGATCGTGGCACGATTCCGCGGTATCGACAAGCCCTGTTTTGGGTTCCCAGTCGTTTACAGCTGTCCCCACAACCTTGAGTCCGTCTCGGAGCCGGCCGGTTTCGTTGCGGGTCTACTTTAAGGGGTGGCCCCCTGAAATAATTCTGAATCCTGTGATTGCTTTGTCGTGAAGGCCTAGTTGGGTTTTGATTTGGTTTTTCCGAGGTTGATCGAGTGTGTGTTGCTATTTGTGCACCCCTGCAGGGTAAAACTTTCTGAAAGCCGTGTCCGCGGTTATGGACGACTTGGAGCACAGTTTCTCGATCATAGACAAGCATAACTAAAGTACCGCTTTAATCTGACTAAGTAATTGACTAGTAAATAGTCCAACACTCATGGAATGGTTAATAAAATTGCCAACGGATGGGGGGGGGGGGGTTGTTCGTCCGCTTCCTCGTTGGTAAGCGAGGAGGGGGATGGATATGTGGATATTACTGTTTTAACTGTTATCATTAATTCACGGACATCCGTCTATCTTTGGTTAGGCGGATGGTTAGCGTTTGTCTATAGAACTGTTAGGGTTTATCTTTTGCTGCAATTGCGTCACCCCAGGTTGTGTCCCCTTTAGAGGCATAAAGACTTGCTGAGTACCCTTAGGGTCTCACACGATAAATTATTGGTTTAGATGAACAGGTACACTCGCAGGACGGATACTGGGTGGAAGAGGCTGATGATGTGGGCAACGATCGTTCGGTGTAGAGATTCCGGGAACGGGGATCCGTGAGATCTGTGGGCGGGGTGTGCTTATTTCTGTGGCATCTTATGCCGATTTGCTTCTTATTCGTACTCGGACTTTGTTCTGCCGCTTCTGCTTGATACTCTGATGTGTGATGTATGAGGAAATATCCTAAAATATTATATCTATCTAGGTCATTTGAATCTTGCCGTATGGCGTTGCTATATTTCCTTTCTTTCTAGATGGAATGGCTCTGATGTACTTTTGTATGGTGGCTTGCATACATACTCATTTCTGTATGTAGTTGATCCCTTCGCCTGCCGATTACGCCCGTCTGAGTCCCGATGAATTGGAAGTGGTTGGGACGGCCGAAAGGTCTACCCGTGAGTGGCTTTTGGGGCCCCACCGTACTATTTCAACCACTACCGCTCATCCAGGCTTGTATCTAGGAGCGTAATTCACCGAGGTAGTTACACCTCTACAGTCAACCATATAAAGATTATTACTTTTCTAAAAGCATTTTCAACCACATGAAATAATGATTTGGTTTAAAAATGGTTTAGAGATAGAATCTTTTGCAAATGGATTTGCCACTTTATAAAAAGACCAATAAGTGTTTTATAATGTTTATAACCTATTATAAACCACTTTTGTAAATAAAACAAAGTTTGGCATGCTTGCATGCATTGTTTTGTTTCTATCATTTTATGTGATGAATTGCTTGAATGGTAGATTGAAATATTGTTTGCTTGATTGAATTGTAGTGACTTGAAGATTGTGATTGTTTCAAAGACAAGGAGTGAACTTGTACTCTCTACCAAAAAGGCAAGTGATGCTTCATACTTTTGTCCCATTATTTTCACTATGCACTAGTGATGTTTCTAAGTAGGACTTGCATGGAATTTTTGCTAAGTATAAACTATGCCATGGGAAATCCTAGTAGATGTAACCTTAGTAGAAATTTCCTAAGTTAAGATTCCTACTACTATCATGCTTAGCTTAGCTAGTAGAAAACAAGGGTGGAATATATATTCATGCTATGGAAAATTTCTAAGTCTGAGGACTTGTGTTTTGTATAATAAAACAACTAAGTGAATGAATCACCTGGGTGGAATGGAAGGAATGGTTTGTTTTGAGTGGTTCACAAGTCCCATTTCTATGGTTTACCTTGTGTATCTCACTTGTGGATGGCCACCCAGGAACAAAGAGATTTGAGATGTCAAATGTTGAGAAGCTTCAAGTGCAGCCACATGGCAATATGGGCTCTGCCTGGATCATATAGGTTGCAATAACTTAGCCAAATGGACAGTTGGTGGTAGGAGTTTTATAGGTTGGAACGCGTCCATTCTGGTCTAAGGGAAGGCTTCTGAAAGATCTTGTCTTGGTTAAACCAAGTCTTGTGGGGAAAGTGCACCACCTCTGCAGAGTGTAAAATCTAAGTACTTAGCCATGTCCCTGGCAAAGGACAATTTGAGCATCAAGACATGGAAGCTATCAAGAATCTCCTCATCCCAATTTCTAAGTTAAAATCTTGTGGGTGAACAAGGGTTGAAGGATCACCAATTTCTATTGGGAGATGCCTGGGTTTATTTTTGTCAAGCAAAAACTTAGTGTTTTCAAATGATAAGGAAAATCTATTTTGAGCAAAGCAAGCCTAAGCTCCACTTAGCCAAATGCATATAGATGATAGACTCCACTATACTATCTTAGTATCACTTGCCAATACAATTCAAATGTATTGACCCTTGTGGCTGTAACTTATTATGTTGCAGGTTTGATTGATGTTAGTGAAGTTTAATGATTAGGATTACAAGTCTACAACCAACATGTCTGCCTGTGGCACTTTGAAGATGAAGGACCCCATGCTATTGTTATATTCTACTGCTTTGTAATAAGATAGCCAAATGAGCTATGTAAGATGTAATAAAAAAATTATGTTATTCCTGGTTATAAAGTTGTATTATGACCTTTGTTTCTTGATATTACATCTTAACTGTGGATGCTAGCTATTGATCCAGGGACTAGCATTATAAACACAGGGATCTCTACCTTATTAAAGGTTGGGAACCTTATAATTATTGATCTTCTCTTGTGTGTATAAATTTTTTGGTGGAAAATATCACAAAGACATATAACCACAAATAAACATGCACACACAAGATAGATACTCAAGAAAGCACATGAAGACCCAAAAAAAAGTCATAGAATATACCAATAAGATGTTTTGCTTGAAAGCATGCCCAAGGGCTCAAATATATCTTATTGTACATCAATGAGCTTCAAACACCAACATACCCCATACAACACAACTATTCTCAAGGGAAGAAGAGGATAGCATGAATATATGGAGAAAGGCAACAAGTATCACAAGATAGAAATCAACTTGGCAAAAATACTCACTATTGCACATGAGAGATATTGAGGAAACAATATGCAACAAAATTGCTAGATTAACATATTTGGGATTAGTGAATCATGAGCATGATTTAGTATAGTCCCCATTATATGCACTCATCTCAACATACACACATTTGCAATAGAGAGAACTCTTCAAAGCCAAAGCAAGAAATCCTACATATGGAAGAACACAAATTCATGCCAACAAGCAACCTACACAAGGTTGGGAACAAGATATGTATGCATGAGAGAGAGATACTGTAAGATCCCTCCTTTATAAAGGAAAAAGGATCCCTGTGATTGCCATGCTAGTCCCTGGATCAATAGCTAGCATCCACAGTTAAGATGTAATATCAAGAAACAAAGGTCATAATACAACTTTATAACCAGGAATAACATAATTTTTTTATTACATCTTACATAGCTCATTTGGCTATCACATTACAATGCAGCAGAATATAACAATAGCATGGGGTCCTTCATCTTCAAAGTGCCACAGGTAGACATGTTGGTTGTAGACTTGTAATCCTAATCATTACACTTCACTAATATCAAACAAACCTGCAACATAACAAGTTACAGCCACAAGGGTCAATACATTTGAATTGTATTGGCAAGTGATACTATGGTAGTGTAGTGGAGTCTATCATCTATATGCATTTGGCTAAGTGGAGTTTAGGCTTGCATTGCTCAAATTAGATTTTCCTTATCATTTGAAAACACTAAGTTTTTGCTTGACAAAATCTTTCCCAAGGCATCTCCCAATAGAAATTGGTGATCCTTTCAATCCCTTGTTCACCCACAAGATTTTTAACTTAGAAATTTGGATGATGAGATTCTTGATAGCTTCCATGTCTTGATGCTCAAATTGTCCTTTACCAGGGACATGGCTAAGTACTTAGATTTTACACTCCGCAGAGCTGGTGCACTTTCCCCACAAGACTTGGTTTCCCAAGACAAGATCTTTCAGAAGCCTTCCCTTAGACCAGAATGGACGCGTTCCAACCTATCAAGCCACTACCACCAACTATCCATTTGGCTAAGTTATTGCAACCTATATGATCCAGGCAGAGCCCATAATGCCAAGTGGCTGCACTTGAAGCTTCTCGACATTTGACATCTCAAATCTCTTTGTTCCTGGGTGGCCATCCACAAGTGAGATACACAAGGTTCACAAGTCCCCTGGCCTTGTGTAACCACTCAACACAAACCATTCCTTACATTCCACCGAGGTGATTCATTAACTTAGTTGTTTTATCAAACAAAACACAAGTCCTCAGAATTAGAAATTTTTTCATAGCATGAATATATATTCCACCCTTGTTTTCTACTAGCTAAGCTAAGCATGATAGTAGTAGGGATCTTAACTTAGGAAATTTCTACTAAGGTTTCATCTACTAGGATTTCCCATAGCATAGTTTATACTTAGCAAAATTCTATGCAAGTCCTACTTAGAAATATCACTAATGCATAGTGAAATTAATGGGACAAAAGTATGAAGCATCACTTGCCTTGATAGTAGAATATTTAGGTACTCTCCTTGATGTCACACTCCTCAAATTCCACTATAATACAATCAAGTAAAAAGCACACACTCAAAACTAGCATCACAAAAAAATCACAAGAATTCAATGAAATGCATGTAATAAGATGATATTATTTGAGAAGTTTTTATAGCAAAGTTCTGAACACTAAAAACACCTACTAGTCCTTCTATACAAGTTGGATTCCAATTGTAATTATTTTTTTAGTGCAAATAGATTATTTAATAACATTTTCTTTTATTAGAAAAGCCATATTCAATAGGACATTTGCTACTTCCATAAAAATATAAATTAAATTTTTGGTGTTGATGTTTCTAGTCAGAGGGTTCAATATACAACCATTTGCAAAAGGATTCACTCAAAAATGATTTTTAGGCCATTTTCTATAGTCAAAATACTCCAAATACTTCTCTGCAATTTTTATTAATTTAAGTTGGTAAAACTAACAAAGTAAGATCTGAGTGTGTTCTTCATGTTCCAACGATTTCAGGGATATCTCATTTGCCAAATTTGGATAAACATAACTCAATATATGAATTTTTGAAGTTTCTATGTCTAACATATCCGAAAATAGAAGTACACATCACGGGTGGAGAAATCTGATTGGTGAATAGCTCTTCGTTTAGGTGATTCAACATGGACTGCTCGATCTGAATCGTATGGTTCCTTACTGATTCAATTCTTGGTCTAGTCTTTCATGGATTCATATCAAACTGTCTACATGGGTTCAGATAAAAAAACTGTCTTCAGGGATTGAACAACCAGGGAAGCTCTTACCGACGACACTGTGGTAGTCGACGTCAATCGCAGGGACGATGGCGACAGGTGTAGATAGTGACGGAGTAGTCAAAGGAGATAATCATGGAGTAGAAGAAATAGTGGTTAGGGTAGTGCACTACATGTTGGAGACCTTAGGCCCCTCAGAGGTCCCTCGCGTTGTTTCCGGCCGCCGTGTCCTACGTACGGAGCGGAGGTCGACTGTCATCGCAGCGGCCGTCGGCTGTACAATTGGATGATATAATGAGTAAAATTGGTGCCCAATATCTAGAGGCAAATAAAGGAGGAGGAATCAGGAGCTTAGCCTCTATATATCCGACGAAATCGAAGATTGCATCACCACAGTCTAGAACTTCGACGATGAAATCCCAGCTACGATGCTGCAGTATTGGTGCGTGGAGAGACAAACGGAAGGGAGAAGTGCATCGGGAATTTTTTTATATGGACACAGAGGAGGAAGCCAAGCAACGCAGCGCCTTGAGATGGTCCTGCCATTTCTCAATTGATGATTCATTGTCGTCTTAAATAGACGTTTTTAAGGTACGTTGATGTGCGGTTTAATTATGCTGAATGGGTCTACGGTTAAGAGAGGAGCAATTATCGTGTTTACGATAAGTGAAGACAGCCAATGGAATTAATGGGAGATGAAGGGGAAAAACTTCATGTCATGGCTATAACATCAGGTTTGCTTATGTTCAGAGAAAGAAGACGACCAGTTGTATGGTCTCGATCAATTGACTAGATGGGCCAGAATCGGTGCAGCCTAAATTTTATTAAAAAAATGAAAATAAGACATGGTTGGCTGGCCCGGCTAGGCTCCTTGATCTGTTTCAAGCAATTGATTGTCCAGCTAGATCGGTACAATTTATTTATTTTCTATTTACAGTTTACTGATTTCCTTTTAGCTTTTAATTTAGTGCTCTAGAATTATTTAACCCCTTTTTAGAAAAATAACTACCGTGCTTTTGTTCTTTGAGGGACACGTGCAACTCAAAATTACATTTGGTTTCCTATAAGATTCTATGTATAGATCTGTACGAAAGAAATAATTATCTTAGACTATACTCGTGAGTCCATGTCAAACATGGCCTTGGAAACATACTAGATCGCTGAAGCCTGTAACATCTGAGCGTAAAATTAATTACATATCTATGTGCATTTATAATTTTGAACGAGGTTGGTTAGGAAAAAGAAATAAACGAGCTATATAGTTCATAGTAGGCTCGATGTATGTGCAGGCATATATATCTGTCCATGCAAGTGCTCGAAAGCTACGTGCATCTCTGCTTTGGATATAACATGACTTGTATGGTTAGATTTTAATGGTCAGTACAAGATCGACATGACCATGCGGTTTAAATTATATGATTACTTACAATATTTAGTCCAGTTCTAATAATCCCACCGAGATCAAAACGGCCAGAAAAGCTCACCCGCATGGAGGCTCGCCGACAAACGTGTACGATGGACGTGATTGTCGACGGTGATGGTGTAGACGATGGCGACAGCTCTGGAAATTCTGGGAGACATAGCATTGGGGTTCTTCGGTTCTGTGTACACGTTAAAGGGGTGAAGATCGGCTCGGTGAAGACTATAGTGGAATTGGTTAATCCTGACGTGGCTCGAGCCGACGGTGGCCAACTGATGGAGGTCGGGCGGGCATTGTTCCTCGTCGCAGATGATCTCCGGCTGCTTCCGCGTATACACCTCGTCACAGTCGGTAAGTTGGGCCATAAACAAAGCTTCTTAGGAAAAGATTAAGGAAAAAGGAAACAAAATAAAGACCTACGGTTGGCTACCCAGCTTTATTTGGTTATATACGTATTCTCTTCTTCTCATTTTTTTTCAACTTATATAATCCATAGGATTCCAAAACGGGTCAATCTAATTTATATAATTAAAATATATGTGTTCTTTCTCATTCAAAATTATTTTATAGCAAGGTTTTATATGTACATTAGAGGAACAAAAGTTTTTCCCCCTAAATTTCATCCTTCAAAAGATTGTATTTCTTGTGTTTGCTTAGTTTTTCCACATTTCAAAATTTGGAAAATTTTGGGATGTGACAGATACTTGTTACCGAGATATAATTGGTAGGATGAAGAAGATATGAATTCGTTGATCATCCTATCTTGCATCCAACTGACATGTAGACGCCACTTCTTCCTTGTTCAAGATACAAGCACCCAATATATATCTACAATGTACCTAAAATACAATTAAGTACACTATGGTACCCAAACACATTGGTTCCAAAGTAGTTAGTGAAACTACAATACATAGGAGAGCCCCCACATAAATATGTGCATATTGATATGAAATTGAATTTCATGCACATGATAGCCTATTAGGATTTGGTGGAGTTTCACCTATATATTGGATCAAAGTAAGCAAGCATGCCATAATTTATACATGAAGTAAATATGCATGCATAGGCTTTCAAGAACCAAAAGGAGATACAATTTGAACAAAAACACCATGTAAACCAATAAGACACACACAAATTTGTGACTCGACAAAAGGTGTCCAAATTGTATCGAAGATCCAAACCAACACATGAAAGAACACAAGTTCAACAAATGAACTAAAAAGAGCCAAAGAAAAATGATAAGAAAAATACCAAGGCTCAAGGATTTATCTCATCCTAAAAGAACAAAACAAGTGAAACGGAATGAGATAAAGCCAACTCCCAACGAGAGCAAGGAAATAATAACCAAAACAAACTCTTCACACTTTTCATGATGGCACACAAAGTACCAACACAAAAAGGATCGAGCTTCCAAGAAAAAAAAAACGGATCAAATCAAGAAGCATAAAACAATGTTCTAGATAATATAGGAGAGCTCCCCCATGAGTAGAGCATTATATATAATTTTGCCTTTGAATGCAAAATGCCCACAAATGAGATCATCACTACTACCTACACTAAGTAAAACACAAGGGAAAATAGATAAAATAAGAAGATCCACAAGAGGCAAGGAAAGCTTGGGAGCAACTAGACAAACATTTTATTGGCCAAAGATAAGACAAAAAGGAAAAGGCCAAAACGAATATGATCAATGAATTCTACCATATATTAAGTACTAATTGTCCAAGGACAAGAAGTAATAGGGATAATTTTCCCGAGGTAGTTTGCAAGGATATCCAAGATCATATTCACACAAAGAAGCATATAACAAGATAGGAATTAAACTTGATGCTTCGAAAGAGATTCTTGATTGCTTCAAATAGTCACACAATCACTAGTGATTGGATTAAATAGAAGCAAGTGGTTCCCATGAGGATATATAGATCCAAATATGAGGAAGCACATACCAAGAATCACTCTCACGAACAAGATCCAAAAGATGAGCAATAAAAACATTTAAGCAAATTGGAACTTGTATGAGCAGATGTGCCACATAGGAACTAGATAATTCTCAATATCAAATCTAAGTGTCACTACCTCAAATTTCCACATTTTCTAGGTTTGCAATATGCACAAAGCATATGACTCCCCCATAATGTGATAAACCAAGAAATCTCAACAAGAGGCAAAAAGATCAAAGTATAGGTATTAATGGACATTATGGAAACTTGAGTTTCTCATGAGAGAGACAAACCACATAGAGACAACAAAATGACTACTAAGTGGTTTTTCTCATGTACACACATTTTAGGATTGTGGAATGCCCAAGCATGACACTCCCCCAAAACGGAATAGTCCATTAATCCCTCACAAGAGCCAAATAAGATACCTATAGAAACAATAAAGGCTCAAAACCAAGAAACAAAAATACATGGTGTGCCAACCAACATACACAAAGATAATTCATAGGTCAATATAAGTAAGTGGGAAGCACAACATGTACAAGCACATGCAAGGTACAAAACCAACACATGCACAAGGGAGCAAGTAACTATAAATGTAAAGGAGTTTAGCACAAGTTACCGGAAGGAGGAACATTGGATAAGGAATAGAAGCATGATAACCAATGACTTGACTTTGACAACAAGAATATAATGAAGATCCGTCAACTCTTCATAAGATAGCCAAGTCTCCAATGCCCTCCAAAAACACCTATTGATCAATTTTTAGCTTGTTGGTCCCCAACCAAGTTGGGTCCTAAGAATTTAGTCACAATAGGCTTGGCCACCCAAATGGTTCTTTTCTTGACACCACTTTGGGCACCAACAAATTTGGCAAACACATTGCCACCCTCATCTTTACAAAGTGAATAAGCATCATCAAACAAGATAGGATGGGATGAGGAGTTACCCATGGTGCATGAGGAAGAAAGGTGCCCCTTCTCACGGCATATGTAGCAAGTTCTTCTCTTGCCGTCTTTCTTCTTGGGAGGAGCTGCACCATGAAGAAGAGCTTGAGGCTTCTTGGGAAGTGGCCCATCTTGAGCTTGTGGAGGAGCTTGAGGCTGCTTCCCCCGTTGCTTCTCACTAAGAGGCTTCTTCTTCAATGGGCAATCCCTCACATGATGCCCTTCTTCCTTGCACTTGAAGCACACAATGTTTGCCGGATTCTTCACTTGTCCTTGGCCCTTCTTCTTGTCGCCCTTGTGCTTCAACGAGATAGTGGACTTGCTCTTGGTGTTGGAGTTGAATCCAAGCCCACTCTTGTCACTTGGGGGACGTCGCACACTCAACATATTCTTGAGCGTGGTCTTCCCTTCATGACACCTTTTCAAGTTATTCTTCAAAGAAGTGACTTGAGCCTTGAGCTCTTTGACTTCCTCTAGATAGTTAATATCAACAACAATACTAGAGGAAGTAGAAGCTTCATTGTTAGAGCAACAAGACAAAGGATGCAATTCACCACAAGATTTAGCATGGTTGTGAGAGGATGAATTACAAGGACTAGCACATGGCAATATAACATTTGGAGTAGATATAGTGCTAATGTCCACATGAGGCCCACTAGATGTTACCTTTGACATAATGGCCTCATGAGCTAACCTTAGCATACCATGGGAGACTAGAAGATCTTCATGCGAGCTTGAGAGCTTGGCATGACTTTCTTCTAATTTCCCATAGTTGCTCGTTAGAAAAGCAAGTTGAGACTTTAGCTCAACATTCTCCTTCAAGATAGATGCTTCACAAGAAATAGAGTTAGTAGCACAAGCATCATCATTTAAAGCAAGAGGTGAGGTTAACTTGGAAAGCTCTTTAGAATAAGAAGCTTTAAGTTGCTCATGTGACTCGGTGAGTTTGATGAGATCCCCCTTGATGACCCTAGAGCCATTGTTAAGGTTCTCAAAATCCTCAAGGAGTTTGGCATAAGCAACTTCAAGTTCATCATTTTTAATTTGAAGGGCACATGCCACCTCAAAATCTCTATCATGAGATTTCTTCACTCTAGATAGCTCTAGAATAAAGGTCTCCTCAAGATATTCCTTAGTGGTTTGTTCCTCTTCAAGAGCTTCATTTAGGTTGGAAATTTCATTAGCATACTCATGCTGAAGACTACTTATTTTATCTATTTTGTCCTCATGCTCAGATATTAGTTGCCTACTTTCAATAGCACAAGTCAAGATTTCAATGAAAATAGAGCAAGCATTTTTATTAGGATAAAGAGCACGAAGGACTAGCCCCCCTTCTATTTTAGAGAAGCAACATCATTATCTACTTCTACATGATCAACATTCACATCATCATGAGATATATTGGAGTCCAAAGGAGAGGTTACCTTTGAACCCTTAGCCATGAGGCACAAGTGAACATTGGAAGAAGATGATGATGAGGGAACACATGAAGCTCTAATGACAACTTTGCCTTGGCCCACACATTCTTCACTTTCCTCTACATGGTTAGCAACACAAGAACTAGAGGAAATGGAAGCACATTTATCATGGCAACAAGGCAAAGTAAGCATATCATCATGAGATATATCCAATTCATTTCTACAAGATATGTAAGGGCAATCAACACTAGGATGTAAATCACATATGGTCCTACAAGTGTTCATGCCCAAAGATACAACATTGCAATGATATAGAGACAAAGAATCATGAATGGAAATCTCACTATCTACATTGCAAGTTCTATCACCTCTCACCATATCATTACCTTGTGACAACTCACATGTTCGTGTAGTGGAAGAAGATGAGAACTCATCGTGGCCGAAGGTGGATGGAACACAATCATCCTCATTAAGCTTGGGCACATCATATTTTGCTTGAATCTTGGTCCATATATCATGAGCATTCCGGAAAGGCATGATTGAGGAAAGAACTGCAAAGCTCACAACATTAACAAGCACATTAGATGCTTGAGCTTCGAGATAAGAGTTTGTCTTCTCCTACAAAGATAGATTTTGGGGATCCTTAGGAGGAGACAAGCCCATATCTAGAATGCTCTCAATGTTTGGGTCAATGGCCTGGAAATGACTAAGCATGCGAGTACGCCAAACATCATAATGTGTGCCATCAAAAGTTAATGTGTGAGAGTGCACTAAACCCCTAGGAGACATCTTTACTCTCGAGGAGGTGAAGCCTAAAAGCGAGAGACCTCACTCCGATACCAATTGAAAGTACAAAGGAAGTCGCCTAGAGGGGGGTTAATAGGCTTTTAAAAATATTACGGTTTAGGCTCAAGTAAATACGGAATAAAACTAACGTTTAATTTATTGAGCACAAAACCTAGCCACTAAGTTTACCTAAGTGCACCAACAACCTATGCTAAGAAATACAAGCAAAAAGGTGATAGCAAGAAATAAATACTTCAAGCACGATGGCTATCACAATGTAAAGTGCATAAGTAAAGGGCTCGGTTGATAGATAACCGATGGACGGGGAGACGAAGATTTGTTTCCCGAAGTTCACTTCCAAAGAAGCTACGTCTCCGTTGGAGAGGTGTGATGGCGCAATGCTCTCTGAACGCCACAAATGTATCACCTCGAGGTGTGGTGGCTCGATGCTCACCCAACGCCACACAAGGCCTCACCCCGCATGCGGAAGCACGCAACTCACCAACGCCACAAAAGGCTCACCCTATTCTCCCAAGTGCGCACCACAAAAGGCGGGCATTTGCTCCACTATGGGACGCTTGAGGGCGGTCACCGAACCCGTACAAGATTGGGGCTAACTCCACAACTCAATTGGAGGCTCCCAACAACAAAGCCACAAAAGGCTACAATGCCACAAAAGGCTACAATGCCACAAAAGGCCAACAAATCCACAAGAGGCTACAAGACCAAAAAAGGTCAACAAGACCACAAAAGGTCAACAATCCAACCACACAACCGTCTAGGGTTCCAAGAACCCAAGAGTAACAAGCCCACAAGCTTGTACTCGCCGAATCTCCGAGGAGAACTCAAACCTATGCACCAAATGCAAGGTCAAGTCCTTCTCTCCCAAATTCCAACAAAGCTACAAAAGCTATTGGAGGAATAAGGGAGGAAGAACACAAGAGGAGAACTCAAACCTATGCACCAAATGCAAGGGCAAGTCCTTCTCTCCCAAATTCCAACAAAGCTACAAAAGCTATTGGGGGAATAAGGGAGGAAGAACACAAGAGGAGAACACAAAACTCTCCAAGATCTAGATCCCAATGATTCCTTCACAAAGAAGGGATTTGACTTGGTGGGATTATAGATCTAGATCTCCTCTCACTTTTCCCTCAAAAAGATGTAAGAATCATGGGAGGGAGAGGGAGTAAGGGAGATCAAATAGGTCAATAATGGTGGGCAAAAACGAGCTCAAAAGATAGAGAACCATTGGGGAAGAAGCCCCCCTTAAATAGGACAAGGAAAATCTGACCGTTTGGGCCAGATTCGCGCCCCCACCGGAACTTCCGGCCTCCCACCGAAACTTCCGGCAAATAGAAACACAAGTTACTGAACCTGATCGGAACTTGGGTCGGAACTTGGGCTGGAACTTGGGCCGGAACTTCCGCTCAAGCAAAAACACAGGACAACATTTCACGAAAACTTCGATAACTTTTGATCCCAGACTCCGTTTTTGATGATCTTGGGCTCGTTTTGAAGAGAACGAAAAGTTTTACAAGATTATGCAAAGAAACATAATAGTCCAGCATGGAAGTATAAAACCAAATTGAGAAAGATATGACCTCTCTAGAAGCGATGAACCGGTAAAACCTCCAAAACCCAAAACACAAGAAGTTGAGCTTGGAAACTCCGATTGGGATGAAACCAATTTTGTTGGAAAGATAATGACGAATAGAATCCAACAAAAATTAGAAATATTGGGTATCACCTTGGGAGAAAATACTATGAATATATATGTGAAGTACCCCCCAAGGTGTGGAGCCGAAAAAATCGCAAGATCAAAAACCGCAATAAGATATGCAAGTGAAATCCTTAGATGATGAACTAGAGCTTGTTATGATGATGACCACAATCTCTAGATCCTCTTATGGACAAGAACCAAATAACAACCAAGAAAAATGATGCTATGAATGCAAAGGTTTGAGCTCTCTCCGAACAATGCAAACGAGACACCCGCTTGAGAGCCCCTCTTGATAGAACAACTATCTATCCTAAACCCGGTCTCCCAACTAACAATACGAGACCGGCAAAAGAGAAGCCCTATCAATAACACACCTTTTCCTTGAGCATCCCACTTGAACTTGATGTAGACCATCTTGTTCTTCTATAGTGGGAACACCTTTCTTGGATGCTCTTGCTTGATGAAGATGAAGACTTGCAAATTGCTCCCCCATACTCCATGGGGACACCTCTTCCTTGAACTTGTCTTCATCATTCCATGAGCATGAGGATGGCAAGCTTCAAGCATGAGATCTTCTAGAGATGGCGCATCTTGAGCTCTCCCTTCTTCATCCCTACTTGAGGTTGATCCATCTTGATGCAACTCTTTACACATGTCTTGATCAACCTTCAAGCTCCTTCTTTCTTCATGATTCCAATGGGCACAAATCCCTTGGACATTTCTTCATCTTCCAACCTTGATACCAACACATGGCCCAAGTGATGCCAATGAACAAGCCTACAAGTGAAACTCAATTTACACATTAGTCCATAGAGATTGTCATTAATTACCAAAACCACACATGGGGGCATACATGCCCTTTCAATCTCCCCCATTTTGGTAATTTATGACAATCCCTTAGCGAGGGTTTAAATATGACAATTAACGACCAAAGCGGTTGCCCCAACATCAAATACTACACAAGTATGTGATGTTGGTAGAACCATAATATATATAGAGCAAACTCCCCCACAATCTATGCATGTGTGATGAACTTGAATTTCATTGCATATATTGCCAACCGTTACCGTTGGTTGAGTTTCCTCTATATATTCAACATGCAAAGCAAACACAAAGATGCAAGAGCATGAGAGGCAAATGCTTAAGAACACACTCAAAGCAAAGCCCAACTTCCCTTAAACCCTCCAAAACTTCTCCCCCATTGGAATCGATTGCCAAAATGGTTGAAAAGTCGTAGACGGTCAACATAGTGAGAATTCCTCCAAAGGTGTGCATATGCACAAGTCAAATGATGAGAACTAGGGAGGAAGTAAAACTATATTGAGGATGCAAAGAAAGCAAAAAGAAAAGAAATAAAAGAAAAGGGCTTCAACAAATGAAGCGAGCAATCAGAAGATCCAAAAGAAACAATTGAAACACCATCAAATGATTTCAAAAGGGAACAACAACCAAAAGATTGTTTAAATAAAAATAGAGAAGCTCCCCAAACTTTGTGCAAAGATTAGAATATGTGTATTGAATAAAATATGCACAAATATGGAATACTTGCTCCCCCATAAGCATTTAAACCACAAGAAACGAGAAAGAAGGAACATGTGCATCATTAAATGAATTATAGGAGCTCCCCAAAAATTGTGCACCAACCATAGTAATTGTATTTGAAAACAATGTGCACAACCATGGAATCCTAACTCCTCCAAAACCATTTAACAATGCACACAAAATACAATAATTTGGAAACCACCGAAGAATCAAAATGAAGTAAGATATGATTTCCAAGAAATGCAAAAACAACCAAATATTGATCTCCTCTTGTGTGTATAAATTTTTTGGTGGAAAATATCACAAAGACATATAACCACAGAGAAACATGCACACGCAAGATAGATAATCAACAAAGAACATGAAGACCCAAAAAAGTCATAGAATATACCAATAAGATGTTTTGCTTGAAAGCATGCCCAAGGGCTCAAATATATCTTATTGTACATCAATGAGCTTCAAACACCAACATACCCCATACAACACAACTATTCCCAAGGGAAGAAGAGGATAGAAGGAATATATGGAGAAAGGCAACAAGTATCACAAGATAGAAATCAACTTGGCAAAAATACTCACTATTGCACATGAGAGATATTGAGGAAACAATATGCAACAAAATTGCTAGATTCACATATTTGGGATTAGTGAATCATGAGCATGATTTAGTATAGTCCCCATTATATGCACTCATCTCAACATACACACATTTTCAATAGAGAGAACTCTTCAAAGCCAAAGCAAGAAATCCTACATATGGAAGAACACAAATTCATGCCAACAAGCAACCTACACAAGGTTGGGAACAATGTATGTATGCATGAGAGAGAGATACTTGTTACTGAGATATAATTGGTAGGATGAAGAAGATATGAATTCGTTGATCATCCTAGCTTGCATCCAACTGACATGTAGACACCACTTCTTCCTTGTTCAAGATACAAGCACCCAATATATATCTCCAATGTACCTAAAATACAATTAAGTACACTATGGTCCCCAAACACATTGGGTCCAAAGTAGTTAGTGAAACTACAATACATAGGAGAGCCCCCACACAAATATGTGCATATTGATATGAAATTGAATTTCATGCACATCATAGCCTATTAGGATTTGGTGGAGTTTCACCTATATATTGGATCAAAGTAAGCAAGCATGCCATAATATATACACGAAGTAAATATGCATGCATAGGCTTTCAAGAACCAAAAGGAGATACAATTTGAACAAAAACACCATGTAAACCAATAAGACACACACAAATTTGTGACTCGACAAAAGGTGTCCAAATTGTATCGAAGATCCAAACCAACACATGAAAGAACACAAGTTCAACAAATGAACTCAAAAGAGCCAAAGAAAAAGGATAAGAAAAATACCAAGGCTCAAGGATTTATCTCATCCTAAAAGAACAAAACAAGTGAAACGGAATGAGATAAAGCCAACTCCCAACGAGAGCAAGGAAATAATAACCAAAACAAACTCTTCACACTTTTCATGATGGCACACAAAGTACCAACACAAAAAGGATCGAGCTTCCAAGAAAAAAAAGGATCAAATCAAGAAGCATAAAACAATGTTCTAGATAATATAGGAGAGCTCCCCCATGAGTAGAGCATTATATATAATTTTTCCTTTGAATGCAAAATGCCCACAAATGAGATCATCACTACTACCTACACTAAGTAAAACACAAGGGGAAATAGATAAAATAAGAAGATCCACAAGAGGCAAGGAAAGCTTGGGAGCAACTAGACAAACATTTTATTGGCCAAAGATAAGACAAAAAGGAAAAGGCCAAAACGAATATGATCAATGAATTCTACCATATATTAAGTACTAATTGTCCAAGGACAAGAAGTAATAGGGATAATTTTCCCGAGGTAGTTTGCAAGGATATCCAAGATCATATTCACACAAAGAAGCATATAACAAGATAGGAATTAAACTTGATGCTTCGAAAGAGATTCTTGATTGCTTCAAATAGTCACATAATCACTAGTGATTGGATTAAATAGAAGCAAGTGGTTCCCATGAGGATATATAGATCCAAATATGAGGAAGCACATACCAAGAATCACTCTCACGAACAAGATCCAAAAGATGAGCAATAAAAACATTTAAGCAAATTGGAACTTGTATGAGCAGATGTGCCACATAGGAACTAGATAATTCTCAATATCAAATCTAAGTGTCACTACCTGAAATGTCCACATTTTCTAGGTTTGTAATATGCACAAAGCATATGACTCCCCCATAATGTGATAAACCAAGAAATCTCAACAAGAGGCAAAAAGATCAAAGTAGAGGTATTAATGGACATTATGGAAACTTGAGTTTCTCATGAGAGAGACAAACCACATAGAGACAACAAAATGACTACTAAGTGGTTTTTCTCATGTACACACATTTTAGGATTGTGGAATGCCCAAGCATGACACTCCCCCAAAACGGAATAGTCCATTAATCCCTCACAAGAGCCAAATAAGATACCTATAGAAACAATAAAGGCTCAAAACCAAGAAACACAAATACATGGTGTTCCAACCAACATACACAAAGATAATTCATAGGTAAATATAAGTAAGTGGGAAGCACAACATGTACAAGCACATGCAAGGTACAAAACCAACACATGCACAAGGGAGCAAGTAACTATAAATGTAACGGAGTTTAGCACAAGTTACCGGGAGGAGGAACATTGGATAAGGAATAGAAGCATGATAACCAATGACTTGACTTTGACAACAATAATATAATGAAGATCCCTCAACTCTTCATAAGATAGCCAAGTCTCCATTTCCCTCCAAAAACACCTATTGATCAATTTTTAGCTTGTTGGTCCCCAACCAAGTTGGGTCCTAAGAATTTAGTCACAATAGGCTTGGCCACCCAAATGGTTCTTTTCTTGACACCACTTTGGGCACCAACAAATTTGGCAAACACATTGCCACCCTCATCTTTACGAAGTGAATAAGCATCATCAAACAAGATAGGATGGGATGAGGAGTTACCCATGGTGCATGAGGAAGAAAGGTGCCCCTTCTCACGGCATATGTAGCAAGTTCTTCTCTTGCCGTCTTCCTTCTTGGGAGGAGCTGCACCATGAAGAAGAGCTTGAGGCTTCTTGGGAAGTGGCCCATCTTGAGATTGTGGAGGAGCTTGAGGATGCTTCCCCCGTTGCTTCTCACTAAGAGGCTTCTTCTTCAATGGGAAATCCCTCACATGATGCCCTTCTTCCTTGCACTTGAAGCACACAATGTTTGCCGGATTCTTCACTTGTCCTTGGCCCTTCTTCTTGTTGCCCTTGTGCTTCAACGAGATAGTGGACTTGCTCTTGGTGTTGGAGTTGAATCCAAGCCCACTCTTGTCACTTGGGGGACAACGCACACTCAACATATTCTTGAGCGTGGTCTTCCCTTCATGACACCTTTTCAAGTCATTCTTCAAAGAAGTGAATTGAGCCTTGAGCTCTTTGACTTCCTCTACATGGTTAATATCAACAACAATACTATAGGAAGTAGAAGCTTCATTGTTAGAGCAACAAGACAAAGGATGCAATTCATCACAAGATTTAGCATGGTTGTGAGAGGATGAATTACAAGGACTAGCACATGGCAATATAACATTTGGAGTAGATATAGTGCTAATGTCCACATGAGCCCACTAGATATTACCTTTGACAAATGGCCTCATGAGCTAACCTTAGCCTACCATGGGAGACTAGAAGATCCTCATGCGAGCTTGAGAGCTTGGCATGACTTTCTTCTAATTTCCCATAGTTGCTCGTTAGCAAAGCAAGTTGAGACTTTAGCTCAACATTCTCCTTCAAGATAGATGCTTCACAAGAAATAGAGTTAGTAGCACAAGCATCATCATTTAAAGCAAGAGGTGAGGTTAACTTGGAAAGCTCTTTAGAATAAGAAGCTTTAAGTTGCTCATGTGACTCGGTGAGTTTGATGAGCTCCCCCTTGATGACCCTAGAGCCATTGTTAAGGTTCTCAAAATCCTCAAGGAGTTTGGCATAAGCAACTTCAAGTTCATCATTTTTAATTTGAAGGGCACATGCCACCTCAAAATCACTATCATGAGATTTCTTCACTCTAGATAACTCTAGAGAAAAGGTCTCCTCAAGAGATTCCTTAGTGGTTTGTTCCTCTTCAAGATCTTCATTTAGGTTGGAAAATTTATTAGCATACTCACGCTCAAGACTACTTATTTTATCTATTTTGTCCTCATGCTCATATATTAGTTGCCTACTTTCAATAGCACAAGTCAAGATTTCAATGAAATTAGAGCAAGCATTTTTATTAGGATGAAGAGCACGAAGGACTAGCCCCCCCTTCTATTTTAGAGAAGCAACATCATTATCTACTTTGAAAGGATACGGATGTCGCCTAGAGGGGGGGTGAATAGGCGATTTAAACTTTTCCTAGAGTGGCTCAACAAAGGCGGAATTAAACTAGTGTTTACTTTGTAAAGCACAACCTAGAAATAACTAAGGTTTACCTATGTGCACCAACAACTTATGCTAAGCAATAAAAACAACAAAGTGATAGCAAGATATATATTACTTCAAGCACGAAGGCTATCACAGTGCACAAGTAAAGAGCTCGGGTATAGAGATAACCGAGGCACGCGGGGACACCGATATTTTACCGAGTTCCTCCCAACATGGAGTACGTCTCGTTTGGAGAGGGGGTGGTATCAAACCACCAACGCCACAAAAGGCCTCTGTTATTCTCCGGTGAATTTCACCCCAACGGGATCGATCCACGCTTCCACTATCGGTGCACTTGTCGGTGGCAACCGGAACCTCTCACAAGGGTGGGGCACAACTCCACAACTTAATTGGAGGCTCCCAACAAATGCCACCAAGGCCACAATGCCACCAAGGCCACAAACCGTCTAGGGTTCCAAGAACCCAAGAGGGACAAGCTCCAATGAGTAACTCAAATCAAATCCTCCAAAGAGAACTCAAACCGATGCACCAAATGCAAATGGCAAGAACACCACAAAGGTGCTCAAATCCCTCTCTCCCAAATTCCACCAAAGCTACAAAAGCTTATGGGGAATAAGAGAGGAAGAACAATGGAGGAAATCCACAAAAGACTCCAAGATCTAGATCCCAATATGTTCCCCTCACTTAGAGGAGAGATTGATTGGTGGGATTGTAGATCTAGATCTCCTCTTTCAAATCCCTCAAGAATATGCAAGAATCATTGGAGGGATTGAGAGAAAGCAAGCTCAAGAAGGTCAACAATGGAGGGGAAAACTTGAAAGAATGGTTGGGGAACCATTGGGGAAGAAGGCCCCTTAAATAGGTTCCCCGAAAATCCAACCGTTGAAGCCAAAAAAAACGCGAATCCCGGTACTACCGGACATTCCCGGTACTACCGGACATTCTCTGTACTACCGGACAATCCCTGGGGATCCCAGGTCGCCAAACGCACCTTTTTCAGTACCGACCGGTACTACGGGGCGGTACTACCGGACCTCCGGTACTACCGGACCCTGGTCCGGTACTACCGGTCATCCCTGAACGAAAACGGCCATAACTTTTGCATTCGGACTCCGATTTTGATGATCTTGGGCTCGTTTCGAAGAGGACAACAAGATCTAAAATATAATGCAAAGAAACATTATAGTACAGCAAGGGAGGATAGATCCAAATGACGAAATGTTTAACCTCTATCAAAAATATGAACCGATAAAACCTCCAACATCAAAAACGTAATAGAAAATGCATATGAAATCCGTTTTCGATGAACGAGAGCTTGTCATGGAGATTAACACAAGCTCTAAATCCTCACATGAGTAAGAACCAAATAATGGAAGGTTTTACCTATCTCTAAAATACAAACCGGTAAAACCTCCAAGATCAAAACGCAATAAGATATAAAAGGGAAATCCGTTTTTGATGGACTAGAGCTTGTTATGGATATTACCACAAGCTCTATATCCTCACATGGATAAGACCAAATAACAACCAAATATGATGATGCAAGTATGCAAAGGTTTGATCTCTCTCCGAACGATGTGACCAAATTACTCATACGAGAGCCCCTCTTGATAGTACGGTTATCTATCCTAAACCCGGTCTCCTACACACAACAAGAGACCGGCAAAAGGGAAAACCTATCAAAATTGTACCTTTGCCTTGAGCATTCCACTTGAGATCGATGTAGACGATCTTTCTCTTCTCAGGATGGAACGCCTTTCTTCATTCCTCATCATCGACCTCGCATATTGGGCTACCCCAACATATCTTCTTTGCATTTCATCGACCTTGAAGCCAACACATGCTTCAAGCGATGCCAATGGACAAATCCTACAAGTATAACTTAATACACACATTAGTCCATAAATATTGTCATTAATTACCAAAACCACACATGGGGGCCCAACATGTTCTTTCAATCTCCCCCATTTTGGTAATTGATGACAATCCCTTTAAGAGGGTTTATATAAGGAATATTAATGAATAAAATGGTAATATCAATATCAAATACTACAAAAGTATGTGATATTGGTACCACCACCATATATAGAGAAAACTCCCCCACAATCTATGCATGTGTGATGAACTTGAATTTCAGTGCATATATTGCCAATCATTATCATTGGTGGAGTTTCCTATATATATACCACATGCTAAGCACAACAAGAATGCAAGAGAATGACAGGCAAATGCACAAGAACACTCAATGCATAAACCAACTTCCCTTAAACCCTCTAAAACTTCTCCCCCATTGGCATCGATTGCCGAAATGGGTGACAAGTTCTAGAAGGCAAATATAGTAATAATTCCTCCAAAGGTGTGCCTTCGCACATATCCAATGATGAATACTTGGGAGGGAGTTAGAACTATATCGAGGACCCTAAGATTGCAAAACAAAGTCAAATAATGCAAGCAACTACAAGGTCCGGCAAACCAATTTAAAAACAACAAATGAGTCCAAATGGAGACAACAAGATATTATGATATTGGCAAAAGAGTGTTTTAAATAACAAATAGAGAAGCCCCCAATATTTGTGCACACTTCAAAATAAATGTATTGGAATACATAATGCACAAATATGGAATCCTCGCTCCCCCATAAGTATTTAAAACACAACAAACGAGAAAGAAGACAAATGTGCATTATTAGATGAATTATATGAGCTCCCCAAAGATAATGCACCAATCATGATAATTGTATTTGGGATCAAGGTGCATAATCATGGAATCCTCACTCATCCAAGTTCATTTAACAATACAAGGCATGAGAGAATAACTATGAGTGCCCAAAGATGCAAACAAGAGGAATAAGCACTCATAGGCAATTAAATTTGGAAGCCACCGAAGAATCAAAAGGAATAGAAAGGTGGTCTCCAAGGATTTAACAATCAACTAAAATTATCTTCTCATATGTGTATATGTCTCTAAGTGGATGACATCACAAATACATATACCCATAAAGAAACAAGCACATACAAAGAAGATAATACAAGAAAGCACATGAAAGGCAAAAATGAAGTCATAACATATATCAATAAGATTTTTGCTTCAAAGCATGGCCAAAGGCTCACATATATCTTATTGTACATAATGGACTTCAAACACAACCACACTACATATATTTCAACTATCACCAAGGGAAAAGGAGAAAGTTGAAATATATGAAGAAAGGCAACAAGTATCATAATAAAAAAAGACTAGCAAAATCTCACTATTGCATATGAGAGAAGTTGAGGAAATGATAGGCAATAAAATTGCTAGATTGAAATATTTGGGATTGGAGGATCATGTGCATGATTTTGTATAGTCCCAGCTACATGTACTCATCTCAACTTATACACATATACAATATAGAGTCCTCTTAATACCATGGCTAAATATACAACAATAAATACAATAACAAAAATTCATGCCAAGATGCAACCTACAAAAGGTTGGAAGCAATATAAATATGCATGAGCAAGAGATACTTGTTACCGAGATATAATTGGTAGGATGTAGAGGATATGAATTCGTTGATCATCCTATAGCTTGCCTCAAATTTTCTTCTAAGCATCACTTCTTCAAAATTGAGAGACAAGCATCCAATATATCTCCAATGTACCTAAAACACATTTAAGTACAAAATGGTCCCCAAACTTATTGGGTCCAAAGTAGTTAGAGAAACTACAATACATAGGACAGACTCCACATAATTATGTGCACATTGATATGAAATTGAATTTCATTCACAACTTAGCCGAGGGGAATTGGTGGAGTTTCCCCTAAATATTGGA
This sequence comes from Avena longiglumis, assembly GCA_030063025.1. Taxonomy (NCBI): domain Eukaryota; kingdom Viridiplantae; phylum Streptophyta; class Magnoliopsida; order Poales; family Poaceae; genus Avena; species Avena longiglumis. The sequence goes on along the minus strand of CP125975.1, from coordinate 102,429,931 downwards.
TCAAAGAAAGCAAACATGCCTTAATATAAACATATAGTAAATATGCATGCATAAAGATTTCAAGAACCAAAAAAAAGTAGATACAGTTTGAACAAAAACACCTAGTAAACCGAGATGGCACACACAAGAGTGTGAAAAGACAAGCGGTGTCCAAATTGTATCAAGGAACCAATTCAACACATGAAAGATCACAAGTTCAACAAATGAACTAGGCTAAGGCCAAAAGAGCAAAAATAGATAGAAATAAAAATGCTCAAGGATTTATCTCATTCTAAAATGGTCAACTCAAGAAGCAATGAATGAGACAAAACCAACTCCCAAAAAGAGCAAGGTTCCAACAAGAAACCAAACTCCCCAAACTTCACATGATGGCACAGAATACCAAAATGAAAAGATTGAGGTTCCAAGCACATAAAACCCGATATGGATCAAACAAGGAAGCATAAATATGAGTGTTCTAAATAATATAGGATAGCTCCCCCATGGATAGTGCATTATGTAGGATTTTCCTTTTGAATGCAAAATGCACACAAATGGGATCATCACTACTACCTGTATTAAATAAAACACAAGAGGATACCAATAAAATAAGAAGATCCACAAGAATCAAGGAAGGCTTGGGAGACAACACAAAACATTTTCTTGGCCAAAGATGGGATTAAGTTAAGCAAGGGCCAGGGTGAATATGATCAATAAATTCTACCATAAGTTGGGTGCTCATTGTCCAAGGACAAGAAATATTGGGAATAATTTTCCCAAGGTAGCTTGTATGGATATCCAAGATCATAGTCACAACAAGAAGCATATAACTAAAAATAAGAAATTAAGCATGATACTTCGAGCAAGATTCTTGGTAGCTTCCAATAGTCACACAATCACTAGTGATTAGAGTAACTTGAAGCAAATGGTTTCCATGAGGATATATATATATCTAAATATGAGGAAACACATACCAAGAACCATTCTCATATACAAGATCCAAAATAAGATCAATAAAGGCATTCAAGCAAATTGGAACTTGTATGAGCAAATGTGTCACATAGGAGCTAGATAATTATCAATATCAATTCTAAGTGACACAACCTCGAATATTCACATTTTCTAGGATTGTAATATGCACTAAGCATATGACTCCCCCATAATGTGACACTACCATAAAAACCAATACGAGGCAAATTAATACAAATTGAGATAATTAATGGACATTATAAAACTTACATTTATCATGAGAATTGTACCACATAGAGACTAGATAATATCCCAATATAAATGCTAGGTGGTATTCCTCATGTACACAGATTTTTAGGATTGTGGAATGCCTAAGCATAACACTCCCCCAACATGGGATAGTCCATTAATCTCTCACAAGAGCCAAATAAGATACCAAAAATAAACAAGTAAGGCTCAAGCACAAGAAACACACATACATGTTGTGCCACTTAATCATACACAAATATGATTGATATCTCAAGATAATTAGGTGGAAAACACAAAATGTACAAAAGCATGGAAGATACAAAACCAACACATGCACAAGGGGGCGGGTAACTTTCAAGGAAATGAGTTAAGCATATGTTACCGCAAGGAGGAACATTGGAAATATAATAGGAGCAATATAATCCACATGACTTGGCTTGACAAAAATAATAATGAAGATCCCTTAATTCTTCATGATGTAGCCAAGACTCCAATGCCCTCCAACAATACCTATTGATCAAGTTTTGGATTGTTTGTCCCCAACCAAGTTGGGTCCTAAGAGGTTAGTCACAATAGGCTTGGCAACCCAAATGGTTCTTTTCTTGAACCCACATTGAGCACCAACAAACTTGGCAAACACATTGCCAACCTCATCCTTATAAAGTGAATAAGCATCATCAATCAAGATAGGATGGGATGAGGAGATACCAATAGTGCATGAGGAAGAAATGTGCCCCTTCTCGCGGCATATGTAGCAAGTTCTACCCTTGCCATCTTTCTTCTTGGATGAAGAAACAACTTGAGGAAGAGCTTGAGTCTTCTTGGGAGGAGGCCCATCTCTAACAATATGTAGAGCTTGAGGCCGCTTTCCTTGTTGCTTCTTTCCAAGGGACTTCTTCTTTAATGGGCAATGTTTGACATGATGCCCTTCTTCCTTGCACTTGAAGAAAACAATGTTGGCCGGATTCTTGACTTGATCTTGGCCATTATTCTTGTTATCCTTGTGCTTCAACTTGATAGTGGACTTGTTCTTGACATTGGAGTTGAATCCAAGCCCACTCTTGTCATTGGGGGATTTTTGCACACTCAAAATTTTGTTGAGTGTGACCTTCCCTTGATGACCCTTTTTCAAGTCATTCTTCAAAGAAGTGACTTGAGCCTTGAGACTTTTGATTTCCTCTATATGGTTAGTTTCAACAAAAACACTAGAGGAAGTAGATGCTACATTGTTAGAGCAACAAGGCGCGAAATGTAATTCATCACAAGATATATCATGGTTGTGAGAGGATGAACTACAAGGACTAGCACATGGCAATATAACATTTGGAGTAGATGTAGTGCTAATGTCCACATGAGGCCCACTAGATGTTACCTTTGACATGATGGCCTCATGAGCTAACTTTAGCCTACCATGGGAGACTAGAAGATCCTCATGCGAGTTTGAGATCTTAACATGACTTTCTTCTAATTTCCCATAGTTGCTAGTTAGCAACGCAAGTTGAGCCTTTAGCTCAACATTCTCCTCCAAAATAGATGCTTCACAAGAAATAGAGTTAGTAGCACAAGCATCATCATTATTAGTGAGAGGTGAGGGCAACTTGGCAAGCTCTTTTGAATATGAAGCTTTAAGTTGCTCATGTGACTCGGTGAGTTTGATGAGCTCCCTCTTAACGACCCGAGAGCCATTTTCGAGGTGCTTAAAATCCTCAACAAGTTTAGCATAAGAAACTTCAAGTTCATCATTTTTAATCTTGAAGGAGTTAGCCACCGCAAGTTCTCTATCATGGTATTCTTTTACTCTAGATAATTCTAGAGTGAAAGTCTCCTCAAGAGATTCTTTGGTGGTTTGTTCTTCTTCAAGAGAGTCATTTAATTGAGCAATTTCATTAGAATAATTACGCTCACGCGCAAATTGTTCATCAATTAAGTTTTCTTGCTCCTCAATAAGATCATTGCCTTCTATAGCATAATTCAAGATTTCAAGAAAGTTGGAGGAAGCAATTTTATTTTTGAAGAGAGCGCCAAACACAACCTCTCCCATTTTCTTAATAGAGGTAATATCATACTTACCTCTATAGTCATCATTATCATTTTCAACCTCAACATCATCATCATCATGAGATACAATGGGATTCAAAGAAGTTACCTTTGTTCCATTAGCCATAAGGCACATGTGAGAACCGCAGGAAGGTGATGATGAGATTGCACTTGTAGCTCTCTTCAAGACCTTGTCTTGGCCCATAGAATCTTCATTTTCCTCTACATGGTTAGCAACACAAGCACTAGAGGAAATAGAAGCATTTTTATCATGGCAATAAGACAACATGAGCATATCATCATGAGATTTGTTCAAGTCATTTCTACATTGTCACATCCCAAGATTTTCCAAATCTTGTAATGTGAAAATAAATGAATAAAATGAAACTTTGTTTGATTTTCAGAGCCAGAAGAAATTTTTGAATCCAATTGGAAACCTTCAAACCAATTTGAATCAAATAAAATCCTAAAGGGATTTAAAAATATAAACATTTATTAAAGGAAATTAAAAATGTTTTGGAATTACTATTTTGGATCTTTTAATAAAAGATTTTGATTTCAAATGTAAAGGTGGATTTATAAATAAAGATTATTTTATAAAGCCAAAATAAGCCTTGGCCAAGCTTTTGAATTAAAAACATTTTGTTTTGAATAAAAACAGCAAAGGTTTATTTAAATAAAATAATAAGGAATTAATATCCAATTTTATCTAAATAAAAGGTATTACCATAAACATCAAAACTTATTAAAATATTTTAAATAAATAAATTTTCCAAATATTTTATTCTCAAATAAAAACCTACTGAAGTGTTTTGGTTTTATATTAGATTTCAAAATAAAGTTTCTAATAAAACAAATCCTATTTGAATTAAATGAATTAAGTCTATTCAATTAATTGTTATTGGACCCTAAAATAAAGTGTTATTTTATTTAAAACAAGTTTCCAAGTATTCTTCATTTCCAAATAAAACCTACTGATTTGGTTTTGAAAATATTTGGATTTAAAATGGAGATTTTATTAAATAAACCAAACCCTATTTTATTAATAAACCATGGTCCATCTTATTTAATTAATAAATGGAACCTAAAAAGATTTAAAATATTATTTTATTTTGGAAGTTGGTTTATGCTACAAAACAGAACCAAATCCAAAGTTGCAAAGTCTGGTGTTTGTTTGATTTGATTTGGACATTGTCTGGTTGTTTGAAAATTCAAAGCAGATTTGGAAATTAGAAAAAGGAAAAAGTTTAGGAAGAAAAAAATAGAAGCCAGACTCAACCCAACCCAGAAGCCCATCAAGGCCCAGCAAGCCAGCCCAGTTTTCCTCCCCGAAGAAAACGGTTCACACTCAGTATCTGACCCGCAGAGAGGCTGACTGGTGGACCTTTCGCTCACTTCTTTCCCACCGACCATCGGACCCATTTTCCTGTTCATCCTCCCCACTCCCACGACTCGTTCTTCCTCCCTCGCCACCGTTGCCATTGATTCTTCGATTGAATACGCCTTATTGCAGCATTAATCTCGCCATGAGCACGCTGTCTTAATCGCCACGCTCTCCTCCATTCCCTCTCCGCCACTCCTTCTCCGCCCGAGGCTGCCACATTCGACCCAAGACTTCCTGCCTCCGACGACTTCCATTGCCAATCCGGCGACTCAGCGCCACCCTTGTCTCGCTAACCACGCACACACTCCCCATTCCTGGCGCTTCGTCGTGCCCTCCGCTCAACATGGGCGCCTGTAACGCCGTCTTCGACAAGCTCTCAGCGCTGCCGCGTCTATCTTCTTCTCCGGCGAGCTTCCCAGGTAGAATCCGACCGCCCCTCTGCTTCTCGATCATGCTAGCATCATCGCCTTGGTCTTGCGCACCTAATCGTGCCCTCTGTTTGGCTTCTCGTGATCGACAGCGTCGCCTCCGACCGCAACCAGGACCACCTGACGCCGTTCGCAACTCCGACGAGGAATTCCTGCAACCCTAGTACGCCCCTTGACCAACCGCGAGTACCTTGAGCTTCGCCGTGTTCTCCTGAGCCTGGTGAGCATCCTCCCCCTCTTCCTCGCGTCCTATTTCATCAGCGCCGGCCGATCGACTCGCCACGCCAAGAACTGTCATTGCGCCGCCCAAGTTTGGTCAGTGCAATGACAACTGTCCGATCTTGATCCAGTGGATAGGATAGAAAGTAGAGCGAAGGGGTATCGAGCAACCAGTGCCGTGCGATTCCACTTAGATCCAACGATCCAGAGAGCGTGATCCACCCCGAACCGGTACCGTCCAACTAGGGTGTGCCGCGTGTCACCTATTCGGTTTAAAACAGATTTTAAAACAGAATTATTTGCAAACTTCAAACCTTTGTAACTTTCAAACCACACATCCAAAAATTACAAATTTTATATCAATGGATTCAGGAGAACAAGCCCTAGCCAGCCATGCCCTTAGTTTAGAAAATAGTATCTGCTAGCTTGGTTGAATTTGCAGAAACTTTTGTGTGCTTGTTTAGAGTATAAAAATTGTTTAAAATTGAATTTAGGGATACAACTTTTGCAAAATGGTTTGTTGTGACCTTACTGACCCAAGGAACCAACCTTTGGTGTTAAAAATGATTTTGGTGAAATTTAGGTTGAATTATTTGACTTAGCCAATTTCTAGCCAAATAAAATTATTGATTTTATTATGAAAAATGTTTATGGAAAGGAAACTTTGAGAAAATAGTTTGGACCAAACCTACTGACCCAAAAACACCAAGCTTTGCAATAGCAACTCATTTGGTGAACAACTTAAGAGTTTTGCCTTAATAAAAACATTTCTCACCACATGAAATGATGAATGGATTTAAAAATAGTTTTTGGACAAAACCCTCTTGCTAATGACTTTGCCACTTTGGTAAATGACCAATTTGGATCTTACAAAGTGTAGAAACCCCATGGAGACCCCTTTGCAAAATAAAACTATCTTGTGCATGTTCCCATGCATGAATTGGTTTCCATTGTCTTGTGTGTGTGAATTTGTTTGAGTGATTATTGGTTTGGAATGTAAATTGAATTGGTGTTTGATTGATTGACTTGTAGTGAAGTGTGAGACTAGCAAGATCAAGGAGTGAACCACCATTCCCTACCAAAAAGGCAAGTGATGCTTCATACTTTCTATCCCATTACTTTCACTATGCATTAGTGATTTTGCTAAGTAAAACTTGCATGGATTTTGCTAAGTATAAACCTTACTATAGGAAAACTAGTAGATGAAACCTTAGTAGGATTTTCCTAAGTTAAGATTCCTACTACTACCAAGCTTAGCCTAGCTAATAGAAAACATGGGTGAATATATATTCACACTATTGAAAAATATTCTAAGTCTGAGGACTTAAGTTTTGTTTAATAAAACAACTAAGTTAATGAACCTCCTGGGTGGAATGGAAGGATTGGGATATATTGAGTGGTTACACAAGGCCATGGACTTGGGTTGTGTATCTCACTTGTGGTATGCCACCCAGGCACAAAGAGATTTGAGATGTCAAATGTTGAGAAGCTTCAAGTGCAACCACTTGGCAATATGGGCTCTGCCATGATCATATAGCTTGCAAGAACTTAGCCATATGGACAGTGGGTGGTAGTGTTTGATAGGTTGGAACGCGTCCATTTTGGTCTAAGGGAAAGCTTCTGAAAGATCTTGTCTTGGGAAACCAAGTCTTGTGGGGAAAGTGCACCACCTCTGCAGAGTGTAAAATCTAAGTACTTAGCCATGTCCCTGGTAAATGACAATTTGAGCATCAAGACATGGAAGCAATCAAGAATCTCATCATTCAAATTTCTAAATTAAAACTTGTGGTTTGAATAAGGGTTGTTTGAAATCTTAAATCTTTGATTGGTAGATGCCTTGGAAAGGATCTTCAATCTTTGATTGAGAAAAATGATTTTGTCAAGCAAAAACTTAGTATTTTCAAAATGATAAGAAAAATCTATTTTGAGCAATGCAAGCCTCAACTCCACTTAGCCAAATGCATATAGATGATAGACTCCACTATACTACCATAGTATCACTTGCCAATACAATTCAAATGTATTGACCCTTTGTGGCTGTAACTTGTATGTTGCAGGTTTGATTGTTTTTAGTGAAGATTGATTGATTAGGATTACAAAGTCTACAACCAACATCTGCCTGTGGCACTTTGAAGATGAAGGACCCATGACTATAGTTATTTCCGCTGCAATGTAATGTAATAGCCATATGAGCTATGTATGATGTAATAAAATTATGTTATTCCTGGTTATAAAGTTATAATATGACCTTTGTATCTTGATATTACATCTTAACTGTGGATGCTAGCTATTGATCCAGGGACTAGCATTGTAAAACACAGGGATCTCTACCTTATCAGGTTGGGACCTCTACATACATGATATGCAAGGACTATTAACACAAGCATGTGAGGAATTTTGAGTGCTAGAAGTGTTAAGGTCCAAATATAGATCATTGCAACTAGATAGATATGAGGGATTACAAATAGTGAACACACTATCCATATTGCAATTTCTATCACCACTCACCATATCATTACCTTGTGAAAAATCACATGTTGGTGAAGTGGTAGACGATGAGAACTCATCTCGACCGGAAGTGGAAGCAACACAATCATCCTCAATAATATTGGACTTGCTATATTTATCTTGAAGTTTTGTCCATAACTCATGAGCGCTCCAAAAAGGAATGATTGAAGAAGTAACTACATATCTCAAAGCATTAACAAGCACATTAGAAGCTTGAGCATCGAGATATAAGTTTTTCTCATCCTCACTAGATAGATTTTTGAAATCCATTGGAGGAGAAAAACCTATATCTACAATACGCTCCAAATTTGGGTCCATGTCCCGAAAATGAATGAGCATGCGATTTTTCCATATATCATAATTTGTGCCATCGAATATAAACATGTCATTGTGCACTAATCCCCTAGCCGACATCTTTACTCTCAAGGCGGTGAAGCCTAAAATGAGAGACCGGGTGTCACATCCCAAGATTTTCCAAATCATGTAATGTGAAAATAAATGAATAAAATTAAACTTTGTTTGATTTTCAGGGCTAGAAGAAACTTTTTGAATTCAATTGGAACTTCAAACCCATTTGAATTAAATAAAATCCTAAAGGGATTTAAAGAGTTAAACATTTACTAAAGGAAATTAAAATATTTTAGAATTACTATTTTGGATGTTTTAATAAAAGGTTTTGGTTTTCAAAGGAAAAAGAGGATTTACAAATAAGGATTATTTTATAAAGCCAAATTAAACCTTGGCCAAGCTTTGGAATTAAAACATTTTGTTTTGAATAAAAATAGCAAGGGTTTATTTAAATAAATTAATAAGGATTCAATATCCAAATTTTATTTAAATAAAAGGTTTTACCATTTTAATTAAACCATCAAAACTTATTAAATTATTTTAAATAAGTTTTCTAAGTATTTTATTTTCTTAATTAATACCTACTGAAGTGTTTTGGCTTTATTTTAGATTTCAAAATAAATATCTTAAATAAAATAAATCCTAGTTGATTTAATAATGAAGGTGTATTGTATTTAATTGGTATTGGACCCTAAAATAAAATGTTATTTTATTTTAAACAAGTATTTCAAGTATCTTATATTTTCAAATAAAACCTACTGATTTAGTTTTGAAAGTGTTTGGATTTCAAATGAGGATTTTATTAAATAATCAAACCCTATTTGATTAAATAACTAAAGGGCTATTTTATTTAATTATTAAATAGATCCTAAAAAATGAATAAAAATATTAATTCATTTTGAGATTTGGTTTATGTTGATAAACAGAACCAAAAACTTATTTAAGTGTGGTGATTATTTGAATTGGTTGAATGTTTGAAAAATTGATTGAGAATTCAAAACAGAAATTGATTTGGACACTAGAAAAGGTATCAAACAGAAAATGGAAATCGACCCAAATTAAAGCCCACCCCAGCCCAGCAGCCCATTTTCCCCACCCCTCTCCACGAAACGTTTTTCACTTAAAATCTCACCCGCAAGGACACTGACTGGTGGACCTTATCCCCTCTCTCTCTATCTCACTGACAAAGAGGACCCACAGCCACGTTGACATTGTCTTCAAACTCGAGCGCCCGTTGCCAGTGAGTAATTCTCGCTTTAAATTCGCTCTAATGCGATCTTAATCGCCAAAACCATCAAGCCCCTGTTAATCCCCTTTGACTCCTCCTCATTTCCCCTCAACAACCACTGCAAATGAGCCATTGAGCACCTCAAATTCGAGCTCAACGTCTCGCTGGTGCCGACGAGTTCCAGAGCCAAATTCTGGTGAAAAGAACACACCCGCACCTCCAAATTTCTGTTGAATCTCCCTAGTATTCTTACACGCACCTTCCTAACTCCTTCGTTTGGTTTCTTGATCCCCAGGCATTCGACTTTGACAACATCTGCAAGCGACGCCGCAAGCACGACTCCGGCCACCCCTAGGAACCATTCCAGGAAGCAAACCTCCACCGCTCCAACGCCACCGCTTTGCCCGAACTTCGTGCATCGTCTCCGTCTCCACCATCTTGGGAACCACCGAGCGCCGCCTTCTTACACATCCCGAGGCCGCCGTCCTCACCATCGCCGGTGACCAGAGCCACCAGGTGAGCCAGCACCCTCTGTTCCTTACCCTTCGATCTTACTTCGACGGACACGATTAGATCTAGCCGAGCCTAGCCGAGCCACGCGCCGTGAGCCAAGCCTCCAGCCTAGCTCGAGCCTTGTTGAATCTGCACCGTTCGTTTTATGTAAATCGTGCGACCCACACCATCTATCCACACTGAACCGGTATAAGCGAATCAGGAACAGCCACGTGGCCAGTTTCTGTTTAAAAACAGATTTTGAAATCAGAATTTGATGCAGTTTTGAAAACCCTGTAACTTTTAAACCACACGTCCAAAAATTGCAAATTTGGTATCATTGGAATCAGTGGAGCAAGACCTAGCCAACCCTGCCCTTAGTTTAGCAAATAGTATCTGTTAGCTTGTTTGAATTTGCAGAGACATTTGTATGCTTGTTAAGGATGTAAAAATTGTTTAAAATTGAATTTATGGTTAAAATCTTTGGCAATTGGATTGATTTGAACCTACTGACCCTAGGAAACACTTTGTGGACTCAAAAAATTATTTGGTGAAATAAAGAAATGATTCTTTGATTTAAAACCATTTCTAGTCAAATAGAAATGTAATTTATTTATTGAAAATGATTTTGAAGGAAAACTTTTGCAAAATGGTTTGTTGTGACCTTACTGACCCTAGGAAGCAACCCATGATTTGCAAAATAGATTTGGAAAAGTTAAGAATGGATTAATTAGTTTAGTCCATTTCTAGCCAAATAAAACTATTGATTTGTTATGAAAATGGTTTTGAGTAAAAACTTTGGAGAAAATGTTTTGGACCAAACCTACTGACCAAAAACACAAAGTTTTGAGAAACCTCAACATATTTGGTGAACCCTACAGATTAATGCCCTAGTAAAAATATTTCTACACCACATAAAATGATACTTTATTTTGAAAATGGTTTTGAAGTGAAACCTCTTTGCAAATGACTTTGCCACTTTACAAAATGACCAAATAGGTGTTTTCAAGTGTATATGACTCACTAGGAACCACTTCTTCAAACAAAACAAAGCTTGGCATGCTTGCATGCATTACTTTGACTTTGTCATTTTATGTGTTGTTTTGCTTGATTGGTAGATTGAGTATGTGCCTTGCTTGATTGAATTGTAGTGAATTGAAGAGTGTGATTGTTGCAAGGACAAGGAGTGAACCCATACTCTACCAAAAAGGCAAGTGATGCTTCATACTTTTTGTCCCATTACTTTCACTATGCATTAGTGATTTTGCTAAGTAAAACTTGCATGGATTTTGCTAAGTATGAACCTTGCTATAGGAAAATCTAGTAGATGAATCCTTAGTAGGATTCTCCTAAGTTAAGATTCCTATTACTATCATGCTTAGCCTAGCTAATAGAAAACATTGGTGGAATATATATTCACACTATGGAAAAATATTCTAAGTCTGAGGACTTGAGATTTTGTCTAATAAAACAACTAAGTTAATGAATCACCTGGGTGGAATGGGCTTGCTTGGTGGTTTTTGGTTGAGTGGTTCACAAGGCCATGGACTTGGCTTGTGTATCTCACTTGTGGTATGCCACCCAGGCACAAGGAGATTTGAGATGTCAAATGTTGAGAAGCTTCAAGTGCAACCACTTGGCAATATGGGCTCTGCCATGATCATATAGGTTGCAAGAACTTAGCCATATGGACAGTGGGTGGTAGTGTTTGATAGGTTGGAGCGCGTCCATTTTGGTCAAAGGGAAAGCTTCTGAAATATCTTGTCTTGGGAAACCAAGTCTTGTGGGGAAAGTGCACCACCTCTGCAGAGTGTAGAATCTAAGTACTTAGCCATGTCCCTGGTAATGGACAATTTGAGCATCAAGACATGGAAGCAATCAAGAATCTCATCATTCAAATTTCTAAGTTAAAAATTGTGGATTTGAACAAGGGTTGTTTGAAATCTTCAATATTTGATTGAGAGATGCCTTGTAAAGGATCTTCAATCTTTGATTGAGAAAAATGATTTTGTCAAGCAAAAACTTAGTATTTTCAAAATGATAAGAAAAATCTATTTTGAGCAATGCAAGCCTCAACTCCACTTAGCCAAATGCATATAGATGATAGACTCCACTATACTACCATAGTATCACTTGCCAATACAATTCAAATGTATTGACCCTTTGTGGCTGTAACTTGTATGTTGCAGGTTTGATTGTTTTAGTGAAGATTGTTTGATTAGGATTACAAAGTCTACAACCAACATCTGCCTGTGGCACTTTGAAGATGAAGGACCCCATACTTATAGTTATTCCGCTGCAATGTAATGTAATAGCCAAATGAGCTATGTTTGATGTAATAAACTTATGTTATTCCTGGTTATAAAGTTATATTATGACCTTTGTTTCTTGATATTACATCTTAACTATGGATGCTAGCTATTGATCCAGGGACTAGCATTGTAAACACAGGGGGCTCTATCTTATTAAAGATTGGGACCCCTACAGATGGTATCAGAGCATTGTGTTGCCTGTAGGATTTGTAAACCCTAGGATTGGACAAAAACCCTTAGAAGAATAGGAGTTATGTTTTGATCCAAAAATTATTTCCAAAAACTTGTAAACTCTTTCCTCAACCATTTTGGTTTCAACTCTACACCTCTTCTACTTCAACTTGATGGAAAAACCTATCCCATGACCAAAGACTACACCATGTGCAAAGGACTTCTTCAACTCTAATGACTTCAACTTCTTCAACTCTAATGACTTCAACATCTTCAGCATATTCACCAAGGACCTCCAACTTGGATGACACTAAGGACTACAAGTGAGACAAGGAAATCTTACTCAAGATTTAGAGACTGGGGGAATGCAAAAGTTAGAAGGAGCTTACATCATTTGGGGTTTTGTGACCAAGAGTTTTCCTAAAAGAAACCAAGATCTCATGTAGAAAGAAGAATCAACCAAGAAAGATGGAAAGATCACAAGTGAACCATATAGATGGACCACCATAATTTAGTTAAGTCAAACACACCAACTTATGTGGTGTAACAAAAATGTTTTGTTGCCTAAGTACGTGCTTGAACTTTGTTGTTTGAGTGAAAAGTTGTTTGTGATTGCATGCACATTGCTTGTGCGAATTGTGATGTGTGTAATTAGAATTGACTCCTTAGAAATATTTTGCCTATTCTAATCCCTACCCAACCCAAACAGATGACTTCTCCAAGAAACTCCAACATCAAGGTTGATGACAACAACAACAACCAAGAGGACAACATGAGAGAACTTATAGCAAACCAAAACCAGTTGGGCCATATGACAACTCAGCGTTTAGCCAACAATAATGGACTAGACCCAGCCATACAAAGGATTTTGAAACTTCAATCCCAAATTTTGCAACGATTAGTTACTCAAATGATCAACATGAGAGAAAACTTTTCCCAAAGAGCTAATGACAGCAAGGATGACAAAGATGCTAATCTAGAAGGAACCCAAGCTAGCAATATTTTTAGAGACAAGGATCATGCACCCAAGGAACATGAAGATCAATGCCCCAAGAAGAGAGAAAGATCTCCCACTCATGAAGAACATGAACTAGAAGAACTCCTAGCTTTGGAGAGACCCAAGAAGAAGAAGAAATTCCCCAACACTAGCAAGAAGGATATTACACAAGTGCAATGTTTCAAATGCAAAGAGATGGGACACTATGCCAATGAATGCCCAGAAAAGGAGAAGAGCCAAGAAGACAAACAAAGGCTAGTGAAACCCAAGATGAGTAAGGATATTAGCCAAGTGATGTGCAAACACTGCAAGGAGTTAGGACATTATGCATCATACTGTCCAGAGAAGCCACCTCAAGACCTCAAACTTATAACATGTTTCAAATGCAAGGAACTAGGCCACTATGCAAACAGTTGTCCAGAAAAGATGAAGAACAAGTTAAACAAGTCTATGAAGGATCTCAACCTTGGCTCATGAGTCAAGCATGGAAACAAAGGACTCAATGCAAATGTTTGCTTAGAGAAGATTTCCCAGGATCCCAAGAAGGACAATGTGTAATTTTTGTTGAAAATTTTAAGGGTGGTAGTACCCTAGTTGTTTTGAACCTGCTTGTAACCCCTAGCCTCCCGAAATCTCGGGACGAGATTTATTTTAAGGGTGGTAGCCTGTCACATCCCAAGATTTTCCAAATCTTGTAATGTGAAAATAAATGAATAAAATAAAACTTTGTTTGATTTTCAGGACCAGAAGAAACTTTTTGAATTCAATTGGAACTTCAAACCCATTTGAATTAAATAAAATCCTAAAGGGATTTAAAGAGTTAAACATTTATTAAAGGAAATTAAAATATTTTAGAATTACTATTTTGGATCTTTTAATAAAAGGTTTTGGTTTTCAAAGGAAAAAGAGGATTTACAAATAAGGATTATTTTATAAAGCCAAATTAAACCTTGGCCAAGCTTTGGAATTAAAACATTTTGTTTTGAATAAAAATAGCAAGGTTTATTTAAATAAATTAATAAGGATTCAATATCCAAATTTTATTTAAATAAAAGGTTTTACCATTTTAATTAAACCATCAAAACTTATTAAATTATTTTAAATAAGTTTTCTAAGTATTTTATTTTCTTAATTAAAACCTACTGAAGTGTTTTGGCTTTATTTTAGATTTCAAAATAAATATCTTAAATAAAATAAATCCTAGTTGATTTAATAATGAAGGTCTATTGTATTTAATTGGTATTGGACCCTAAAATAAAATCTTATTTTATTTTAAACAAGTATTTCAAGTATCTTATATTTTCAAATAAAACCTACTGATTTAGTTTTGAAAGTGTTTGGATTTCAAATGAGGATTTTATTAAATAATCAAACCCTATTTGATTAAATAACTAAAGGGCTATTTTATTTAATTATTAAATAGATCCTAAAAAATGAATAAAAATATGAATTCATTTTGAGATTTGGTTTATGTTGATAATGGAACGGGCGACATATTTATTGGAGATCACTTGATTTTGAATCACTTGATTTTGAATCATTTGATACATGTGAGCCATGCCTTATTGGCAAGATGACACGCCGTTTTCCGGTTCAATGGAACGGGCGACATATTTATTGGAGATCATACATCCTGATGTATGTGGTCCAATGAGTGTGTCGGCGCGAAGTGTATATCGTTGTTTTGTTACTTTCACGGATGATTTGAGTAGATACGGTTATATCTACTTGATGAAACAAAAGTCTGAAACCTTTGAAAAGTTCAAGGAATTTTAGAATGAAGTGGAAAATCATCGTAATAGAAAGATCAAATTTCTATGTTCCGACCGTGGAGGTGAGTATCTAAGTTACGAGTTTAGCACTCATATGAAAGAGTGTGGAATTGTTTCACAACTCACACCTGACAGAACACCATGGCGAAATGGTGTGTCAGAACGTTGTAATCGTACTTTATTGGATATGGTTCGATCTATGATGTCTCTAACGGACTTGCCACTGTCATTTTGAGGTTATGCACTAGAAACTGATGCATTCACTTTAAGTCGGGCACCATCTAAATCCGTTGAAAAGACATTGTATGAATTGTGGTCTGGAAACAAACCTAAGCTATCATTTCTTAAAGTTTGGGGATGCGATGTTTATGTGAAGAAACTTCAACCGGATAAACTCGAACCTAAAGCGAAAAAATGCGTCTTCATAGGATACCCTAAGGAAACTATTGGGTATTCCTTCTATCACAGATCCAAGGGCAAGGTTTTTGTTGCCAAGAATGGATCCTTTCTAGAGAAAGAGTTTCTCGCGAAAGGCGTGAGTAGTCGGAAGGTAGAACTCGAAGAGTTTGTAGAACCTTCTCTTCATAGTATGGCGAGTAGCGAAGCACCGGAAGTCGTTCTGGAGTTGGCTTCACCAGTTGAAGAGGGAACTAATGATAATGATCATGAAACTCCGAAAGAGAGTACTACCGAACCTCGCAGGTTGTAGAGGGAGTGTCCCAACCTTACAACAATATAAGGTGGAGTCCCCTGTGTTTACAATGCTAGTCCCTGGATCAATAGCTAGCATCCACAGTCAATATGTAATATCAAGATACAAAGGTCATATTATAACTTTATAACCAAGAATAACATAAATTTTATTACATCATACATAGCTCATTTGGCTATTACATTACATTGCAGCGGAATAACTATAGTCATGGGGTCCTTCATCTTCAAAGTGCCACAGGCAGATGTTGGTTGTAGACTTTGTAATCCTAATCAAACAATCTTCACTAAAGTAAATCAACCTGCAACATTACAAGTTACAGCCACAAGGGTCAATACATTTGAATTGTATTGGCAAGCTTCACTACTATGTTTAATATGAGTGGATCCTATCAATACATGCATATTTGGCTAAGTAGAGTTTAAGGCTTAATTGCATAAAGCCAAATTTATCCTATCTTTTCAAAAATGGTTTTGGTCCTCTGTTAAATCTCCTTTTCCAAGTTCCTTGAACTCCTTGGTAGAAACTCAAGTGTTCAAGTCCTTGTCGAAAAATCTCTTGAGCTACTTGGTAATCCCAAGTGCAACAAGTTTTATCAAAATCTCATGAATTCCTTGGTAACCCCAAGTGTTCATGTTTTCAACAAAATCTCTTGAGTTCCTTGGTAACCCCAAGTACATCAAGTTTTGTCAAAGTCTCTTGAGCTCTTAAAAGTTTTCTTTTAGAAATTAGAATGTCGAGATCTCCCATAGCTTCAAACTTTAGTTGCTCAGTATTGTCCATAACCGGGGACACGGCTAAGTACTTAGATTTTATTATCTTCTGCAGAAGGAGTACACTTTACCCACATGTCACAATCCCAACTCTTTGCCACCAGTGGCCACTAGATTAGCACTCACCAAGATGGAGTACTGGCAGATTGAGAATGTGACGAAGTCTTTCCAAAGGGTCCTCCCATACACCATTGCTAGCTTGTCTTCAGCACCCATGAAGCATTCCAGATCCCCATGGCCAGTAAACTGAAGACAATGCATGGGTCTTCCCAATGTAGTTGACTAAGCCAGAGCCATAATAGCATGTGGTTGCACACGAAAGCCACAATTGGAGAAACATGTTCAATCTCTAAGTTTCCTGGGTGGTTTCCTTTGGAGCACAACACAAAGTGATTGCCATAGACATGGTACCCTTTTGTTGCCACCTTCTCCAATACTCAAAGTATCCTTGGCCACCCAGGTGGTTCATTGAGTCCTTGTTTTATTATATAAAATCACAAGTCCTTTTCTCAACTTCATAAAATCTCAACATGTATCTCTTTTCAAAAATATAGCATGGCTAAGCATGTAACAACTACAATATTTTCACTAAGGAGTGTATAGAGAATCCTATTAGGATTTAGCATAGCATAAGTATAAAATTGTTTTCATGCATGTTTTCAAAATCCACTAAGTATAAGAAAATAGTAGGACTTTTAGATGATAGTGTAACTTGCCTTTTTGGGTAGGGAATGATGGTTAACTCCTTGATCTTCCTAGTCTCACACTTTGCTAATTTCACTACAATCAATCAAGAAAACATAATTTCAACTAGCATTCCAAATAATCAATCAAACAACAATTCACACACACAAAACAATGGGGTCTAAGATTTAAGTCATGCATGTGAGCATGCAAAAGATGGTTCTATTTGTAAAGATGGTCTCCACTAGGCTTCTAAACTTTGTAAGTCCCAAATTGGTCATTTTCCAAGGTGGCAAAGTCATTTGTAAAAGGGTTTTATCCATAAACCATTTTTAAATCCAATCATTATTTTATGTGATGGAAAAATATTTTTATCAAAGCAACAACTTCAAGTTGTTCACCAAATAAGTTGTTGTTTCCCAAAACTTGGTGTTTAGGGTCAGTAGGTTTGATCAAAACATTTTCCCAAAGTTTTCTTTACAAAAACATTTTCATAACAAAAATCTTTATTTTCATTTGGCTAGAAATGGACCAAATCATTTAATCTATCCTAAATTTCACCAAATTCATTTTTAACTCCATGGGTTGGTTCCTAGGGTCAGTGAGTTTACAGCAAACCATTTTGCAAAGGTTTTAACCGTAAAAACATTTTTAAAATTTTTTTCTAATCTAAACAAGCACACAAAAGTATCTGCAAAAACAAGCAAACTAACAGATACTATTTTCTAAACAAATTCCATGGTTGGCTAGGGTTTGTTCCACTGATTTCAACGGTATAAAGTTTGCAATTTTTGGACGTGTGGATCAAAAGTTACAGGGTTTTCAAATTGCAACTTAAATCTGATTTCCAAATTCCGTTTTAAACATACCTGGCCACGCGTTGTGTTCTGGTTGGACGGTACCGGTTCGGCCGGATCGGTGTTGCGGTGCGTTGGATCTAATAAATCGTGCGGCACAGGACTCGTACCCCTCCGCGGTTAAATGATCTAATCCTGCTCGCTCAATCTAGATCCTCTGATCGATTCGCTTGACCAAAAGTGAGCGGCTACATAGCGCATGGCGCACGCCAGCGGTGGCGTAAAGCTACAGGAATCAAAGAGGGGAGGGAAAGTGCTCACCAGAATCGCAGGGTTGTGGTGATGCTCGACGTGTTGTTGGCTTGACAAGGGGCGCTCGGGTACTGCAGCAATTGCTCGCCGGAGTTTGCACGGTCGTCTGACGGCTCTGGTTGATGACGGGGAGATGCTGCAGTTCACCCCAGGGCAGATGGCTGGTACGGTTAGACGCGGAATGAGCTGGAGATGATGTGAGCATCCATGGAAAAGCTAGGGGTGGTCGAGGCTTACCGGGGGAGTTCGACGGGGACGAGACAGACGGCGACGTTGTCAGAGCTGGTCGAAGACGGTGCTCCGGGGCGCCCGCGGTTGAACGAAGATCACAAGGAGATGTGTCTGGGAGTGGGGAATCTGCTAGCATGCTCAGGGAGGCAAGGGGCGGCGAAGCTCGGCTGGAATTCGACGAGGAGGGTCGTCGGAGACAGAGGAGCTTGGGGAAGAATTGGGGCGTCTGGGAGCGCGTTGAGATGGGGCGACAGAGGGGAAGTGGAGAGGAGACATGAGCGCTTAAGCCTGCGTGATCAAAGCGGGTAACGGTGGTCGCGTTAAGGCAAATTAAGTCCGCGAAATCATCGGCAGGAACGGTGTCGAGGGGAGGGAGAAGGAGTCGCGCGGGTGAGAAGGAAGAACAGGAGGAGTGGGGTCCACGGCAAAGGGAAAAAGAAAGGAGGAGGTTCCATCACCATTCTGCTTAGGTTAGAATCTGAAAGTAATCGCTTTTTCTTCCGGGAGGGAGCTGTTTTGTTTTACGGGCTTATTGGGCTTGGCTACTGGCTGATTCTATTTTTTCCTTCCTGGAACCTTTTTCCTTTTCTAATTCTTTTTCTATTTTTGAAATTCAAACAATCAAACAACATTCAAACCAATTCAAACAATCACTAAACTTTGTACTTTGAATTTGGTTCTGTTTATCAACATAAACCAAATTCCAAAATAAAATAATAATTTTTATTCTTTTTAGGATCCATTCTTTAATTAAATAAAATGGATCTTTAATTATTTAATAAAATAGGGTCTGATTTAATTAATAAAATCTCCATTAGAAATCCAAATATTTTCAAAACCAAATCAGTAGGTTTTATTTGGAAATAATGAATACTTGGAAACTTGTTTAAAACAAAATAACCTTTTATTTTAGGGTCCATTATTAATTAAATACAATAGACTTTCATTATTAAATCAAATAGGATTTGTTTTATAAAAAAAAATTATTTTGAAATCTAAAATAAAGCCAAAACACTTCAGTAGGTTTTATTTGAGAATACAAAATATTTGGAAAACTTATTTAAAATAATTTAACAAGTTTTTGATGTTTTAATTAAAATGGTAAAACCTTTTATTTAGATAAAATTGGATATTAAATACTTATTAATTTATTTAAATAAACCTTTACTATTTTTATTAAAAACAAAACATTTTATTGCGAAAGTTTGGCCAAGGTTTAATTTGGCTTTATAAAATAATCTTTATTCATAAAACTTCTATTTCTTTTGAAATCCAAAACCTTTCATTTAAAAGTTCCAAATTAGTAATTCCAAAATATTTTATTTTCCTTTATCAAATGTTTATCTTTTTAAATACCTTTAGGATTTTATTTGATCCAAATTGGTTTGAAGATTTCCAATTGGATTCAAAAAGTTTCTTCTGGCCCTGAAAATCAACAAAGTTTTATTTTATTCATTTATTTTCACATTACAAGATTTGGAAAATCTTGGGATGTGACACAGGTCTAGCAGGACGCGTGCAGCTCCCGAGCTGTACGGAAACCCTGTTAGGAATTTCATGGTTGATGAAATTGATGACCCTGCGACGTATGAAGAAGCAATGATGAGCCCGGATTCCAACAAATGGTTAGAAGCCATGAAATCCGAGATGGAATCCATGTATGAAAACCAAGTTTGGAACTTGGTGGACTTACCTCACGACCAAAAGGCCGTGGAGAATAAATGGATTTTCAAAACGAAAACTGATGTTGATGGTAATGTGACCGTCTATAAAGCTCGACTTGTCACAAAGGGTTTCAAAAAATTCAAGGAGTTAACTACGATGAGATTCTCTCCTGTAGCGATACTAAAGTCAGTTAGGATTATGTTAGCAATTGCTGCATATTTCGATTATGAGATATGGCAGATGGATGTCAAAACTGCATTCCTTAATGGAAACATTGAAGAAGAGTTTTATATGATACACCAAAGGGTTTTGTGGATCCTAAGGATGTTGACAAGGTATGCAAGCTTCAACGATCCATCTACGGACTGAAGCAAGCATCTCGGAGTTAGAATCTCCGCTTTGATGAGGTGATCAAAGAGTTTGGATTTGTCCAAACTTATGGAGAGGCTTGTATTTACAAGAAAGTGAGTGGGAGCAATGTGGCATTTCTGATATTATATGTGGATGACATATTACTGACTGGAAATGATGTAGATCTTTTAAACATTGCTAAAAGTTATCTAAACAGCAAATTTTCGATGAAGGACCTAGGTGAAGCGTCATACATATTAGGCATAAAGATCTATAGAGATAGGTCAAGACGCCTAATAGGGCCATCACGGAGTACATACGTTGATAAGATTTTAAAGAAGTTTAAAATGGACGAAAGTAAGAAGGGGTTCTTACCTATGTTGCAAGGCAAGACATTCAGTAAGACTCAAAGTTCGGCAACAACGGAAGAAAGAGAGATAATGGACAAGATCCCCTATGCTTCAGCCATAGGCTCTATAATGTATGCCATGCTATGTACAAGACCGGATGTGTCACATGATATTAGTTTGACTAGCAGGTACCAATCGGATCCAGGTTCAGAACACCGGATAGCGGTTAAGAATATCCTTAAGTACTTGTGAAGAACTAAGAATACGTTTCTTGTGTACGGAGGTGAAGAAGAGCTCGTGCTAAGTGTTATGTTGATGATAGCTTTGACACTGATCCGGATGATTCTAAGTCTCAATCCGGATACGTATTTCTCATGAATGGCGGAGCGGTTAGTTGGAGGAGTTCCAAAAAACCCGTGGTGGCGGGATCAACAACGGCGGCTCATGAAGCGGTTTGGATGAAGGAGTACATATCCGAACTAGGTGTAGTTGCGAGTGCGTTGGACCCAATGGTAATCTATTGTGACAACAATGGTGCCATAGCGAATGCCAAAGAACCAAGGTCTCACAAGAATTCCAAGCATATTAAGCGCCGGTTTCACTCCATCTGCGAGCATGTCAAGGATGGAGATATAAAGATTTATAAAGTACACACGGATCTCAATGTAGCAGATCCATTGACTAAAACTCTCCCTAGAGCAAAACAATGTCAACACCAGAACTCCATGGGTGTTATATTTATCACTATGTAACTAGATTATTGTCTCTAGTGCAAGTAGGAGACTGAAGGGAATATGTCCCGAGAGGCAATAATAAAGTGTTTATTATGTATATTCCAAGTATATGATAGATGTTTATTTTATATGCTATAATTGTATTAATACGGAAACATTAATACATGTGTGTTTAATAAACAAACAGAAAGTTCCTAGTTATGCCTCTCTCATAAACTAGCTCGTTGATTAATAAGATGATCAAGGTTTCCTGATCATGGATATTGGATGTTGTTAATAACGAGGTCACAACATTAGTGTAATGATGCGATGAACATTCATCTGAAGTATAGCATTACGATCAAAGTCATTGAGTTTATATTGCTATAACATCATACGAAGTGATCCTAATCCTTAGACCATGAGATCATGTCAATCACTAACACCAGAAGAGTATCTTGATAACATCAAATGTCACACCGTAACAGGGTGATTATAAAGATGGGTTCAATACTACTAAAGTGTTATGTTGAGGCCCATGGATTGAGAGTGGAATTTGTTCATCCCGACGGGATGACGGATAGGTATGCTCTGGGCCCTCTCGGTGATATCACATTGGTTAGCTTGCAAGCAAGTGATTTGATCACTAGAATGTTATATCACGAGAACGAGAAAAGAGTACATGTAGGTAACAAGATCAAACTAGGTATGAAGATACCGATGATCGAATCTCGGACATGTAATATATCGTGAAACAAAAGGATTAAGATACTAGCGTAAAAGGTTCTCGCGATCACACGAAAGTCATCGCTGAATGTGTGGGAGTCAGTATGGACATCCAGGTCCCGCTTTCTGATTATTGATCTGAGAGGGGTCTCGATCATGTCCGCATTATTATCGAACCGTAGGGTGACACACTTAACAGACACCGACATCCATTTGGAGCAAAAGTTTCATGCCGAAAAGAATAACAAGCGCAGGAATTTATTTCACTAGATACCGAAATAGGTTTTCGGGTGTAATTGCAGAAAGTGTTTTGCATGTGAAATGAAATACTAACAAGGGGTTATATGTGAATGTTTGTCATTAAAGTAATTGAAAAAATTCTGAATAAATAAAAGGAGTTTTATTTAATAAGAGTTTGCATTAAATTTGGTGGAAATTTAATGGGAATTTGAGTGGGTTTTTGAGTGGAGGGAATTGAATGACATTTGTGTGAGTGGAGTGTCCACCCACATGAATGAAGGAGGGGAGGGGGAAGCCCCATGGCCGGAGGCCACCCCCTTGGGTGCCCCCCTCGTATAAAAGGAGCCCCCTCTCCTCTCTCTCACTCACACCTCCTCGTGAAGGATCTCTCTCCCCCTCTAGTATTTATTCCCCATGGTCTCGGACTAGCGAGATACATGTTCACGGTGGCTATTCGGCAAGAAAACGTTGTGCTTCCGCTGTATCGCTGGAACGAGGAGGCAGAGGTTGCTCGGTGCCTCGAACGTGTGTGCGAGCACGGATGCGCCGCTGATTTGCGGTGCTAGGACTTCCTCTCGATCTTGAGATCGAAAAGAGATAGTCTTGTAAGATCCCTCCTTTATAAAGGAAAAAGGATCCCTGTGATTGCAATGCTAGTCCCTGGATCAATAGCTAGCATCCACAGTTAAGATGTAATATCAAGAAACAAAGGTCATAATACAACTTTATAACCAGGAATAAAATAATTTATTACATCTTACATAGCTCATTTGGCTATTACATTACATTGCAACAGAATATCTATAAGCATGGGGTCCTTCATCTTCAAGGTGCCACAGGCAAACATGTTGGTTGTAGACTTGTAATCCTAATCAATAACTTCACTAATATCAATCAAACCTGCAACATAACAAGTTACAGCCACAAAGGGTCAATACATTTGAATTGTATTGGCAAGTGATACTATGGTAGTATAGTGGAGTCTATCATCTATATGCATTTGGCTAAGTGGAGCTTAGGCTTGCTTTGCTCAAAATAGATTTTCCTTATCATTTGAAAACACTAAGTTTTTGCTTGACAAAGATCACCCAAGGCATTGTAGGGTTTCGTAGCATGGAAAACAAAAATTTTCTATCGCATACAAACAAACAAGCCAAGATCTATCTACTAGATTGTAGCAACGAGTCGATGGAATAACTTACCCTCGAAGATTCCAAAGTGTTTAACGAGAGCGGATTCCCGTGGGTGATGTAGTCGTACTCTTCCCGATCTCAAGATCGTGTAGACGATCCTTCCGGCGCTGCGTTTCGGCAGCGCTTCCATGATCGGTCACGTCGATTTTCGACGAAGACCTTCCTCTCCTTGTTCCAAAGCAAAGGAGGTTGTAGCACTCTCCTCGCGATTCCTAAAGACAACTGGCGTACCGGAAGTAGAGGGGAGATCCCCCAGGGCTTCGCCTTAAGCCGGAGCGAGTATGGTGGAGTATGAGAGAGATATTAGTGGTATAGGGTTTAGACACACCAATTAGAAGGCTCTAATCCAAAGCCTAGTGCAATTAGAAGCTCTAAACTAAAGCGGCTCTAAACCGGAGTCTAGGGCTAGGGTTTAGATTTAGAGGATAGGAACTTGTGTGTCTAGAGGAGGGGGCCCTGCCCCTCCTTTTATAGGTGGGAGGTGCGGCCAAGGGGAGGGAGTCCCTCCCCAACTCGGCCTTGGTTGGCGCGCCGGGTTGGGGAGGAGGGACTCCTCCCGCAAGTCGGTTTCAACCTCCTCTTTCCTCTTTCCCTCAGTTTTCTGTTTTAGCCGTTTGACTTTCAAACTGGCCGTTTGACTTTTCAGTTTGGGATTCAATTTAATCCTTTATTTGGAACAGCGAGAACACTTAGTACATGATGCAATCATTCCAATATGCAATGACACATTCATGTACCCCTTCCCCTCCGGAGTGCCGGACATTCCGGAACCTTCTAGAACATTCCCGATGAAAACACTAATCATTCCCGAACTCAAACGGACTTTCCTTATATGAATCTTATTCTCCGGACCATTCCGGATCACCTCGTGATATCCCGGATCCCATCCGAGACTCCGACATTCGGTCTCTTTCTCATAATACCATAACTACTCAAACAACGTCGAATCCTTAAGTGTGTCTCCCTACGGTTCGTGAATTATGCGGACATGATCGAGACACTTCTCCGAACAATAACCAATAGAGGAATCTGGAAATTCATATGGATCCCACATATTTCTACGATTACTTTGCGATCGAATGAACCATTTACATACGATACCAATTTCCCTTTGTCTCGCGATAGTTTACTTATCCGAGGTTATGATCATCGATATCTCTGCATACCTAGTTCAACCTCGTTACCGACAAGTACTCTTTTCTCGTTCCCGTGATATGTGATCCCTTGTGAGACATTCACATGCTTGCAAGCTAATTGGATGACATTCCACCGAGAGGGCCCAGAGTATATCTATCCGTCATATGGATGGACAAATCCCACTCTTGATCCATGTGTCTCAACCAATACTTTCCGAACACTCAATGCCACCTTTATAGCCACCCAGTTACGGTGTGGTGTTTGATGTCATCAAAGCATCCATCCGGTAAAGGTGATATGCATGATCTCATGGTCGAAGGAATTAGGTTACTATGTATCAGAAAGCATATAGCAATTGAACTATTTAAATGACTTGATCTTTATGCTACGCTTATCTATAGGAGTATGTCCACCATATCATTCTCCTAACGATATGATCTTGTTGTTGATAACATCTCAATGTTCATGATAGGGAAACCACAATCATTAATCAACCAACAAGCTAGTGAAGTATAGAGGCTATACTAGGGACTTCAAATTAAGTTTACAAATCACACAAGTATCAATGTTTCCTTGTTAATACTATTATAGCATGAATGTAAACATTTATCATAAACACAAAGATATAATAATAACTACATTTATTATTGCCTCTAGGGCATATCTCCAACAGTCTCCCACTTGCACTAGAGTCATCTAATCTAGATTACATGGTAATATACCGAACACCCATGGCAGTTTGGTGTTGGTCATGTTTTGCCCTCGGGAGAGGTTTAGTCAACGGATCCGCCACATTCAGATCTGTGTGTACTTTGCAAATCTTTATATCCCCATCCTAGATATGTTCTCGAATAGCGTGAAAATGCAGCTTGATATGCTTCAGCTTCTTGTGTGACCTTGGTTCTTGCGCATTGGCTATGGCGCCCATGTTATCACAGTAGATAGACATTGGGTCCAGCGCACTAGGAACCACACCCAGCTCTGTAATGAACTCTTTCATCCATATCGCTTCTTATGAAGCCTCCGAAGCAGCCATGTATTCCGATTCAGTTGAAGATCTCGCCACAACGCTTTGCTTTGCACTCCTCCAGCTAACTGCTGCACCATTCAAAATAAATACGTATCCAGATTGTGATTTAGAATCATCCGGATCGGTGTTCCAACTAGCATCGGTTTAACCATTAACAACGAGTTGTTCATCACCTCCATAAGAAAGAACCATATCCTTAGTTCTTCTCAAGTACTTAAGGATGTTTTTGACCGCTGTCCAATGATCCACTCCTGGATCACTTTGATATCTGCTAGTTAAACTAGCAGCATATGCAATGTCGGGTCTAGTACATAGCATGGCATACATTAGAGATCCTATGGCTGAGGTATAGGGAGTCTTACTCATCCTTTCTCTATCTTCTGCCGATGTCGGACTTTGAGTTTTACTCAAGGTCGTATTGGGCAACATGGGCAAGAACCCTTTCTTGCTTTCTTCCATTCCAAACCTCTTTAGAACTTTGTCCAAATATGTACTCTGTGACAATGATATTTGCTTCGATCTATCTCTATAAATATTTATGCCTAATATGTAAGCTGCTTCGCCAAGATCCTTCATTGAAAAACTATTATTCAAATATTCCTTGACACTATTAAGAAGGTCTACATCATTCCCAATCAATAATATGTCATCCACATATAGTATTAAGAATGCTATAGAGCTCCCACTCACTTTCTTGTAAATACAAGCTTCTCCATAAGTTTGTATAAAACCAAAACTTTTGATCACCTTATCAAAACGTTGATTCCAACTTCGGGATGCTTGTTTCAATCCATAGATGGGCCGTTGAAGTTTGCATACCTTGTTAGCATCTTTAGGATCGACAAAACCTTTGGGTTGCATCATATACAACTCTTCATCAATATCTCCATTGAGGAATGTTGTTTTGACATCCATCTGCCATATCTCATAATCATAATATGCGTGATTGCTAACATAATCCTCACAGACTTTAGCTTCGCATTGGTGAGAAAGTCTCATCGTAGTCAACTCCTTGAATTTGTCGAAACCTTTTGCGACAAGTCGAGCTTTATAAACGATAACATTACCATCAACATCTGTTTTCTTCTTGAAAATCCATTTGTTCTCGACAGCCTTCCGCCATCCGGTAAGTCCACCAAAGTCCATACTTGGTTTTCGTACATGGATCCAATCTCGATTTCATGGCTTCTTGCCATTTATTGGAATCTGGGCTCATCATCGCTTCCTCATATTTCTCGGGGTCATCGGTGTTGTCCACCAACATGACACTCATAACGGATCATACCAATGGAGTGGTACGAGTTCTCGTTGACCTCCGAGGTTCAGAGTAACTTCAACCGAAGTTTCATGATCACCATCATTGGCTTCCTCTCTAACTGGTGCAGGCACCACATGAACTTCTTCCGGTGCTGCGCTACTCGCAATTTCGAGAGAAGGTTCGACAACCTCGCCGAGTTCTACTTTCCTTCCAGTCACTTCTTTCGAGAGAAATTCCTTCTCTAGAAAGGATCCATTCTTGGCAACGAAGATTTTGCCTTCGGATCTATGATAGAAGGTATACCCAATAGTTTCCTTCGGTATCCTATGAAGACGCATTTTCCGCTTTGGGTTCAAGCTTGTCCTATTGTAACTTCTTTACATAGGCCGCATCCCCAAACTTTAAGGAACGACAATCTAGGTTTCTTCCCAAACCATAATTCATACGGTGTCTTTTCAACGGATTTAGGCGGTGCCCTATTTAAAGTGAATGCGGCTGTTTCTAATGCATAACCCCAAAATGATAGCGGTAAATCGTAAGTGACATCATAGAACGAACCATATCTAAGAGAGTTCGATTCGACGTTCGGACACACCATTACTGTGTGGTGTTCCGGTGTCAATTGTGAAAGTATTTCGCATTTCTTCAAATGCTCGCCAAACTCGTAACTTAGATATTCACCTCCACGATCGAGCAGAAATTTAATCTTCTTGTTACGTTGATTCTCTACCTCACTTTGAAACTCCTTAAACTTCTCGAAAGTTTGGACTTATGTTTCATGAAATATATATACCCATATCTACTCAAGTCATCCGTGAAGGTAAGAACATAACGATAACCATCGCGATGCTACACTCATTGGGCCACACATCGGTATGTATGATTTCCAATAAGTCCGTAGCTCGCTCCATCATACCGTAAAATGGAGTCTTAGTCATTTTTCCCATCGACATGCTTCGCATCTTTCAAGTGATTCAAAATCAAGTGATTCAAGAAGTCCATCGAATGGAGTTTCTTCATACGCTTCACTCCAATGTGACCAAGACGACGATTGCCACATATAGGTCGAATTATCGCTGATTTCAAAGGTTTAGCCTCAATGTTGTTGATATGTGTATTTCCACTATCGAGATTCAATAAGAATAGACCATCTATCAAAGGTGCATGTGCATAAAACATATTACTCATATAAATCGAACAACCATTATTCTCGACTTAAACAAGTAACCTTCTCGCAATAAACAAGATCCCGATATAATGTTCATGCTCAACGCAGCACCAAATAACAATTATTTAAGTATAAAACTAATCCCGATGGTAGATGAAGGGTAGCGTGCCGCGATCACATCAACCTTTGATCCGCTTCCCACGCGCATCGTCACCTCGTTCTTCGCTAGCTTCCGTTTATTCTGCAAAGGCTTTGTTTGAGTTACAAATATGAGCAACCGAACCGATATCAAATACCAGACACTACTACGAGTACTAGTGAGATACACATCAATAACATGTATATCGATATACCTTTCTTCTTGATGTTGCCGTTCTTCGGATCCGCCAAGTACTTTGGGCAATTCCGCTTCGATGACCTTCTCCCTTGCGGTAAAAGCACTCGATGTCGGCTTGGGTCCAGCCTTGGTCTTCTTCACGGCGTGGTAACTTTCTTACCACCCTTCTTGAAGTGTCCTTTTGCTTAGACTTGCCTTTCTTGAATTTGGTGGTCTTATTGACCAACAACACTTGGTGCTCTTTCTTGATCTCCACTTCGCAGATTTCAACATGGCAAAGAGTTCAGCAACGTCTTGTTCATGTTACGCATGTTGTAGTTCATCACAAAGTTCTTGTAACTTGGTGGTAGTGATTGGAGGACACGTAAATCCCAAAGCATTAGGAATCACTATACCCAAGCTTTGAAGTTTGCTTGCGTGACCAGACATCTTAAGCACATGCTCACTGACGGAGCTGCCCTCTTCCATCTTGCAGTTAAAGAACTTTTCAGAAGCCTCATATCTTTCAATTGCCGCCTGAGTCTCAAAAATCAATTTGAGATCCTCGACAATATCATATAGGTCTGACTCTTCAAACCTTTTCAAGCTCGATTCCAAACCATACAAGATAGCACACTCGAACTATGGAGATCTTGATTCTTCCGAGCGAGGTAAACATTCTTTACTTCATCGGGAGCATCACCGCAGTGGGTCACCCAATGTGCATCCAAAGACATAGGTCAAATTACTAGCATTGAGGACAATCCTCAAATTGCGGAACCAATCCGCGAAGTTGCTTCCATTGTTTTTCAACTTTTCTTTCTCTAGGAACGCATTAAAATTGATGGTAGGGGCTGCCATTGATCTACAACATATTTGCAATAGTTTAGACTAAGTTTATGACAAATTGAGTTCAAATTAATTAATGAAATTAAACTAGGTGAACTCCCACTCAAAACAACATCCCTCACATTGTTTTAGTGATCACACGAACCAAATCCACTACATCAACACCGATCATCACGAGAGTTGATATAGTTTCAATGGCGAACAATCGTCATGTTCATCATATCTACCATATGATTCATGCTTTACCTTTCGGTGATCCGTGTTTCGAGACCATGTATGTACATGCTAGGCTCGTCAATATCAAACCTTAGTTTCCGCATGAGCAAATCTGGCTTGCTCACGTTGTATACACTTGCGGAATCTAACACACCCGATCATCACGTGGTGCTTGAAACAACAAGCTTTAGCGGTGCTAACTAAGGGTGAACACTTTATGACTTGAAATTCATGTGCATGAGGATCATCTTATAATGCTACCGCCGTCTACTAAGCAATACAAGATGCATAAAGGATTAACATCACATGCAATTCAATAATATGTGATATGATATGGCCTTTCTTCTTTGTGCTTCCGATCTCCATCTTCAAGCACGAACATGATCTCCATCATCACCGCATTGCATCAAGGTCAATGATGCTTCTCCATGGTTGTCGCCCACCGCTTCAACTATTACAACTACTTTGAATAGACACGGGTCTTAATATAAATTAAAGACAACCATATGGCTCTCGCTTGCCAACTTACAATAAGGAACATTGCATACATCAAATATAATCACAATCATGGCCATATCACATCACAAGACACCCTCGCAAAACAAAGTTAGACGCCTCTACTTTCTTTGCATATTTTACGTGGTTTGGGGCTTTCGATAAGTGTCGTTCTAACTTACGAACAAGAACCACAACATTGATACTAGCATTGTTGATCACCCGTTGTAAATTGGATCTTAACTATGCTAGGAGAAACAGCACCATAAAGCCACTTATGCAATACTAGTTGCATGTCAAGCGTGGAGCAAGTCTCATGAACGATGTCATGTAAGGTTAGCCGGGCGCTTCATCCCAACATACCGCAAGATGCAAAGTACACAAGAAGCAATCGACAATAAAGCATCAACGCCCACAATGACCATTGTGTTCTACTCAGCAACAGGTCTACATATAGACACGGATCGATACCCTTTGTAGGGTTTCGTAGCATGGAAAACAAAAATTTTCTATCGCATACAAACAAAAAAGCCAAGATCTATCTACTAGATTGTAGCGAGTCGATGGAATAACTTACCTCAAGATTCCAAAGTGTTTAACGAGAGCGATTCCGTGGGTGATGTAGTCGTACTCTTCCCGATCTCAAGATCGTAGACGATCCTTCGGCGCTGCGTTCCAGCGCTTCCACAATCGGTCACACGTTCAGATTTTCGACGAAGACCTTCCTCTCCCTTGTTCCAAAGAAATGGAGGTTGTAGCACTCTCCTCGCGATTCCAAAGAAAGACAACTGTGGTACCGAAGTAGAGGGAGATCATGAGGCTTCACCTTAAGTCGGAGCGAGTATGGTGGAGTATGAGAGAGCTATTAGTGGTCTAGGGTTTAGACACACCAATTAGAAGGCTCTAATCCGAAGGCTAGTGCAATTAGAAGCTCTAAACTAAAGCGGCTCTAAACCGGAGTCTAGGGCTAGGGTTTAGATTTAGAGGATAGGAACTTGTGTGTCTAGAGGAGGGGGACCTGCCCCTCCTTTTATAGGTGGGAGGTGCGGCCAAGGGGAGGGAGTCCCTCCCCAACTCGGCCTTGGTTGGCGCGCCGGCATGGGGAGGAGGGACTCCTCCCGCAAGTCGGTTTCAACCTCCTCTTTCCTCTTTCCCTCAGTTTCCTGTTTTAGCCGTTTGACTTTCAAACTATCCGTTTGACTTTTCAGTTTGGGATTCAATTTAATCCTTTATTTGGAACAGCGACAACACTTAGTACATGATGCAATCATTCCAATATGCAATGACACATTCATGTACCCCTTCCCCTCCGGAGTGCCGGACATTCCGGAACCTTCTAGAACATTCCCGATGAAAACACCGGAATCATTCCCGAACTACGAAACGGGACTTTCCTTATATGAATCTTATTCTCCGGACCATTCCGGATCACCTAGTGATATCCCGATCCCATCCGAGACTCCGAACAACATTCGGTCTCTTTCTCATAATAACATAACTACTCAAACAACGTCGAATCCTTAAGTGTGTCTCCCTACGGTTCGTGAATTATGCGGACATGATCGAGACACTTCTCCGAACAATAACCAATAGAGGAATCTGGAAATTCATATGGCTCCCACATATTTCTACGATTACTTTGCGATCGAATGAACCACTTACATACGATACCAATTTCCCTTTGTCTCACGATAGTTTACTTATCCGAGGTTATGATCGTCGGTATCTCTGCATACCTAGTTCAACCTCGTTACCGACAAGTACTCTTTTCTCGTTCCCGTGATATGTGATCCCTTGTGAGCAAGTCACATGCTTGCAAGCTAATTGGATGACATTCCACCGAGAGGGCCCAGAGTATATCTATCCGTCATATGGATGGACAAATCCCACTGTTGATCCATGTGTCTCAACCAATACTTTCCGAACACTCAATGCTACCATTATAGCCACCCAGTTACGGTGTGGTGTTTGATGTCATCAAATCATCCATCCGGTAAAGGTGATATGCATGATCTCATGGTCGAAGTAATTAGGTTACTATGTATTAGAAAGCATATAGCAATTGAACTATTGAAATGACTTGATCTTTATGCTACGCTTATCTATAGGAGTATGTCCACCATATCATTCTCCTAACGATATGATCTTGTTGTTGATAACATCTCAATGTTCATGATAGGGAAACCACAATCATTAATCAACCAACAAGCTAGTGAAGTATAGAGACTATACTAGGGACTTCAAATTAAGTTTACAAATCACACAAGTATCAATGTTTACTTGTTAATACTATTATAGCATGAATGTAAACATTTATCATAAACACAAAGATATAATAATAACTACATTTATTATTGCCTCTAGGGCATATCTCCAACAGGCATCTACCAATCAAAGATTGAAGATCCTTTAACCCTTGTTCAACCACAAGTTTTTAACTTAGAAATTTGGATGATGAGATTCTTGATAGATTCCATGTCTTGATGCTCAAATTTTCCTTTGCCAGGGACATGGCTAAGTACTTAGATTTTACACTCTGTAGAGGTGGTGCACTTTCCCCACAATACTTGGTTTCACCAAGACAAGATCTTTCAGAAGCCTTTCCTTAGACCAAGTGGACGCGTTCCAACCTATCATTCCCACTACCACCAACTGTCCAAATGGCTAAGTTCTAGCAACCTATATGATCCAGGCAGAGCCCATAATGCCAAGTGGCTGCACTTGAAGCTTCTCAACATTTGATCTCTCAAATCTCTTTGTTCCTGGGTGGCAATCCACAAGTGTGATACACAAGGTAAACCATAGCCATGGGCCTTGTGTAACCACTCAACCAAAAACCACCAAGCAATTACCATTCCACCCAGGTGATTCATTAACTTAGTTGTTTTATTAAACAAAAACACAAGTCCTCAGACTTAGAAATTTTTCCATAGTATGAATGTATATTCCACCCTTGTTTTCTATTAGCTAAGCTAAGCTTGATAGTAGTAGGAATCTTAACTTAGGAAAATTTCTACTAAGGTTTCATCTACTAGGTTTTCCCATAGCATGGTTTATACTTAGCAAAAATTCCATGCAAGTTTTACTTAGAAAAATCACTAATGCATAGTGAAAATAATGGGACAAAAGTATGAAGCATCACTTGCCTTTTTGGTAGAGTATAGGTTCACTTCTTGATCTTTGCAATGTTCACACACTTCAAGTCACTACAATTCAATCAAGCAAACAATAATTCAATCTACCATTCAAGCATTTCATCACATAAAATAATAAAACAAAACAACACATGCAAGCATGCAAAAGGGTTGTTTTATTTGTAAAAGTGGTTTCTAATGGGTCATAAACATTTGAATATACCTAATGGTCATTTTATAAAGTGGCAAAGTTATTTGCAAAAGTTTTCACTTTATAAACCATTTAAAACAAGGTATCATTTTATGTGGTGTAGAAATGTTTTTACTAAGGCATTAATCTATAGGATTCACAAAATATGTTTTCAGACCATAAAACTTTGTGTTTAGGGTCAGAGAGTTTGAAACAAAACATTCCCAAAGGTTTTCTTCCAAAACCATTTTTAATAAATAAATCATATTTTTATTTGACTAGAATTGGTTTTAAATCAAAGAATCATTCTTTTTCTTCACCAAATATATTTTTGAAACCACAAAGTGTTTCCTATGGTCAGTAGGATCAAAACACACCATTTGCAAAAGATTTTATCCCCAAAATCATTTTTGAATAATTTTTTACAATCTAAACAAGCATACATATGTTTCTGCAAAAACAAACATTTTACCAGAAGCTTTTTACTAAACAAAGTGCATGGTTGGCTAGGGCTTGTCTTGCTGAATCCATTGATATAAAGTTTGCAAAATTTGGACGTGTGGTTTGAATGTTATGGAATTTACAAAATTGGAAAACTAATAGATCAAATTCTGTTTAAATCAAACAGGCTGGCCACATGGCTGTTCCTCATTGGACGATAACGGTTCGTGCAGATCAAGCGTTGCGAGGCGTTGGATTAAAATGAGATCGCGCGGCACAGATCAGTTCTTACCCTTTCGCTTAAGTCGCCTGTTTCTACGCGTCCGATCTAAATCGAATGGCCCTGATCTATTTAAACACAAAGTGGCGGCGCTGGCGGTGGTGGTTGGCGGCGACGCGCTCAGACGATGCGGCCGTCGGTGATTTAGGAAGCAAGGGGAACAAAGGGGTAGCTCACCAGAATCGCCGAAGCTTGCTGATACTCAACGTGGTTGTCGCAGGGCAGGGGGCGCACAGACGGGTCGACAATCTCTCGCCGGAGTTGCTCTCTGGCACGGGTATGCACGGTCGTGGTCGAAGGAAAGCGTCTGGGTCGCAACTGATCAAGTAAACGTGTCAGGAGGGTGCGCAAGGTTGCCTAGGGTGTGAAAGAACTCACCAGAGGGAAAGGGGCGCGCTAGTTTGTCGGCTATTGCTCGCTGGAGTTGAAGCAGACCGTGGCGACGCTCAGTCGAGGTGGTTGCCGACGCTCTGGGTCACCAGAGGAAGTGTGGCTGGGGTCAGTGGATGCGCAAAGTGATGGAGATCCAGTGAGCGTGAACTAGAGAGGAGGGGGCGGCGTGTACTCAACGTTTGTCGCCGGAGTTCGTCGGAGCCGCGGCGGTGCAAAAGGGAATTAGAGCAGCCTAGTGGCTCTCGAGGCATGGTGTTTGGGGGGAAAGGAAGAGGAGGGGGAGGTGGTTAAACGAGCGTGATCGCGGGGGATTTTAATTCGCAGAATAAATCGTATTGATTCGAATTAAGACGCGGAAGAAACAGTCAGAGGCGAGTTCATCGCGGGGTGAAGACGATGATGACCTGGCTGTGGGGCCCGGCGTCAGTGAGAAAAGGAGAGGGAGAGCGGGGTCCATCTGTCATTGACTCAGTGGGTTCAATCGCGAGTAAAACGGTTCGCTGCGGGTGGGGTGGGGATTGGGCTTGCTGGGCCTTATTGGGATGGCCGGCTGGGCTGGCTCCTTTTCATATTTTTTTTCTATTCTGATTGTTTTTCTTTTTCTCTTTTGATTTTCTGTTTTGAAATTCAATCAAACCATTCAAACAACAAATCAAATCAAAACTCCTACAAACTTTGCATTGAGTTTTGGTTCTGTTTAACAACACAAAACCAAAGTCCAAAAATAAAATAACAATTTTATTCTTTTTAGGATCTATTTAATAATTAAATAAAATAGTCCTTAGTTATTAATTCAAATAGGATTGGTTTTATTAAAATCTCCATTTTGGAAGCTAAATAATATAAAAAACAATTCAGTAGATTTTATTTGAAAATATAAAATACTTGGAAAACTTGTTTAAAATAATTTAACAAGTTTCGGTGTTTAATTAAAATGGTAAAACCTTTATTTTTAATAAAATTGGATATTAATAAATCCTTATTATTTTTTTAAATAAACCTTCACTCTTTTAATCAAAGCAAAACATTTTATTTCAAAAGATTGGCCAAGGTTTAATTTGGCTCTATAAAAATAGTCTTTATTTATATTTCTACCTTTTCATTTGAAACCAAATCTTTTTATTAAAAGATCCAAAAATAGTAATTTCATATATTTTTAAGTTTATTGATTATTTATCTTTTTAAATCCCTTTAGGATTTTATTTGATCCAAATAGGTTTTGAAAGTTTCAAATTGGATTCAAAAGTTTCTTCTCACCCTAAAAATCAACAAAGTTTTATTTTATTCATTTATTTTTCACATTATAAGATTTAGAAAATCTTGGGATGTGACACGTCTACATCAACCACGAGTTTAACTCGTTAAGCTTTGTCGGTCTTCAAGGGTATGTTCCCTACGGATATACATCCGCCCGTTGATTGTATCTAGTAGATAGATATTGGTACATAGTTGTCCCCATCGTAGGAAATTTTTTATTTTCTATGCTGCGAACCCTACAAAATTAGGATAAAATGGCAAGAAAAAGAGAAGGCTATTGCACTAAGGGAGTAAAAGGCAAACTGATTGCGTTATCAACATTAAATACACAATTCTGAAATTCAAAATACTTTGTAGGTCAAACCGATGGTCCATTTTAGAATCCTTTTTCACATTTGGACTAGGCGCGATTAGATCTTCGAAACTAGATCTCATATTGATATGTTTTAAGAACTTGTTTTTGACCAAAAGATTATCCATACGTAACACATAAGTTATCCATACTATACTATACAAGTTATCCACTAGATAACAGATAAGTTATCCATTCTATGAACGGGATATGTGTTTGAGTTTTTGATGCGTGCGAAAACATAAATGTGAACTTCTCTGATTTAGGATCCATTTTCACCGAGTCGACGATGAAGTCTTGCTATTCTAACACCTAGGCTATTGTGTACAAATCAAGTAAGTCTATCGCACATGTAATTAACTAAAATAGAGGTAACCATGTCTTATAAATACAGTGTTCACAAACAGAACTAAAGTTATCCTGAAATTGTACAAAGTTATCCATAGATATAAATAAAAAGTTATCCATGACATTATAGAATAATTACCCATTAGTAACACGAGAGTTATCAATGCTTAGGCATGTAAGTTATTCACCTAATAACATGTAAGTTATCCACCACTACCGCAGCGTACGGGTGACGAAGTCTCGAAGGGTGTTGGGATATCGAACCTTTATCGCTCGTTGATGCTAACGCATCGACAACGATAAAGTCACAGTACCCTAACACCCAGGCTATCGTGTCTCAATTAAACTATCCTATACCTCACATTTACTTAACTAAACTAAAATATATGAAGCAACCGAGGTTTCATGAGGTGGAAAAATACAAAAAATTATCCACGTGAGAAATGCGAGAACTCTTCTACCCAACCCGTTTATATGGTGGATAACTTATATGTTACATAATGGATAACTTACATACTATTACATTGATAACTCACATGTTAGGGGTGAGTAACTTTTTGGTCTAACTTTTTATCAAAATATATCAACATGGGATCTAGTTTTAAAGATTTCGTCGCGACTAACTCAATGATGAAAACGGATCCTAAATCGAACGAATGTTTGATTTATAAAATATTTTGAATTTTCGATTTAACCGCAGCTGGCTCTGATTCGTGGGTTCATACTTTATGCCTGTCTTTCACGCGATTGTTTCTGTCTTAATCAAAAGACAAAAATTTAGCCCGTCAAATTTCTCAACTTATCTAGATTTCCTGAAAAAAAAAACCTCGTTTTCTATCAATCCTTCTAGACATCAGCTGGACGTCCCAACCTAGCCGGCCCCAAAGCCCAAAAAAGAAGAGTATATTTTTCATACTAGTAATAATCACTATGACTTCTTTTTCTCAAAAATAATTTTCTTAAACCACTTTCTGAACTACCCTCGTGAATACCGAGAACAACAAGGACTAAATTGCACAGCGGTAAAGATCATTGTTCAGTCTGACGCCGCCTCCTTCCTCTCTCCCTCCCCTCCGCTGCGATTGATCCCACGGAAAGCACACCAAACCCTAGACCCCACCCTTGCACGCCATGGCTAACAGCAACCTCCCCCGCCGCATCATCAAGGTAAGTGACCCTTCCGTGTGTTCGATTTCCTTTATCCCTCAGTTTTCCCGCTCCTTTCCATGCAAATTTGGTGATTTGGGTGGTTTGCTTCTTGCAGGAGACGCAGCGGCTGCTCAGCGAGCCAGGTGAGATGGTCTGCTCATGAGTGCAA
Source organism: Avena longiglumis (assembly GCA_030063025.1). Taxonomy (NCBI): domain Eukaryota; kingdom Viridiplantae; phylum Streptophyta; class Magnoliopsida; order Poales; family Poaceae; genus Avena; species Avena longiglumis. Next base: position 102,391,909 of record CP125975.1, on the reverse strand, counting down.
GCTACTTTAGGAGTTCTTTCGGTCTATTTGCTCTGGATTAGTAATCATAAGCTCCAATTAACCTATATAGGCCATATAGGCCTCTAATTTTTTGTTATTTCTAGGTCCAATTGTGAAGAAACAGTCCCTATTTTAGCTGCTCTTTTAATTTGTAGGTTTTGTGCTGGATGGTTGGTTTGACGATCTTGGGCTTTGTGCTGGGTTTGTTCTTGCAGCTCCAGGGATTAGTGCTTCACCGTCAGAGGAGAACATGCGCTACTTCAATGTGATGATTCTTGGCCCATCTCAGTCGCCATATGAAGGTGACAAATTTTATTCTGTTCTTCTGATCTGTAATTTAGTTGCCTTTGGCATTATCTACAGAGTTGGTAATGTGGATTCTCTAATTCACAGGAAATCGTAGATCAACTTTAAGCTACCCAATGAACCATACTAAGAAATTTATGCCGATATGTGCATTCTATAGAGTCACATGCCCTCATCATAGTGAATAGTTGATGTTTAACATGATTAAAGACAAATATCGAGCAATTGGAAAATTATCAGAGCAAAGTGAACTAAGAAATTTATGCTGATATGTTCATTCTAGAGTCACATGCCCTCATCATAGAGTGAATAGTTGCTGTTGGACATGATTAAAGATAAATATCGAGCAATTGAAAAATTATCAGAGCAAAGTGATGCCATAAGTAAGAAACGAAGAAGCCATATTTTTATTGTGTGTGGTAACTAGGGGACAATTTATGTAGTGCACCATGCTGTGCAAGCACACACTACTGGTTTAGTACACTTAATTTGAATTCGGGGGCGATGCATGGGGCATCCTTTATTCAGTTATTGTTAAATGATCTGCCTTCTGCAAAATGCATGGAATCATTATTTATTTCCTAAATATAATTATCTGGAAAATAGAGAGGGTTGTGTTTTCTGTTGAAAGTTGAAACTTAGACAACATCATCTCTTTGAATTGTATTGCTTTCCTACTCACCAGTCCTAAAGGGGCTTGCAATTAAGTCACTACTTTTCTCAGTATGCGGAACTGTTTGAACGTCTTGGATGCTCTGTATTATCCTAGTCCCTTCAAATTGTCAGCTCAAACTTCTGATATGGTTCGTTTCGTCTTGTGATCATTGCTGCATGCTCTTTTACCTTCAATGCATTCCTAAGTCCTACATTCTTATGATTAAAAAATCCTTGACTGTTGACTATTTGAATTATGCAAATGCAATATGCTCTCTGATTAACTGTCAATGTTATTAATTGTCAGGAGGCATATTCAAGCTTGAGTTGTTTTTGCCCGAAGAATATCCAATGGCTCCGCCAAAGGTGTTTCTTTGTTACTTTATTCTGACTACTACCTCAGTGCTATGATCTGTTGGTCGTAATTTTGATGATGATGTTTTATCAAGCTTCACGTAGACTAAGTTATTATGTGGATCTGATTCAGCCAATATGTGTAGTCCGTCACTAAGATTCTATCACAGCTTAACATTTAAATGATGCTTCTACTGATCTATTGCATCATACTATTTATTATTCAGCGCACTTAGATTGGTCCCCAGTTGTTTCAGATTGAATGGTTGCACTGCTTTAAGGTCTACATGAACTTATATATTTGTTTCATACATATGGAGCCTATATACGTTTTTTGTCGTTAAAGTTTTACTTTGATTGCTGTAAACAGGTTCGCTTTCTACAAAAATTTACCATCCAAACATTGACAAGGTAAGTTTGTTATGTTTAGATTCCTTCTTCATGTTAATAAAAGATACTTCCTACGATCCATAATAAGTATACTATTGTTCTAAATACCTACATTTATGCAGCTTGGGAGGATATGCCTTGATATCTTAAAGGATAAGTGGAGTCCTGCCCTTCAGATCCGAACAGTTCTTTTGAGGTGAATGCTCCTGCTTCAGTACTGTTTCTGTTGGTATGTGGTGTCATTCTGTTGTGCTCCACATTCGGTGTGTTTTGTTCAGGAAGAAGTCATTACTTCTCTAGAAACCATATATCAGCTCCACTAGGCTGATTCCTGAAATAGCACTTCTCTAGGTTCCTGATGTAGCTTATTGATACGTATACTGGAAATGAGGCATTAATTCCGCGTTAAAAAGTTATTGTAGAACTTTGCAAGTTCTTTCCTTTAAAAGGCAGCAGACTATATGAGATGCATACAGTATTATGCAAATTCTGTAGAAGAAATGACAGATTACCATATAAAGTGGATGGCACCTATTGTGCAGTACAGTGGAGCTGCAGCCAATGCTGCATCATGTCTGTGACAGCCACCAGTAGACTGGTGGCCAGACTGTCTGGTCAGACGTCCTCACTTGTGCAGCAAGATCTCTCCACTCCTATGTTGCCTATGCCCTTTATATTTGTAGACATGTCTCACTTGTCAACATAATGTGCAAGTAACTAGAATAGGCGTAGAGTGAACATGTGATATGTTATATGTGATGTGGGTGTTGGTGTTTACATGGAAATATTTCCCGAAGCGTGATCAGAAAGCTCAAACGAGTTCACCAGAGCAAATTAACCTTAGCTGAACATCTCAATTGATTTCCACTGAATGTGTTCTGTCTTTTCAGCATCCAAGCACTGCTGAGTGCTCCAAATCCCGACGACCCGCTTGCTGACAACGTGGCAAAGCACTGGAAGGCCAACGAAACAGAAGCTGTAGAAACAGGTGATGATCTTGTCAACTAGTAGCTGCAAGCAGTATATAGTAAGATATTTCTTGCCTAATGTTGGTTTGTGTTTGCGCAGCCAAAGAGTGGACCCGTGTGTATGCGAATGATGGATGAGCTTTGCATGATCTAGCTGTTAATAATATTCACATGATGCAGGTTTAAAATGGAGGTAGATGGGAGTGGAATGTTAATTTATCCTTGCATCGCGTGTACCGAGTGTGATGTATATTACTCGTATTAGCCTAGTTGGGCTGTGAGGGACCCCATGTACATGTATAATGCATCCTGAAGTTATGTGTGCCTTTTCTTGCTCTATGTTTATTTTCCGTTCTTCCTGGATTTGTTTTTTGACTTTCTTCTATTGGCTAAGCTACATCAGAAGTTCAGAACTGAACATCCCACTTGCATTTATTCTTGTTGTTATAGTAAAGAGTTTCATGATCCCTGTTTACTCTTGTAAAGAGTTTCATGATCTCGTAACGTAATATCTCAGTACAAGTTTACCATTACTACATACATTCCCACGCTTCAGCTGGAAAATACTTGCATCGACACACAGCATGGTGAGCAAAGAAACAATGTTGGCTCGGACTACGAAGGTGAACCTGGTATCTGAGTTAGTAGCACCCCTCCCATTATTTTGGTTAGCTAGGACCAACAAACGTACTCCTACTAGTTTATATGTGAAAGAATGTACATCTGGCTGCAGACTCTCGAAATCAGAAGTATGGGTTTGCAATTAGTTACTTATTATTGCCACGCATTGGACATTGGCCTTATTCAATATTAATGTGACATTTACATGGTTGGCCTTTGAAAGTGACATAGAGAATGGACTAAAAACTGGAGTGACAATAGAATATAAATGCATTTGAATTTTTAATATATAAAAATATTATATTTGAAAACAAAAATCTCATATTATCTTGATACTGTGATACGATTTTATGATTCGGTACTACCAACAAGAAATGGTTCTACCAAGTATCCCCATACTAGAACCTTGCTCAAAACTGTTCAATACAAGTGGACATCATCCCCATTCTAAGAACCTTGCTTAAAGCTGTTCACTACAAGTGGACATCATCCCCATACTAAGAACCTTGCTCAAAAGTGTCCAACACAAGTGGATATCATCACAAGCAGCAGCAAACTAGACTACTGACCAGACCTATTCATACACATAGGATTATGAGTACATGCACAAGAAATGTAAGAGGTATGTTTTGTATACTCCGGGTGAAAACCCATGGTCTCGCTTCTCCAGCTTGATCATACAATGGCAATGTGTGTGGGTTGTGCCCTTGTTGAAGGTGTTTGCTAGCTCCAAACTCGGCTTTAGGGATGAATGTCCTAAGTTCAATCTCGGGTTGGATCCGTCAACATCGACGCGGGAATGACGACCCCTTCATGAAGGCTTTGTTTAGGAGTAGCACACTTTTTCTTGTTTGGTCATATGTTGCTTGACAGTGGATTATGATCCATCGTCATCCTTTTTGTGGTAGGTTTGTGGATATACTGCCGCCAGACATGCCCAATTTGGATGACACCGGCTTTTTCTATGAGCCGATTTGTTCGGCATTGATGTTTGTTTTTTCTTCACGTTGTCGAATAATTAATAATATATGGTTGTGTGCATCAACCGATGCAGAAGCTAAGAATTACCATCCTTTTCGCAAAAATGTTTGCATACACTTATGGCCTTATTACATGCATTAAAGAGATTCAGTTTTATGGTTGCATACAGGAAGTGATGTACAATAGTGTCTCAAGTTAGTTAAAGCAAAAGTAATGTCTCAAGTTAGTTAACCAGAAAAGGTATATAGGCCATACTAAGATCCTACCTATGACAACAGGCCATACCTCTCTCTCTCTCTCTCTCTCTCTCTCTCTCTCTCTCTCTCTCTCTCTCTCTCTCTCTTACACCATAGCAGTGCTACCGGGAGGCTGCGGGATGAGCATCATCGATGTCGACCTCTGCATGGTAGAACACTGATGGGTCGTTGGACCGGCGTGTGCAATCCATGGAGGGATCATCACTTTGATCCTAGCATGGAGTGGATACTCTCCTCGTGACTGGGAGGGATACACTTAGCCACGAGATCGACTCATTCTTCTTCAACATCTACACCGACCGACGTCCTCTTCCGCATCAATGTCGCTATGGTATCTAGATCTAGTCTTGTTAGTGTTTTCATGGTTAGATCTTGGTTGTTTGTGTAGGGATTTTTTTTGTATGTGCAAGCCCCAACATCTGTATCCACATGAGCTCCGTTGTGGCATTGGTGAAAAACTTATATTCATCCTCCATAATGGAACTCGAAATCGTAGGCCCCTTCCTTGAATTCCAGGCAACAATATTGCCATCAATCAACACAGCAAGCCCTCTTGTAGATCGCCAATTGTTAGGACATCCAGACCAATCATCATCGGGGAAGTCCCTGAGAACTAGCGAGGAAGAGCGACGAAGAAGTAGCCCATGCATAGTTATACCTTGAAGATATCATAGTATTCGCTTCACAATAGTCTAGTGAAGATCATTTCATGTGTGTAGAAACAAGCACTCTTTGTTGACACTATATGATATATCTAGTCTGGTGACATACCGAAGGCCATCGACCACACTGCGGTACTAGGTAGCATCTATAGAAGAAAGTAAGGTTATGAGGTTTTTATAGATCTTGTATGCAACCTCCATTGGCGAAGTGCAATGCTTTGTTGAACCCATGTTTGCTATCTTCAAAAGATCTAGGCAGGCCTAGCTTTGACCCATGGCCAGCTTGGGAAACGCCCTAGGGCCCATGCCTTGGGAGGGCCCATCACCCCACACTTCTCCTATACCCTGCTTTGCTGTTAAGTATTGGGCTAAAAATAAATTTGGCTGCAAAGGCCCAACTGACAAGGACCAGCAAACATAGGCACTTAAAAAAGTATCGATCGGAAAAATAAATGCACATAGGAATCATAGAGAGGATATGCACACAGCGACTGCCTGGCCTTGTTGCTTAGACCGCTTGGAGGCTGGAGCTCCCTTGACCTTACTGCCGAGATTGTCGACTGGATTCAATTGATTCTGGGAATTTATCAAGTCCGTATGTTCATATATGACTATTTCCTGATCATGCCTCCTCATCCGTGCCCTCCAATAAGTCCATGAATTTGTGATCTAATTCGTCATTTAATATCTAGTGTAATCCAAGATTTAATCCCTCAATCCATCATCTCTATAGCGAGCATGCTAAATTAGGTTCTAATTTTTCATATTCCAACTTCATGCATTTGATTCTTATAGGTGTTATAAGGCTGACACATATGTCCAGTGCGATTAAATCACAAATTGTCTGAGATCACATGTAGCACAGTATCCTTAGTTGAAAAAGGTTTCTCTAAATTAAAACTAATAAAAAATTGACTGAGGTCAACTATGTTCCAAAACAGATTGAATGGCTTGTCTACGTGTTGCATTGAGTAGGATATCTTGGACAATTGTTTATATACATCTTAGATTAATGATACGTGGTTGGATGTTAAATTTTAATACTTTATGTACAAGTAAAAGTGTACATATATGTCTCTATGTCTTCATATGCAGACATAGATAAAAAAATAGATATGTGTATATATATTTTTCTTAGGGTCCATGTCGTCACTTTTTCCCTAGGGCCACATAAAATACAGAGTCGGCCCTAGATATAGGGTGTACTTTGGTTCACAAAGATCCATCCATCATCAAAAACAAGCACCTCGATTCCCAAGAAGTAGCTAAGAACACCAAGATCTTTGACAACAAAGTCTTGAGAAGCTGAATAAATAGACAATCAATGGCCACAATAGCTAAGCTGATAATGATGATGCCATCAACATAAATTAGGAAATATATACATATGCCTCCTTTACAATATATGAAGAGTAACCCATGGGAAGCATATGTTGAAAATCCAAGATCAAGCAACGATAACTCAAAAATGAAAACCATGCACGGAAAACTTGTTTCAGACTGTACATAGATTTCTGAAGTTTGCAGAGGTGGCAAGGATACTAAGAATAATCAACATATCCAAGAGACTCATAAAAGGACCTCATCAAGGACCCCATAAAAAATACATTTTGAACATTGTTGCGCTTTAAACGGGGCAACCCAATCACATAATGGTTTCTAGGAGTCGCCAATACGTTTGACCGACTAATATATAAGGTCTTACTCGGGTTACCTGTAGGAGCAAGGTTGAAAGATCATATATGCCCGCATATGTGGTTTTTGTAATTAATTACAATCTATAGGGACTAATGGTGCATAGGCATCGCTTGAACAATATATTGACTTCAAGGTTGAAAGAAGAAGAAAGTGAAGAAGAATAAGCCATGAACAAGGAGTTATTCAAGGTGTGGTCCAAATAATGGTCATAGAGAAGTAGATAAAGGTTGATCAAGACAAAGTGCAAGGAGTGGATTCGAGTGGATTATCGCCAAAGAACATATGCAGTACAAGTGCAAAATGATCCATCTCAAGAAAATCTTATGCTTGAAGCTTTCCTTCCTTATGGTGATCATGGACATGTAAATACATGCACAAATAAGAGTCTCTCACATAGGAGTATACACAATTCACAAGTCCTCGTGAAGCAAGTGCGAGCGATCTCAATCAAGTAATTTGTTCCATCTTGAGGAGGACAAGATCGTCGTCATCTAGCTCAAGTGGAATGCACAAGGAAATTGTATGATCTTGATAACTTTTCTCTTTTACCGGTCTCATGTTGTTAGTTGGGAGACCGTGTTATAGGATAGATAATCCTACTATCAAGAGGGTCTTTCGAGTGAGTAGCTTGATCGTTTCCTTTAGAGAGATCTCAAACATTTGCATTATTGCACCATCTTTCTTGGTTGTTATTTGTATCTTATACATTTGTCATTCTAGATGTTGTGGTTATATTCATAAAAAGATCTATTTTATCAAATATGTATTTCGAATGAATAACTTATTGCATTTTTATATTGGAGGTTTTACCAACTCTTTACCTTGGGAGGTTCTCATCTTTCCCTACTTGGAATTTTGTTCCTAGGTGGTATCCAATATTTTCAACAAAATTGGTTTCATTCAGTTTGGAGTCCATTTGAAAAAGTTATAGTGGTTTTGGTATTTATTTGGTTTCATATATTTTCAAAAATAAAAAAGGGGCAGACAGAAGTAGTCTAAGCTAGGCCGACTGGCCGACCGGCTGGACTGGTTCGTGGCTATAGGTCGATCTCCTTCCTAGGCTCCGTACACCACATGGACTAAGTCTTGGAGTGGTTTAGCTGTTGGTCTAGACTCCCACACGGGGCTTTTCCTCCCATCCATCTAGGCTGCCCAGACTGATCTGGCTAGGCTGGCCCATCCTGCCTGGTACTCACTTGTTGCTACCGCTCACCCAGCCAGCTTTTCCAGACTAGTCCAGCCCATGGTATAGCCGACAAAACTGTTCTAGCCCGAGCCAGCATGTCTGTGCACGTTGTAGCCTCCCAATGGCTCCTTTTGGCCTTTCCCCCTTACCTTGGTACTAAAAGTCCCCGCCTCCTACCTTCGGCTTGGTTGTTTGCTTTCTCTCTCTCCTCCATTGTTTTTATCTTCAAGATCTTGCAGTTTCTCTCAATCCCTCCCATACTTCTTAAATCTTTTGGGGGATTTAAAAGGGGAGAGCTAGATATACAATTGCACCAATTCATCTCTCCTCTAAGTGAGGAGGGCATCTTGGGATCTAGATATTGAGGACTTTTGTGGTTTTTCTCTTGTGTTCTAAATCTCTTATTCCCACAATAGCTTTTGTAGCTTTGGTGAAATTTAGGAGAGAAGTATTTGAGCACTTGTGTTCTTGCCATTGCATTAGGTACATTAGTGTCAGTTCTCTACAGAGAATCGGTTGGTGAAATCAAAAGAAGCTTTTTATTCTTGGGTGCTTGGAACCCTAGACGGTGTAGTGGCCTTGGTGGTGATTACTTGGAGCCTCCAATTTAATTGTGGAGATTCCTCAAGATATAGGCCTTTGTAGTGATTTGTTGGGATCCTCCAATTAAGTTGTGCATATTTCTCCAAGCTTGTATGTGTTTGGTGACTGACCTCAAGTGTCCCATAGTGGACTAGGTGTTTTCCGTGCGGCGGGTTCTCGGCAAAATAGGGTGAGGCCTCTTGTGGTGTTGGTGGTATTAGTACCGCCCACCCCTCCAACAGAGACGTACTTACCCTCAAATGGAAGAAATTTCAAGATAAATCTTTGTCTCTGCATACCTAGGTTATTTATATACCCGATATCTTTACTTATGCACTTTACTTTGTGATAGCCTTCGTGCTTGAAGTTATTTATCTTGCTATCACCTAGTTGATTTTATTGCTTAGCATAAGTTGTTGGTGCACATAACCCTAGTGTTTATAGGTTTTGCGCTTGATAAGTTAAACGCTAGTTTTACCCCGCACGAGTTCAAGCCTGTATCATAAAAGTTTTAAACTATCTATTCACCCTCCCTCTAGGCGGCATTCTTGATATTTAAAATGGTAGTGCACCTCAATGCATCTCTAGGAGGCCAAACTTACAGCGTGATACACAAGATAGTAAGTCGGCGCTTTTAAGACCAGAAGCCTGAATGTCTTGGAAAGGACCCCGTCTAATATTCCAACTACTATTGGCTGGGCTAGTCAACCTGATCTCCCTAATTCGGTTATTGATCCTTCAAAAAAGTCACCGAATAAACGGAAGCAGGAACAAGGGTTTTGAGGGTACAAATTAGATTATTGATTTGTCAATTGTATGTTGATAGTTGTGATATTCGACACATTTTTTATGGTTTTTATTGATGGTTCTCGTCTTGGTTTGATGGTTTTATAGCTTTACCTAACGCTAATACTTCGGTAGCGAAGAAAACTTGGTTTCCAATATGTGTTTCAGGTTCTGAACATCAACATAAGGTTTTAACAACAAAAATACAATATTCAGGCGAAAACAAACAAGTCTCTTTTTGGAAGCAATCGAGGAAGGCAACCAGAAGGTTTAACGACCAACTATACAGCGGGAATATTTTCTCCGGCTGTATAGTTCATGCCGTATAGTAGCCACCGCCTTCGTCTTGTTAAAAGGAACAACTTTCGTGAAGAGGCCAGGGGCAAAAACACAACACAACAGCCGCCGTTCCTTCTAGAAGGGAGAAAGAAGATAACCGGAGAAGAAGGTAGACGTTCTTCATCTTTCTCCACGATCTTCGACCTCCTAGCCACCACACCCCCATAGCCTTTACTTGTACTTGAGAGAAAGAGAGATATTCACCGTGCATGATTAGGGTTTGAGATTGTTTCTTCCTATCTTGAATTGTGTTGGATTGATTTTCTATTCTTATTATGGATCTCCACGGTAATATCGAGAAGGACTCCCTTTATATAATTATATCGATGTTGCTTAAGTTCCTTCGGGTGTGGGAGATGTAGGGGATTGGCGAGATGTGATGTGTCTATATTTTCCATTAGTCTGTGATTGATTTTAATTACTATATTATGTGTGGTTGACTATCTGTGGGATACCTAATGCTTGTTGTCCAATTAAGGTCCCAGACAACATGATATTTTGTTCTACATAGATAAGATCTTGTTTGCTAGCAGACCGGCGACCACCGAGTGACACGGGGATATCAATGGGAAACTAGTTTGACTCGAGGATCACGAGTAACCATTGTGCTTATTGCATTAGCCCGATCCAAGGAGCTTAATTTCTAAGCAACATGAAGGATCTTAATCGCCTAGTGACTGACCATGGTTTTGGTAAAATACTAGTAGAATTATTGAAGTTGGAATAAAATCAACCAAGAGGAGTTCTGACTAATTATGGGTTGCTCGCCTACACACATACTTATAAGATTATAATAGTCACATGATCACTCATTCATATGGCACAGTCACTATCACCATGAATTGTATCTCCCAGGCATACTTTGTCATCTGCAGAAAACAACAAACAATCGAATCGTTCTTTACTTTTATGATTTTTATTTCTAAAGTTTATGTTTTAGATTTATTTAAATACAAACAATAGAATGTTGTAATAGGAATAAGAATAAGAATCATTCTTAACTTCAACTAAATCGTTCTTTACCTTTGGGTTCCTTGTGGGATCAATATCTTAACTTCAAAACTAGCTACAAATGATCTGTGCACTTGCAGACATCAAACTATTTTCTGGCGCCATTGCTAGGGAGCTAAGCTCTGAGTGTTTGTCTCTTGACATTTCAGGTGTTACTACTACACAATTGTCTCTCTAGGAGACAAAGGGGCTACATGCTCTGGTAGGACCTATCTACTATATTATATTGAGCGCGTGCATATTCAAATGCGCAAAGAAATTATTGAAAAAAAATTGAGATCAAATAAGGTTGAAGTTGAAAACTTGAGTGATTTCATGGAAATCATGTCCATTCATAGGACAACTACCAAGAATACTGAGAAAACTCTCGGAGAATACAATGCTCCAAATTCTGCTTATCTTAAGCAACCAATAGAATTCCCAAATCCTGGAGTTAGAGAATATCGATTTGATGGTGATATTATTAAAATTTTGCAGGAAAAATCTTTCAGTGGAAGGGAAGATGAAGACCCAGGAAGACATCTTAGAGAGTTCGATGATGTGATAACATAAATTGGACCAAAAGGTTTGCCTAGAGACTTCTCCCGTCTAAAATTATTCCGTTGGTCTATTAAAGGTAAGGCTCTAGACTGGTTATATTCTCTCCCTCGTAATTACATTAAATGGTGGGAAAACTGTATTGTTAAATTCATAAATAGATTTAATATTTTTAAAAAGGTAACTGAAATTAGAAATAATATAGGCAACTTCAGTCAGAACGTGGGAGAAAACTACCCACAAGCCTGGGATAGATTTTTTGGAATGATCAATAGTATTCCTAATCATGGCTATTCCGAATCCACCGTTTGCCACTTATTTTACCACGGTCTTAATACTTAATGCAGAGAGTTGCTTGACTTATCAGCAGGAGGATCGATAAATACTTTAACTGCTAAAGCCTGTTTGTAATTAATGTCCACTAGAGCTAAGAATGATTCTCTTTATAATCCTGATTTTGGTACTAAGCTCGAAAAAGGGATAGTTCGTATAACCCTTGATATTATGCCCGAAGTACGTAAAACAATGAAATAAAAAGGTATACCTTCTGAACAGGTTAAGGAAAACAATGTAGATCTGTTATAGATTTTTACTGAAGAAGATGAAACTAGAAAAGTTTTCAAGAATTAAAACATCGACCGACAAAATCTCATAATAACCTGCATAAGCAATTTCAAAGACATAAGATCTTGGCAGAACTCATGGAAAATTATGATGAGATTATCCAAGAAATAAAATTATTTCACAAGTACCTTAGTATGAATGAAACCCAATGTGAACAAGTAGCATATGGTTATCAAATTTTTCTTCAAGATGATATAAATATTCTGGTTTCTACTAATGTTGTTACAAGGAGAGGTGCAGTTGTTACAGGACCATTAGGACCACCAGAATATGAAGCTGAAAAAGATCGAAGAGAAAAATCCTTACTCAAAGCAAGCCAAGAAGATGACACACTGGTGGATCCTCAAGATGAAACTGCTCAAGAACCACAAGATCAAACCGTGGAGGAGCAAAATGATGCACAAGATGACTGCTATGACTCGAATGCAGAGATTGTTGATCCAAGAGAAGAAAAAGAGATAAGCAAAGAAGATGAATTTGTTGCAGTAGAAAAGCGATAAGCAGCAACAAAAGAAAGCAACTAAAGAGCTTGATCCCCCACAAAAGGTAAAAGACAAGAATAGGAAAGGTGAGAAAAAACTTCCATATCCAGATCGCAAAAAGAAAGCACCGGATCAGGTAATCTATGAATCTTTCAAAAAGGCACTTGGTGACCTTCGTCTAGAAATTCCATTTATGGATGCAATAAAAGTTCCTACCTATTCTAAATTTCTCCATGATATTCTTAACAGAAAGAAAGAAATAACTGAAACTAGTGCCATGGTGACTAGTTATCCTGCTAATGGGAAGTTATTGCCTAAATCGGGAGATCACGGAATACCAACTATTTCATGCTCAATTGGCAAAACTGATATTCACAATGCCTTGTGTAACATCCCAAAAATCTTGATCATGATTATCAAATTCTAATCACTAAAAGTAGGGTTAACAAAAACTTTGATTAAATAAAAGCCAAATGAATGCCTGTGTGTATGTGATGATTGTATGAATGCATGAATGGACTTGTGTGATTAACCTAAATAGCAAGGAATGGTTTAAACATGAAAATAACATCATCTAAAACATTTCCAAGAAGAAACAAATCAAGAGAAAATCAAAAACAAAATAAATAAAGCAAATGGTCATTTTTGCTAATCTTGCTCACTAGGTCACTTTGAGTGTTTCTAGTCCAAGATTTCAAACAGAAAATTTTACATTTATTTTCACCCCTTGCAAGACCAAGTATTAGTGAATCAAATGCCACCTTTCAAACTTACAGAAACATTTGGCAACTTGATTCAAATGACAATTGAAAATTGAATCTATAACATATGTGAAGATCACACATTTTCAAAACCCAACCAAACCAGTGCCCCTTGACCAATCCAAATAACCCAAGACTCCCTAGTATGTACCTAGAAAACCCACCAAGTTTGAATACAAAATTCAAATTTGAATTCCTTTTGGCCATTTCATCAAACACCTTGTAATCAACAAACAAACAAACAAACATCAAACACTATTAGTAGCAGTAATTTTGGCCAACCTTGTCCCCTCTCTAGCTCACTCTACACTCTTATTAGATGATCAAACTAATCTAACTAGCCTTAGCATCAGTGTGAGCATGCATAGCCATCAACGGTGACCATCCCGAGAGCACCCTTTCCACCCCCATGTCGCCAGCGATCTAGGAGAAGCTCTAGCCTTGCCAACCTTGTCTGGAGCACTAACCACTGTCCACCGCCACCCCCTTGTCCAACGCTCGAGCCTTGCCAGCCCCTGGACCACACGACAAGGTCGCGCGCAGCTTCTTTGCGTGCGAGCCGAGAGCGCACCAGTGCGCCATCAGCGACACAAGCCCACAGATCGCGCGCCGCCCTTGCCGCTTGCGTGCGTGATCGCCAGCACCCTAGCAACCCGCCAGACAACGTCGTTCGCCGCCGCATGGACCATGGACGTTGTGCGCCATTAAACTTGTTGTCGAACCCTCCCAAAGCGCCGCGATGTTCCGACCATTCCGCACCGCCCCACGCCACGCCATCAAGATGTTGAGCTTCGCAAGGAGGCAACACATTGTCCCCTATAGTCGCCCATGCCACTAGCACTCTGTGCCGACGACCACGACGAGCTCCACCTGCGCCCGTCGGTCCCCTTCAGGAACTATAAAATGAGGCCACCCCCGTTCGATTTGAGCACACCATCTCACTCCCCACCTCTCACTGATCACATACACTCACTCCCGGAGCAAGGCGAGCACCAAGTGGCCGGAATTTCACCGGAGTTCGCCGCTGTAGAGGAGGAGAGGCGCCGTCGATTGGAGCCACCCCAGGAGGAGCTCCCGGTACCACAAGGATCGTCATTGTCGACTTCGTTATTCGCCCCATCGCCGACCATCGCAGAAGCCCCGGTGATCCCCCGTCGGCCCCCACTGGCCGCGCTAGGGTTCAACCTCGCCGCGTCCTATTCATGCATGGACAATGAACAACAACCATAGGATTAGAACTAGAACGCACGACCTAGATCACCCTGTACCGCTTCGCCACTCTCTGTCTCATTGACGAGTGGGGACTGTCACTTAAGTTTACTTAGTGGCTTGTAGATTTCAGAAAGATATTTAAAGGTAGCATAAAGAGCATAAAACTTGGCCTAAGTTAGATAATCTTGATGTCATCTTGAGGCATGAGATTGAAGTTAGATAAGATACACTTGCTTATCACCCCTCATTAGTGTTTATCCCCCAGTTGTAGATGCTAGTGCTAAGCATAAAACTTGATCAACTTTAGATGGGAATAGTTGGTGAAAATGGTTATGAAAAACTTAGAATGATGAGTCATTCTACTGAAATATTTTGACATGTGTTCTTGAACACCAGATGATTTTGAGGATGAAAATGTTAAGGCATGAGCCTTAGCCCTGTATAAAACTGATGGTTGTTTGGATGCGATACCATTCCAATTTTATCGTACTACCACAATACCCAAAAATTGGTAGGGCTTGACTGAAAATTTATATACCTTAGTATGAGTTCCCTTGCAGCCAAGGATTGAGATGAGGCTACATTGTGAAGATTGTCCACCTATGCAGTTCCCAAGATGACAGTTGGTCATGGTTGGGAGGCCAAACTCACAGGAGAGGTGCCTATACTAGGGCGTGTAATTGAAAGGTTAGGATTGATTATCCGCATACTGAGTATGGTGAATTCGGCATTGTTCCTGACGAATGTATCGAATGTTGTGGTGAAAGTGTACCACCTCTACAGAGTGTCAAACTATGTGAATAGCCGCGTCCGCGGTTACAGACAGTTGGAGTGGCCATACTGTTCCGTCTTCAGATGTTTCCAAAATGACTTATGAAATGATTTATGACTTTGACTTGACCACAACAGAGTTGTGACATGAAATTCAAGTCCCCACTTGGGTGTTATAAAACTTTCAATTAGCTTTCTTGCTTCTGAACTTAGTAGAGGTAAATCTGGCTTTTTGCAAAACAACCTAGAGCTTACTATCCTACTCAAAACCACTTCACTTGTTAGTATTAGGTTACGAGTACTTAAAGAGTACTCATGGCTTTGTCCCTGGCTATTCCCGTGGCCAGACTATGAAGAGGACTATCAGGAGGAAAGACAGTAGGAAGATTATAACAACTAGGATCATCTCCCATCGTCAGCATTGCCTGTGACCATGAAGATGGAGCCTCTCCTACGCTATCATTATTATTACGTTATTCCGCTGCTTGATTGTATTAGACTGGATCATGTGATCCTTATTTGTTGTAAGACCTTATGTATGGTTTGTAATGGATGATGTATTGTGATATCCAATTTGTTATGTCTCGCAAAAATGGTAATCCTGGGATTGCGATGTATGGTATAACATGCATCTGGGATTAAAAATCCGGGTGTTGACAAGTTGGTATCAGAGCCATCCTGACCATAGGAGACCCTAGTTTAGAATGGACGTTTGAATAAAAAACTTAGTTTCAAAACCAAGGAAGTGAGTATTTATGAAAACTTATTCTCATTCTTATCACTTAGACTCTTTCATGAAAATTCATGTTCCTAAAAAATTCTTGCAAAATTACCTAAAATTTGACACACTTGATCACTCTACTAACTTACTCATCCTATATTCTTATAGATGGACGTGAAGTACAACAAGTTTTATCAGTTGGGGAATGGAGGAGATCTCATCTTTGAGCGTGACTTGGACCAACTTTCAGAGATGCTGGAGTGTCTGCACCCCGAGTTCTTCGGAGCTCAGCTCAATGATCAGGAAGGAGAGTATTTGTAGTGGCTAGTTGTTGCAAGTCTCCAGGGAAAGATTGAAGCCCCCACCTCAGAGGGAATTCAGTTCACCTTGAGAGAGGACAACTGGCTCGATGGACTTGCCAGGTCCATGAAGGAAGCTCTTGCCCGTCTGTGTGGGCAGAGTATCAATCAGATCAAAGGTACCTACTTTGAGTTCTACCCAAGGCGTGATGTTATGTGACAGCCACTGGAGGCCCATACCACCACGAGCTGAAGAGTCAATTGGACCACCTCAGCTTCATGATGTATGACCGTCAGAAGGAGTTGGACAATGCCCGCTCCTATGCCAACCAAAAGTATGTCATCGCCGCCAAGAAGGATCGGACCATTTCCATGCTAGTGAAGGATCGCCAGTCTCATCGCCGTCAGCTTGACAAGAAGGAGTGCATCATTGCCTGTCTTCACCACCGGATCACAGAGTTGGAGGATACCATCCACGAGAGAGATATGCAGTTGGAGGAGGGGAAGAATGCAGGGGAAGACCTTCATGGAGACCCCTACTCCTATCTCAGCGATGATGATGACTTTCTGGAGGATCAGGCCATGGACTTCTTCACCGATGAGGATGACTTTGCCTTCATCGATGATGATGATGAGGACACTGACTCCAATGAGTATTAGCACTTGAGCACTAGCGTTAGTGAGTTGCATTCGGTCCCACTGTATAGTAGTTTCACAGAATGGTTCTTAAAACCATCTGTTTTCCTTTGTTGTGGTGTGTGTTTGTATTGTGTGCTATGAATGAATGAATGAAAAGAAAGTTGCTAGAAAAATCTGAGTCAAACTTTTAAAACTTTTCAAAACCCTGAACCTTAGAAATCTCCCTCTTTTCTCATGATCTATCTGTCGTGGTTTTGTCGACACGTACGCCATAGGGGTATCCCAACGACGAGTTTAGAGACGTGGGGGGAAGACGGAGAGCGTCCGGGTCGGCGTGACACAGTTTACCTAGGTTCAGATCTCACGACGGTGGCGAGATCCTACTCCTGCTATAAATTGCTATAATGGCAATACGCCGAGTTACAGGATTGAGGGGTTCGCTGTGTGCGAGTAGTGCTATGCACTTGTTGTTCTATCTATTGTGTTGTGCCCTAAAGGCTCCCGTAAGCTAGCTTATATGAGCGCCAGGACCTAGGGTTACATGGAGAGTCCCAGCCGGATACGGTTACAGAGTCCTAGACTAACACTAACTAGTCTTCGTGTCCTCCAAGGCTCCGTCTTCCATCTAAGGCGGTGGCACGTCGCCTTCCTTTATCCCTGCTGGACCTCCGTCTTGCCTACCAGCAACTGGGCCGCCCGGTTATGCCATAGGCCTAACCACCAACTGTGGGCCACCCGGGCTTGCCGGTATGAGACTGTGCCGTAGGTATACCCATTTGGTATATCCACAATAGTAGCCCCCGAAGTTCTTCAAGATCCTCGCGTTCCTCCGTCTAGCTTTGAGTGTAAGTATCACGTCGTCTCCAATTGTTAGAGAGTTGCTTGTATGCTTCTAGAGAGTAAGCCTATCCAGAGAGTTGCTTGTATGCTTCTAGAGAGTAAGCCTATCCGAAGAATCTTGGAGAGCTTCCATATCATATTCTCATCCGACTAAGCCTATCCAGAGAGTTGCTTGTATGATTCTATGAACGAATCCAAGGCGGAGAACTCTAACGAATCGTTAGAGATTATGCCAAGCTCTAGGAACGTCTTCAATATCATCATCCATGCAGGACGATATGTAAGCCGGAAAAAATCACGGCTACTGGGCCACGGTCGTAAAGGCTACCAAACTGCCGACTTAGAGCCAACAAAGCCACAGAGATAAGAGCTTGCCGAATTAAGGTCTTAGAGTCTCATATCACGGGTGTTTAGGCCATCGAGCCGTGTAACCTAGTGAAACATCCGCGAAGGCAAAGTTGATGTCGAGCCTCGGGTTTCGCTAGCCGGATTTTTCACCGTCTTGAAAGTTTCTTGACATAACCATATGTAGCCCCCGAGCATTGAGTCGGCTTCCATGATGAAGGCGGCTTGATGCTCAAAAGAACATGCATAGTTGTACATCAAACGATTGTAGCCCCCGAGAGCCAAGTCGGAGTTTCAAAAGAAAATCGTCTTGGTGCTCTCAGAGTAGCTTTAGCAAAAATCTGAACAGTGTAGCCCCCGAGCGCCAAGTCAGAATTATTTTGTCATGGTGCTCCAGAGAGAACTTCACAAAACTTAATATTGGTGTATCCCCCAAGCGTCAAGATGGAATTCACTTGAATTTTCCGACTTGATGCTTAAAGAGAACTTTCACCATATCTTGTAGATCAACGTACTGTAGGCGCCGAGGATTGTTCCGACTTGATGCTCAAAGAGGGACAAAGCTCCTAAGTTAGAGATGTCAAGCCCCCGAGCATCGATCTGACATCCTCAAAGGCAGCTTAAGTCTTGGTTAACAACTGCGATTGCAGCCCCCGAGGTGTCAAGCCTAGTAAAAATCCGGCTTAAAACATCTTATTCCGAGGAACGCGGCAATGTCCAAATATTATGTACCTGAAACATAAACATAAAAATACAAATGTATTAAAATGTTCCTTTAAGTGTGTCCAACAAACAAATGTAAGGCGGAACAAACATAGCCTTTAAACAAATGCTTTAAAGCTGAAACAAAGCAGCAGTTGGACAACATAAAACTGTTTAGGAGAAAAAAACTCAACTAATTTGAACAGTTTATGTAAAATTTTGTTGAAGCAAGTGCCGGCCTATCCATTATTCTGGTTTTTATGCTTGACCTTTCGTGAGACGGAAGACTCACAGCACATAACTATGTCATTGGGCGATGATGCTAATGGCACCGTCCAGAACCCAAGGCCAAAACGCCGGCTTTGAGTGCCAAAAAGTCACTACTCCAGAAATCCATATAAAAACAACAGAAAACGTGCATCCAGAAAACTTAAGCTAACGCCCGGAGGCGGGTTTTTTGCATGATACTGGGGCCTTAAAATGGCAAGCCAGTAAAAAGTTAATACTCACGAGCGCAAGGCAAATCGTGAAAAAAGGTATAACCAAAACGAAATCGGTAAAAGACTCAGGATATGAGTGAACCAATCTTAATCTCATGATCATAAATAATTAAAATAATAAAATATAAATAGAGACTTAGCTGAGCAAAGTCGGTGTTGTTCAGGTGAAGACGAATCTAACTGGAAAGAAGTCAGAACATCCAAGGTACGTCAAAGTCGATTTCTCAGCTGGCGGGTTTTCCAAAGCTTGCTAGTCTTTCGCCGGAAGTCGATCGCGATGCCGGAGGAATCCATGTCGGTCACGACGCCGACATCATGGGCATACTCCGTGTGCTCAGTCTTTTGTTTTGGATTTTGTTTTGAATACCAACGTTGATTATGTTGAACTTGCTTCATCTGGTCCACGTGTACGCACCAATATGCAATGGCTGATTAGTACTAGTCTCAGGAATCCGATCAGTCTCAGCTGATATGCGAGACGATCATGCTCTTTTCCTCTTAGAGATTCCAAACAGATCGATCGATCTGAGGCTTAGTACCAGCGCATGTGTTTGTCCAGATCGCTCTGGCATGACATAGTTGACGCGCATGAAACACTGCACGAAGCCGCCGTATATTGCGGAAACAGGTAGTTTCCAAGTTTGGTCACACCGATCAGCACCAGCACTTATACAGTGGCAACCAGAACCTGCCAATTTTTAGTCAACCGTGCCGCTGTAGAGCGATGAACGAGTTGTCGTGTAGATTTTCCCGACGGCGTCGACTTGGTCATACCCTCGAGAGAAGAGAAAATAAATTCTCTTCGGACTCTCAAGAGCAAATAATGAAGCCGGCGTGTCGGTGTAGATGCGATTTGTCCACTTTCAAAGATGGCGAGGGATCCCGCTCGGATCCGTGCTGTAAGCGCCTCTTGCCCCACGGTGAACGTCAACTGTCGTGGTTTTGTCGACACGTACGCCATAGGGGTATCCCAACGGCGAGTTTAGAGACGTGGGGGGAAGACGGAGAGCGTCCAGGTCGGCGTGACACAGTTTACCCAGGTTCAGATCTCACGACGGTGGCAAGATCCTACTCCTGCTATAAATAGCTATAATGGCAATACGCCGAGTTACAGGATTGAGGGGTTCGCTGTGTGCGAGTAGTGCTATGCACTTGTTGTTCTATCTATTGTGTTGTGCCCTAAAGGCTCCCGTAGGCCGGCTTATATGAGCGCCAGGACCAAGGGTTACATGGAGAGTCCCAGCCGGATATGATTACAGAGTCCTAGACTAACACTAACTAGTCTTCGTATCCTCCAAGGCTCCGGCTTCCATCTAAGGCGGTGGCACGTCGCCTTCCTTTATCCCTGTTGGACCTCCGTCTTGCCTACCAGCAACTGGGCCGCCCGGTTATGCCATAGGCCTAACCACCAACTGTGGGCCACCCGGGCTTGCCGGTATGAGACTATGCCGTAGGTATACCCATTTGGTATATCCACAATACTATCTCAACCTTCCGATGCCTCGCAGAGGAAGCACTTCATTTCCGGACCCGATGTTGCAAATCTTGCAATTGTTGGTTTCTGACTGCGAAGCCGAAAGAGCCAAACGTCGAGCCAACTTAGCCACCCTTCAACAGATAGCTCAGATGACCAACAACAATCAAGGCCATGGAAATCAGGACAACCATGGATCTAAGTTCAAGAATTTCCAGAACACCAATCCACCCGTTTTCACTAAGTCAGAAGAGCCCCTAGATGCAGATGATTGGTTGCAAACCATGGAGAATAATCTAGAAGTTGCAGGAGTGGAAGCTAGCGAGAAAGTGTTGTTTGCTACCCACTACCTGGCCGGAGATGCAAGAGCATGGTGGAACAGCGTTCGCGCGATGACAGGAGGTCAGATGATGACTTGGGAAGAGTTCAAAGTCAAGTTCAGCAGAACCCATGTGCCACCGAGTTTGATCAATAGGATGAGAGATGAATTCAGGGAACTGAAGCAAGGCAGGATGACAGTAGTTGAGTATCGTGACAATTTTTTATCATTGGCTAGGTATGCACCAGATGAGATAGATACTGAAGCCAAGAAGAAGGAGAGATTCCTGAATGGTTTGCATGATGAGATGCAGACGGTGTTAGTCAATATCCCATTTGCTGATATTGAAGCCGTAGTTGACTCTGCTATTCAGATGGAAGGCAAGATCAACCAAGCCAATGAGAACCGCAAGCGTCGCATGATGAATCAACCAGGATCCCACCATACACCGAATTATCGCCCCAACCCATCTCCAGGATTTGCCCCGAGAAACAATAGAACCCCGATGAACCGTCTGACCTACCCCAACCATGGAAACCCAAGGCCCGGAGGAAACAACAACAACCCCGGCAACCCCATCAATTTCAACCGTGCCCCGCCCAAGTTCAACAACAACAATGCCGCCACCAACACGAACACTGCCCCAAGGACTGGAAGCAATGCTGTGCCTACTACAGCGAAGGACAAGTCGCAAGTGACTTGTTATGAATGTGGAACCAAGGGTCACTATTCCAATGAGTGCCCCAAGAAGATTGTCGCAGCCCCCAATGCAAATGCCCCAGCTCAGCAGCAGCGTCGTGTTCAACCCGGAAGAAGGTTTGCCCCAGGGAATTCGCTCAACCGCAACGGCCGTCTCTTTATCATGCATGCCGAAGAAGCCCAAGAAGCGCCCGATGTTGTGCTGGGTATATTTTCTGTTAACTCAGTACTTGCAAGAGTGTTGTTTGATTCTGGAGCATCGCACTCGTTTGTTACTGAAGAATTTGCATGCACTAGTAAGATTTAACCCACCAAATTGAAGCATGTTATGACAGTTCAAATACCTGGTTTAACCACCAAAGCTAGACAAATTTGCAAAGCCGTACCTATCCGAACCCATGGCATAGATTTTTATGCTAATCTAATAGTACTCGGAACTAAAGGTTTGGAAGTAGTACTAGGAATGGATTGGATGTCCAAACATAAAGGATTAATTGACTGTGCCAAGAAAGCCATAACAATGACCAGTACAGCCAGAATATCAGTCGAGCATATATCTGAAACCTTGCCCCGTCAATTCAAGTGCAACAAGAGTATAACCCAGCCAACCATTGACCAAGTCTGGATAGTCTTTGAATACCTGATGTATTTCCAAATGTTTTGCCCGGTATGCCCCCAGATCGGGATATCGAGTTTATCAT
Source organism: Avena longiglumis (assembly GCA_030063025.1). Taxonomy (NCBI): domain Eukaryota; kingdom Viridiplantae; phylum Streptophyta; class Magnoliopsida; order Poales; family Poaceae; genus Avena; species Avena longiglumis. The sequence continues at coordinate 102,369,488 of CP125975.1, read as the reverse complement.
TGAACTAATCCCTGGAACCGGACCCATAGCCCAGAGACCATATATTATGAACCCGTCTGAACTAGTGGAACTGAAGAAGCAACTGGATGCCATGCTGGAAATAGGGTTGATCCAACCAAGTGCATCGCCATGGAGATCACCTGTCTTGTTTGTGGACAAGAAATATGGAGGTAACCGTTTATGTATGGACTATCGGAAGTTGAATGATGTCACCATCAAGAAAAAGTACCCGTTGCCCAAGATAGAAGACCTGTTTGACCAGTTGACTGGTGCCAAAGTGTTTTCTAAGATTAATCTTAGAACTGGCTATCATCAACTCAAGATTCACGCAGAGGATATTCCAAAGACTGCCTTTACCACCATATATGGATTATATGAGTATACTGTCATGTCTTTTGGATTAACCAATGCCCCCGCTTATTTCATGAACCTCATGAATAAGATTTTTATGGACTTCCTGGATAACTTTGTCATTGTTTTCATCGATGACATTCTGATTTATTCCAAATCAGAAGAATAACACGAGCTACACCTAAGGACCATCCTTGGAACCCTTAGAGAGCATCAGCTGTATGCCAAGTTTAGAAAATGTGAATTCTGGTTACATGAGGTAGTATTCCTTGGACATATCGTATCATCCGGAGGAATTGCTGTTGACCCTGCAAAGGTGAAGGATGTTGAGGATTGGCAAGCCCCAACCACTCAAACCCAAGTTCTTGCATTTCTCGGGTTAGCGGGACACTACCGCAAGTTCGTAGAAGGATTCTCGAGTATCGCTAGACCCATGACCCAATTGCTAAAGAAGGACAAGAAGTTTGAATGGACGGACAAATGTGAAGCGAGTTTTTAGGAACTCAAGAGGATATTGATTTCAGCCCCAATCTTGATCATGCCGGATATCACGAAGCCCTTTGATGTATATTGTGACGCATCCAAGATCGGTCTCGGATGTGTGTTGATGCAAGAAGGCAAAGTTATATCTTACCTATCCCGATAGCTGAAGCAGCATGGACAGAATTATCCAACCCATGACCTTGAACTAGCAGCCGTAGTTCTAGCCCTGAAAACATGGAGGCATTATCTTATGGAAAACCGTTGTGAGATTTATTCGGATCACAAGTGCCTTAAGTATATATTCACTCAGAAGGAGCTGAATATGAGGCACAAAAGATGGATTGAGCTAATCAAGGACTATGATCTGGACATCCACTATCACCCTGGTAAAGCCAATGTGGTAGCAGATGCCCTTAGCAGATTGCCGTGCCGCTTGAACTCCATGATTCTGAAGGAGCAACCAAGTTTGCACAAAGAGATTGAAGATTTGAGAATGGAATTAGTAAGTGAAGGATTTTTGGCTAGCATCGAACTTCAACCCACTTTGATCAGTCAGATCAAGGAGGCGAAGAAAGGAAATGCCAGTATCGACGGAATCAAACGTCGTATCAGTATAGGCAAAGTACCCGGATTTACCGAGGATGAAGAAGGAGTTCTGTGGTACAAAGGACGTCTCTATGTACCTGCAGACTCAGAATTGAAGCAGGATATTTTGAAAGAGGCCCATGATACTCTTTATTCTATCCACCCCGGATGAATGAAGATGTATCAGGATTTGAAGGAGCAATTTTGGTGGCATAAGATGAAGATAGAAATCGAAAGCTACATCGCCAAGTGTGATATTTGTCAAAGAGTCAAGGCGGGACATCAAAGACCCGCATGACTGTTGCAACCATTGCAGATTCCAGAATGGAAGTGGGATTCCGTTGGAATGGACTTTATCACCGGATTGCCTACTTCTAGTAGGGGAAATGACTCTATTTAGGTCATAGTTGACAGATTGTCCAAGGTAGCCCATTTCTTACCAGTCAAGACCACCTACCAGAGTTCGAAGCTAGCAGAGTTATACATCGCTAGGATCGTTAGTTTGCACGGAGTTCCCAAGAACATCGTATCAGATCGCGGAACTCAATTTACGTCGAGATTCTGGAAGAAAGTCCAAGAAGGACTAGGAACAAGATTGGATTTCAGCATAGCGTATCACCCTCAAACTGATGGACAAACGGAGCGAGTAAATCAAATACTCGAAGATATGTTGAGATCATGTGTGCTAGAGTATGGATCTAAATGGAAGACTGTTTGCCTTTCGTAGAATTTTCATACAACAATAATTATCAAGATAGTTTTCAAATGGCCCCATTTGAGTTCATGTATGGAAGGAAGTGTCATAACCCTTTGAATTGGTCGGAAGTAGGAGAGATTTAGATCTTCGGACCCAACATCCTACGAGAAGCAGAAGAGAAAGTTCACAATATTCGTGAGCACCTCAAGACCGCCTAGTCAAGACAGAAGAGTTACACTGAAAAGAGACATCAAGACCTTGCTTTCAATATCGGAGATTTTGTGTATCTGAAAGTGTCTCCTTTGAAGGGAATGCAACGTTTCTATCTCAAAGGAAAGTTAGCCCCCAGATATATCGAACCCTTCAAGATTCTGAATCGTCGAGGAGAAGTATCGTATCAATTGGAACTACCAGAGGAGATGTCAGCTGTGCACAATGTGTTCCATATATCGTTACTTCGCAAATGCCTTGAAGTTCCGGAGAAGACCGAAGTTTTCAAGAACATTGATCACCGCACCATAGATATCAACGATGACCATATCCTGAAGTATCCATCCGTATTTTGGAGGAAGCTTTCAAAACCACCAGAACCCAAAGCATCAAGTTTCTCAAGATTCAGTGGAGCAACCACACTGAAGAATAAGCTACCTGGGAGCGAGAAGATCACATCAGGACGAAGTTTCCTGATCTCTTTAAATCCTAGGTAATATTTTTATTCTTTTTCAAATCTCGGGACAAGATTTTGTTTAAGGAGGGAAGGTTTTTAACATCCCAAAAATCTTGATCATGATTATCAAATTCTAATCACTAAAATTAGGGTTAACAAAAACTTTGATTAAATAAAAACCAAATGAATGCCTGTGTATATGTGATGATTGTATGAATGCATGAATGGACTTGTGTGATTAACCTAAATATCAAGGAATGGTTTAAAGATGAAAATAACATCATCTGAAACATTTCCAAGCAGAAACAAATTAAGAGAAAATAAAAAAACAAATGAAGCAAATGGTCATTTTTGCCAATCTTGCTCACTAGGTCACTTTGAGTGTTTCTAGTCCAAGATTTCAAACAGAAACTTTTCCATTTATTTTCACCCCTTGCAAGACCAAGTAAAAGTGAATCAAAGACCACCTTTCAAACTTACAGAAACATTTGGCAACTTGATTCAAATGACAATTGAAAATTGAATCTATAACATATGTGAAGATCACACATTTTCAAAACCCAACCAAACTAGTGCCCCTTGACCAATCCAACTAACCCAAGACTCCCTAGTATGTACCTAGCAAACCCACCAAGTTTGAATCCAAAATTCAAATTTGAATTTCTTTCGGCCATTTCATCAAACTCCTTGTAATCAACAAACAAACAAACATCAAACACTATTAGTAGCAGTAATTTTGGCCAACCTTGTCCCCTCTCTAGCTCACTCTACACTCTCAGTAGATGATCAAACTAATCTAACTAGCCTTAGCATCACTGTGCGCATGCATAACCATCAATGGTGACCATGCCGAGAGCACCCTTGCCACCCCCATGTCGCTAGCGAGCTAGGAGAAGCTCTGGCCTCGCCAACCTTGTCTGGAGCACTAACCACCATCCACCGCCACCCCATGTCCAATGCTCGAGCCTTGCCAGCCCCTGGACCACACAACAAGATCATGCCCAGCTTCTCTGCGTTAGTGCCGAGAGTGCGCCATCAGCGACACGATCACACAGACCGCGCGCCGCCCTCGCCGCTTGCGTGCGTGATCGACAGCATCCTAGCAACTCGCTAGACAACCCTGTTCGCCGCCGCACGGACCATGGACGATGTGCGCCATTAAACTTGTCGTCGAACCTGCCTAGAGAGCCGCGACATTCCGACCGTTCTGCATCACCCCACGCCGCACCATCAAGCTGTTGAGCTTTGCTAGGAGGCAACGCACCATCCCCTATCGTTGCCCATGCCACTAGCACGCTGTGCCGACGACCACGACGAGCTCCACCCGCGCCCATCGGTCCCCTTCAGGCACTATAAAATGTGGCCACCCCCGTTCGATTTGAGCACACCATCTCACTCCCCACCTCTCACTGATCACACCCACTCACTCCCAGAGCAAGGAGATCACCAGGTGGCCGGAATTTCATCGGAGTTCGCCGCTGCAAAGGAGGAGAGGCGCCGTCGATTGGAACCGCCCAGGAGGAGCTCCTGGTACCAGGAGGATCGCCGTTGTTGACTTCATCGTTCACCCCCATCGCCGACCATTGCCAGAGTCCCGGTGAGCCCCCGTCGACCCCCACTGGCCGCGCTAGGGTTCAACCTCGCCTCGTCCTATTCAGGCATGGACGATGAACCACAGCCGTAGGATTAGAACTAGATCGCATGGCCTAGATCACCCTGTACCACTTCGCCACTCTCTGTCTCACTGACGAGTAGGGACAGTCACTTAATCATCCCGCGCGCGCTGTGCGTAGTGGTCCGGCCCAGTTAAACCTCCCGCTTGACCCCGCAATTCAAACTTAGGTTTATTCATTTAGTTTCGATATCAGTTATGTACCTAGATTCAAAAATCAACCCAGCTCGAGTCACTGAACCAAAATGCATGAAACCAATTTTGTTAGAAAGGTGCTGGAGTGCTTAATCCAAGCCTGTTTGATTCAAACCAATTGGTGTTGTAGATCACCCATGGTAAAAATAACAAGGAAGAATCTTTTCTGCATTGAAACATTTTTCAAAATTCAACCATAAAAGCTTTTGAGTTGATTCCAATTCTCAAAAATCACATTTAACCATACCTTTCAGAATATATAAAAATATATAGGGTTACTTGCAGAAATAATGATCAAGTAATAAAACAATGCCTCATGGGCCATTCTAGTCATTTTGTTTAATTAAAATAAAAAGGTTAAACCTTATTAAATTGTGACACCACTTTAAATCACATTCCCAAGTACTGAAATATGTGGTGATGACATGTGTCAACATGATCCCATGTTTTAGTTGGAGAATATTAAATCTTAAGTAATTTTTCAATGAGTATAAATTACTTTTCTAATATAAAATAAATAAGACAAGTGCTTTAATCTTTGTGATAATAGTGATGATGCTAGATCATCTAGTGTGACCCTTTGTGTGCTAAATAGAGTAGTTAAGAATTGTGTGGTGATTGTGTAACTCGTATATATTTATAGACGCTAGTACCGACCAAGGATACGAGGAAGAAGCCGAGGAAAACTTCAACCTCTGCTCTGCACAAGTCAAGCTATTGACTTTGCAAGCCTATACTTGCAATCTTGCAAGCCTTACTATATAAGTTGACCTAGCAAGCTTACACCCTGATGACATACCATCCTAGTTTTACTTGCAAGCTTAGTATTTTATTTCTTTATCAAAGCTTTCTATCAAAAGTTTACTTAGTGGCTTGTAGATTTCAGAAAGATATTTAAAGGTGGCATAAATAGCATAAAACTTGGCCTAAGTTAGATAATCTTGATGTCATACCGAGGCATGAGATTGAACTTAGATAAGATACACTTGCTTATCACCCCTCATTAGTGTTTATACCCCAGTTGTAGATGCTAGTGCTAAGCATAAAACTTGATCAACTTTAGATGGGAATACTAGGTGAAAATGGTTATGAAAACCTTAGAATGACGAGTCATTCTACTGAAATGTTTTGACATGTGTTTCTGAACACCAGAGGAATTTGATGATGAAAATTTTAAGGCATGACCCTTAGCCCTTTATAAAACTGATGGTTGTCTGGATGCGATACCATTCCAATTTTACCGTACAACCACAATACCCGAAATTTGGGTAGGGCTTGACTGGAAATTTATATACCTTAGTATGGGTTCCCTTGCAGCCAAGGTCTGAGATGAGGCTACCTTGTGAAGATTCTCCACCTGTGTAGTACCCAAGATGACAGTTGGACATGGTTGGGAGGCCAAACTCATAGGAGAGGTGCCTATAATAGGGCGTGTAACTGAAAGGTTAGGATTGATTATCCGCATACTAAGTATGGTGAATTCAGGATTTGTTCCTGACGGATGTATCGAATGTTGTGGTGAAAGTGTACAATCTCTGCAGAGTGTCAAACTATTGGAATAGCCGCGTCCGCGGTTATGGACAGTTGGAGTGGCCATACTGTTCTATCGTCAGATGTTTTCAAAATGACTTATGAAATGATTTATGACTTTGACTTGACCACAACAGAGTTGTGACATGAAATTCAAGTTCCCACTTAGGTGTTATAAAATTTCAATTAGCTTTATTGCTTCTGAACTTAGTAGAGGTAAATCCTTTTTGCAAAACAACCTAGAGCTTAGTATCCTACTCAAAACCACTTCACTTGTTAGTATTAGTTTGCGAGTACTTATAGATTACTCATGGGTTTGTCCCTGGCTATTCCCGTGGCCAGACTATGAAGATGACTATCAGGAGGATGGACAAAAGGAAGGTTATGACAACTAGGATCATCTCCCATCGTCAGCATTGCCTGTGACCATGAAGATGGAGCCTCGCCTACGCTATCATTATTATTACATTATTCTGCTGCTTGATTGTATTAAGGCTGGATCATGTGATCCTTATTTGTTGTAAGACCTTATGTATAGTTTGTAATGGATGATGTACTGTGATATCCAATCTGTTATGTTTCGCAAAAATGATAATCCTGGGATTGCGATGTATGGCATAACAAGCATCTAGGATTAAAAATCTGGGTGTTGACACCTTGTGTGATTTAGGTGCAGGATTTAGTGTAATTCCATATTCTCTCTATAAAAGGTTAGGATTAGGGGAGTACTTCCCTACTTCTATCACTTTACAGATGGCTGACCAATCCACCAAACAACCCATTGGTATGATTGAGGATGTTCTACTTAGAATATATGAGCATGTTATTCCCACTGATTTATTATTCTTGAAATGCTGGAGGATGAAAAATTATCTATAATACTTGGAAGACCTTTCCTTAGTACCGCAGGAGCGTCAGTTGATTGTGCTGAGGGAAAAATAATCTTCAATGTTTATGATGCTGAGATCATCCGGTATTTTCCAAAGAAGCTAGAAGTAGGAGAAAGGTATATTCTACCAGCAAAACGAGTTCAAGTGGTAAGTGCCCTTCATAAGGGGCAGCCCAAGGTAAGAATTTGAGAATAGAGAAGGGGTTGAAATATTCAACCATTCTTAATAAAATGCTTAATGGGAGTCAACCCATCATATTAATAAAATAAATTAAATAATAAAATGTTCATCGCATTCCTAGAACTTTTTCACAGACATTTTTGCGGAAGTGCGCCCATAAAAATGCAGCTGTCAAAAAGCAGTAGAAATATCGACTGAACAAATGTAGAATAAGTATAAAAATAAAGTTTGAGTTTTATCTGCAAAAACTAGCTTAATCATATAGTCCAGATTAAAAAGTGAATCTCTGAAAATTTGGGCGAAAAAGCATGGTCCAGAAGTTTTAACGACCAACTATACGACGAGAATATTTTTTCTAGTCGTATAGTTCCGGTAGTATAGATAGCGACACCTTTCTCACAAAATGTATCTCGGGATATAGAAGGCTTAACGACCAACTATACGGCATGACCTTTTTGGTCCAGCCATATAGTTGCGCCCGTATAGTTGGGATCTAGCAAAAAGAAACCCTAATCCTTGTTGCCGCTGCAACTATACAGCCCGTATAATTCCCTCTGTATAGTTCGCGCGACCACTTAAACGAGCCGGTAGGGCTAGGGTTCTTTCTTCTCCTCACTTTTTCTCTCATATTCTCTCTCCAAACTCCTCAAAACCCACCTAGAATTCTGGTTCTTCGCGGATTTGGGAATCAAAAGATCGGTATGTTTCTCTCCCTATCCATGCTTTATTTTCAGAATTCCATGGTTGAAACTCTCACATTAATCTAGTGGATGAACTCAAGCTTGTTTGATTTTCCCTTTTGATTTCTCACGTTAGGATTAAATTTCTCCATGTAGAATCGTTCGTATATCATGTAGAAATATGCCTAAGGTTTTATGTTGAAATTTTTCAGTGCATCAAGATGAAAAAGCTTGGTAGCATTTTTCGCAAGATCAAGCGCCAAAGTAGCGAGGGCTTGGGGATACGGGCCGAGCTCGACAACAAGTACGCCATGGTTTCATCGAGGAGGGTGATGCCCACACGTTGGGCCGATGATGGCTTTCTCGCCGCGACAGGGTTGAGGACGGACTTCGTTCACATGTGTGCAAATTGCGGTGACCCAACATACCACTGCATGATGTAGTACACTATAGTCATTGACATAACACCAATGAAACACCGTTCACTAGTATTACATCCCTCAGAGTGGTACAACAGAAACACAGCAGGTCCAATACATGACTATAGGTTACAACTCAAGTCTTTACACAAGATCCAGAGAACACTCTAGGTTAAAGAGAGAGAAAGAAACTTCTTACAAAGAAGAATTAGAAATAAACAACTCAAAAACTATTATACTAAAAGAACTAGTATCTGAACTATTGGTCTGGCATTGCTGCTATTTCAATATACTACAGAAATAGGTTCTATCGCTAGATATTATATTCTTAACTATTTAGTAACTTCGTCTTCACTTGCGTTGATGTATATGTTGACTTTCTTGACTTCATTGAAGAATTGAGCTGTTGATGAAGACTTATTCGAGTATAAGTTGATGTAGACGTCGTCTGTATTGGCTTCAGAATCTATCAAGGGTTAAAAAGATACGTTGAGTACGAGCGTACTCAGCAAGTTCACTAGAAAAGGAGTGTTTGATGCACTATATCTACAGCCACAGACCAAAGGTCATAGGCAATGCAAGTTTTCGTAAACATTTCTTCAAAGGTTGTTATTATTCTGAAAAGCTATGTCCGTCAGCCTTCACGGGTTTACCAGAACTTTCATGGAGTTCCTTTCCCGCCGCATTCGCAGCTCCTTCCCGGAACAAGGAGTAACAAGTTGTAGTTCTTACACTCTATAGAGGTGCGTTACTTTACCCATGAGAGACCTTAGCCTTGTTTCACAACCAAGTCATGAACTTGTCCATACTTCCTTGGTATGGGGCCCAGTCTAAGATCCAAGCCAATCACTACCCCCTTCGCGACCTCGCATGCCTCATTGGTGTACACCATGCCCACCCATTGAATTATGGCAATGGTTTGTACAGACCGTTAGATGCCAGAACTATCGTGGGACATTGAGGGTTTCCACCCATATGCTGCATATCCTCTACGAATTACCAATTAATATGCACGCTACGAGTGATAACAGCCACGACCTGCACATCCGGCTACATGCGAGAGAAAGAAGATACAACTGACTTCTCTGTCCCATTCCAAATCTCATGGTTAACGTGTGATATATGACGCAAGAATAACTGGCGACATTGGTTGTTAAGTCCTAGATAATATGTTCCTTTACCACCGGAACTTTCGTAGTAGGTTATTACCTCATAGTAAATAACCTATAATCACATTGTTATGAAAAAAGTGTTTTTGTACCTTTTTCAAATGCAGGTGATGACAACACTTGATTTGTAAAATACTTTACAGAAAATAATCAAAGGACATGAGCAAGTGTGAACTTGCCTTTTGTGATTGCAAGATTATGCACTCACGGTCTTCAAGACAATATAAAATATCCAATGTCTGAAATCAGCATCATTGGTCCGGTAAGGACTAATGTTTAAAGAATCAAGATGCTATTATGCATAAGTAATGTAATGCAATTTCGTAAACTCGAATCCCGGGGATAACTTTGTTCTAGGGTTTGGAAACTGGAAATGGTTTCTTTAGAATGTGTTGTCCTTTTAGATAAGTTTCATACTTGTCCTTCTTATTAGGGCTTGTGAGTGTGTGTGAAACAATATGTAATTACACTATCATACAACAATAACATACAAAATTGTGGAATGCTATTCAAAGATTACTTATATAAGAATTGCCTTATCTTCAAATCTTTCTTTACAAGTATAGGTTTTTATAAGGAACTTAAGTATTAACAATCCTGATATACAAATAAGGTTTAAAGCAATGTGATTATGATTAATTGTCATTTTTTGACTATGATGAAAGTCCTTGAGTTTAGTTGTTAAGATTTGGGGATACTATCTTAAGATTTGTTGTTTGAAGTGGAAAAAAGAATAACATTTGAAGAAAAGATTCCTTGCTAAGGTTTAAACAATCTTTGTGGTTAATCAAATGTGATTGATGTTGTTTGTGCTTGCTTGAATAGTTTAGACTTGAGATGCTTTAGGTCTTAATTCAAATAGACCAAATTTAACTATAAAACACATAATAAAGTCTTTAGCATTATACTTAAAGTCTTGTAGACTAAAGTTAACTTTAAAAACATGGATGGATTTAAGGTGTAATGCTTATGATATTTGTACCTTGTGTACTTTATAATGTTTTCTTAAGGTTACTTAAGAATGGTTATAATTTTATTTGGTGTAGTGGTTTCTTGATTTTATAATGGAATATAATCATTTATCTTTTTGTGATGGTTATAATTTGTAATCAAGGTAATAATATTACTTAACTCTTTATGAATTCACTATAGTGTTTTGGTATGTTGATAAACTTGTGGTTAAAGTAAAGGAATAGGTTTTATTTCACTACAATTCATTGTTGGAGATTTTATATTGGACAAGGATCTTTTTAGAAAATAAACTACACATATGGTTGAAGGATAATTCAATAAAATTATATTAAAAATGTGTTGTACCAATTTGACTTATGTTCTAAATATTTAAGACTAGTATTACTTATTAGATCATATTGGCAATTTTAGAAATATTAACAAATTTTATTGACTCTTATATGAATTAACAACTCAGGAAGTATTTATTTTTTTTATTAAACTCAAAAGTGGAATATTATATTTTTAACATGTAGATATTTTTTTGTGATCATTTTGGTATATTATATGTATTTTTATTATTTTTAAATAATAAAATATGATTTTTATAAGGTTTATTACTTTATAAATACTTAATAAATAATAAATATTTAATTAAGTGAAATAATAATGCATGATTATAGTTTTGAATTATAGTTCTTATTCTTCTAAGATTTTTGGTATTTTATTTATATTTTTTTAACATTTTCCAATATTAAAATATGAATTTTCAAAGTTTTATTATTTATAAATTCTTTATTGAATAACAATTATTTAAATTGTTGGAATAATAATGTTTGATAATGGTTTAATGTTATAGATTTTATTTTCCTGAAAATTTTCATATATAAAACATATTTTTCTGAATTATAAAACAATAGTTATTGAATTTATAATGTTTAATCAATTTCTGAAAATATTAAAAGGAATTATTGCGTCAGTGTGACATCAGCATGCCACCACTGTTTTGGATAAACTTTTTGTACCCAACCTGAATCTACCCACACCAACACTGATTGGTGGGGTCTCCACCACGTCAGTACGCCACATCAGTGAAGCGGGCCCCGACAAGGTTTGACTGGGCTTGACCACGTGATTACATCATCATGGCGTCGCGATGATGTCACCCTGCCGGAATTCCTCCCCAGTCGAGCACGGACACGGCAAGCTAGCGCGTGTGAGGCTTCCTGGCTAAGCGCATAAGGTGCAGGAGCGCACGCTGAACGATAAAGGGGCGGCGCCGCTGGTTGTTGGCTACCGGAAAAACAACAATGACGAACTTATGCGGCGGCTACGGGCGGCGTAGGATGGGAGTACCATTCTGGAAGCAATTGAGGAAGGTAAGAGCACTGGGAGGCTCAGTGACTTACCAGGATGCTTGTGGAGGGGTTGGTAAGTCAAGACCCGACCAGAATCGATGGCAGCGATGGTCGCCGGCGTCAGAGATGGAGGTCCCGATTAGGCTGCGCGAGACCACCCTGAGCTGAGCAAGATAGGGAAAACTACCTAGACGGCCATCAGGAGCACGAAGGTGGCCCTGGAAGAGCCAGGGGAGCTACGATTCGTCGGGACGGCGAGGCACCTACCTCTAGGGTTTCCAGAGCTTCTGTGCGTGTGCGGCATAGAGCGAGAGAGTGAGGGATTTGGAGATTGAGAGATAGAGGAGGATAAGGGTGTCGCCGTGGCGTTCTTATCCTCGCAGGGCGACCTCGGCGGTGGCGGGAATCACAGCAGCGACGACGAACGGCATCGGCGCCGCCCACGCAGCTGCTTGCCTGCGTGAGGATGACGAAGGGGTGACACGATCGAACCGGTATGGGCCGGACTTGGGCCAAGTGGGCCGCAGTGTGGCGCGCGTGAGCGATGTATAGGGCAAATAGAAACTGAGCCATGGGCCATAATTGATTGTTGTTTTGTTCCTTTAGTTCTTTCTATTTTCTATATTACAAATGGGAAATATTGTGCTGCCAAGGGGGATATCTGCCCCCTCTTGTCCATCATACGATAAGCTATTTCAAGATTTGTTCCTATCTATTTAGTGGTTTATTCTACATAGGTTATGTTCTTTATAAGATTCTTTTATCTAGGTACATCCTAGTAGCACATGACACACAGTGCACATGCATTGCTTCCACTTTTCATTGAAATATGCTCCTTTGTCTTCATGTTAGTAAACTATATATACTATGTACATGCATGTTGGGAATTGATATTTTTATTTATGTTGTTTCCTTGCTGCCATGTTGGCTAAACCAGTTTGCCTAATGCTAAAGTAAGTGTAGATAAGCATGTTCAAAGTTCTGGTAAATTACAAGACACGAGGCTATGCTGACACATGCGAGCAGACACTGTTATCATTTTTGTTCTCTAGCAATTTGTCATGTTGCCTGCAAGCAGCAATATTGACACATTACTTGCAACACATGAGCTCTAATCACTCATTACCAGTCACTTATTTGTTTGATAGCGCATTGTGGTTACATGCTAGCACATACCTCTAGGCACAAGGGGAGGGTGGATGAAAGGGGGGCAGCTATCCCCCTAGGTAGCAAATCCACACTCTATTACAAATTCATTTCAAATTTAATTTTCACAAGGTATAAGCTAATAAAAACTTTTTGTGACATTGTTAGAATAATACAGATATTTATGATAACTAATTTTGTTTCTATAAATTTTTGTATTTAATTTTTTTCATAATTATATGGGAGATTCTTTTATTAAATAGAACAAATAGACATTAGGGTTTTAAGATTTGTTTATGACCTTATAAAATGATTCTTATTTATTTTTAATGGTTGCAACGATAATGGTTTTAGATAGCTAAGGATATGCAAAGAATATACCCATATTACTATTATATAGCAATCATTATATAAGATGATTTAATTAATAAGGTCCTTAAAATGGCAATTTCTATTATTCCAATTCCAATAATGGGTGAATAATGTTTTAATACTTTTTGACATGACATTAAATATACATTGATATTTAGGATTGAGATAGGAGTTAGGGTTTGAATTGTAAATGCTGACCCTAGTGTTTAGGGTTCTTAATATTCTTATATTCTTTTGTTGATGTGAATAAAGATTAATGACTAAACATATTGTCTTTATGTTGGTGATCTTTAATGATATCACCCTTTAAAATAGAAAGTTATTTTCTGGAATATCTTATTGAAAAGAATTGATAAACATATCTCCTAAGCACATATGGTTATGATAATTGGAATTAACAAGGATGTGGTTAAGTGATTTGCTATAGGAAAATATTCCTAGAAACCATTATGGAAATAAGATGATTTATCCAATAGATGAGATGGATATTAATCTTGATTATAGATTTAGGGTTTAGTGTTTACCAAGAATTCCTATCTTCCATAATTCATAATTCTGGACTTCTGATTAAGGAATTCCTTTCCTAGATATACTACTTCTTCATATCCATCATCATGTGCTAACATGATGAGCTTTGCTACACAAGAATATTCTTATCCATCTTTTATTCTTCTAAACCCATTTATAAATCCAATGAGCTTGACACTAAAGTTTTTCATAATCTTCACATATCCATACTTGGTTATATCAACTACTCTACTGCTGATAACCTCCAATCCAACAAGTAGTTACTTCTAACTCCATTCATACTCTTCCATAATCATCCACCACTAATATTACTCCAGTAGATGTATATATCAAACTACTCTCCTCAAAAGCTTACTATTCTTTTAAGAGGAATAACACTACTTCAATAACTCCATGCTACTCTAGATTCAGCTTAATTATACTGTCTTATATCTACTTAACTCCAGTACTTTATTTTCAAACTTCACATTATATCATGGTGACTTGTCAGGCTAATCCTAGGATAAGATATCTTTACTAGGGTTCAATCATGTTCTATCCACCAATGTCACTTATACATGATATAAGCATTCAATCTTGGTGACTAAAGCATGATCATTATAATCTGTTGATCCTTTATGGTTTAGGTTTCCAGTTGGCTAATCAAGGCTTCATCAATACAACATTACAGTTTTGTTATAATTACCTTCTATTTATCTCTATTGGACTAAGAGATATGATTCATTGACTATCCATACTTGATCCAATAGTATTACTCCTATTAACTATCTTCAATATTCATCCTGGTAATCTTCTTTGTTACCATACAAATATATATTCCAGATAACTCTTCTATCCACTCAGGAATGAGTTAACTCCATCAATTATCATATTGATCCTATTCTCCTCCAACACTCCCATCATATATATGATATCTAAAGCTAGCATTACTATTTACCTCTTCTTACTTCTTTCTTTATAGGCCTTAAGTGAATATTATGATATGGACAAGAGTTGATAGATCAATAATTGATAGGTTAAGAATTGGTGAATCAATAGTTGATTACTCAATATTGATGAACAAGAGATATTAGAATAAGATTCAATAGAGATGGTAAAGATTGATATGGAAAGAAAAATATATGGTGAATGATCTTGACTTGGTTTTCTTCCTACTCAATCTCACTAAAGAATTAAGGTTAGGTATTACCATTATACTCATGGTAGGAATATATGAAAATAGATAGGTAAAGATTTAGTTATTAAATTCTTGTTACTTGAGTTGTATTCTTAGCTTGGTATCCATGGTTATTGTAATTAATACTATGTAATGATTATTTAAGGGTCAGATATTAATCATTAAGCAATGTATTATGGTTTAGTTTTATTATATTTGATCTACCCTTAGATCAAATCATGTTTACCCAAAAGAAGGTTTTAGAAAAGGTCATATTGAAACTTATCGCAGTCAACTTGATGATCTACTTCAATTCCATCAAGTTAAGAGAAGCTTCAATCACTTTGACAAGTTTTGTTGAAAATCGCGAAAATTATTCAGATTTTCTATGCATGAATGCAATCCACACATTTGTGTTCAGCTTATTTCTAAGCTCTAATGCTGGGATGTTACACAAATGCACGACTATCACTCCTCGCCTACACAAGCTACTACACCTACACTGAGCTCACAATTGAGTTCCTCGCCTCCTTCTACGATTACTACAAGGAAAAAGTTAATGCGTGCATGGTAAGATTTACCATAAACCAACAGCTATATCAAATCTCTTTTCAAATTTTTTGCGAAGCTTTTGGATTCCCTCAAGATGGGGAATCAACTGTTACAAATTTATATAGCGTCTCAAGTGGAGAAACTTGGGAGGTTATTTCTGTTAACGGTGGTAGGGACTTCTACCGGAAGAAGATGTCCACTATTCAGAAGACCACAATCCGCTACTTCGCCTTGTTCTTCGCCAACACTCTGTTCGGAAGAGGAGATACTAGTTCCATGCACAATGCGGACATGGCCATGATCACCAAGGCACTCTTCCCCAATGCACCGCAAAGCCCCAATCACGTGGCTCTACTCCTCCAACACCTCCGCCACCAGACAACAAAAAATAAAGGTGACATTCACATTGGTGGATTGGTAACCCACCTTGTCCAAGCCTGTGGAATTCCAATACCTGTTATGCAACCTATTGACAGCTCCATACTTATGGATGTCAAATATATAACTGCTTATGGCTTTCTTGGTGTTTACCGAGCTGACAAGAGGCTCCGAGCATATTAGTTTGCTTATCTTGATGCCACATAGGATGAGCAGGTGTCGTTGCCTTGTCCGCAAGCTTTCTCGATTTTGGAGAATGACAACTGGATCCTCACCAAGGATCAAGTGGTGGAGATCATGGTTGAACTTCAGCCTAACCAAGAAGAAGATGAAGAAGGGGAGCATCAGGATGAGCAGGAGCAGGAGTACAACCCTGCTTGGGAAGGACAACAACAACAACAGGAGGGACCCTAGGACCCATGGCCTAATCAGCAGCAATAGCAGCAGGGGTTCAACAACGTCCCATATCAAGATTTTCTGCAGCTCAACCAGCTCGTTGGGGAGATCGACCACACTGTACAAGGAGTGAATGAGTATGTTAGTGCCCTAACTCACAACTTCAGTCACTTCATGACCAACTTCCCCAACTACTACCAGCAGTATCCGTACCAGCCGACGACTGACAGCACCAACTAAGCCTGGCAATAGCCTAAGCTTGGGGGGAGGTTTGAAAACCTCCAAACTTTGCATTCATATTTTATTCCTTCTCTTAATTTATTTTTTCTTCTTCAAAAACTTGCATGTTTACTTTAGTTTTGCATTCCTAAAACAAAAAACACAAAAAAATTAGTTGTAACTTCTATTGCAATTTTTTTCGTTGTTTCTCTCGAAGATTGCTCAATTTCAGGTGATCTGGAAATAGGGAAATATAGTGGGGTTCAACTCAAGTACAAGAATGGAGCAAGCAAGAGGAGGTATCACATTCCTTTCATCACCTGTGTGCAATTTTAAATTTACACTACAACTATTTGCTTGCTTGCACTTGAGTCACTCCCCACTTAGCTTATTATCCTGCAAATTATATTCCCTTGCTAGTATCTCCTTTTTAGCATTGAAGTAATGAGCAATGAACTTGGTTAAAATATTTCCAACATTTTTACAACAAGAAAAAGCATCCAAAAGATGACTTGAGTCCATGTTTATCCCAAAGGATTTAATTTTACAAACTAGCCAACCCCATTGAGCTTAATGTAATAGACTTGATAGCACTTTTGAATGAAATTGTTTGATAAAATGGATGCTTTGAAGTAGTAGAGATTATGTCGCTGCTTTTCTAATAATTAAAGTAAGATATTGCTTTACGCATGTCATTACAACACTGTCGTGCTCCATGGGGAAATATTAACTCTGTTGGCCAACAAACGATCTAAATGTGGGAAACCACTTGATTTCGTCTATGGAGTTATGTAAGCGTATGTAGCTGCAATGCTATGACGAGTAAAAAATTTAGTCTCCTCATGGTCTCACATTTCAAGTGAAGTTATAGTACTCCTTTGGCCCACTATTTCTCACGGGTTATCTATTGGCATGGCCACGAGTGTGCAACACAGTCCCGATTAACATGTTAAAAATAGTGGTATGATTTATCTAGGGAAGAGCTGAAATTTTGAAAAGCAAGGAAAGGAAAAAGGTTCTTTGAGAGTCCTGAAATTTTGACGTGGGAGTAGATGAGTTGTTCTTAAATTGAAATTTTTTGGTGCCAACTTGAGTACTCCTAATTGATTGAAGAAACAAGAGCAAAAAGTTTTCATCTCTCAACAAAGAGAGAAGCCAAAATAATTTTTTTCATTTTCCTAGCTAAACTATTGACATTTTCTCGAACATATAATTTATATGATAGCAAGATATACGTGGTTAGCAAGTGGACTCAGTGCAATCTTGTTAATACTTGTATGATCATGTTTAAGATTGCAAGAATTGTGAAGAAAGGAATTTTACACCAATTCGACCTTGTAAGTTCATTTATTTTAGTCTCGGTTCTCCGCAATTCCTCCTTATTTTCTTGTCACTCGAGGGCGAGCAACATCTAAGCTTGGGGGAGTTGATAGCTGTGAGATTCGACACATTTTTTATGGTTTTCGTCTTGGTTTGATGGTTTTCTAGCTTTACCTAACGCTAATACTTCGGTAGCGAAGAAAACTTGGTTTCCAATATGTGTTTCAGGTTCTGAACATCAACAGAAGGTTTTAACAACAGAAATACAATATTTAGGCGAAAACAAGTAAGTTTCTTTTTGGAAGCAATCGAGGAAGGCAACCAGAAGGTTTAATGACCAACTATACGACGGGAATAATTTTCTCCTGCCGTATAGTTTCCACCGCCTTCGTCTTGTCAAAAGGAATAACTTTTGTGAAGAGGACAGGGGCGAAAACACAACACAACAGCCATCGTTCCATCTAGAAGGGAGAAAGAAGAGATCCGGAGAAGAAGGAAGACGTTCTTCATGTCGCTCCACGGTCTTCGAACTCCTAGCCACCACACCCCCATAGCCATTACTTGTACTTGAGACGAAGAGAGATCTTCACCATGCAATATTAGGGTTTGAGATTGTTTCTTCCTATCTTGCATTGTGTTGGATTGATTTTCTATTCTTATTGTGGATCTCCACGGTAGTATCGATAAGAACTCCCTTTATTTAATTATATCGATGATGCTTTCTTCTCTTATGTGTGAGTAGTTCCTTCGGGCGTGGGATATATAGGGGATTGGTGAGATGTGATTTGCCTATATATTTTCCATTAGTCTATGATTGATTTTAATTACTGTATTATGTGTGCTTGACTATCTATGGGATGCCTAATGCTTGTTGTCCAATTAAGGACCCAGACAACATGATGCTTTGTTCTACATAGATAAGATCTTGTTCGCTTGCAGACCGGTGACCCCCGAGTGACACGGGGATATCAATGGGAAACTAGTTTGACTCGAGGATCACGAGGAACCACTGTGCTTATTGCATTAGTCCGACCCAAGGAGCTTAATTGCTAAGCAATTTGAAGGATCTTAATCGCCTAGTGACTGACCATGGTTTGGTAATAGACTAGTAGGATTATTGAAGTTGGAATGAAATCTACCAAGAAGAGTTCCGACTAATTATGGGTTGCTCGCCTATACACATACTTATAAGATTATAATTGTCACACTTATCACTCATTCACCTGCCACCGTCATCTGCAGAAGACAACAAACAATCGAATCGTTCTTTACTTTTATGCGTTTTATTTCTAAAGTTTATGTTTTAGTTTTATTTAAATACATCCAGTTTAATCCAAATCTTATTCTTATTTCAACACTTGTAGTCAATTCACTCGAAGACCTGTGACAACTTTGAGTGCGACAAAGACTTCATTCATAAACACTTTCCTTTGGGCTCCCTGTGGGATCGATATCTTAACTTCGAAACTAGCTACAAACAACCTGTGCACTTGTAGACATCATATATTTGCATAAGTTCAGTCGACCATTACCCCTTATAATTTATAGGGCGGTTGGTCTTCCCATGCAAGACTAGGAGACTACTACACGAGTACATTGCGAATCCGTGGTTGAAAAAATAACTCTAAACTAGGTAGCCACCGTCGTCTTCGTACTGAGATATAGACTCCAAGCATCCGAGTCAAATTCTATTGATTCTCCTTTCCTTCCATGTTGGCGTAGTTCCCTAGTCTTTTAAGCTTTTTTCCATCTACGCCTTGGTTCTCGGGCATAAGTTGGTGCGAATTTTTTGACACGACTTCTAGATGTTTTCCGGCTAAGTCGGTTTTCACCTGTCGTAATACACCTTCACTTGGGCTTTCTCCTCCAGAATGTTATTTTAGTACTGGATATATCCTTAGTCTCTAGCTTGACTTGGACAAGATACCCGAAAGTAACAAAATGCATGCACTTGCGATATGTTTTCACTTGATCTAGCCAAGCTAACAACTAACGACCCAAAATGGGTGCTAACAGATACCCCGTGTTTCCATGAAAAGCTCGTGTCCTAGGAAATACTCCGTATAATCAGCTAAGGGCATGTTTTTAGTTCATGTGTCATTTTTTGTTCTAAGGGTAATATAAGTATATCGGCCTTTTCTTGGTGATAGTCAAAAATACTGCCACATGCAGGAGTGGGATTTCTTTAAGTACCATCCACTAAGCGTCCAAGTAAGTAAACCCCTATCCATTGTTCCCACCACATATGAGTTACTAGACACCAATCTCGTGATTCAAAAGGGTCCTTCCTAAATAGGCAACCATTTTCCAAATTTATGACTGCATGAGCCGACTGGTAATATAACCTTCCACACCAGGTCACTAATACCTTTGATCTGGATTCACAGATGCACTATAGTATCTTTTTCCCTAGTAGAACTAGGTTTAATCGAACCTTGGGAAACAATACTAAAAATAATTAAAATAAGGAAACGTCTACAAGACTTTGTTTTTTCGTTTTACATTCGTTTACCGGACCAATCTAGTTTACTTTATACCGTGAGTTGATTTAATTGAGGGAGATAGGTCAGGGTTGAAGATCCACCTGCAGCTGCACATCATATTGAATAAAAGATAATTATAGGCATATTCATGTGTAATGTTCCAATAGAGATAATATTTATGGGCAACACATCCTAATATAATAGAGCCCATGCGAGCAATAGTATTTTGATCCAACCGGTTGCACCGCGAAGCACCTGGCTACAAACAGTTATTAAGTGATAAACACAGATCAAAGCCTTAAGGAGAGATGTTGTTGTTGATCCCTAATGGATTGCTAAGATAAGACTGTACAGCCCTTTCTGTCACTTGGTTTCCTATGAGATCGCCACTAGCCAAGTATCTCACCTTAAGACTAGATCGATCTTAGTGGTCTTGGGTATCTACAAGTCCAAAGATCAAGGCAAGAGACAAAGAAACAAAATATACAAATCCCTTATTCAAACAATACACAATACTCCCATAGGTTATATGCACATAATTTTTGCGAGGTTTCTCCCCAACCCACAGCCTGTGAGGACTACTCACTCATAACAATAAGATCAAGATATAAAACATTGTGCAAAATACTTAGATTGAAATCAAATATTCTTACAATGGTCACCGAATCACAAGGAGATCTCAAGTACAAAGTAATGGCTATGGGTAATGGAGAGGATGGGGGATGGAAGAGATGAACTATGGTGTGGATCTCCGTTGGTGGTTTTGTGATGCAATCTGAGAATAGCGACCGATGGGACCTCCAAATATATAGGTGTCTTCACAAGATTTGTAGAGTTTGATCAGACAAAGCCGCCGCCACATGGTACGGGCAGGCCGTACGGGCGGGCCACGCCTGTACCAGTGCTCGTTACGATGTCTAGTGCCCGGTGATTGCTCCAGGATTACTTGGTCGTGTGGACTTCCTCAAAATCTTCATTTATGACTCCTGATTTCGCATTAAAAAGCGTGATTTCTTACATAACACAATTCAAAGCAAGGTTTTGCATATCTTTGCAATAATTAGTCATTAGTGGCAAATCAAGAGAGATTATTGTAAATTGCTTGGCAAAAAAATGTTTAAACGCGGAGAAAGATGGCGATTTTTGGAGCCATTAGTCACCTACATGGAGATGAATTCTTTTGTTGTAAGCTTTGGATACCTTTAACATTTTTTCTCAATGTCTCTAAGAGCCATTGTATGTTTGTTGGTTACTTCATCAATGTTTTCCATCATCAGCTCGTAGTAGTCTTTAGCCGACAAAGTAGCCAAATTGACCTCAATAGGAAAAACGGCTTCCTATCCATAAACTAACTCGGAAAGAGTTACGTTACACCATGCTTTGAGATTCTATGAGCCGACAATGCTTCTGATAGCACCTCATGCCACTTCATTGGATGATCATGAATCTTATTCTTGATTAATTTAATCAGAATATTGTTAGTAGACTCAGCTTTCCCATTGGCTTGAGCATAGTAGGGAGAAGAATTGTCCATCTTGATTCACAGTGACTCAGCAAAATGCTTTACCTCCTTTGCGATAAAAGATGTTACTTGATCTGTGGGAAGAGTCTGTGGTATGCCAAACCCATGAATAATATGCTCGGTAACGAATTGGACTACCTCTCCATGGGTCATATTCCTGAGAGGCGTTGCTTAAGACCACTTGTGTCAACACCCGGATTTTTCAATCCTAGATGCCTGTTATGCCATACATCGCAATCCCAGGATTACCATTTTTGCGAGACATAACAGAATTGGATACCATAGTACTTCATCCATTACAACGATACATAAGTTCTTACACAAATAGGGATCTCATGATCCAGTCCTTAATACAACATCAAGCAGCGGAATACGGCATAATAACGGTAGCGTAGGCGAGGCTCCATCTTCGGGGTCACAGGCAATGCTGACGATGGGAGATGATCCTAGTTGTCGTAACCGTCCTGGGGTCCATCCTCCAGGTACTCCTCTTCATAGTCTGGCCATGGGAATAGCCAGGGACAAAGCCATGAGTACTCTTTAAGTACTCGCAAACTAATACTAACAAGAAAGAGGGGTTTTTGGATAATAGGACACTAGGCTCTAGGGTTGTTTTGCAAAAGCCAGATTTATACCACTAAGTTCCAAAGCTGGTCACAAATTTTATAACTCCTAATTGGGATCTTGTATTTCCATTCACAACTCTATTATGGTCAAGTCAAAGTCTCAGGTCGTTCACAAGTCATTTTGAAAAGTCTGACGGGGAACAGATAGCCACTCTAACTGTCCATAATCATGACGCTATTCGAATAGTTTGACACTGCAGAGATTGTACACTTTCACCACAACATTCGATAAATCCGTCAGGAACAAATCCTGAATTCACCATACTCAGTATGCGGATAATCAATCCTAACCTTCCATTTACACTTCCTAGTATAAGCACCTCTCCTGTGAGTTTGGCCTCCCAACCATGACCACTGTCATCTTGGGTACTGCACAGGTGGACAATCTTCACAAGGTAGCCTCAGCTCAGACCTTGGCCGTGAGGGAACTAATACTAAGGTATATAAATTTCCAGTCAAGCCCTACCCAATATTCGGGTATTGTGGTTGTACGGTAAAATTGGAATGGTATCGCATCCAGACAACCATCAGTTTTATAAAGGGCTAAGGCTCATGCCTCAACATTTTCATCACCAAAATCATCAAGTGTTTGGAAACCCATGTCCAAAACATTTCAATAGAATGATCCATCATTCCAAGGTTTTCATAACCATTTTTCCACCAAGTAATCCCATCTAAAGTTGATCAAGTTTTATGCTTAGCACTAGCATCTACAGGTGGGGTAGTACTAATAGAGGGGTGGTATCTAGTGTAGTTTCAAATAAGTCCAACCTTATACCATAAGCTGATATCAAGGTTTCTAGCTTAAGCCAGATTCTAATGTTCTTTATGCAACCTTCAGCACAACTGTCTAGTTTCTACCAAACTTCTTGGGTAGCCTCTAAGTAAACTTTGGTAAGGAAAAAGAGTAAAAGCTTGCCATAAAACTAGGATTGGTTTAGCAAGTGGGTATGGTTACATACGCTTAGGGCATATAGTAATCATGTCACAAGCATGGGTTGTGGCAACAATAGGGTATCTTGCAAGTGTTAGCTTGCATCAATATCAGTCTAAGCTTGCATAGTTACTAGCTTTCTCAATCAACTGGTAGTATTAGGCTTGCCTTGTGCAGAGCAGTGGTTGAAGTTCTCTTCGGCTTCCTCCTCGTAGTATCCTCCTTCTTCTTCGTAGCCTTGGTCGGTACTAGCGTCTATGAATAAATACGAGGTACACAATCACCAAACAATACTTAACTACTTGCAATCATCACACACAAGGGTCCTATAGATGATCTAGCATCATCTCTATCATTACAAGGTTAAAGATTGGTTTAAGTCTTCTTATTTTAAAAAAAGTAATTTCTACTCATTGAAGAGCTACTTAAGATTTAATATTCTCCAAACTAAACATGGGATCATGTTGACACATGTCATCACCACATGTTGTAGTCCATGGGAATGTGATTTAAAGTGGTGTCACAATTTAACAAGGTTTTACCCTTTTATTTTAATTAATTAAAGTGGCTAGAAATGCTTATGAAGCATTCCTTTATTCCTTGAACATTATTTCTGCAAGTAACCTATATATATTTTTATATATTCTGAAAGGTATGGTTGAAAGTGATTTTTGAGAGTTGGAATCAACTCAAAAGCTATTGTGGTTTAAATTTGAAAAAATGTTTGAATGCAGAAAAGCTTCTGCCTTGTCATTTTTGCTAAGGGTGATCTACAGATCCAAATGACTTGAATCCAACGGGCTTGGATTAAGCATTCACAGACCTTTCCAACAAAATTGGTTTCATCTAATTTGGTGCACTAAATTGTTCTGGGTTGATTTTTGAAGTTGGGTGCTGAAGTGTGTTTGAATTTAAAAAGAAAAAGTTTAATTTGAACTGCTGCGCAAGGAAGTTCTAACGGGCCTGTTGCTAAGCGCAGTGCTCCCGCGGGCTGCTTAAGTGGGTGTCCCCACTCGTCAGTGACACGGGGCTGGGCGAAGCGGTATGGGGCAACGTGGTTCGTTAGATCTGGTTCTAATCCAACGGCTGAGGGTCATCGTCGACGCGAGACCGCTCCGGCGAGAATGAAACCTAGCGCGGCCAGTGAGGGGTGTTGGGGGCTCACCGGGGTACTGGCGAGGGTCGGCGGGGCGGGCGAACGACGAAGTCGACGACGGTGAACCTCCTGGTACCGATGGCTTCTCCTGGGGCGGCTCCAATCGCTGGCTCCTTTCTTCTCCGGCAGCGGCAGGCTCCGGTGAAATTCCGGCAGGTTGGTGCTCGCCGTGCTCTGGGAATGGTGTGTCACGATCAGTGAGGAGAGGGGAGTGAGATGGTGTGAAGAAATCGTGCGGGGGTGGCCTCTATTTATAGTCGAGCGAGGGGACCGTCGGGGCGCAAGGTGAGCTCGTCAGAGGCGATGTTACAGGCAGCTAAAGGCATGGGCAAGGGTAGGGGACGGTGCTGTGTCTCCTGGCGATGCTCAACGGCATGGTCGCGAGGCATGGGGCGGTGTGGTTTGGTCTGGAACGGGCGGTGCTCGCGCGTAGGCGGCGTTCTTGACGGCGGGCGTATGGCGGGGCGTTAAACGGGATGTCTGGCGGTCTCTGGTCGGTGGTGATCGTGTGCACGCGGTGAGGGCGGCGCGGTCTGGGTGGTGGTCGAGTGTGGCGCTCGCACGCCGCATGGTCGGGCGTGTCTTCAGCGCATGGTCGAGTGGCTTGAAACGCCATGGCCGGGACAGTGGCGGTGGACGGTGGGCTGCCTCCCAGACAAGGTTGGCACGGCTAGTTCTTCCTCTAGCTTGTTGTCCACTTTGGGGTGACATGGGGTTGCTCGGCTGTTCACCATTAATGGCAATGGCAATCTCAGGGTGCTAGTGCTGGTCTAACCTTGCTAGATGATCTCGGATTGTGTGAGAGCTAACTAGGGAACAAGTTAGGCTGTAATCACCGCACACTATAGTGTTTGATGTTTTGTTTGATTTGTGTCGCAACCTTGTTTGATGAAATGGCCGCATGAAATCAAGTTTTGAATTTTGAAATGATTTTTGGTGGGTTTGCTAGATTGGTTCGGTGAGTCTGTAGATGCTTGGGTTTTGAAAATTGAGCTTGTTTAAGTGGGTTTTGAAAAGTGGGATCTTCCCATATGAAGAAGATTCAATTTTGAGTTGTCATTTAAACTATGCATTTGAAAGTTTCGGATGATCACAAGGTGGGCCTTGATACTTTGTTATGAGTACCTTCAAGGGTGCAAAGATCCGAAAAGTTTCATTAGGTTTTGAAAGTTTGAGACAGCCAAAGTAGGCATGGGAGTTAAATTGGTCAAAATGACCATTCACTTAATATATTGGTTTTGACTTATTTTTCTTTAGGAAAAGTGTGGGGAATGTTTTAGATGATGTTCTTTTCACCTAAGAAACATTTTACAAGCAATGGATCACACAAACAAAGTGGTTTTAAAGAATTTCAAAATTCATGCATACACATATACATGCTTTCATGAATTGGTTTAGAAAAGTTTTTTTTTGTTAACCCTAAACTTTAGGATTAGTATTTTGTTGATCTAAGTTTGATATTTTTGGGATGTTACAAACCTTCCCCCCTTAAACAAAATCTTGTCCCGAGATTTGAAAAAGGACGAAAAGATTACCTAGGATTTGAAGAGATCTGGAAACTCCGTCCTGATGTGATCTTCGCGTTCCCAGGTAGCTTCCTCTTCTGTGTGGTTGCTCCACTGAATCTTGAGAAACTTGATGCTTCGGGTTCTGGTTGTTCGAAAAGCTTCTTCCAATATACGGATGGGTACTTCAGGATAGGTCAGGTCATCATTGATCTCTATGGTCCTATGATCGATATTCTTGAACACTTCGGTCTTCTCGGGGACTTCGAGACATTTGCGAAGTAACGAGATATGGAACACATTGTGCACTGCTGACATCTCTTCTGGTAGCTCGAGTTGATACGATACTTCTCCTCGACGGTTCAAGATTTTGAAAGGTCCGATATATCTGGGGGCTAACTTTCCTTTGAGTTGGAAACGTTGCATTCCCTTCAATGGTGACACTTTCAGGTAAACAAAGTCTCCAATGTTAAAGGCGAGGTCTTGACGTCTCTTGTCGGCGTAACTCTTTTGTCGAGATTGGGCTGTCTTGAGGTGCTCTCGAATCTTGTGAACCTTCTCTTCCGCTTCTCGTAGGATGTCGGGTCCGAAAATTTGACTCTCTCCTACTCCCGACCAGTTCAAAGGGGTGCGGCACTTCCTTCCGTACATGAACTCAAATGGGGCCATTTGCAAACTGGCTTGGTAACTATTGTTGTAGGAAAATTCTGCAAACGGTAGACAGTCTTCCCACTTGGATCCATACTCTAGCACACATGCTCTAAGCATATCTTCGAGTATTTGGTTTACTCGCCCGCTTGTCCATCGGTCGAGGGTGATACGCTGCACTTGAAATCTAGGCGGGTTCCTAAACCTTCTGGACCTTCTTCCGTAATCTCGAGGTAAACCGAGTTCCTCGATCCGATACGATATTCTTGGGGACTCAGTGCAAACTAACGATCCTAGCGATGTACAACTCGCTAGCTTCAACTCGATAGGTGGTTTTAACGGCAAGAAATGGGCGACTTTGGACAATCTGTCCACTATGACCCAAATAGAGTCATTTCCCTACTAGAAGTAGGTAGTCCAGTTGATAAAGTCCATTCCTCTGTAATCCCATTTCCATTCGAATTTGCAAAGGTTGCAACAATCCAAATGGGTCTTTGATGTCCTGCCTTGACTCGCTGACATATATCACACTTGGCGATATAGCTTCCGATTTCTCTCTTCATCTTATGCCACCAGAATTGCTCCTTCAAATCTTGATACATCTTAGTTCCTCCTGGATGGATAGAATAAAGAGTATCATGGGCCTCCTTCAAGATAAGTTCTTTTAACTCAGAATCTGCTTGGTACACAAAGGCGTCCTTTGTACCACAACACTCCTTCTTCGCCTCGTGAATCCGGGTACTTTGCACTGTCGACTGACGTTTAATTCCGTCGATACTAGCATTTCCTTTCTGCGCCTCTTTAACCTGACTGATCAAAGTGGGCTGAAGTTCTATGCTAGCCAAAAATCCTTCACTTACTAATTCTAGTCGAAAATCTTCCATCTCCTTGTGCAAACTTGGTTGCTCCTTCAAAATCATGGAGTTCAAGCGGCACGGCAATCTGCTAAGGGCATCGGCTACTACGTTGGCTTTTCCAGGGTGATAATGAATGTCCAGGTCGTAATCCTTGATTAGCTCAATCCATCTTCTCTGCCTCATATTCAGCTCCTTCTGAGTGAATATATACTTTAGGCTCTTGTGATCCGAATAAATCTCACAACGGTTTCCCATAAGGTAATGTCTCCATGTCTTCAGGGCTAGAACTACGGCTGCGAGTTCGAGGTCATGGGTTGGATAATTTTGTTCATGCTGCTTCAATTGTCGCGATAGATAGGATATACTTGGCCTTCTTGCATTAGCACACATCCGAGACCAATCTTGGATGCGTCACAATACACATCGAAGGGCTTTGTGATATCCGGCATGATCAAGATTGGGGCGGAAATCAATCTCCTTTTGAGTTCTCGGAAACTCGCTTCACACTTGTCCGTCCATTCAAACTTCTTGTCCTTCTTCAGCAATTGGGTCATGGGTCGGGCTATACTAGAGAATCCTTCTACGAATTTGCGGTAATATCCCGCCAATCCGAGAAAAGCACGAACTTGGGTTTGAGTGGTTGGGGCTTGCCAATCTTCTACATCTTTCACTTTGGCAGGGTCAACGGCAATTCCTCCGGCTGATACAATGTGACCGAGGAATCCTACTTCCTGTAACCAGAATTCACATTTGCTAAATTTTCCATACAAATTGATGCTCTCTAAGGGTTCCAAGAATGGTCCTTAGGTGTAGCTCATGTTCTTCTTCCGATTTGGAATAAATCAAAATGTCATCGATGAAAACAACGACAAACTTATCCAGAAGTCCATAAAAATCTTATTCATGAGGTTCATGAAATAAGCGGGGCATTGGTTAATCCAAAAGACATGATCAGATACTCATACAACCCATATCCGTGGTAAAGGCGGTCTTTGGAATATCCTCTGCGCAATTTTGAGTTGATGATAACCAGTTCTAAGATCAATCTTAGAAAACACTGGCACCAGTCAATGATCAAACAAATCCTCTATCTTGGGCAAGGGATACTTGTTCTTGATGGTGACATCATTCAACTTTCGATAATCCATACGTGCGGTTACCTCCATCCTTCTTGTCCACAAATAAGACAGGTGACCTCCATGGGGACGCACTTGGTTGAATCAATCCGATTTCTAACATGGAATCCAGTTGCTTCTTCAGTTCTTCTAGTTCTGACGGGTTCATACTATAGGGTCTCTGGGCTATAGGTCCTGTTCCGGGGATTAGTTCGATGATAAACTCGATATCCCTATCTGGGGGCATACCGGGCAAAACATCTGGAAATACATCGGGGTATTCACAGACTATCCGAACTTGGTCGATGGTAGGTTGGGCTAGACTCTTGTTACACTTGAATTGGCGAGGTAAGGTTTCCGATATATGCTCGACTAATATTCCGGTGGTACTAGTCATGGTAATGGCTTTCTTGGCACAGTCAATCATTCCTTTATGTTTGGACATCCAATCCATTCCTAGTACTACTTCCAAACCTTTAGTTCCGAGTACTATTAGATTAGCATAAAAATCTATGCCATGGATTCGGATAGGGACGACTTTGCAAATTTGCCTAGCCTTGGTGGTTGATCCGGGAATTTGTACAATCATCACATGCTTCAGTTCTCTGAACTCGTCTCTCATTCTCTGGATCAAACCTGGCGGCACATGGGTTCTGCTAAACTTGACCTTGAATTCCTCCCAGGTCATCATTTGGCCTCCGGTCATTGCACGAACACTGTTCCACCATGCCCTGGCATCTCCGGCTAGATAATGAGTGGCGAACAAGACTTTCTCGTTGGCTTCTACTCCGGCTACTTCTAAGTTATTCTCCATGGTTTGCAGCCAATCATCGGCGTCTAGGGGTTCTTCTGACTTGGTGAAAACGGGTGGGTTGGTATTTTGGAAGTTCTTGAGCTTAGATCCGTGGTTGTCCTGATTTCCACGACCTTGGTTGTTGTGGGCTAGCTGGGCTATCTGTTGCAGAGTAGCTAGGTTGGCTTGCCGTTCCGCTCGTTCAGCTTCGCGGTCAGAAGTCAACATTCGCAGGATCTGCAACATTGGGTCCGGGGTTGAACCACTTCCTCCACGTGGCATCTGAGGATGGATATAGATCATGAGAAAAGAGGGAAATTTCTAAGGTTTTGGGTCCTTGAAAAGTTTTTTTTTTTTTAGAGTTGACTCAAGTTTTTTTAGCAACTTGCTTTTTCATTCATTCACTCATAGCACACAGTACAACACACACCACAACAAAGCAAAGCAGATGGTTTTAAGAACCATGCTGGGAACTACGATCTGATGGGACCGACATTACTACTCACTACGCTTAGTGCTACTACTTGCCGAGTCAGTGGCTTCATCATCTTCCGCATCATCGATAAAGGCGAAACCATCCTCATCGGTGAAGAAGTCCATGGCCTGGTCCTCCAGAAAATCATCGTCATCGCTGAGATAGGAGTAAGGGTCTCCACGAAGATCTTCTTCGGCATTCTCCCTTTCCTCTAACGCATGTCTCTCTCATGGATGGTCTCTTCCAGAGCTGAGATGCGATGGCGAAGACGGGCAATAATGCGCTCCTTCTTGTCGAGCTGACGGCGGCGAGACTTGCGATCCTTTGCTAGCATGGCGATGGTCTGATCCTTCGTCTTGATGATGGCAGACTTGTGGTTACAATAGTCACGGCAGTTGTCCGATTCTGCGGCGATCATACATCATGAAGCTAAGGTGGTCCAATTGAGTCTTCACGGGGTGGTATGGGGCTTCCAGTGGTTGACCATTTGCATCACGTCTTGGGCAAAACTCAAAGCGAGTACCCTTGATCTGATTGATGCTCTGACCACACAGACGGGAAAGAGCTTCCTGCATTGCTCGGGCAAGTCCATCGAGCCAGTTGTTTTCCCTCAAGGTAAACTGAATTCCCTCCGTAGTGGGAGGTTCAATCTTTCCTCGGAGACTTGCAACTATTAGCCACTGTAGATCTTCTCCCCCTTGATCATTGAGCTGAGCTCCGAAGAACTCGGGATGCGGGCGCTCCAAAAGTTCCGAAAGCTGATCCAGATCCCTCTCAAAGATAAGGTCCCCTCCATTTCCGAGTTGGTAAAACTTGCTGTACTTCACGTCCATCTATAAAAATAGAGGAGGAGTATTTTAGCAAAGTGATCAAGTGTGCCAAAATTTTATATATTTTGCAAGAGTTTTTGAGGTACATGAGGTTTAGTAAAGAATTTAAGAGGTAAGAACGAGAATAAGTTTTCGTAAATAGTTTTGTTTTTGAGTATTGAAACTAAGTTTTTGGTTCAGCTTCCAATCTAACTAGGGTCTCCTATGGTCAGGATGGCTCTGATACCAACTTGTCAACACCCGGATTTTTCAATCCTAGATGCCTGTTATGCCATACATCGCAATCCCAGGATTACCATTTTTGCGAGACATAACAGAATTGGATACCATAGTACTTCATCCATTACAACGATACATAAGTTCTTACACAAATAGGGATCTCATGATCCAGTCCTTAATACAACATCAAGCAGCGGAATACGACATAATAACGGTAGCGTAGGCGAGGCTCCATCTTCTGGGTCACAGGCAATGCGACGATGGGAGATGATCCTAGTTGTCGTAATCACTGGGGTCCATCCTCCGGTACTCCTCTTCATAGTCCGCCATGGGAATAGCCAGGGACAAAGCCATGAGTACTCTTTAAGTACTGCAAACTAATACTAACAAGAAAGAGGGTTTTTGGATAATAGGACACTAGGCTCTAGGGTTGTTTTGCAAAAGCCGATTTATACCACTAAGTTCCAAAGCTGGTCACAAATTTTATAACTCCTAATTGGGATCTTGTATTTCCATTCACAACTCTATTATGGTCAAGTCAAAGTCTCGTGTCGTTCACAAGTCATTTTGAAAAGTCTCGACGGGAACAGAGATGGCCTCAATCTGTCCATAATCATGACGACTATTCGAATAGTTTGACACTGCAGAGATTGTACACTTTCACCACAACATTCGATAAATCCGTCAGAACAAATCCTGAATTCACCATACTCAGATGTCACGGATAATCAATCCTAACCTTCCATTTACACTTCCTAGTATAAGCACCTCTCCCGTGAGTTTGGCCTCCCAACCATGACCACTTTGTCATCTTGGGTCTTGCATGTGGACAATCTTCACAAGGTAGCCTCGGCTCGGACCTTGGCCGTGAGGGAACTAATACTAAGGTATATAAATTTCCAGTCAAGCCCTACCCAATATTCGGGTATTGTGGTTGTACGGTAAAATTGGAATGGTATCGCATCCAGACAACCATCAGTTTTATAAAGGGCTAAGGCTCATGCCTCAACATTTTCATCACCAAAATCATCAAGTGTTTGGAAACCCATGTCCAAAACATTTCAATAGAATGATCCATCATTCCAAGGTTTTCATAACCATTTTTCCACCAAGTAATCCCATCTAAAGCTGATCAAGTTTTATGCTTAGCACTAGCATCTACAGGTGGGGTAGTACTAATAGAGGGGTGGTATCTAGTGTAGTTGCAAATAAGTCCAACCTTATACCATAAGCTGATATCAAGGTTTCTAGCTTAAGCCAGATTCTAATGTTCTTTATGCAACCTTCAGCACAACTGTCTAGTTTCTACCAAACTTCTTGGGTAGCCTCTAAGTAAACTTTGGTAAGGAAAAAGAGTAAAAGCTTGCCATAAAACTAGGATTGGTTTAGCAAGTGGGTATGGTTACATACGCTTAGGGCATATAGTAATCATGTCACAAGCATGGGTTGTGGCAACAATAGGGTATCTTGCAAGTGTTAGCTTGCATCAATATCAGTCTAAGCTTGCATAGTTACTAGCTTGCTCAATCAACTGGTAGTATTAGGCTTGCCTTGTGCAGAGTAGTGGTTGAAGTTCTCTTCAGCTTCCTCCTCGTAGTATCCTCCTTCTTCTTCGTAGCCTTGGTCGGTACTAGCGTCTATGAATAAATACGAGGTACACAATCACCAAACAATACTTAACTACTTGCAATCATCACACACAAGGGTCCTATAGATGATCTAGCATCATCTCTATCATTACAAGGTTAAAGATTGGTTTAAGTCTTCTTATTTTAAAAAAAGTAATTTCTACTCATTGAAGAGCTACTTAAGATTTAATATTCTCCAAACTAAACATGGGATCATGTTGACACATGTCATCACCACATGTTGTAGTCCATGGGAATGTGATTTAAAGTGGTGTCACAATTTAACAAGGTTTTACCCTTTTATTTTAATTAATTAAAGTGGCTAGAAATGCTTATGAAGCATTCCTTTATTCCTTGAACATTATTTCTGCAAGTAACCTATATATATTTTTATATATTCTGAAAGGTATGGTTGAAAGTGATTTTTGAGAGTTGGAATCAACTCAAAAGCTATTGTGGTTTAAATTTGAAAAAATGTTTGAATGCAGAAAAGCTTCTGCCTTGTCATTTTTGCTAAGGGTGATCTACAGATCCAAATGACTTGAATCCAACGGGCTTGGATTAAGCATTCACAGACCTTTCCAACAAAATTGGTTTCATCTAATTTGGTGCACTAAATTGTTCTGGGTTGATTTTTGAAGTTGGGTGCTGAAGTGTGTTTGAATTTAAAAAGAAAAAGTTTAATTTGAACTGCTGGGCTGCGCGGGAAGTTCTAACGGGCCGGCCTGCTAAGCGCAGTGCTCCCGCGGGCTGCTTAAGTGGGTGTCCCCACTCGTCAGTGACACGGGGCTGGGCGAAGCGGTATGGGGCAACGTGGTTCGTTAGATCTGGTTCTAATCCAACGGCTGAGGGTCATCGTCGACGCGAGACCGCTCCGGCGAGAATGAAACCTAGCGCGGCCAGTGAGGGGTGTTGGGGGCTCACCGGGGTACTGGCGAGGGTCGGCGGGCGAGCAGCGAAGTCGACGACGGTGAACCTCCTGGTACCGATGGCTTCTCCTGGGGCGGCTCCAATCGCTGGCTCCTTTCTTCTCCGGCAGCGGCAGGCTCCGGTGAAATTCCGGCAGGTTGGTGCTCGCCGTGCTCTGGGAATGGTGTGTCACGATCAGTGAGGAGAGGGGAGTGAGATGGTGTGAAGAAATCGCGGGGTGGCCTCTATTTATAGTCGGCGAGGGACCGTCGGGCGCAAGGTGAGCTCGTCGAGGCGATGTTCTGAGCAGCTAAAGGCATGGGCAAGGGTAGGGGACGGTCTGTGTCTCTGGCGATGCTCAACGGCATGGTCGCGAGGCATGGGGCGGTGTGGTTTGGTGCAGGCAGGCGGTGCTCTGCGTGCAGGCGGCGTTCTTGACGGCGGGCGGTGACTGTATGGCGCGGGGCGTTAAACGGGGATGTCTGGCGGTCTCCTGGGTCGGTGGTGATCGTGTGTGCGCGCGGTCTGTGGGTGGTGGTCGAGTGTGGCGCTCTGGCGCACGCTCGGCATGGTCTGGGCATGTCTTGTGCGCGTGGTCCAGGGCTTGGCAACGCTCGCGGCTGGGACAGGCCGTGGCGGTGGACGGTGGGCTGCCTCCCAGACAAGGTTGGCACGACTAGTTCTTCCTCTAGCTTGCTGTCCACTTTGGGGTGACATGGGGTTGCTCGGCTGTTCACCATTAATGGCAATGGCAAGCTCACAGGGGTGCTAGTGCTGGTCTAACCTTGCTAGATGATCTACTGGATTGTGTGAGAGCTAACTAGGGAACAAGTTAGGCCAGAATCACTGCACACTATAGTGTTTGATGTTTTGTTTGATTTGTGTCTGCAACCTGTTTGATGAAATGGCCGCATGAAATCAAGTTTTGAATTTTGAAATGATTTTTGGTGGGTTTGCTAGATTGGTTCTGGTGAGTCTGCAGATGCTTGGGTTTTGAAAATTGAGCTTGTTTAAGTGGGTTTTGAAAAAGTGGGATCTTCCCATATGAAGAAGATTCAATTTTGAGTTGTCATTTAAACTATGCATTTGAAAGTTTCTGGATGATCACAAGGTGGGCCTTGATACTTTGTTATGAGTACCTTCAAGGGGTGCAAAGATCCAGAAAAGTTTCTGTTAGGTTTTGAAAGTTTGAGACAGCCAAAGTAGGCATGGGAGTTAAATTGGTCAAAATGACCATTCACTTAATATATTGGTTTTGACTTATTTTTCTTCAGGAAAAGTGTGGGGAATGTTTTAGATGATGTTCTTTTCACCTAAGAAACATTTTACAAGCAATGGATCACACAAACAAAGTGGTTTTAAAGAATTTCAAAATTCATGCATACACATATACATGCTTTCATGAATTGGTTTAGAAAAGTTTTTTTTTTGTTAACCCTAAACTTTAGGATTAGTGTTTTGTTGATCTAAGTTTGATATTTTTGGGATGTTACAACTTGGTAAAATAGTCGATAGCAACTAGCACAAACCGATCTCCATTGGATGAATCTAGGTGTATTATCCCGATAAAGTCAATTCCCCATCCGCGAATATATCAAGGTTTGATAATCTATTGTAACATAGAGGCTGGTGGTAGCTGAATATCTCCAAACTTCTGACAAGATTCACACCCCTTGTAGTATCTTAAGCGGTCTTGTATTATAGTCAGACAATATAATCTGTGCTGAAGCATGATCCAAATTCATTAAGGATGCTAACTTATGACAAGAGGAGCAAGGCTTGCCACCGGGTAGGATTGGATAAGTCACATCTTAGATAATCATGTCATTGTGTAAAAACTCACCATATGGTGAAGTTTTGCTAAATGGGGCCCGTGCTTTTTCCCTCTCTTTGTTGGAGAGGTTTTTAACATTAAAATCATGTGTCCTTGATATGATTTTGTATTTGTTCTTCATTATTTTCTTGTCGCATTTATAAAAAGTGGTATTATAACCTCGGGTTCAATCTAGGGTTTGTGACATGTCATCATTGAAGTTCGATCTACCACAGCTAGACTGCACCACAAGATTCACCTTGTGGAAGGTGAAGATGCAGGAAATTCTCGCCCAAACGTATGATCAGGATGAAGTGTTGGATGCACTCAGAAAAAAGGAGGCAAAGGATTGGCCTGATGAAGATAAGCGGAAGGACCGTAAGGCTCTGTCTTTTATTTAACTTCATTTGTACAATATTATTTTATAGGAAGTGTTGGTGGAGAAATTTGTAGCAACTCTTTGGTTGAAACTGTGAAGAGGTCCCAACCTGATAAGGTAGAGATCCCTTTGTTTACAATGCTAGTCCCTGGATCAATAGCTAGCATCCACAGTTTAAGATGTAATATCAAGAAACAAAGGTCATAGTACAACTTTATAACCAGGAATAAAATAATTCATTACATCTTACATAGCTCATTTGTCTATCTCATTACAATGCAGCAGAAATATCTATATAGCATGGAGTCCTTCATCTTCAAAGTGCCACAGGCAATCATATTGGTTGTAGACTTGTAATCCTATTCAACACACTTCACTAACATCCAACAAACCCGCAACATAATAAGTTATAGCCACAAGGGTCAATACATTTTGAATTGTATTGGCAAGTGATACTATGGTAGAATAGTGGTATCTATCATCTATATGCATTTGGCTAAGTGGAGCTTAGGCTTGATTTGCTCAAAATAGATTTCCCTTATCATTTGAAAACACTAAGTTTTTGTTTGCAAAATCACCCAAGGCATCTACCAATAAAATTGGTGATCCTTTACCCTTGTTCAACCACAAGCTTTTAACTTAGAAATTGGGATGAGGAGATCCTTGATAGCTTCCATGTCTTGATGCTCAAATTGTCCATTTCCGGGGACACGGCTAAGTACTTAGATTTTACTCTCTCGAGAGGTGGTGCACTTTCCCCACAAGACTCGACATGCGTCGAGACAAGATCTTTCAGAAGCCTTCCCTTAGACCAAATGGACGCGCTCCATCCTATCACCCCCTACCACCCTCTGACCATATGTCTAAGTTGTTGCAACCTATATGATCCAGGCAGAGCCCATAATGCCATGTGGCTTCACTTAAAGCTTCTCAACACTTGACATCTCAAATCTCTTTGTTCCTGGGTGGCTTTCCACAAGTGAGATACAGAAGTTTTCGCCAGTTCACTGGCCCTATGTAACCACTCAACATAAATCCATTCACACCATTCCACCCAGGTGATTCATTCACATAGTTGTTTTATTAAACAAAACACAAGTCATAGACTTAGAAATATTTCATAGCATGAATATAATCCACCCTTGGTTTCTACTAGCTAAGCAAAGCATGATAGTAGTAAGGATCTTAACTTAGGGAGAATTTTACTAAGGCATCATCTACTAGGATTTCCCAAGGCATAGCATACTTAGTAAAAATTCCATGCAAGTCCTATTCAAAATATCACTAATGCATAGTTAAAATAATAGGACAAAATGTATGAAGCACCACTTGCCTTTTTGGTAGAGAAACTAGGTTCACTCCTTGATCTTGCAATTGTCACACTCTTCATGGTTCACTACAATTCAATCAAGCAAGCAAACATTCAAACTAGCATTCAAACAATTCACCACATAAAATAAAGAAAACAAAACAAAGCATGCAAGCATGCAAAATATTGTTTTATTTGGAAAAGTGGTTTCTAAAAGGCTATAAACATTTTAAAACACCTATTGGTCATTTATACAAGTGGCAAAACCATTTAAAATCAAGTTAGTGAAAATAGGCCATTTAAGTCATTTTTGTTTTGCGAGAAATGATTTTAATCTTGTAATATTTTGTAGTGTTAGCCAAATATGTTTTTAAACACAAACGTTAGTGCTTATGATCAAAGTGTTTAAAACAAATCCATTTACAAAAAGGTTCCACCCAAAAATTATTTTTATATCAAAGCAACATTTTGTTTTACTAAAAATGCCTTTAATCAAAGTAATAATTTTCAAGGGTTAATCAAATACATTTTTAAATCCAAAACTTAGTGTTTAGGGCCAGAGAGTTGAAATCAAACCATTTGCAAAAGGTTTTACTCAAAAATTATTTTTAAAACATAATCAACATTTTTTACTTTACTAGAAATGCTTTTATTCAAGGAATAATTCCTTAGTGTCACAAAATATACTTTTAAATCCAAATTTTAGTTTTTATGGTCAGTAGGTTCAAAACAAACCATTTGCAAAAGATTTTACTCAAAAATCATTTTTAGAATAATTTTTATACTCAAAATAGGCCTAGATATGTTTCTGCAAAAACAACTAATTTTCTAGAAGAAAAATAATAAAATAATGGCATGGTTTCAAAGTTCACATTTTTTTGAATCCAATGATATAAAATTTGTAAATTTTGGATGTGTAGATTAAAAGTTATGAATTTTACAAAATCACTCATCTAATAAATCTTTTCTGTTTTTAAAACAACAGGCAGGGCCACATGGCGTGATCTAACTGGTGCATACCGGTTCGGCTGGATCGAGCAGCTACAGCCGTTAGATATAGTTGAGATTGCACGGACCAGATTGATGCATACCTCTTTGTTAAGTCATCTATTCCTAGCCACTAGATCAAGATCTAACAGTCCACAACAACTTGACCATGGACTGGCGACGCTGGGCAACGACGAGTGGCGGCGCAGCTCTGTCAGCGACGGTCTGGCACAACCAGGAAGCAAGAGAGGAAACGGAGGTGCTTACCGTGCTCGCGTGATTGCAGTGAAGCTCAAGGTGGTTGCCATTCGTCAAGGGGCGCACGGAGTCACTGTCAATTGCTCGTCGGTGTTCACGACGGCACCAGGCACGGACGGTTCTTGTCGGAGACGGAGCTACAAGCCACGGGAAGAAGAGTGGAGAGGGGCGTTAGACGCATGCGAGAGATGCAAGTACGTGAGGGTCATAGAGAGGGAGATGCGAGGTTAGAGAGTACCAGGAAATGTCGACGGAGTTAGATCAGGAGACGGCGGAGCTCAGTCAAAGACGAAGCTGGCCTTCTGGGGCTTGTGCGGGCGAGTTAGGGATACTAGCAGATGCGCAAGGTTCTGGCGAGCACTCTCTTGGAGTCCAGGGGAAAGGGGAGGTGAGGGCTGGCCAGAATTGTGCCCGGAGTTCGTCGGGATAGTGGAGGTTTGGGCATGCAATTGCGACAGCCTGGTGGTGGAGAGGAGCTGGCGTGTGAGGGGAAAGAGAGAGGGAACATGGGCGATTATGTACGCATGGTCGCAGGCGAGATTTACTCTTGTATTCAAACGAATTGAAGCCTCGAATCAATGGCAGAAATGGTCGCGAGGGAAGAGGGGCGAGGTCAGCGGTGGAGACGACGTTGACTGGGCAGAGGTGGGGTCGGGGCGTCGGTGGCTGAGGGGGTAGATCTGCGGGTGAGGAAAGAAATCTCGCAGGGAGAGAGAGAGGTGGGCTGGTTGGGCCAAGTTGCTGGGCTGGTTTGCTTTCATTTTTTCCTTCTCTGTTTTCTTTTTTCCTTTTTCATTTCTGATTTTTGTTTTAAATTTATTCAAACAATTTCAAACTCAATTTGAATTCAGATTTTTGTCAAACCTTTTCTAAATATTTTCAGTATGTTTTATCAGTTTATTAATGTATTTAAAATTCCATTTTTAGAAAATTTCAAATATTCCTTTTATGGTTTATTATTTATTTAGAGTAGACAATTGTTTTTATTCAAACCATTTATTCAAGCCTCCATTTAAATTCAAATTTTCATCAAACCTCTTTAGTAGGTTTTATTTATTCTTTAGTTGTTTTAATCAAATATTTTAATATGATTTAATATTTATTTAAATGAGACCTTTGTCTTTATTTAAATGAATTTGATTATGGTTCCAAACCATATAATTCTATTTAATTAATTCTTTATTCTTTTAAGTTAATTAGATAACTTCTAATCCATTTTGGCAATTTCAATTATTACTTACTCATGATTTAATTAATCATTTCTATTAGGGATTTTGTCTTTATAAATATGTTTTAATCCATATGCTTTTATTTGAATAATTTTTCATTACTTTATTTTTATTTGAATTATCTTTATTCCATTTTCTTATGGATTTGATTCATGTTTTAAATTGTCTTCTAAATAATTTTCTTGGGATTTATTATTTATTTAATTTAAGCAATTTTGTGTTTATTTAAATAAAATAGATTATTGTTCAATCTTTATGATTTTTTTTAAATAATCTTTTACTCCTTTTTATTATTAACTTTCATTTGTTTATGGATTTGGCCAAGATTTAATTTGGCTTTTAAATATTCCTTATTTATTTATTTCTTTCTTTGCCTTATAAAATCCATATCTTTTTATTTATAGATCCAAAATTGGTGATTCCAATTTGTATAATTTTATTTATTATTTTTTATCTTTTTAAATCCTTTTAGGATTAATTTGATCACAATTTGGTATGGATTTTTAGCTAGGAGCTTTTATTAGCTTTGGAAATTATTTCCTTTTAACTTATTGAATTCATAAGTTTTTATCCATGGCTCCAAATGAAATGAAACCAAATTCTATAGTTTTATCATATTTTTATTTATCATTTTTGATTATTTAGAAATGTTTGTTGCTGAATTTTCCTATGGATAAAATCCATAGTCTTAGAGAGATCTTGGGAATGATTTTCTTCCATTAGGTTTTTAGGGTTTTGGTTTATTTTCCCAAGTATTTATATTCAAGATTCTTTCCATGCATAAAATGCATTTGATCTTTGGAAGTGATTTCTTTCATTAATATTTGGGGTTTTGGTTTAACCTTTCCAAGTGTTTAAATTTCAAGATACATTCATTGATGAATGCATTTCAATTGATTGAATTTTTGTTGGATCCCATTTTCATTCAAATTTTGTTCAAGAAGGGTTTTGTTGTTTCCATTTAGAAACAAAAAGTTTCTTTTTACCCTAAATTTCAAAAATTGCTTTTTTTGTTTATTTATTTTTCACATTTCAAAATTTGGAAAATTTTGGGATGTGACAGGCTACCACCCTTAATAGAAATCTCGTCCCGAGATTTGGGAAGGCTAGAGGTTACAAGTTGGCTTCATGACAACTAGGGTACTATCACCCTTAAAAGGTTTTCAACTAGATTATACCTTGGCTTACTTGGGATATTTATGTAGCTTCTCTGGACAGTTGTTTGCATAATGTCCTTTGTCACCACACTTGAAACATGTGACAAGGTTGAGATCTTGAGGTGGCTTCTCTAGACAATATGATGCATAATGTCCTAGCTCTTTGCAGTGCTTGCACATCACTTGGCTAATATCCTTCCTCATATTTGGTTTCATTATCTTTTGTTTGTCTTCTTGGCTCTCCTTCTTCTTTGGTATCATTGCCTCTTGTTTATTTCCTTGGTTCTTCTTCCTTTCTAGACAATCATTAGCATAGTTTCCCATCTCTTTGCAATTGAAACATTGCACCTGGCTTTTGTCCTTCTTCTTCTTGGGTTTCTCCAAAGCTAGGAGTTCTTCTAGTTCATGTTCTTCATATCTCACCTCAAAGGTGGGAAAACTTCCTCGATTCCTTGAACGATTCCTAGGATAACATCCATGTTTCCTCTTTTGTCCACCATGGTGGGTCACAATGTATGGAGGTGCATACTGAGATTTGCCTTTGTATTCATCCTTCTTTCTAGAAGTTGTTCCTTCATGGAGTTTTCCAAACATTTGATGCATTCCATCTTGTTTCATTTGTTGAACTATAGGACAGATGGGGCATTGGATAGGGACATGATTATTTCCTTCACATAGGAAACAAGTCACTTGAGATGTGGAGCATTATTTAGTTGGATGTTTCTCTTCACAATTAGGGCATTGATCCACATGCTCTTTATAAGTGTGTCCTATGTCTCCACAAATATTGCAAGCTTGGGTTCCTTCTATAATATCATCCTTGATATCATTGTTGTCACAATCTCTTTGGGAAATATTGCTTCTCAAGTTGACCATTTGATTGGTCATCCTTTGCATCAATTGGGATTGGGTTTCTAAGAACTTTTGCATGGTTGGGTCTAACTCATTGTTGTTGGCTAAAAACTGAGTTGTCACTTGATTCAACTAGGCTTGGGTTGCTAGCAGTTGTTCTCTCATGTGCATCTCTTGGTTGTTGTTGTTGTCACCATCCTTGATGTTGGAGTCTCTTGGGGA
Organism: Avena longiglumis; assembly: GCA_030063025.1. NCBI lineage: Eukaryota > Viridiplantae > Streptophyta > Magnoliopsida > Poales > Poaceae > Avena > Avena longiglumis. The sequence continues at coordinate 102,327,688 of CP125975.1, read as the reverse complement.
AGTCGTGTGTTTGGGTTGGATTGGGATTAGAATAGGCAAAAGATTTCTAGAGAAAGAACTATACTCACACACAACAATTCACATAAAGCAATGTGCAAGCAATCACAAACATGTATTCCACTCAAACAACAAAGTTTAAACATATTTTTAGGCAACAAAATATTTTTGCTACACCAAATAAGTTGGTGTGATTAATCTAAACTAAACACTAGTATGGTGGTCCAACTATGGTTATCACTTGGGATCATTCCATTCATCTTAGTTGTTTCTTCATGAATAAGATCATTCTATCTTTGAAAAAATTCTTGTATCTTGGTCACTAAGCTTCAAAGGTGTTGATGGTTCCTTCTAAGTTTTGTTTCCTTAATCTTCAAGTCTTGAGTAAAATTCTTGTCTCACTTGTAGTCCTTAGTGATGTCCAAGTTGGAGTCCTTGATGAAACTAAAGTTAAAGTCATTGGTGATGTTGAAGTCTTTGTCCATCAAGTTTGAAAAGGGAGAGATGTAGAATCAAAACTAAAAAGGTTGAGGAAAGAGTTTACTAAATTGTTTGTAAATAAGTTTGAACAAAATATAATCCTATTTTTCTAAGGGGTTTTGTCCAATCCTAGGGTTACAATCCTATAGGCAACACAGTGCTCTGATACCATATGTAGAGGTCCCAACCTGATAAGGTAGAGATCCCTGTGTTTACAATGCTAGTCCCTGGATCAATAGCTAGCATCCACAGTTTAAGATGTAATATCAAGAAACAAAGGTCATAGTACAACTTTATAACCAGGAATAAAATAATGCATTACATCTTACATAGCTCATTTGGCTATCTCATTACAATGCAGAAGAAATATCTATATAACAAGGAGTCCTTCATCTTCAAAGTGCCACAGGCAATCATGTTGGTTGTAGACTTGTAATCCTATTCAACACACTTCACTAACATGAAACAAACATGCAACATAATAAGTTACAGCCACAAGGGTCAATACATTTTGAATTGTATTGGCAAGTGATACTATGGTATAATAGTGGTATCTATCATCTATATGCATTTGGCTAAGTGGAGCTTAGGCTTGATTTGCTCAAAATAGATTTCCCTTATCATTTGAAAACACTAAGTTTTTGTTTGTCAAAATCACCCAAGGCATCTACCAATAAAATTGGTGATCCTTTACCCTTGTTCAACCACAGGCTTTTAACTTAGAAATTGGGATGAGGAGATCCTTGATAGCTTCCATGTCTCGATGCTCAAATTGTCCATTATCGGGGACACGGCTAAGTACTTAGATTTTACTCTCTCGAGAACTGGTGCACTTTCCCCACAAGACTCGACATGCATCGAGACAAGATCTTTCAGAAGCCTTCCCTTAGACCAAATGGACGCGCTCCATCCTATCACCCCCTACCACCCTCTGACCATCTGGCTAAGTTGTTGCAACCTATATGATCCAGGAAGAGCCCATAATGCCATGTGGCTGCACTTAAAGTTTCTCAACACTTGACATCTCAAATCTCTTTGTTCCTGGGTGGCTTTCCACAAGTGACATACACAAGTTTTCGCTAGTTTACTGGCCCTGTGTAACCACTCAACATAAATCCATTCACACCATTCCACCCAGGTGATTCATTCACATAGTTGTTTTATTAAACAAAACACAAGTCATAGACTTAGAAATATTTCATAGCATGAATATAATCCACCCTTGGTTTCTACTAGCTAAGCAAAGCATGATAGTAGTAAGGATCTTAACTTAGGGATAATTTTACTAAGGCATCATCTACTAGGATTTCCCAAGGCATAGCATACTTAGTAAAAATTCCATGCAAGGCCTATTCAAAATATCACTAATGCATAGTTAAAATAATAGGACAAAATGTATGAAGCACCACTTGCCTTTTTGGTAGAGAAACTAGGTTCACTCCTTGATCTTGCAATTGTCACACTCTTCATGGTTCACTATAATTCAATCAAGCAAGCAAACATTCAAACTAGCATTCAAACAATTCACCACATAAAATAAAGAAAACAAAACAATGCATGCAAGCATGCAAAAGATTGTTTTATTTGGAAAAGTGGTTTCTAAAAGACTATAAACATTTTAAAACACCTATTGGTCATTTATACAAGTGGCAAAACCATTTAAAATCAAGTTAGTGAAAATAGGCCATTTAAATCATTTTTGTTTTGCTAGAAATGATTTTAATCTTGTAATATTTTGTAGTGTTAGGCAAATATGTTCTTAAACATAAATGTTAGTGTTTATGATCAAAGTGTTTAAAACAAATCCATTTACAAACATGTTTCACCCAAAAAATATTTTTATATCAAAGCAACATTTTGTTTTACTAAAAATGCCTTTAATCAAAGTAATAATTTTCTAGGGTTAATAAAATACATTTTTAAATCCAAACCTTAGTGTTTATGGATAGAGAGTTTAAATCAAACCATTTGCAAAAGGTTTTACTCAAAAATTATTTTTAAAACATAATCAACATTACTAGAAATGCTTTTATTCAAGGAATAATTCCTTAGTGTCACAAAATATACTTTTAAATCCAAAATGTTGGTTTTTATGGTCAGTTGGTTCCAACCAAACCATTTGCAAAATATTTTACTCAAAAATCAATTTTAGAATAATTTTTTACTCAAAATAGGCCTAGATATGTTTATGCAAAAACAACCAATTTTGCAGAGGCAAAATACAAAGCTAAGGACTTTTTTGCAAAGTTCACATTTTTGTGAATCCAATGATATAAAATTTGTAAATTTTGGACGTGTATATTAAAAGTTATGAATTTTACAAAATCACTCATCTAATAAATCTTTTCTGTATTTAAAACAATAGGCAGGGCCACGTGGCGTGATCTAACTGGCGCGTACCGGTTCGGCTGGATGCAGCAGCTACAGCTGTTGGATCTAGGTGAGATTGCACGGATCATATCAATGCATACCTCTTCGTTAAGTCATCTATTCCTAGCCACTAGATCAAGATCTAACAGTCCACATCAACTTGACCATGGACTGGCGGCGCTGGGCAACGGCGAGCCGTGGTGCAGCTCTGTCAGCGACGGTCTGGCGCAACCAGGAAGCAAGAGAGGAAATAGAGGTGCTTACCGTTCTCGCGTGGTTGCAGTGAAGCTCAAGGTGGTTTCCATTCATCGAGGGGCGCATGGAGTCACTATCAATTGCTCGCCGGTGTTCACGACAGCGTCGGGCATGCATGGCTCTTGTCGGAGATAGAGCTACAAGCCATGGGAAGACGAGTGGAGAGGGGCATTAGACGCAGGCGATAGAGGCGAGTACGTGAGCGTCATAGAGAGGGAGAGGCAAGGTCAGAGAGTACCAGGAAATGTCGCTGGAGTTGGAGTAGGAGACGATGGAGCTCAGTCGAAGACGAAGCCGAGCTTCTGGGGCTTGCGTGGGCGAGTTAGGGATACTGGCAGATGTGCAAGGTTCTAGCGAGCACTATCGTGGAGTCCAGGGGCAAGGGGATGTGAGAGCTGGCCGGAATTATGGCCGGAGTTCGTCGGGACAGTGGAGGTTTGGGCATGCAATTGCGGCAGCCTGGTGGAGGAGAGGAGCTGGCGTGTGAGGGGAAATAGAGAGGGAACATGGGCGATTATGTATGCATGGTCACGGGCGAGATTTACTCCTGTATTCAAATGAATTGAAGCCTCGAATCAATGGCAGAAACGGTCACGAGGGAAGAGGGGCGAGGTCAGCGGTGGAGACGATGATGACTGGGCAGAGGTGGGGTCGGGGCGTCAGTGGCTGAGGGGGTAGATCTACGGGTGAGGAAAGAAATCTCGCGGGGAGAGAGAGGTGGGCTGGTTGGGCCACATTGCTGGGCTGGTTTTCTAGGCTGCTTTGGTTTTATTTTTTTCCTTCTCTGTTTTCTTTTTCCTTTTTCATTTCTGATTTCTGTTTTGAATTTATTCAAAAAAATTCAAACTCAATTTGAATTCAGATTTTTGTCAAACCTTTTCTAAATATTTTCAGTAGGTTTTATCTGTTTATTAATGTATTTAAAATTCCATTTTTAGAATATTTCAAATATTCCTTTTATGGTTTATTATTTATCTAGAATACACAATTGTTTTTATTCAAACCATTTATTCAAGCCTCCGTTTAAATTCAAATTTTCATCAAACCTCTTTAGTAGGTTTTATTTATTCTTTAGTTGTTTTAATCAAATATTTTAATATGATTTAATATTTATTTAAATGAGGCCTTTGTCTTTATTTAAATGAATTTGATTATGGTTCCAAACATGATAATTCTATTTAATTAATCCTTTATTCTTTTAAGTTAATTAGATAACTTCTAATCCATTTTGGCAATTTCAATTATTACTTACTCATGATTTAATTAATCATTTCTATTAGGGATTTTGTCTTTATAAATATGGTTTAATCCATATGCTTTTATTTGAATAATTTTTCATTACTTTATTTTTATTTGAATTATATTTATTCCATTTGCTTATGGATTTGATTCATGTTTTAAATTGTCTTCTAAATAATTTTCTTGGGATTTATTATTTATTTAATTTCAGCAATTTTGTCTTTATTTAAATAAAATTGATTATTGTTCAATCTTTATGATTTTATTAAAATAATCTTTTACTCCTTTTTATTATTCAATAACTTTCATTTGTTTATGAATTTGGCCAAGAATTAATTTGGCTTTTAAATATTCCTTATTTATTTCTTTCTTTCTTTGCCTTATAAAATCCATATCTTTTTATTTATAGATCCAAAATTGGTGATTCCAATTTGTATAATTTTATTTAATATTTGTTTACCTTTTTAAATCCTTTTAGGATTAATTTTCTCACAATTCGGTATGGATTTTTAGCTAGGAGATTTTATTAGCTTTGGAAATTATTTCCTTTTAACTTATTGAATTCATAAGTTTTTATCCATGGCTCCAAATTAAATGAAACCAAATTCTATGGTTTTATAATATTTTTTTTATCATTTTTGATCATTTAGAAATGTTTGTTGATGAATTTTCCTATGGATAAAATGCATAGTCTTAGAAAGATCTTGGGAATGATTTTCTTCCATTAGGTTTTTAGTGTTTTGGTTTATGTTCCCAAGTATTTTTATTCAAGATTATTTCCATGCATAAAATGCATTTGATCTTTGAAAGTGATTTCTTTCATTAAGATTTGGGGTTTTGTTTAAACCTTTACAAGTGTTTAAATTTCAAGATAGATTCATTGATGAATGCATTTCAATTGATTGAAATTTTCTTGGATTCCATTTTCATTCAAATTTTGTTCAAGAAGGGTTTTGTTGTTTCCATTTAGAAACAAGAAGTTTCGTTTTACCCTAAATTTCAAAAATTGCTTCTTTTGTTTATTTATTTTTCACATTTCAAAATTTGGAAAATTTTGGGATGTGACAAACTGGAATCGATCTGCATTCCAAAGGATCTAACCAGTAAGATGCATGTGAAGATGAAGTTGTTCTCGCATAAGCTGCAAGAAGGTGGATCAGTAATGAATCATTTATCTGCTTTAGAGAGGTCGTTTCTGACTTGCAGTCTATGGAAGTAAAAGATGACGAGGAGGAATGTAGATCTTTTACTCTTATGCTTACTGCCTAGTTCCTATGCAAATTTCAGTGATACAATATTGTTGAGCCATGATGAACTAACCCTTGACGAAGTACAAGAGACACTCAAACAGAGGGAAAAGATGAAAACTATGGTGTAAGCAGAGGGGTCATCATCCAAGGCTAAAGCTCTGATGGTTCATGGCAGGACTGAGCATAGGAATAACAACTACATCTACAGAGATAAGATTAAGGACACCAAAAGGTCGTTCAAAGTACAAGGGAAAGGACAAGTGGCGCAGTATTGTAAGAAAAATAATCATGTTAATGATGATTGTTGGAAGCTATAGAATAAGGAGAAAAGGAGCGGTACTTACCAACTGAAAGATAAGTCTGATGGTAATGGTAAGGTTTATGTTATTTCTAGTGAGAGTTCTGGCGATGAATGTCTAGCCATTTTTGCTGCTTGTGCTTCTCTTGATGATGAATGGATACTTGATACTGCATATTCATGTCATATTTTATGTAATAAAGATGGGTTCACATATGATTCTGTGCATACTAGGATTTTTTCATGTAGGAATGAAAACCCTTGTCATATTGTTGGCGTTTGATCTGTTAACATCAGGAAACATGATGGAATGCCACGCACGTTGATTGAGGTGAAGCACATACTAAGCATGGCAAAAAAATTGATCTCACTAAGTATCATGGATGTTCATAGGTATAAGTATGGTGGTGTGCATAGACTTCTAAATGTATCAAAAGGTTCTCTTATTCACATGAAATGTGATATGAATTCTACTAAATTTTATGTCTTAGAGGTAGCACTTTGCCTAGTATTGATATTGTTACTTCTAATGATTCTGATGATTGTGGTGAAACTAATCTGTGGCATATGTGTCTTGGGTATATGAGTGAACATGGCATGGTGGAATTGGTAAAGAGAGAACCAATTGATGGTTGCCACTTGAGTAAGTTTGATTTATGTGAGCACTGCAGTTTTGGTAAGCATAAAAGAGTTAAACTTAATGCCTCCATCCATACCACCGAAGTCATATATATTAGATTATGTGCATATGTTGTTGTATGTGGATCATCCCATAAGACTTCTATTGGTGGTTCTAATTGCATGCTTACTATCATTGATGATTACTCAAGAAAGGTGTGACCTTATTTTATGAAACATAAGTCCGATGTTTTTTATGCTTTTAACTAGAAAGTTATGGTAGAAAAGCAAACTGAAAAGAAGGTGAAAGTACTACATGTTGACAATGGGATGGAATTATGTTCTAATGAGTTTGAGGAGTTTTGTAGTAACGATGGCATGATAAGGGACCACACCATCCCCTATATTCCTCAGCAAAATGGCATGGCTGAGCAAATGAACATAACCATCATCTCAAGGGCTCATTGTATGTTGTCCAATGTAGGTATGGGCAGGCTTTTGGGGCTGAATCAGCCAACATATCACACTACATCATCAATAAGTCGCCTTCTATTTCACTTAAGAATAAAACTCCCATTAAGTTATGGTCTGGTTCACCTACTGATTATTCACAGTTGAGAGTTTTTGGTTGCACCGCATATGCTCATGTTGATAATGGAAAGCCAGGGGTTGTTAAGTGCATATTTCTTGGTTATGGTTCAGAAGTTAAAGCATATAAATTATGGAATCCTGAAGCTAAAATGGTTTTGTTGAGTAGGATGTTATTTTCAATGAATCCGTTATTTATCATGACATCTTGCCTTCGGAACCCTCATGTTTCTGTTGCAGAGGAGAGAGTTAGTGTGCAGGTGGAGCACCTGCAGGAAACTGTTGATAATGATGTTGTTGTTGAAGATACACATGATGAAAATATTGATGATTATGTTTTTCAGCACTCTCCTGCTGTTTTGCAGTATCCACAAGAGTCCATTGTTGTTGATGGACCGAGGCATAACAAAGGTCCAAGTCCTCATTTAATTGAAGACTATAATCTTGTTCGTTGAGCTTTGATTTGTGTTGAATGCTTTGAGTTGTGCTGGGCAGGTGGAGAAAGATTCTGAACCTGCTACATAAAATGAAGTCATTGCATCCATTGACCGTGAGAAATGGGTTTCTGATATGCAAGAATCTCTTAAGAAAATAGCACATGGGATGTTATGCGCTTGCCTAAACAAAAGAAGTCGATCTGTTGCATATTAATTTTCATGTCTGGCCTAATAAACTTATGGTACCAAGTGATAGTTATTTCCTAGCACACCCCTTTAACTAGGAGAGAGTTTGTCATTTATGCATTTCAAAACATGTATGGATATTGTATGGATTTGGATAAATCTATTATCGATCTTCAAATTTCTGATGGATCTTCTTAGATAGGAACTATTTTGGCACGTGTGTGATTCTTCTAGAGATTGAAACATGGAATGGAGTGACCTTGGGGAGTTTTTTAGACGATGGGATCCAATGGAGTTTATGCCCAGATAAATTATGTATGAATTGTTTATGTATCTAGGTGACGAGGTTTAATCTCGTCAATGCCCATTGTTATGGACTTGGGTTTTGGAGAAGATGGGGATGCTGGAGATCGCGGAACGGTTAGCAAACAAGAAACACGGAGACACGAGGTTTACCCAGGTTCAGGCCCCCGGAGGGAAAACCCTACTCCTGCTTGTCTGCTCTTGATTACGACGGAACCGAAAGTTACAGGGGTGCGCAGATGCAATCTGGCATGGAGGTGTCTATGCGAAGGTATGAGAGGTCCTCCTCGCCGTGCCTTCCTAGCCTTTATATAGAGTTAGGCAGGTCCTAGGCACAGATCGAGTCGGTTATAGGTTTTAGGGTTTACCCCTTTGAATTTCCTATCTACTCTAGTCTTGCTCTCCAAGGATCTGAAGGCGACATGGGCCTTGGCCACCCGAAAGTCTTCATGGGCCGACGTATATTTGCCATGGACCTTCCTTGGGCTGGACTAGGTATGTTATGGTCGTGTACCCGCGGGGTATAACCATGTCACTAGGACAAAGCATAAATGAAATTATGAATCTTATGAGACTTTGAGTGAAAATTACAAGTACAAATTATTTGCTAATTAGACAGATTTTCTTGTTTACAAATCCTGTATGAATCTTCTAGATTTGAATCATGTATGAAGATGTATGAATCGTCTATTATTTGTGGATGAGTCCTATACAAAAAAAATTAAAAGTAGAAACAAAGGTAAAACAGAGAGAACATATCAAGGGCCACCCGATGCTATGAGAGGATAGCTACATTGAAGCTTCTATACTCCAGTGTATTTCAACTTCGCTTTGTGCAAGCGAAATGAGCTATATTCTAAATCTCTTCCTATCATTCCTTAATGCTAATTATGACATGCGAAAGGAGAAAGGACACCTTGCTTGATGTGCATGGAAATAAATGAGTATGACTAGAAGAGTACATGTTAAGAGAGGATCGGAAACTCGTTAGAACATGTATAGCCGTTGTAACACACGGGTATTTTACTATTGTATTTCAAAAAATGTAAAGCCTAACAATTGATGGTCGAGAAAACACATCATTGTGTGAGATAAAAAGACGTCTTCTTATTATGTCTGAAAAACCAAGATGTAGTTTAGGAAAATTAATCACTAAACTATTTTGGCTTAGGAATTAAAGATGAGGTGATGTACATTAAGATGTATTTGTAAAGTCAATGAATGCAATACCATCTGACGAGGGTTGGAATCGTCAATGCCCATTGTTATGGACTTGGGTTTGGAGAAGATGGGGATGCTGGAAGTCATCGAACGGTTAACAGGAAAGCAACACGGGGACACGAGGTTTACCCAGGTTCAGGCCCCCGGAGGGGAAACCATAGTCCTGCTTGTCTGTTCTTGATTACGGCGGAACTAAAGGTTACAGGGGTGCGCAGATGCGATCTGGCGTGGAGGTGTGTGTATGAGGTGAGTTGGATCCTTCTCGTCGTACCCTCCTGGCCTTTATATATATATATATATATGCCAGGTCCTAGGATTGTTCAAATCGGTTACAGATTAGGGTTGATACCCTTTGAAATTCTATCTAATCTAGACTTGTCCTCGAAGGAGTCGAATTTGCCACGGGCTTGGGCCACCCGAAATCTTCATGGGCTACGTGTCCTCGCGTGGGCCTTCCTAGGGCTGGACCGAGTATACAATTGTTGTGCACCCGTAAGGTATATCCATGTCAGTAGCCCCCGAGTGTTCAATTGAATCTACGATTCGACTGGAGACTCTTCAATCTTTCGGGTGCTTTGTAGTTGAACCTGTTTTCAAGGAGAAATGTTTAGTTCATAGGGATTGTTGATGCATGTTCCTGGATCACCTGGCGGATCAGGACCAGTTATATGTCATATGACAAAACAACACAATCTTCTTCAGACTCGAGTCCCCGGACTAGAATCCGGAACGATTGCTGGTGTGATTCGACTCAGGCCATTGTGGTCTTACAGGAGCTGGATCCTAGTGTGTAACAACCCTAGTTTTATTAAATAGTAATCAAGGTTTGTTTGTGCATTCATGAGCATCATCATTTAAAATGCATGCAAGGGAAAATAATCACAAAACCCTAAACCCTAGCTTTCCCTCTCTATTTGAAACACATTCAAAATGGTTTTGAATTTTGAAATCACAAAATTAATGGAGCCCAAATTGATTAAAGGGGTCCCTCAGTATTTTGTATATTTTATAAAGGCCTCTGGTATTTTTGAAATATACCAAAACAGAATTCAAAATAAATTACAAAACAGAAAACAAATTACAGAAAAAGAAAAGAGTTTCTGTAAAAAAATAGAGAAGCAGCCGGCCCAGCCAGCCCATCTCTCCCTCTGCCTCTAACTGCCGCACAACACCACTACAGCAGCCTGTCGCCCTTGCTTTGCAGCGGCCCAATCTAGCCCATCTGCAGCCCAGCTGGCCCGTACCCCTTTATGCGTGTCTCACCTTTCTTCCTCCTCGTGACAGCAAGCGAAGCTTCTCGCTGGCGCGCCCACCGTCATTCGCCGCCGTAGCTACGTGCGAAGATTCTTGCGGTCGCTCTAGAATTGGATAAGGCTCGCGCCGATGCTCTCATCCCCATCCTGGTCTTCCCCCTCCCTCTCTCTATCTCTCTCTTCCTCCTCTCTCTAGGAGCCCGAAGCCCTAGCTCACCGGACTTGGCCATTCCCCACCGTCCCCAGCCTCCCTAGGCCTAGCCAAAGCCACTGCTGGAAGCATCATGTCGTCCTCATCATCTCTGCTCATCCTATCAAGCAGGGGAGCTCGAAGTCGAGCTAATAGAGACCTCATGTCCAAAGTCCGGTCGCCGCGTTCATCGCCGATTCCGGCCGTTCTGGACCTCCCCCAGCCTCGCCACCACCTATGTCATCGTCACGGTGAGCCTATGCACATCCCCGTGCCCTTCATCTTCTTCCTCTCACTCTCTGGCATCTTCCCCACGAGGACCCGCCGCCGTCGTTGTTTTTCGTTGTCGGCCAAGCTCCGACGACCATTTGAGGGCGGCGCCACACCATCTTGTTCGCCTCGACGAGCTTGTTCCAACGCGACCCCTCTCGCAGCCCCGCGCGCCCCCTTTCTCCCGCCCTGCAATCGATCTAAGAGGATCTCCATGGATGACGTCAGCATGACGTCACCATGAGGCAATAATACCTATTTCTTTTATTTAATGTTTTGTAAATTCATTTTTGGAATTAATATATACCTCTATGGGCCACCCCTGTCAGGATTTTAATAATTTTGGAAAATGTTTTCTAAAATGATTAAACTTATGACATGTGGGCCCAAGCTGGAAAATAAATTAAATAATCCAAAAATGTTTTATAATTTCCTAAAATGATTTAAAATGGATTAACATTGGGAAAATCATAATTAATTCATTTTAAATCAGAAAAATACAAATAATATATCAAAATGTTCAGAAAAATAAGATGTAAACACTAGAATCAAAATCATGCATTGTTAGGCAACTCTTATGGCAAGTATAATTAGAAGAACAAAATGAATCCCATAAGTGATTCCGAGGACCCCCCTATTCTAGGGTTTGCACCTCTCGGACCTTGTTTAAAATGGTCGAGCATGTCTAGGGTTTCATTACAATACAAATTAACATGTAATATCATCATACTTTCTTGAGCATTGCATCGATGCCATGTGTTGATTGTTTCCCCTTTCTTTCTGGTGTTTGGTACTTCTCCGGTAGAATACGATATCGGAATCAAGATCGAAGACCGAGGTCAACACCATCGAAGATCGAAGACCAATACTTGACCAACTGTAATCAAGTAAAGTATCAGGTGTTCGGAACTCTACTTTCTGGATATCAAGTGGAAAAGGCAAGCGAAGCCCCACACATACATATGAATCCTATGCTTTCAAAGAATTTACATTCTTGCCATGTGCATGCGATTCTAAAGTCTTTTATCGATAGATAAAGTAATCCTATCTGATGCATGTTCCCTTTGTAGCTTATACTCCCTAATCCACCGCTCCTAGCATAACTAGGGTTTGGCTTGCGAAGTGTTGCTAGCGCTATTATCTTTGGTGTGCTTAGCCATGCTTAGTTATCACTGTTGGTCCATCCGGTTGATGAATGAGAGCTGCGAATGAACCTAGTATGACAGGATGACGTGGTAAGATAAGAGATGAAAGTTAAAAATGCTAAGGGTTGTATGGGAGGCCATAGTGGGTTGTGTTTTTTGCACTCCCATACTTGCAACCCTTAGGACCCGATGTTCTTGCGCTCGTTTCAGATATGACAGTGTAAATCCAAGATGCACTCGCGCTCGTTTCTTCAAATCCAAATTCCTTTGGTGAAAAGGTAGCACTAATGATTCTCTACAACTTTCATGTTGTAAGTTTTTCAATTTGATCTACGGATTTGTATCTCTAACACAGATCTCTTTCTTATCTATTATGAGCCAAAATCGAGCCGATCTTCTTTTCTAGCCACTGGATCTCATCCCGACGGTCAAGATTAGAGCTTATCAATGAAGGTGTACGAGCCAACCAGATCTCGCCATGTGTCAAGCCAGGTCAGCCCCGCGTCCCAGTCAGCATAGAATATTCCCAGGAAATATTCCCTGTAGATTTGAAATTGAATTTAATTTGCAGAAAATTGTATAAACTTGCAAAAATCATAGAAAAATATTCGTAGATCCAAAAATAGCAAATAATATATCAATGGATTCAGAAAAACATGTAAAATATTAATATAGCATTAGATCCAACATTTACAGTATGCGTTTACTATAGCAATTTAATTAGTTTTAATGGTCTTTTAGGTTCATAAATTTATAGGAAATTATCTGTAACTCCGAAAAATATGAACAATATATCAAATTGAAGCTACTATAATGTAGATTAATAATATCTGGTTGGATCTAGCTCTTGCAGATTATTTACCCCGTAGAAATTTAATTAATATTAATTGGTTTAGAAATCATTAAATTCATAGTAAATTATTTGCATATCACAAAAAATATAAATAATATACCGATGGAAAGCTGGTTCCAAGTAGATCATCAATATGCAATTGGTTCAGACAAATACTGTATGCTTTTTCCGTGAAGATTAAATAGATTAATGGTCCCTTTGGTGTAATAAATTCATAAGAAAATAAATACTATTCAGAAAATTGCAAATAATATGTCCCTAGATTCACAATTCCATGTAGATTCTAGATCTGGCATTAGATTTTTTTTGGACGTGGTAAACTGTTGAGGTAATTTAAACTCTACTAAGTAGTAATTAAATCATAAAAAATATCTACAACTCCGATTAGGGCGAATCCTAATGCTAAGGTTTTTTATTGACAATATCTATGCAGAGAAATTGCATGCCAAATTATTTGGTACTGTTAAAATAGAAATTCGTATTGAAATCTTTAAACCCATTGAAATAGTGTTTTAATCATAAGAAAATATCTATAACTCCTTTTTAGGTGATTCAAATTGCTACTGTCTCTAAATTGCATTACCTATCCATTAGCATTTAGTTCACAATTTAATACGACATAAACATCAGTAGTTCAATTAAAGTGGTATAAACCATATTAAATCGATACAACTTTAGTAATAAAATCTTTAGTGCATTAAATGACTTTACAAATACATCATGTGATGTAATAATATTCAGAACACTAAATACAACAAGAGTGACCCATTAAAACATCATGACGCATCTATTCATCATTGTTTTATTGTATTGTTGCATGATTGCAATGTTTTGGATGGTGTGCTTGTTGTGCTTTGTTTCAAACGTTAGATTGCGAGGAGTGCAACTACTGTGATTGCAACTACTATGATTGCAAGTATTGTGGTTATGACGAGTGCAACCATTATATCTATGAGGATTGTGAGGATTATCTAATCGACTACATCTACAACTAAGGCAAGTGGTGCTATCTTGGTCATAAATGTCCTACTGTTTTCCTATGCATTGTAGATGTTTTTGTAGAATTGCATATGTAGGAATTGTTGCGTATATGCTATGCTATGTCCTATATTATTCCCTAGTATTCCTTGTTTATGAGCCATCGTATTGGTATATTGCTTAGCTATGCTATTTAGACGAGGAAGGGAATCACACCATGAAAATTTATATGTTTTGAAAGGATTTTATTTTGTTAAATGACAAACCAACATGATTTTAATGAACCACCTGGGTGGAATGGCATTGATTGGGTCATCGAGTGTGGATTATGGTGGGTAATGCCGCACAGGACACTGAGAAAGGATTGATTTCTTTGTTTGGTAGCTTTCGTGTGCAACCATGTGCCAATAATGAAATGGGCGGTTGGCTGAACTTAGTAGGCTGTAGCGACCCGAACCCTACATAGCCAGAGATGTAGAATAGTGTAGGTTGGTATGGTGCGTGGAAGGGTTTGGGAAGCTCTTCCCGAATTGTCTCGTCTTGGACTTCTCCCTATCATCACACAATATGAGTGTGGTGGTCCGAGCTGGGTTGGCCAAGTCACATGGGTAAAGTGTACTAACCCCTGCAGGGTGTCTAAACTAAGTTCTTAGCCATGTCCCCAGTTATGGACAATTTGAGGGACCTGATATTGATGCTATGACATATTCTGGCTTATCCTTATTTCTTAATTACTTAAAACTTGTTGGGTGAACTTAATTGGGTAGGAGCACCTGGGAGTGAACCAGAGTGTCCTATTTATCGTATTGGAAAACTAATTTGTTACAAATGCTAGGATAAAACTGCTACTTTATGCAAATGAGCCTGAACTCCACTTAGCCAAATAAGCATGTAGTTGATAGATCTGTTGTTAACCACTTTAGCCTACTTGCCATATATTCCATGTATTGACCCTTCGGGGCTGCTACGTTTCATGTTGCAGGTCATATCATATCTGAGTGATCGTTCATAGGTCGCGAGACTCCACTCAACAATTGTTCGCCTGTGGCACATTTGAAGGATGGAGATCTACCTTGTAATTGCTTTCCGCTATAATATATTGTAAATTCTGGATCATATTCGTTGTATTTATGATGCACAGTTATATTTGGTATCATTTTGTACTGTGTGTGCCAGTGAACCGATCCAGGGATTGACACTATACACATGAACTCAGCCTTATCATGCGAGGGTGTTACACCTGTGGTTAATATTTAAACATTACCTCAGAATGGATAGTACCTTCTAGTATAGCCTTCAAGCCTGTGAATGTTATCGTTACCCGATAAAGGACTTCCCCTACCACATGCTAGGGAAGATGTTCTTTAATGGAACCAAATAGATCGTGCCAAGAGTGCTCTTTGCGAGACTCACATCTATACTCATGACTCTAAAACACCTTCCTTTTCTATGCATCGGTTTTCGGAAGATTATTGACTTATGCATCCACATCTCGGGATTCTAACATGAGCATGTTCTTTACCCTTGTTGTTCTCCGACCTTTTTCTACCAATTGGTAGACAAGATGTAAATGTGCATTGGTGTATTCTAATGTAAGATACTCTTGTGATCCGTCATGACAAACCATTTCGGGATGTCAGGAGAAACAAACTCCAGTACCTCCTCATTTCTAGGACTAGGTCAAAGTGTTGTAATCTGTAGATCAATAAGCATTGATTAGCTTATGTTTTGTTCTACCTTAAAGTATCACACACTTTCTATACTAAGAGGTCATGCTGAGTTTCATGACCCTCTTAATGAAGTGATACTCTTACACATTTTACCCACCCTTCCTCTGAGTTGTTCGTGTTCAGGAATGTTGCGTGGGCGTAATGATGTGGCCATTCGATATTCCTAGCAATTTATATTGCTTTGAACTCAAAGTACATTTGTATAATTCTTAGCGTGATTGGTTAACCCTATCACTAAGAAAAGGATGATTGTGCTACCAAGTCTTTTATTCTAGTGTGCTCTTTTCGGTCAAAGATTTAGGCTTGTACCTAACCTCTGAGACTATGCCTTCTTGCCTTACCAAGCAAGTTTTCCTCTTGAGCTTTGTGACATATCGGTGGTCCATGATATTCTAGATGTCTTCTAGAAGTATCGCCATGTCACCACATGACCGTGTTGTCAGGTTCTTGAGTAAGCTGTTTCTTTAAACTGCTCCTTTCTCCAAGGATCCGTATTGGATACCCCTAAACTAGTTGGTTGAGCTTAAACAATAACTTGGAGAGTTTTAAGACAAAAGTTCTATCCAACTCTATTCCTCCTTAAAGGGATGTATAGTTTTTTTCGTGTCGAAGTAAGATAGTATGTCCTTTGTGGATATGTTACCTTCCCTCCTTTGATTTGATTTGGGCAATCGTCAAATCAAACTCAGTTCCAAGGAAAATCTTGATGGTGTATCTACTTGTGATGATCCACCTAGGTACATATTCATTTCTTTGGTCTAACCAGTATTTCTGCTTTGTTATACAACATATGAGTCCATCTTCTCGGACTGTTTTGATAAGTTTGCTATTGAGCCCATCGATGACATCTTTATCCTTCTAGGTTATAACAGATTCATATGGAATAGTTGGCATTAATTTGGAAACCTTTGAGAACCATCTTCGTGTTACCTTGAAGTATGTGTTCTGGATGTTAGAAGTGACCTTCTCCGATTCACGTGCAAATAATGAAAGATGTCGCTGTGTATTTGAGTAGAGTTGTCTTTGTTTCCTCGGGAATCATTTCAAGTTAGTCAAGCATGTGCGGAGAATCCTTGACATGGTAGGTTGATACCTTCATATTTCAAGAAGCTCCCTGATGCACATTAAGCCACTGATTGATTCATTCACGGAAGATAAGAAGTCCAACAGAACTTCTATATCCTCCTAAATGCTTTCCAACAAGGGTTCAGTTGTGTTACGTTTCAAACAATTCACGTAGCTGCAATTATCTTTTGATAACTTGCTATCACATGGGTTCCGCAATCTAGCTCATTTTTTGGAGCTTGACATTGAAGTCCATATCTTGAGAATCTTGTGACTTTACCTCTGTGTAAATGATGCAAAATTTCTATTCGGATATGCTAGTCTAAAGTATCTCTCCACCTAATCAAAGATGAATCTCAAGCAGCAATAATGATTGGTGTTCCTAAAGGTTATGACGTTGGTCTATTGTAACTCTGGCAAGATTGATGTAGTGGTTGACACAATTAGCCAGAAGATCTATTGCCATACTCTCTTGAATCAGCAATCACAACCACTCTTCATAAGGAATCTTCTATGATTTATCATAGGAGTTGATATTATGGCTCCCTTTATATCCGAAGTCTCACCTTTACTTGATGACTGGTTAAAGGCTTGCCAGTAGCCTGATATCCGTATATCAAACCTCAAGGAGAACATTTAAATTAGAGTTGTTAAATGTTTTTCGGTCAATCCTCCAGACCCTTTTACGATGGCAAGCGTCTTGTTATGCCAAGTACTTGGAGTCTGAGAATGAAGTTTATTTCTTCTCATGTCATCGGGTTTGTTCCCTCGTCGATGCTCGTGAAGCACCGGCTCGCCCTGGAGGGGGAGCGGGTGCCGAATCCTCGGCCGAGGGAGCGCGTCGTCTTCAACGCACACTTTGTCCGTGGCTTCGGCCTTCTCGTCAACCCCTTCCTCCTCCAGCTCTTTCTCTTCTTCGATCTCCAGCTTCATCACTTGGGCGCCAATGCCATTACGCGGCTGTCGCTGTAGGGATTCGTAGCATGGAAAACAAAAAATTTCTATCGCATACAAACAAACAAGCCAAGATCTATCTACGAGATTGTAGCAACGAGTCGATGGAATAACTTACCCTCGAAGATTCCAAAGTATTTAACGAGAGCGGATTCTCGTGGGTGATGTAGTCGTACTCTTCCCGATCTCAAGATCGTGTAGACGATCCTTCCGGCCATGCTAAGAAGCTTTACGCAGTCGGTCACACGTTCGGTACTCGACGAAGACCTTCCTCTCCCTTGTTCCAGCAGGCAGCGGAGGTTGTAGCACTCTCCTCGTAATTCCGACAGCACAACGGCATGGTACCGGAAGTAGAGGGGAGATCCCGCAGGGCTTCGCCTTAAGCCGGAGCGAGTATGGTGGAGTATGAGAGAGCTATTAGTGGTATAGGGTTTAGACACACCAATTAGAAGGCTCTAAATCGAAGGCTAGGGCAATTAGAATCTCTAAACCAAAACGGCTCTAAACCGGAGGCTTTGGCTAGGGTTTAGATTAGAGGATAGGAACTTGTGTGTTTAGAGGAGGAGGCCCTGCCCCTCCTCTTATAGGTGGAGGAGGGCCGGCGGCCAAGGGGAGGGAGGGGAGTCCCTCCCCAACTCGGCCTAGGTGGTGCGCCGGCTTGGAGAGGAGGGACTCCTCCCCCAAGTCGGTTTCAACCTCCTCTTGCTTGTTTCCCTCAGTTTCCTGTTTTAGCCGTTTGACTTTCAAACTGGCCGTTTGACTTTTCAGTTTGGGATTCAATTTAATCCTTTATTTGGAACAGCGAGAACACTTAGTACATGATGCAATCATTCCAATATGCAATGACACATTCATGTACCCCTTCCCCTCCGGAGTGCCGGACATTCCGGCACCTTCTAGAACATTCCCGATGAAAACACCGGAATCATTCCCGAACTCCGAAACGGGACTTTCCTTATATGAATCTTATTCTCCGGACCATTCCGGATCACCTCGTGATATCCCGGATCCCATCCGAGACTCCGAACAACATTCGGTCTCTTTCTCATAATACCATAACTACTCAAACAACGTCGAATCCTTAAGTGTGTCTTGTAACACCCTCAGAATCGGACCTATGCAAGTTTGAGCAAAATTCGCCAAACCCGCATAGAAACGATTCAAAGGTGCCCACCAGGCACTTTCGTGCGGGTGGAAAACGAAGTAATAACATTACACAACAGTCCTCGATGGGACCCACGTAATATATATATAACAAATGACTCAAAGAGTCAAGAATACAAATATAATATACAAGATCCAAATCACCTTGAAAACGGTAGAGCGTCCGACTACGGACAAGAAGAAAATGGGGCTAAGAGCCCTGATGAATAACCAATGGCGTCCATAACCCTGCCCAGGCCAAGCCGGAAGGGCAACCCTGCTAACGACGTCGATCTCAAACCTGCTTAAACAAAAGGGGTGCCGACAAAGGGCAAAGGAAAAAGAAGGAGCGTCAAGATCGAGGCCAAGACAGCGCGAGGCTAGAATTCGGGCGGTCTCGCCTACATAGGTATGGTGGATCGAGCGCAGCAAAGATGCACTAAACAACCTATAGAGACTCGATACAATGGCGGATATCGAGGGGGGTAAGAATGACCAATTCGGATCCAACGATACTCGCATCAAACAAACCCATCTGGCGTTTCTCGAGACCAAACGAGAAGTCACCGAGAACTCACGATACTGGCAGTTTTACTTATTTGGTTATCGTTGCAGCAATTACTAGTCAGGTATAGATAGTCGTCCTGATAAAGTAAGCAGTGGGCCCTTTTAGTTAATCATTCCGTTGTAGTTGCAGCAATTACTAATCAGATACAGATAGCATGAGATAAACCCAAAACCCAGCAGTTGTTGGTACTTTTATTCAGCCATTCCGTTGTAGTTGCAACACTTACTAGTCAAGTACAATGGTCGCAAGCGACACTCCAAACAAGCAATTGTGGGCAGTATTAATTAGCCATTACATTATAGTGAAGCTGATTACTAGTCATTATAAAGTCAAATTTATAGCAGTAAACTTTAGTTATGCTTGTCTATGATCGAGATACTGTGCTCCAAGTCGTCCATATCCATGACACGGCTTTGAAAGTTTTACCGCCGGGGTGCACCAATAGCAACACACGCTCGATCAACCTCGGAAAACCAAATCAAAACCCAACGAGGCTTTCACGTTGAACAATCACAGGATTCAGAAATATTTCAGGGGCCACCCTTGAAGTACACCATAACAACAAAGTAAGCAAGCTCGAGACGGACCCAAGGTTTGGGTGGACGGTCAGAACGATCGGGAACCCAAACTGGGCTTGTCGACACCGCGAATCGTGTCCCGATCCTAAACAAGACAGTGTGCTATCTCGTCGCACAATTTAAATGCAAAGTAGCATGGCATAAGTAGGATAGTAAATAAAACCTCAAACTAGTTTGTGGCCCCAAGAAATAAGATGAATCAAGCTCGCTGGGGTCCCATATACCTCCGGATGTGGATAGCGATAAATCAAGGAATGTATCAAGTACTCGGGGTCTTACGGGACACAAGTGGGCGTTCGGAAACCAAATATTTTCTATCACCCACCGATGCCTCTGCTTATTCAATTTTAGTTGTTAAACAGAAATTAAAGTGAATGATAAGTAAAACTAGAATCAGCTCCAACAACAACATACTGCAATACATCAACAACTGTGGCATTAGACGACACGCAACAGCACTTGAGCAAGCGACTACGACGCGCAAGTCCAACTATCTACCAAACAACAGGTAATAGGATGTGTCCAAGGCAATATAGGGCTGCAAGGGATTTCACGGGTACGAAAACTAGAGCATCGCACACAGATAGCAATAGATCAACAGGAGGGAATAAATACTATAAAAGTAAGATAGGTAGAAAGGGGGAGATGCTCGCCTGAAAACATTGTCGAAGGGTTCATCCGAAGATCGGGGCGAAGCTCACATCAACTCAACGGCATTATCCGCGAAGAACCAAAACACTAGAAGAAACACCGGATGCAATATTTAATACAACGGCAGAAGATCGGCATGATGCATGTATGATGCATGGCATGGCAAAAGTGCGATGCAATTAGGTCATGTTAAGCGGAACCGGGGTTCCGACAATTAGTTAGGTGGTTCATGTTATTTAGCTACCCCGCATATTAAATGTTGTTTAGCAAGACAACAGATGGAACCGGTTCGCTACACATGTTTAAATGAGGCCAATATAAGGCTAGATTTGCCCGCATATGGGCCCCATATTTAATTATTAGGTGAATCGGCATAAGGCCCCCAAACCACATGAATGTATGCATGCAAGACAATTAAATATACCACAAGTTGATATCATTTATAAAATAGGGTATCGAGGAAAAGGGTCACACATTAGGGTTCTCGACGTTCTTGGGGTTCCGGGGTTCGGGGTCGGTCTCAGGGTCCAGGGTTCAACGGAACGTCTCGGACACCGGGGTCGTTCTCGGATATCGGGGGTAGTTCTTGGCGTTCCGGGAAGCCGGACTTGGTTCGGCGTCGGGGCGCATCGGATTCTTCCGGGTCGAGGTCGCTTTTCATGGTGAAGATCTTGTCGGGCCCGCGCAGTTGATCTTGGTGTTCCCGGATGATCTTGCCGACTCCATGAGAAGGCCTTGTCGCTCTAGATCGGTCTTCGGGGTCTCGGCCTTCGGATCCTTGACGGAGGTCATGGCGTCCGTGAGGCGACCTTGGCGTTCACCGAGAGGGGTTCGACGGGGTTCGGGTCTCGGCGAGGTCGGTCATCTTGTCGCATCCGTGAAGACCTTATCGTCCGCGATGAAGACTCGGGTCGGGAACAGGGCTTCAGGATCCGTGAAGAAGATCTTGGTGCTCCGTGAGGAAGATCCTGTTGTTCCGGCTCCTACATTCGAGGTCGGACTTGGTTCGAGTGACGTGATCTTTAGATCAACGTTGGCCTGTGCGCGATGTATCGGGTTCAGGCGTCGACGATAGAAGAACTTGTCTTGGAGGACAGCTGCACACGAAAACAATGTCGATCTGGTCTCCCGAGGCGGCAACAGCACCACACAGTCACCCCACCTGGGCCTTGGAGACATCAAACACGACATTTTGTCGGCACACTCCACCGGTAAGAAGACCAAGAGATGTCTCAGTTGCGTCTACCGTTGCTGCTCCCATCAACGTTCCTGCGCACGGCGGCGGCCCTAGACACGGCACCACGCCGGCACCGGCTCCACACCGCCATGACAGGGGACGCTGGCCGACGCAAGAGGGTCCATGGCGGCCTGCTTCTCTGGTGGCTGGGCTGACCCCGACGGCGGGACGACTCGGGCGAAGCGGGTCGACGGAGGGCGACGCCGGCGAGGCAGACGGGGGAAGGCGGGGACGACCGGAGGCGGGGTTGACGCGGCGGGGAGCTCGAAGGGACGGCCGGAGGCGGCGGAGGGCGGGGCGCGGCGCTGGGCGAGCATGGACGGGAAGCGGGCGACGCGAGCACGGCCGGGCGGGACCGCTGACGGCTGCGAGGCGGCGGAGGACCGCCGGGCGACGGGGCGGAGGCGGCCGGGCGACGAGCTCGCGCTGCGAGGCGGGGCGAGACGGCGGAGCGCTGCCGGGCGCTGACGCGGAGGCGGGCTCGGGACGGGAGGCTTGCTCCAGGAGGCTGCGCGCAGGGCGGGCGCGGTGAGAACGGCGAGAGGGAGGCGGGCGCGGGCGGCGCCGGAGAAGGAGCACGGGGAAACGGCGGCGGCGGAGACCGGGGACGCGGAGGCGGTGGGGGGCCGCGGTGAGCTCGGAAGGGGAAGGCCGAGCCGGGGCGGAGGGGTCCCTGGCGGTGTCTGCCGAGGCGGCGGGGCGGGGAGCAGGGAGGGACGGGGAGGAAGAGGCGGCAGACGCGCGGAAGGAGGGGGGGAGGGGGCGTCCGGAGGGGTTCGCCCGGGAACAGTCACGGTGGGGACACGGGGACGCGGGCAGTGGCGGGACTGGCAGGGGTTGGTGGCGGGTGGCGTGGGCAGTGTGTGTATCTTGTGTGTGCGTTTGGGTGGGGACAGCTGGGGGGTTGGTGGGTGAGGAGAGGGAGTGGGTTAGGATTAGGTGGCAGGTTTTGATAGGCTAGAGGGGAGGGGAGAGGTGAGGTGTCAAACAGGGATTGGAGGGGGTGATGTGGAGAGGAGGTTTGGGTAGGTTAGTGGGTAGCTTAGGATTTAGAGGGGCGGTTAGTTGGACCGATTTAAAATCAGGGGTGGTCGTTCGGGTCAATCGGCCCGTTCGACTGCCCCGCCCAAAAATAATTTAATATTTTTATTTGATTGCGACGAACTTTGTAAATAGTTTTGGGCAAACAAAATATCCGGCAGCATCCGGGGTTTTGCGTTTGAATTAAGATGGGGCGTTTGGAAAACAAATCGGCTTTGCGAAAATAACTTTATGCGAACAATGCATGATGATGACGATGCAATGCAGAAATTCAACGCGATTTTCTAGTAGTGGTTTTGCGGGGTGCCACATGTCTCCCTACGGTTCGTGAATTATGCGGACATGATCGAGACACTTCTCCGAACAATAACCAATAGAGGAATCTGGAAATTTATATGGCTCCCACATATTTCTACGATTACTTTGCGATCGAATGAACCACTTACATACGATACCAATTTCCCTTTGTCTCACGATAGTTTACTTATCCGAGGTTATGATCGTCGGTATCTCTGCATACCTAGTTCAACCTCGTTACCGATAAGTACTCTTTTCTCGTTCCTGATATGTGATCCCTTGTGAGCTACCACATGCTTGCAAGCCAATTGGATGAAATTCCACCGAGAGGGCCCAGAGTATATCTATCCGTCATATGGATGGACAAATCCCACTCTTGATCCATGTGTCTCAACCAATACTTTCCGAACACTCAATGCCACCTTTATAGCCACCCAGTTACGGTGTGGTGTTTGATGTCATCAAAGCATCCATCCGGTAAAGGTGATATGCATGATCTCATGGTCGAAGGAATTAGGTTACTATGTATCAGAAAGCTTATAGCAAATGAACTATATTAAATGACTTGATCTTTATGCTACGCTTAACTATAGGAGTATGTCCATCACATCATTCTCCTAATGATATGACCCTGTTGTTAATAACATCTCTATGTTCATGATCAGGAAACCATGATCATATATTAACCAACAAGCTAGTTTAACAAGAGGCTTTACTAGGGACTCTTTTATGTTTACAAATCACACAAGTATTAATGTTTCCTGTTAATACAATTATAGCATGGTATGTAAACATTTATCATAAGTATGAAGATATGATAATAACCTACTTTATTATTGCCTCTTGGGAATATCTCCAACAGTCTCCCACTTGCACTAGAGTCAATAATCTAGTTTCAAACCTTTGTGTATTCAACACATATGGCTTTCTGGTGTTGTATGTACACGATTGCTAGTGGTCAACTGATCTCCGGATCTGACACTTCCAGGTCCGTGTGTAATTGCATGTCTTTGCGTCTCTACGCATCACTCATTCTCTAATGAGATGGCTTTGTATAAATTTGGTCTTTCGGTGTGACCTTTAGCTATTTGGGATTAAAACATGTTGATAATATTGTCGCACAATATATCTTCATAGTATTATCCCACTGTGAACTACACTTAGTTTGATAACAAACTACTTGACACAAATGCCCTCTTTTGCTGCTAAAATAGCAGTCATATACTTAGCCTTTTGTTGTAGTATCTGTCACAATGTCTTAACTTTGGAACTCATCCAAATCCATTATGGAACGCACTTTCCATTATATTGTGCCACCTCTAGTTTAGATTGAGATAAACTTAATTTGTACTTTGCGACAAAACTAGTATCAATGTAGTACTTTTACAATGAACTAACCATCTATTTGTCACTTCTACAAATATTATACTCTTAGTTCTTCCAAAAGATCATAAGAATATCCTTACTATTGTCCAATGATCATCTTACGAATCATTACGTATATGCTCACAACATTTAGAGCATAGGACATATCTGGATTTGTACATATCACAGTATGATTGATATAAATACTCTTTATGATTTCATACATCAAGTATCAATCTATACTTGATTATTTGTTTCACTTTACCAAATGTCAATACACTTGAATATATCATCAACATTGAACTCATTCAATCCTTTCTGTGCGACAAGAACCTTTCTTGTAGTTTCTATATTGAACTCATTCAATATCTCGTCTATGTACTTCTGACACAACCATATTAGCATCTATTGATGCCAAATATTTGGGTTTTGCCTAAGTCTTTCATCGGGATGAAATTCTTAATATGTGTTAATAAAATATACATCATTTCCAATCAACAATATGTCTTCCACATAACGTATTAGAAATATGTCTTCCACATAACGTATTAGAAATATGTCTTAGCGCTCCCACTTAATTTTTTGCAAACGCAAGCATCTTCATTGTCTCTGATGAATTTAAACTCTTTTAACAATTTCATCATTGTGAAGATTCCAACTCCGCGATGCTTACTTCAACCATTGAAGTTTGCATATGCATTTAGCATCCTTTGAATTAACAAAACCCTATGGACCGTGTCATGCACACGTCCTAGGTAACAATTCTATTAGAAGAACTTGTTTTGTTTATTCAACTACCACATAACAAAATTATATGTAGTGGCTGGTACATTAATCCGTCTAGACTAAATATCGCTATGAAAAATCAAATCTTGTCATAGTCAACCTTTGAACATTGTTGTGAACTCTTTCCCAATATGTCGACTACTTCATAGATGTGAAACATCCATGTCTATTTCTTTATAGATCCAAACACAACTGTAAGGTCTTACACCTTTCTCGAGGGTCCTTCAAGTTCAAAACTTGATTTCTCGTGTATGGAACTATCACAGATTTTATGGTTTCAAGCCATTTGACGGAGTCAGGGCCCATCATCGCTTCTTTGCATGTAGTCCGTTCATTATTCTCAAATAATGATTCAACCCTCAAATCTTGGTATTTGATTGTTTACTCGACCTACTTGGTTCAATAGAAACTTTGACCTTCGTAACCACAACCTTTGAGGCACGTGAGCCATGAGCATTTTTGCTGCCTCCGGAACACTTTTCGGCGCTGCGCAACTTTGCACATATAGCTAAGGTTCCTTTAACCTTATCAACGTTCTATTGTCCTCCCACTTATCTTTTCACGAAAAATTCCTTCTCAAAGAAACTTGACGTTCTAAGCGACAAACACTTTTGTCTCCGGTGTTTATGGAGGAATGCTTAACAGTTATTCAAAATAACATACAAAGACAGGTTCATCCGACTTTGGTTGCAAACATCTTTCTTATGCAAAGCATACCAATGTTTAAGAAAGGACAACTTGGGTTTTATCCCAAACCATAACTTTATATGGTGTCATTTCAATGGATTATGATGGATCTCTTTTCAGTGGAAAAACGGTAATCCCTAAAGCTTTTAATCTATAAAATATAATGGCAGTTTTATGAATTACACCTTCGATCTTACCATGTCAAACAAGGTTTAATTACATATCTCGAACGCTCCATACTCTTATGGTGTTTCGGAAAAATGCAAATCCACGGAACGATTCCTTAAATCTTAGGTATTATGCTAAACTTGTAACTCAAATATCTTCCTTTATGATCTTATCATAAACTATTTATATTCTTGTTACAATGATTTTGCACTTCATCTTGAAAGTCTTTGAACTTTTCAAATATTTCACACTTCATCCTTATTAAGTAAATATTCATATATTCACTCAAATTTTCGGAGAAAGCATATGAAGTTGAAATCCATCGCTCTTTACTACACATAATGGACTTCGTACAACAATATGTACAAGTTCCAATAAGCTAGTCATTCGTTCCCTTTTGGCCTATGAACGAAGTTTCAATTATCTCTAGGAAAGTTTCACAAGCGTCATTTGATCAAAATCAAATAGACTCCAAAATTCCATCCATATAGATTTTCTTCATGTTTTCTTTCCAATATAATATTAAAAGGCGATGTCACTTCCTAAGTGATCTTTTAATCAATTCGTCTTTCGACATTTTTAGCACTAGTTTTATGGATGTGATTTCTCCAACGAGATTTGTGAATCATCCATCTTTTATGGATTACGGCAATTATTTGAACAACCCTTTTGTTCTCATAATAGCTGATAAAACAAATCTTGAAGGCAAGCTTCGATGTTTAACGAGCAACACAATAACCCTTTATTTGTTCTCGATGAATATCATCACATATTCTTTTGCTAGTTACTTAGGCCATTGTAGTTCATGAATTGTGTTGTTTCGTATGACGATTCACACCAACAAATTCAGTATCAAATACTTAAGAACCACATTGTTTAATAAGCAAAGAATATAGCCATAACATGTATATCATCTATATACTTAAACTGAACAATTCTAGTCTTTTCTTTTACGCCATATATTTATGAGATTCTCTTTCAAGATTTCCTTTTACATTTGAAAGAATCTATCAACATCAATAGTGGAGTCATACATATGACACATAATCCAAAGCGTGTATAATTAAATACCAATGTCTTTGGACTTGCACTTTGAAGTAGATCACCTATCATCAAATGTTTGGTGTTCTTTCAAATTCCTTTCTTTAGTAATCTCTTGGTGTAGTAAATATTTTACCTACATCAAATATTCACCCTTATCATGGAACTATCCATGATCAAGCTACTTTTAGCTTGTAACGGTGAATCGTGAGTATAATATTGCTCTCCCAAAAACTTTTGGAGGTTTAGGACAACTAGTGTCCCCAACCTTTTGCAAATTCTCATCAAATATGAGAACATGACTTTTGTCATATTATACTCTATCATGTTGTAACCAATACTTCGTTTCAGATATCACAATATCTTCCACACATCATGGTTTCTGAAACAACTCTTTCAGATCCTAGATAACCTTGATATTAAGAGAATCCTTTGAATATCAAGAATCATGGAGACAAACATGATACTTATATACTAACACTTGGAATTGTTACTCTTGATTTAATACTAATTTTTTAAACTTCATGGAGTAACCGGAACTTACTGAAAGTTTGCAATAGGACTTTTAAACTTTAGATTAACACTTCAAAACAATACGATACTAGTTCGTACAGTAACTAACCAGAATTCTATAGTTCTATCATCTCAATTATAACTAAGCGCAAGGTGGTAAACGGATGCCAATGACTACAACAACTATGCAAATTCACTTTGATTTAGTTTATGATAAATTGAGTTATAATTAATAATTAAATTAATCTAGGTGAACTCCCACTCAAAACAATATCCCTCACATTGTTTTAGTGATCACACGAACCAAATCCACCACATCAAAACCGATCATCACGAGAGTTGATGCAACTTCAATGGCGAACAATCAACATGTTCATCATATCTACTATATGACTCATGCTTTACCTTTCGGTGATCCGTGTTCCGAGACCATGTATGTACATGCTAGGCTCGTCAAGATCAACCTTAGCTTCCGCATAAGCAAATCTGGCTTTCTTACGTTGTATACACTCGCAGAATCTAACACACCCGATCATCACGTGGTGCTTCGAAACAACAAGCTTTAGCAACGGTGCTAACTAAGGGTGAACACTTAAGAACTTGAAATTGTGTGCTTGAGAGATCATCTTATAATGCTACCGTCGTCTACTAAGCAATACAAGATGCATAAAGGATTAACATCACATGCAATTCATAATATGTGATATAATATGGCCTTTCTTCTTTGTGCTTCCGATCTCCATCTTCAAGCACGAACATGATCTTCATCATTACCGGCATTGCATCAAGGTCAATGACGCTGCTCCATGGTTGTCGTCCACCGGCTTCAACTATTACAACTACTTTGAATAGACACGCGGGTCTTAACAGAAATTAAAGACAACCATATGGCTCACGCGGTTGCCGACTTACAATAAGGAACATTGCATACATCATATATAATCACAATCATGGCCATATCACATCACAAGACACCCGCAAAACAAAGTTAGACGCCTCTAATTTTCTTTGCATGTTTTACGTGGTTTGGGGCTTTCAATAAGTGTCGTTCTAACTTACGAACAAGAACCACAACATTGATACTAGTATTGTCAATCACCCGTTGTAAATTGGATCGTAACTATGCTAGGAGAAACAGGCACCATAAAGCCACTTATGCAATACAAGTTGCATGTCAAGCGTGGAGAAAGTCTCATGAACGATGTCATGTAAGGTTAGCCCGGGCCGCTTCATCCCAACATACCGCAAGATGCAAAGTACACAAGAAGCAATCAACAATAAAAGCATCAACGCCCACAATGACCATTGTGTTCTACTCGTGCAACAGATCTACATATAGACACGGCTCTGATACCACTGTAGGGATTCGTAGCATGGAAAACAAAAATTTTCTATCGCATACAAACAAACAAGCCAAGATCTATCTACGAGATTGTAGCAATGAGTCGATGGAATAACTTACCCTCGAAGATTCCAAAGTATTTAATGAGAGCGGATTCTCATGGGTGATGTAGTCGTACTCTTCCCGATCTCAAGATCGTGTAGACGATCCTTCCAAGGCTGCGTTCGGCGGCGCTTCCAATCGGTCACACGTTCGGACTCGACGAAGACCTTTCTCTCCCTTGTTCCAGCAATGGAGGTTGTAGCACTCTCCTCGTAATTCCAGCACAACTGGCGTGGTAGGAAGTAGAGGGAGATCCTTGAGGCTTCTTAAGCCGGAGCGAGTATGGTGGAGTATGAGAGAGCTATTAGTGGTCTAGGGTTTAGACACACCAATTAGAAGGCTCTAAACCGAAGGCTAGGGCAATTAGAAGCTCTAAACCAAAACGTCTCTAAACCGGAGGCTTTGGCGAGGGTTTTGATTAGAGGATAGGAACTTGTGTGTTTAGAGGAGGAGGCCCTGCCCCTCCTCTTATAGGTGGAGGAGGGCCGGCGGCCAAGGGGAGGGAGGGGAGTCCCTCCCCAACTCGGCCTAGGTGGTGCGCCGGCTTGGAGAGGAGGGACTCCTCCCCCAAGTCGGTTTCAACCTCCTCTTGATTGTTTCCCTCAGTTTCCTGTTTTAGCCGTTTGACTTTCAAGCGGCGTTGACTTTCAGTTTGGGATTAAATTTAATCCTTTATTTGGAACAGCGAACACTTAGTACATGATGCAATCATTCCAATATGCAATGACACATTCATGTACCCTTCCTCCGGAGTCTGGGACATTCCGGCACCTTCTAGAACATTCCCGATGAAAACACCGGAATCATTCCCGAACTCCGAAACGGGACTTTCCTTATATGAATCTTATTCTCCGGACCATTCCGGATCACCTCGTGATATCCAGGATCCCATCTGAGACTCCGAACAACATTCGGTCTCTTTCTCATAATACCATAACTACTCAAACAACGTCGAATCCTTAAGTGTGTCTCCCTACGGTTCGTGAATTATGCGGACATGATCGAGACACTTCTCCGAACAATAACCAATAGAGGAATCTGGAAATTCATATAGCTCCCACATATTTCTACGATTACTTTGCGATCGAATAAACCACTTACATACGATACCAATTTCCCTTTGTCTCACGATAGTTTACTTATCTGAGGTTATGATCGTCGGTATCTCTGCATACCTAGTTCAACCTCGTTACCGATAAGTACTCCTTTCTCGTTCCCGTGATATGTGATCCCTTGTGAGCCAGTCACATGCTTGCAAGCCAATTGGATGACATTCCACCGAGAGGGCCCAGAGTATATCTATCCGTCATATGGATGGACAAATCCCACTCTTGATCCATGTGTCTCAACCAATACTTTCCGAACACTCAATGCCACCTTTATAGCCACCCAGTTACGGTGTGGTGTTTGATGTCATCAAAGCATCCATCCGATAAAGGTGATATGCATGATCTCATGGTCGAAGGAATTAGGTTACTATGTATCAGAAAGCTTATAGAAAATGAACTATATTAAATGACTTGATCTTTATGCTACGCTTAACTATAGGAGTATGTCCATCACATCATTCTCCTAATGATATGACCCTGTTGTTAATAACATCTCTATGTTCATGATCAGGAAACCATGATCATATATTAACCAACAAGCTAGTTTAACAAGAGGCTTTACTAGGGACTCTTTTATGTTTACAAATCACACAAGTATTAATGTTTCCTGTTAATACAATTATAGCATGGTATGTAAACATTTATCATAAGTATGAAGATATGATAATAACCTACTTTATTATTGCCTCTTGGGCATATCTCCAACAGTCGCATCATGCGGCCTGCTGCGAATCATATCTTGGGGTGTGGCCCGAGGTGGTGAACTTTCTCAAGTTCTTCCACTTCAAGGCCCAAAACACCTCCAAGGGTGGTTCGCTGACGCAGACGGGCTGCTGCGCCATCTACCCACGTTCCTCCTCGCCGATGCCGCGGTTCGAGCTCCCCGACACTGTTAAGCTGTGGCAGCGCTCATATTTTTATGTGAGCAATGCCACAGAGATTGACTGGATCTGCCATCTGCCTTTCACCAACTTGCCCTCGACGCAGAAGGGCTGGGCGACGAAGGGCATGGGCAAGACAGCGGACCTCGACCGGATGGCCACCCGGCTGGAGACGATGGTGGAGACGGAGAGGCTCACCGCCCGGGACATCACCTTGTCATGGATGGTGCGTCGCGTGCTTCCGCTGCAGAAGCGGTCACATAAGATGTGCCACATATCGACCGCCAACGATCCGACGAGGACGTCGCTGAAGGATGTGCCCTACCAGGACCTGCGGAACTGGGTCTCCATGATATCCAAGTTTCGCATGGAGGCCACCTGGGCGTATTCCTGCCCTCCGTATCATCACGGCCGCTTGCTGCCTCAGGTAAGTTTTTCTCTGGTTATCTTGTGTCTCGCTCCTTGTCATTGCTAGCTTTCCTTGGGTGCCTTATGCTCCCCTTTTTGATTAGTTGTTCACGGCGCAGCTAGCCGAGGACGGTATGGGTGACTTTCCGCTTCCGTCCTTCTTGGAGGACAGGAAGCCGAAGAAGTATCCCCAGACAGAGCCTGAAGGGTTTCCCATCAAGGTGGATGACGGCCCCTCGGATCCTCATGGTAAGTTGTTGACCGCATCTCTTTCCTTCATCTTTGTTCTTGAGGTTGTGGTTTTGATTCCTTGCTTGTGTCATAGTCGATGTCATCGAAGAGGAGGGTGGCTGAGAGAAACCCGCGACGAGAGCCCGGGAAAAGGGGGCGGCACCTGTTGCCGCTCCTGTTCCAGTTGAAACGAAAAAGACGCATCGAGGGCGTCAAGTCTTTGCTCCACCGTTTGTCGCTGGGTTAGTATCTCCCTTGCCCTTGCTTGCCGCTCTATGGTTCTGCTGGTAACTCCTTTGACTCTTCACTCTGCGCAGCGAGGCGATGCTTCTTGGTGATGGTGTTGCTGTCGTCGTTGCTCCTCCCCCTCCTCCGCCGGTTGAAGGGGTGGCGAGGTCGCCGGTTGCGCCCGGGCCGGCTGCGGCAAACCCGGCTGCGCCAACTGCGCCGTCTCCTCCCAGGGCCCCTCAGGGCTCCCCGACCACGGGCTGCTGCACCAGGCGCCTGCGTCTTCGCGATTGGGGCAGCTGTCTGCGGCTGCGCAGGACCCGGAGACCCCCCTCCTTTGTCCCGGGGCTGGCGTGAACCCGTCCTGGAGAGATGCTCCAAGCAGCTCCGCTAGGCCCGTGATTACGGATGAGGCTGGGGCTGCGCAGGCGGCTACGGCGGATGGCGGCCAGCCAGGTGCTCCTGTGCCGGCTAGGAGGGAGTTGGTGGTGGCTGAACCTTCAGGTGTGGCTGCCGATGATGACGAGGTTATCGTCACCGGCTCGAGGCAAGCTCTAGCTGTGCTGACGCCGGGTGCGATCCTTGCCCAGCTCTCGGGCGTGGCACCCGTTTGTAACATCCCAAAAATCATGATTTAAAAGTTTGCATATCTTCCATGCATTCATAATCATTTTAGGATCATTTTCAATGTCATTTCAAAACAGAAGCATTTGAATGTCTATTATTTTATGTAAGCAAGGCATTGGCCCAATGCTACTCTCTCGTTTGAGATTAATTGTTTTAAACCAAAGTTAATTGATCCTATGGTTGATTGATGTTTTCCAAAGCTTGGACAAAGATTTCAAAACAAAGTATAAAATTTAAAACCATTTTATGTCTTTACTAAGCATTTGATAAAAGCATTGTTCATTTTAAAATTCCAATGTGCCAATGCAATTTCAAGCGTAAAACATTTTTATGTAGCCAATTATGTGCAGGTTTCACTTTATAACAATCCAAAGAGGGTTTGAATTCAAACACATTTGAAATCATTTGAAAAGGATTCCTAGAAATTCAGATAGAAAAATAAAAAGATAAAAGAATAGGAAACGGGCCTGCGCCACCCTTTCGGCCCAGTAGCTAAAACAACCCACCCGGGGTTTTCCCTTCTCCCTCTGTTTCTCACCGCAGCCGCATGCACCCTCTCACAGACGCTCCGACCCCACCTGCCCCGTCAGCATCATCCCCAATCCCCGCGCGTCCGACCCGCTCTGTCGTTACCTCGCCGCAGTGACGCCGCGAATTAAATCGGCTTAATTCCCATTGATTCCATGCGTGATCCTCGCCCTGGCTCCGGCTACAAAAACCCCTCTCCACCCTGCATCTTTCCCCTCACTTCCCTCACTCGCTCCGCCACCAGGCTGCTCACATTCGAGCTCAAACCACCGCGGTACCGATGACCTCCGGCGGCAAATTCCGGTGAGCCCTCTCCTCCCCTTACCTCCTGGTCTTGCTAGCACATTCCCTGCATCCTTGCGCATCGTTTGACACCGCTGCTGTGTGATAGGACAACCCTGAGCATCGGCAACATCGACGACTTAGCGAGCCCGACGAAGCACTCAACTCCGGCGAGTTATTCTGGTTAGTTCTGAGCGCGCCTTGCCCTCTCTTTGTTACTGCGTGATCAGCATCACTTCCCACATCTGACGCACTGCTCCTTTTCCTCTGGCATGATCTACGTCCTCGGCAACGTCGACGAACAGCCGTGCCCGACGCCTTCACGAACTCCGGCGAGCAATCACTGACGACTCCGAGCGCCCCTCCGCCAACAAAGACCACCTTGAGCTTCAGCATCGTCACGCGAACACGGTGAGCTACCCCACTGCCTTTCTCGCTTCCTGTAACGCCGGCGAAATCACCGTCTGACCGCGACGCCGCCAGCCACCGTCGCAGCGCCGCTGACTTATGGTTTGGATGTTGTGGACCGTTAGATCTAGATCGGGCGTGTAGGAATAGATCACTTAAGCGAAGAGGTAAGTTAGATCTGAGCCATGTGCAGTTAGTTAGATCCAACGGCCCGCGTGCGTGATCCACGCGAAACGGTATCAGCCAATCAGAACACGCCGCGTGGCCTGGGTTTTGGTTTAAAATCTGGAATTAGATCTATTAGTTGTTCAAACTTGCAAAATTCATAACTTTTGATCCACACGTTCAAATTTTGTAAATTTTATATCATTGGAATCAGCAGAAAGAATTCTATCCAATTATGCAATTTTTTTAATAAATTGCATCTGTAAAATGGGTTGTTTTTGTAGAGACATTTATAAGCTTATTTTGTATATAAAAATTGTATGGAAAATGTTCTAAGGGACAAATTAATTTTATTTAGTGTATAATTGTTTTGTTTATGATTCAGTACTGTTTCACTTGTCTTGTTTGATTTAGAAAATCATCACATGGCAATTGCATGCATTAATATATTTTTGCTTGTATATTTTGATATGTGAATTTGGTACTATCATTTTATGTGTAGATTTTGGTGCTAGTGGTGATTGTGATTGTGAAGATTGTTGCTACTCCCCCAACTACCAAGGCAAGTGGTGCTTCATAATTATGTCCCATTATTTTTCCTATGCATTAGAAATATTTTGTATAGGGCTTGCATGAATATTTTGCTATGTATCTATATGCTATGCTTGGGAAATCCTAGTAGTTGTAGAAATGTTAGAATTTCCTCTAAGTTAAGATACTTGTTATTGTCATGCTTAGCCTAGCTAATAGCAACCAAGGGTGAAATATATTAATGCTAAGAAAAATATTGCTAAGTCTTTGACTTATGTTTTTGCTTAATAAAATAACTAAGTGAATGAAACACCTGGGTGGAATGGAAAGAATGGTTTGTGTTGAGTGGTTACACAAGTCCCATTTCTATGGTTTACCTTGTGTATCTCACTTGTGGAAAGCCACCCAGGAACAAAGGGATTTGAGATGCCAAATGTTAAGAAGCTTCTAGTGCAGCCACATGGCATTATGGGCTCTGCCTGGATCATATAGGTTGCAATAACTTAGCCATTTGGACAGTTGGTGGTAGTGGGATGATAGGTTGGAACGCGTCCATTTGGTCTAAGGGAAGGCTTCTTAAAGGTCTTGTCTTGGTGAAAATCAAGTCTTGTGGGGAAAGTGCACCACCTCTGCAGATGGAAGAAACTAAGTACTTAGCCGTGTCCCTGGTAATGGACAACTTGAGCATCAATACATGGAAGCTATCAAGAATCTCCTCATCCCAATTTTCTAAGTTAAAACTTGTGGTTGAACAAGGGTGAAGGTTCACCAATTTCTATTGGTGGTTCCTTGGGAAAGTTTTGTCAAAGAAAAACTTAGTGTTTTCCAACTGATAGGTAAAACCTATTTGAGAAAAGCAAGCCTAACCTACACTTAACCAAATTCATGTAGTAACTAGATGTTAATATTCTACTAAGGTATCACTTGCCAATACTATTCCAATGTATTGACCCACTGTGGCTGTAACTTGTGATGTTGCAGGTTACTCTGATGATGATTAGGGATTATGAGTCTACACTCAACATGCTTGCCTGTGGCACATGAAGATGAAGACTTCTATTTTATATTGCTAAGTTAAACTCTTGTACTAGCCTATGGCTATGGAGTTGTAAAAGACTATGTTATCTCTGGAATGACGTTGTAATAATGACCTTTGTTTCTATGTACTTCATCTTAAACTGTGGATGCTAGCAATTGATCCAGGGACTAGCATTGCAATCATAGGGATCCTTACCTTTATAAGGGTGGGATCTTACACCGTCGCACTCATCCAGGTTCGCCACCTGGTTGAGGGAATGGAAAAATGCCTTGGCGAGGCCAAAAATTTGTCTGTCTTGATGGAGGTAGGTCGTTGCCCTTCACACCTTTTTGTTCTTCCAGCCGGTTTGCTTCTCTGTTGCTCATTTGTTTTCTTGCTGCAGAGAGATTTTGCGGAGTCTGACAAGAACACCCGGGATCTTGGTTGTAAGATTGCTTCTTCAGATCTGTCTTGGCGATTGGCTCCCTTTTCCTGTTTTTTGTTGACCATCGGGTATCCTCCTATAGCCATGATTTAGGACAAGGAGAGGGAGGTGAAGCGCCTCAAAGCTGAGGTTGCCCGGCTGGAAGAATCGAACAACGCGCGAAAGGCACAGTTCGATCAACTTGTCGCGGCCAAATTTGAGGTTAGCGTGGAGCGGGGCAAGAAGGAAGCTGACATCCGGGCGGAGGCGCTGAAGAATTTTGAGACGATCTCCACCCAACAGGAGGAGACAATCAAGATTCTTCGCGCCCGGGAGGGGGAGCTTACTCAGCACCTCCAGAACATCTCGGAGATGGTCATCAGTAAGTTCTTCAGTTTCCTTCTTCCGTTGTGTCATGACTTGCTCGATCTTGTCTGATTATTCTGTTGTGTGCTTGGCTGCAGCTCATTATCCTGAGGCAACCGAGATGGCCATGGAGAAGCTGCTCGTGGATGAGGTTGGACGCGACCTGACTGCCCTCTATCTGGTCAAGGTGCTGGTGGAGGAAGGCAATGGCCTGCGTGCTGTTGGCAACGATCTCTTCCACTACATCTGTCCGGACGCGGGCGAGGTGCACGACATTGCCAGCCTGGCTGTGGCTCTGTCCAGAGGCATCGACGTGCCGGACATTCATAAGGAGTGGGTTGCTCGAGGCGGAGTGGAGATGGCTCTATCCCTGTTGAAGTCGTGGTATCCGGGTGCCGACCTGAGAATGCTCACTCGTGGCTTCCGTCTTGGACGATCTACGAGGGCCTTCACGCCAGCACTCCGGCGCTCCAGTCCTGTGGGGTGAAGATTGGCACCTATGTGGACTTGGAGCATGACTTCAGTGCCCCGGGAGAGCCACGGCCGTTCCACTAGGCCCCTGCGCCTTGGAATCCCATTAACGTCGCCTCCAGCAGCCAACCTCCTTCAACTGATGATGGCGCCGACACTGTTGATCCAGCTCCTTTTCTTGCTCCTTCCACTGCTTCAGTCCCAGAGTCTTGATCCCCGAAATGCTGAGTGTACTTGTGAAATTATTGTTTTGTTGTTGCTACATTCTGGCTGACTTTTGTCGCCAAATTCTGAATCTGCGCGGAGCCTTCGTTCTCCGCTTCATGGCTTGGTGCCTTTTTGCTTATCTTTGGTGCTTCTTTGTTTACACCTATGTCATTTGCGGTCTTTGATGTTTGGGCCGGCTGGGATAGCCAGCCGGGTTGAATCTCCTTTGTCGTCCCGACTTCAGTTTGTGAGTGCGCGAGAGCGCGTCCACTGGGTGTAGTCCCCGAGGTTCGGGCCGGTTGGGGTAACCAGTCGGGTCGAAGCTCTTTTGTCTACCTTGACTTGAGTTTGTGGGTGCGCGGGAGCATGTCCACTGGGTGTAGTCCCCGAGGTTCGGGCCGGCTGGGGTAGCCAGCCGGGTCGAAGCTCTTTTGGCTACTTTGACTTGAGTTTGTGGGTGCACGGGAGCGCGTCCACTTGGTGTAGTCCCCGAGGTTCGGGCCAGCTGGGGTAGCCAGTCGGGTCGAAGCTCGTTTGGCTACTTTGACTTGAGTTTGTGGGTGCGCGGGAGCGCGTCCACTGGGTGTAGTCCCCGAGGTTCGGGTCGGTTGGGGTAGCCAGCCGGGTCGAAGCTCTTTTGGCTACCTTGACTTGAGTTTGTGGGTGCGCGGGAGTGCGTCCACTAGGTGTAGTCCCCGAGGTTCGGGACGGCTGGGGTAGCCAGCCGAGTCGAAGCTCTTTTGGCTACCTTGACTTGAGTTTGTGTGTGCGCTGGAGCGCATCCATTGGGTGTAGTCCCCGAGGTTCTGGCCGGCTGGGGTAGCCAGTCGGGTCGAAGCTCTTTTGGCTACCTTGACTTTAGTTTGTGGGTGCGCGGGAGCGCGTCCACTAGGTGTAGTCCCCGAGGTTCGGGCCGGCTGGGGTAGCCAGCCGGGTCGAAGCTCTTTTGCCACCTCGTTTCCTGCCAAGTTGTGGCTCGGGTCGTGCCAGACATAGTGTTGCTTTGGGTTAGTTTTCTTGTGCATATGCTCATTCATTAATTGGTACTTATCGTAAAAGGAAAATAGAGGCGCGCCCCTTCGAGTTAGGCTGTTAGCAGCTCCCCTTTTCTCAGCGAGTATTGGCCCTTCGAGCATTTTTCCTTGCCGTCTGGCAGCCGGAACCGAAGGAGTGGCCACGCTGGCAATGCCTCGCGGTACTTCGGTTCGCTGTTGTTGGCTTAGCTCATGCGGGATGCGATCGGTTTGCTTGGACGCCCTTGCTTTCTGCGTTGGCATTTTCTTGCAACGTGCGCTCTGAGTTTTTGCTCTTGCTGGGTCGATAGTCGGTGTGCGTACTGAAGCCAGAACCGAAGAGGTTACTCTAGGCGCCGTGTGCAATATTATGCCGCCTGTAGAAATCACGGGGCCTAGGCCAGCCAGTACGAAAATGCAGATGGTGTGCGGAATTGGGACAAAGTCCTCAGCGTCATGCCAAGGCTTTCAATCTTGTTCACTTGTTACATGAAAAGGGAAGATACATACACTTGTATTTGCCTAAGTGTAAAATGGCCGGAGTAGGCTTGCGCTCCATGGGCGTTCTGTCTCCTCGTCTGAGCGATCTGCCTTGTTCTTCATCGGCTGCTGTGCGTCGATCAGATAGTATGAATTGTTGTGGAGCGCCCGGCTGACAATGAATGGGCCTTCCCATGGTGGGGACAGCTTGTGCATTCCTTGGATGCTCTGGACCAGGTGCGGCACCAGGTCTCCCTCGCGAAAGGAGGTAGGCCGGATCCGGCTAGCGTGGTATCGGCGCAGGTCTTGCTGGTAGATTGCTGATCTAGACAGAGCCAACTCACGTGCCTCCTCGAGAAAGTCCACGATGTTCTCTCTTGCCTCCTTGGCTTCCTGCTTCGTGTAGAGCTGCTTGCGAGGTGCGTCGAACTGGATGTATGTGGGGAGAATGGCCTCTGCCCCATAGACGAGGAAGAACGATGTGAAGCCAGTTGAGCGATTGGGTGTGGTGCGCAGGCTCCAAAGTACTGCTGGCAGCTCCTCTATCCAGCATCCGGGTGATCTGATGAGCGGTTCGATGAGCCTTGGCTTGATTCCGGCTAGAACCAAACCGTTAGCGCGCTCGCACTGTCCATTGGACTGTGGGTGTGCGACTTACGCCAGGTCCAGGCGGATCCCTTTTTTCCCGCAGAAGCGAGCGAAGACTCCTTTCGCGAAGTTGGTTCCATTGCCAGTGATGATGATATGCGGGTAGCCGAAAGGGATGATGATGTCCGTGAAGAACTTGATCACCTTCGCTCCGTCCAACTTCTTGATTGGTTTCGCCTCGATCCACTTGGTGAACTTGTCCACGGCTACGAGAAGGTGTGTCATACCGGATCGATCAATCTTGAATGGCCCAACCATGTCCAGGCCCCAGACCGCAAATGGCCAGGTGATTGGTATTGTCTTGAGTGTTGCAGATGGTGTGTGCTTCAGCTGGCTGAATCGCTGGCAGTCGTTGCATGTCTTGGCTATTTCTTTGGCATCCTTCAGCGCCGTCGGCTAGTAGAAACCATGCCGAAGGGCCTTGGCTGCTATTGCCCTTGACGAGGCGTGGTGGCCACACTCACCCTGGTGTGTGTCCGTTAGAAGCTTGGTTCCTTCCTCCTGACTGACACATCATTGATAGATACCCCCGACGATGCACTTGTACAGCTCGTTGTTGATGATGGTGTAGGCGCTTGCCCTTCGCCGCACTTGTCGTGCTGCCAACTCTTCTGTCGGGAGTTCGCCCTTGGCCAGGAAATCCATGTACGACTTTGCCCAGTCGGGCGCTTCCCGTATGGTGTGCACCGTCTGTATGATGAGCTTGATCTCCTCACGGATGGCCAGCTCCGGAACGTCGGGAGGCCTGCCTGGTGGAAGTGTGCTGATGTCGACCATGGGTCGCGTCGCGGTAGCGCCCGGGTGTGGCAAAGCAGTCCTCGGTTGAGGCGCATCAGTCCCCGGGTGTGGCGCAGCAGTCCCGGGGTGCGGCGATGCACTCCCCAGGTCCGACGCGATAGTCCCCGGGTGCGACGCGGTAGTCCCGGGTGCGACGCGGCAGTCCCTGGGTGCGGCGCGGCAGTCCCCGGGTATGGCGAGGCAGTCCCCGGGTGCGGCGCGGAAGTCCCCGGGTGCGGCGCGGCAGTCCCCGGGTGCGGTGAGGCACCGGCCATTCCTAGGTCCGCGCTGAGCACGATGGAGTCGGACTCTCTTGAGGGGGTGATAGAGGGCTTGCGCAAGTGCTCGAGGGAGACCCCGGGCAGTATGGCTTGTCTTGTTGACCCGACCCTGGCTAAGGCGTCAGCAGCCTTGTTGTTGGATCTGGGCACATGGTGAAACTCACATCCTTCGAAATAGGCACACAACTGCTGGACGAAGGAGCGGTAAAGGGCCATGTTCGCACCCCTGGCGTCCCACTCAACAGATACTTGTTGCACCACCAAGTCCGAATCACCGAAGCATAGCACCCTCTTGATGCCTATCTTCTTGGCCATCTTGAGTCCATGGATGAGTGCTTCATACTCGGCGACGTTGTTGGAAGCTTTGAAGTGGATCTGGAGGACGTACTCCAGCCAGTTGCCTTTGGGCGAGGTTATCACGATTTCGGCTCTGAGTCCTCCTCGCATTTTCGATCCGTCAAAGTGTAGCTTCTAGTAAGTTGAATCCGGCACTGGAGGCATGTATTGTGTCTCCGCCCAATCGTGAAGGGAATATGCCCGAGAGGCAATAATAAAGTGGTTATTATCGTATTCCTTATTTATGATAAATGTTTATTTTACATGCTATAATTGTATTAATACGGAAATGTTAATACATGTGTGTTTAATAAACAAAAAGGAAGTTCCTAGTTATGCCTCTCTTATAAACTAGCTCGTTGATTAACATGATGATCAAAGTTTCCTGATCATGGACATTGGATGTTGTTAATAGCGAGGTCACAACATTAGTGTAATGATGTGATGAACATTCATCCGAAGTATAGCATTACGATCAAATTCATTGGTTTATATTGCTATAAAAACTTACGAAGTGATCCTAATCCTTAGACCATGAGATCATGTCAATCACTAACACCGGAAGAGTTTCTCGATTACATCAAACGTCACACCGTAACTGGGTGATTATAAAGATGGCTTTAGAACTACTAAAGTGTTATGTTGAGACCCATGGATCGAGAGTGGAATTTGTTCATCCTGATGACGGATAGATATGCTCTGGGCCCTCTCGGTGATATCACATTGATTAGCTTGCAAGCAAGTGATTTGATCACTAGAATGTTATATCACGGGAACGAGAAAAGAGTGCATGTCGGTAACGAGATCAAACTAGGTATGGAGATACCGATGATCGAATCTTGGACATGTAATATATCGTGAAACAAAGGGATTAAGATACTAGCGTAAAAGGTTCACACGATCACAGAAGTCATCGTTGAATGTGTGGGAGTCAGTATGGATCTCCAGGTCCCTCTACTGATTATTGATCGGAGAAGGGTCTCGATCATGTCCGCATTATTCGCGAACCGTAGGGTGACACACTTAAGGGATACCGACACCATTCGGAGCAAATGATATGCCAGAAAAAGAAAAGGAAAGCGCAGGAATTTATTTCACTAGACACCGAAACTGTTTCGATTGAAATTGCTGAAAATGGTTCTGCATGTGAAATTGAAATGTTGTAAGGGGTTTTAAGTGAATGTTTGTTAATTAAAGTAATTAACAAAATTCTGAATAAATAAATAAAAGAGTTTTATTTAAATGAGAGCTTGCATTAAATTTGGTGGAAATTTAATGCATGTGAGTGGATTTTTTAGTGGAGGCTTTTTAATGGGAGTGGAGGCTTTTCATTTTGAGTGGGAGCTCCACCCACATGAATGTGGAAGAGGTGGGGGCATCCCCATGGCTGGGCGCAATGCCCCTTGGGTGCCCCCCTCTCCCCTATAAAAGTCCCCCCTCTCCTTCTCTCAAAGCACACCTCCTCGTGAAGGATCTCTCTCCCCTCTTTAGAATTTCCCCATGGTCTCGGATCAGCGAGATACATGTTCTCGGTGGCTTTTTCTGGAAGGATTTGTTGCTTCCGCTACTTCGCTGGAGCGAGGGCGCGGAGGTTGTCGGGGTACCAGTACGTGTGTGCGATCACGGATGCACCACTGCTTTGAGGTGCTGGACTTGATCGTGCTGGACCGGCTGGACCAGATGGACTTCATCACGATCTTGAGATCGGCAAGCGTTCGTCTACATCATCCACGAGTACAACCTCGTTAACGCTATTCGGTCTTCGAGGGTATGTATTATATGGATGTATATCCACCCGTTGCTTGTATCTAGTAGATAGATCTTGGTACTTAGTTGTTCCCATCGTAGGAATTTTTTTCTATGCTGCGAACCCTACAAATCGACGATGAAATCAGCCAGTGCTTGCGACTTGATTGCGGTTCGCAGCTCGTACTGGATGTTATGCGCAGCGAGTTCGATGGCCCATTTTCCACGCGGCTAGTGGCGTCTTTGTTGCCAATGATTTCCGCGAGTGGGGCCAATGCTACTACCCGGATGGAGTGCTCTTGGAATTTAGTGCTTAAGTTTCTTGGCAGCCATGTACACGTCGTATACCATCTTCTGGTAGTGGGGGTAGTTCTGCTTGGAGAGTGAGAGCACCTCGCTTAGGTAGTATACGGGGCGCTGGACCATCTGAGCCTTCCCTTCCTCTGGTCGCTCCACTACCAATACCACGCTAACCACTCTGTTTGTGGTAGCGATATACATCAGCATGGTCTCCTTTGTCGATGTCGCCGCCAGGATGGGTGGTGAGGTGAGCATGTGCTTGAGGTCTCGAAAAGCTTCGTCCGCCTGAGCTGTCCAAACGAATTTGTCTGTCTTCTTCATCAGCTAGTACAGGGGAAGGGCCTTCTCTCCCAGCCGGCTGACGAATCGAACGAGGGAAGCGAGGCATCCAGTGAATTTCTACATGTCGCGCAGGTTCTGCGGCAACTCCATGCGTTTGATGGCTCCGATCTTCTCCGGGTTCGCCTCGATTCCTCGCTCGAAGACGAGAGAGCCCAGGAGCTTGCCGGCTGGGACGTCGAACATGCACTTCTCTGGGTTTAGCTTAATCTGGAAACGGCGAAGGTTGTCGAACGTTTCCTTCAGATCCTCAAGGAGTGTGTGCCGCTCCTTGGTCTTGATGACGACGTCATCGACGTAGGCGTGCATGTTTTTTCCGATGTGCGTCTGCAGGCATTTCTGCATGCAGCGTTGATAGGTTGCACCTGTGTTCTTCAACACGAAGGGCATGGTGGTGTAGTAGTATGCTCCATATGGGGTTATGAATGATGTCTTTATTTGATCGGTTACATCGAGCTTGATCTGATGGTAGCCCGAGTAAGCATCCAGAGAAGACAACAAATTGCCCCCAGCAGTGGAGTCGATGACTTGATCAACCCGCGACAGAGAGAAAGGATCTTTGGGGCAAGCTTTGTTGAGACTGGTATAGTCGACGCACATGCGCCATGTCTTGTTCTTCTTCAGCATCAGCACCGGGTTAGCAAGCCATTCCGGGTGGAAAACTTCCATGATGAAGCCTGCTATAAGCAGCTGTGTGATCTCCTCACCAATGGTTCTTCTTTTTTCTTCTGCAAAGCGCCATAAAGATTAATTGACCGGCTTTGCATCTGGTCGAACATGAAGGGAGTGATCGGCGAGTTCCCTCGGGACACCTGGCATGTATTTGGGGAACCATGCAAAAATGTCCCGATTCTCACGGAGGAAATCGACGAGCCAGCTTTCCTATTTGCTGTCCAGGCCGTCTCCGACCAGGACGAACTTGATTGGGTCTTCCTTGTTCAGCAGGATCTTCCTTGTTCCTTGCGAGGGCTTGAACTGTGATTCTCCAGCCGGTT
This sequence comes from Avena longiglumis, assembly GCA_030063025.1. Taxonomy (NCBI): domain Eukaryota; kingdom Viridiplantae; phylum Streptophyta; class Magnoliopsida; order Poales; family Poaceae; genus Avena; species Avena longiglumis. The sequence continues at coordinate 102,283,690 of CP125975.1, read as the reverse complement.
TGGGCTCTCCAGACGGCATATCCTTCTGCAGAGCCACCACGTTCTTCATTATGACGCGCTTCTCTTCAGCGATCATCATCGCTTCGGCCAACTTGGAGCCATCTTAAGCGCACTCGATCGAACGCTTGTAGCATCCATCGACAGTGATCGCTCCCTTTGGGCCCGGCAGCTTCATCTTGAGGTATGTGTAGTGCGGTAATCCCATGAACTTGGTCAGAGATGGGCGCCCTAGTATGGCGTGGTAGGCACTGGAGAGGTTCACGACCTCGAAACAAATTGGTTCACGACAAAAGTTGTTCTCGCTGCCGAAGATGACATCCAGCCGGATCTTGCTGATTGGGGAGCGCGATGGTCCTGGTACTGCTCCATGGAACGAAGTACTAGAGGGTTGCAGCTGGGACTCGCTAATGCTTAGCCTCTCGAGGCTGCTCCGGTAGAGGAGGTTGATGCCGATTCCTCCATCGATCAGTACCCGAGAGAAGCGGCACGAGTGCTTCTTGGAGATGATGATGGGGTCGAGGACCAAGGTGTAGCTACCAGGGCTTGGCAACACGGCCAGCTGATCCTCCTTCCTCCAGGTGATCGCCTGGTCGGACCAGTGTAGGTACTAGGGAATGGGGGACAATTACGTTCACCTCCGCCTCACGTCTCCACTTGGCGTGCTTCGTTTCCGGCTCCGCTAGGAATATGTGGTAATTACCCACCTGCCGCGAGTAACCGTCTTCGTCATCCTCACGGCGGTTGCGTCGTTCCCTGTTGTCCGGTGGGCCTCCGGCTGGTGGTGGAGGTGGTGGTGGGAGTCTGCCGGCTTCGGCCATTTTCTTTGTCCAGCTGCATTGGCGTGTCGTGTGATTCGCGGGCTTGTTGCTGCCACTGTGGAACTTGCATGGCCCGTCGAGCATGGACTTCATGGTGTACTTAGGTCGAGGTGGCCTATCGTCCGGCCTCTGCCTCCGGCTGCCTCCTACAACCGGATCTTCATGCACAGTGGCTACTTGCTTGGTGTTGTACCGGCTATCCGGCTGGTCGTCTTTCCTCTTGCCGTGGCGGTTGTCGTGACCGTGCCACCTGGGATGAAGGTCACCCGGCTGGCGTCGCTCCTCCTGCTCGTCCGTGATGATTTGGCCTTGGTCGTCCACCATGATGGGTTTCTTCATTGCTGTGTCAGCGGTGGCGTACTTGTCCGCGACGGCCATGACCTGGGCCATGGTTTGCGGGTCTACCAAAGGCTGAGCTTATGCTTCAGCATGGTGCCGTCTCGGCAGCCGTTGGTGAATAAGTCTATCGCTTGGTTCTCACGCACCCCTTCGCATTAATTGTGCATGCTGGTCCACCAGGTGAGGTAGGCACGATCCGAGTTGTCCTTGCCCTGTACACAAAGGGCAAGCTCGCGAGGCCGGCCAGGTCGCTTGTATGTTCCGGTGAAGTTATGGATGAACGCTTCTTCGAAATCTAGCCAGGCGTTGATGCTGTTGTCGGGGAGGCTATTGAGCCATGTCCTTGCCGAGTCGACGAGCATGAGGGGGACGTAGCGGACGGCCAGGCAGAGGTTGCCATTGGCGATTCCCACCGCGATGGTGTAATCGACCAACCAATCCTCAGGCTTGACGGTTCCGTTATACTTTGGCGTGTCCCTTGGGAGCGAAAATCCCTTCGGAAACGGCTCGCTCCGGATGCGTAATAAACTTGGGCCGGGCCGGACTTTCCTCCTCCAGAGTGCGTGACTGCACCAGGAGGTCGATGTGCTCACGTGCGTCAGACGGTTCTCGGGGACCGAGCCGGCCCTTTACACGTGACGCAGGCCGGTCCTTGTTCGCGTCTGCTCCCTCCTCCGGTGCTCGCGTCTTTTTCCCCTGGGAAGCTACGGCTGCCGGAGCGCGGCTTACGCTGGAGGTGGCGGCGTCCCGGTTGTGGCGACCGCGATTGCCAAATTCGCCACGCGGGCGGCTATTTTGCACAACCCCTCCTGGAGAAGAGGCCTGTTGATGCTTGCTTCCTCCGTGCGCCGTCTGGTTCGTGCCTTCGCGGACGACGATGTCGCGGGAGTTGCCCACCTGGCTAGGGATGCCCTCGGCTTGCTGCTTGTTCACAGTGGCCACGAGGAGCTGCACACGCTCCTCCTGGCGACGAAGTTCCTTGCCCTCAAGGTGTTTTAGCTCCACAGCTGCCGCCTCGGCTGCCCTCATGTTCTTGGCGGGAGTGTTGTAGACAGGCTGCGACACACCTGCATGCGAATCGGCGGCGCGGTCCAGTTCTGATGCCAGGTCGCACCCCCGGTGCTGGATCATCCTGGCAAAACCGTGAGCTGTGTTGTATTCGTGCATGGTGGCGTTCAGCCGACGCTGGTTAGCCGCGAACTTGGTGGCTTCCTCTAGGAGTTTTTGGCGCGTAGCTTCGAGCGCTACCGCTGCAGTCGCTGGATCCGTCTCGACAACGACCGGAGCGTGCAAGTGTTGGATGGAGGCGGTGAGCAGGTCTTGCTATTGCTCGGGCACGGGGTTTTCTCCTCCTGCTCGACATTCTTGAGGTGGTCGGTGGTTTTCGCGAGTGTTTACCACCATGACTTCGATGCAACCACTCCCTACGGCTGGGCCACGGGTGAGGGGCACGTCGAGGATGGGGTTGACCACGCTGGGGAAAACCTCAGCGACAGTGGCGACATAGACGCGGATGTCTCCAAAATGCATGATGGAGCCGTCGGCGGAGAAGGTGTTACCGGCGAAGCACACTGCGTTGTCGATGACGCAGTCAAAGGCACCCAGCGTGAGAACGAGGCCAGAGGCCACGCGTTCGCCAGTGACGAGCGGAAGTCCTGTGCGAAAGATGATCCCAGCCGAAGCGTTGTGCCCCAGGGTGGGTGCCAACTGTCGTGGTGTGGAACACGGCAGTGCCATCAGGGATGGCAAAGAAGGGACACATGGATGCATTCGGTGGCTCACGCAACGGGTTGGACACGGTAAACTGCAAACACAGCGACGTACCTAGGTTTGGGTCCCTCTTGGCGAGGTAACACCCCTACTCCTGCAAGATGAACTATATGTGGGAGCTGATGCTTAGTATAGATGCTCCTTGAGCTGTTTCCTTAGAGACTATTAAGAGCTAGAGGAAGGTGGGGACTTGATGCTAGCACTTCTATCCTTCTATCGTTGCCTACCTAGAACCCTAGCTCTGCCCTCCCTTATATACTAGTCTAGGGGGCAGATTACAGATCGGGTCCTAGGGTTTACTGTTTGGATATGGGTTTATAGGATGTGGTGCAGGGCCCGGCCGGTGGGCGGACCATCCGCCTTCTTTAGCGTCATCCTTCTCTTTAGTGGTCGCACGGGCTTCCTTTGGGGCGTCATCCTTGCTTTAACGGTCACCCGGACTGCTTTCGCCAGTCCAGCCAACCACCTTGCTTTATCTTCGTCGGGTAGCACTTGCCATGACGGCATGCCATCTAGCCCGATGACGAGGGAGGGCCAGAGGCATACCCCGCATGGAGCGTCAGCCCTTCCGTGCTCTCCATCGAATCCGAGGTGAGCCGGGTGGAAATGGCCACCCGGCCGGTTCTTCTGGCCACCGGCTAGACGGGCCAGCCGGGAAGGTTATAAGCCCAGTCGGTTGTGTTCGCCAGTTAGCTAGAGTTGTCCTTCCTGGAGGTCAGGCGGCCTGCATCTTCTGGAGCCGGCCTACTTGTGCCTGGATTTCCCCACCCGGGGGTTATCCCCCCGACACTCGAGCTTCTTGTGCCCTTCTTGCTTGAGTCGCAGGACGAGGTCTCCTTCGACGAAGGACCTTGGGTGCAGCCGGCGGCTATGGTAGTTGCGGAGGCTCTGCTGATAGACCGCTAAGCGAGTCGTGGCGATATCGTGTGCCTCGTCGTGTCTGTCGATGGCATCTTCGAGTGCTGCTGATGATTCATCTTCGTTGTAAGCGACAATCTGTGGGGCCTTGTGGCATACCTCGGCAGGTAGCACGGCTTCGGCTCCGTGCACCATGAAGAAGGACGTGTAGCTGGTTGAGCTGTTTGGAGTTGTGCGAAGGCTCCATAGAACCGAGGGTAGCTCGTCTGCCTATGCTCCCGCTAGCCTTTTGAGTGGGAAAAGTAGGCGCTTCTTGATGTTGTTGCCTATGAGGTCGTTGGCCTTTTCGAACTGTCCGTTGGTCTGCGGGTGCGCCACGGAGACGTATGATATGTGCAGGGTTTCGTAGCATGGAAAACAAAAAATTTCTATCGCATACAAACAAACAAGCAAAGATCTATCTACTAGATTGTAGCAACGAGTCGATGGAATAACTTACCCTCGAAGATTCCAAAGTGTTTAACGAGAGCGGATTCTCGTGGGTGATGTAGTCGTACTCTTCCCGATCTCAAGATCGCGTAGACGATCCTTCCGGCTTGCGTTCGCAGCGCTCCGCATGATCGGTCACACGTTCGGTACTGACGAAGACCTTCCTCTCCTTGTTCCAAAGAAAATGGAGGTTGTAGCACTCTCCTCGTGATTCCAAACACAACGTGGTACCGGAAGTAGAGGGGAGATCTCGCAGGGCTTCGCCTTAAGCCGGAGCGAGTATGGTGGAGTATGAGAGAGCTCCTCGGCAATCTAGATTTTAGACACACCAAGGAGGAGAGTCTAGAGCCGGCGGCTAGGGTTCCGGGGACCCCCCCAAGTCGGCGGCTAGGGCAAAACCCTAGGGGGCGGCGTCTATGGTGGTAGGCGCCAAGCTAGGGTTTGAGGAGAGGTACTTGTGTGTGCTAGGAGGGAGCCCTGCCCCTCCTTATATAGGTGGAGGGGCCGGCGGCCAAGGGGAGGGAGGGGAGTCCCTCCCCAACTCGGCTTAGGTGGTGCGCCGGCTTGGGGAGGAGGGACCCCCTCCCCAACTCGGTTCCAACCTCCTCCTCCTCTTTCCAAAACTTGCCGTTTGACTTTCAAACTAGTCGTTTGACTTTTCAATTTAGGATTTGAATAAACCCTTTATTTTGGACAGCGAAGACACTTAGTACATGATGCAATCATTCCAACTTGCAATGACACATTCATGTACCCCTTCCCCTCCGGAGTGCCGGACATTCCGGAACTTTCTAGAACATTCCCGATGAAAACACCGGAATCATTCCCCAACTCCGAAACGGGACTTTCCTTATATGAATCTTATTCTCCGGACCATTCCGGATCTCCTCGTGATATCCCGGATCCCATCCGAGACTCCGAACAACATTCGGTCTCTTTCTCATTCATTCCATAACTACTCAAACAACGTCGAATCCTTAAGTGTGTCTCCCTACGGTTCGTGAATTATGCGGACATGATCGAGACACTTCTCCGAACAATAACCAATAGAGGAATCTGGAAATTCATATGGCTCCCACATATTTCTACGATTACTTTGCGATCGAATGAACCACTTACATACGATACCAATTTCCCTTTGTCTCACGATAGTTTACTTATCCGAGGTTATGATCGTCGGTATCTCTGCATACCTAGTTCAACCTTGTTACCGATAAGTACTCTTTTCTCGTTCCCGTGATATGTGATCCCTTGTGAGCCAGTCACATGCTTGCAAGCTAATTGGATGACATTTCACCGAGAGGGCCCATAGTATATCTATCCATCATATGGATGGACAAATCCCACTCTTGATCCATGTGTCTCAACCAATACTTTCCGAACACTCAATGCCACCTTTATAGCCACCCAGTTACGGTGTGGTGTTTGATGTCATCAAAGCATCCATCTGGTAAAGGTGATATGCATGATCTCATGGTCGAAGGAATTAGGTTACTATGTGTCAGAAAGCATATAGCAATTGAACTATTAAAATGACTTGATCTTTATGCTACGCTTATCTATAGGAGTATGTCCACCATATCATTCTCCTAACGATATGATCTTGTTGTTGATAACATATCAATGTTCATGATAGGGAAACCACAATCATTTATCAACCAACAAGCTAGTGATGTATAGAGGCTATACTAGGGACTTCAAATTAAGTTTACAAATCACACAAGTATCAATGTTTCCTTGTTAATACTATTATAGCATGAATATAAACATTTATCATAAACACAAAGATATAATAATAACTATATTTATTATTGCCTCTATGGCATATCTCCAACAGTCTCCCACTTGCACTAGAGTCATCTAATCTAGATTACATGGTAATATACCGAACACCCATGGCAGTTTGGTGCTGGTCATGTTTTGCCCTCGGGAGAGGTTTAGTCAACGGATCCGCCACATTCAGATCTGTGTGTACTTTGCAAATCTTTATATCCCCATCTTGGATATGTTCTCGAATAGCGTGAAAACGTAGCTTGATATGCTTCAACTTCTTGTGTGACCTTGGTTCTTGCGCATTGGCTATGGCGCCCATGTTATCACAGTAGATAGACATTGGGTCCAGCGCACTAGGAACCACACCCAGCTCTGCAATGAACTCTTTCATCCATATCGCTTCTTGTGAAGCCTCTGAATCAGCCATGTATTCCGATTCAGTTGAAGATCTCGTCACAACGCTTTGCTTTGCACACCTCCAGCTAACTGCTGCACCATTCAAAATAAATACGAATCCAGATTGTGATTTAGAATCATCCGGATCGGTGTTCCAACTAGCATCGGTGTAACCATTAACAACGAGTTGTTCATCACCTCCATAAGAAAGAACCATATCCTTAGTTCTTCTCAAGTACTTAAGGATGTTTTTGACCGCTGTCCAATGATCCACTCCTGGATCACTTTGATATCTGCTAGTCAAACTAACAGCATATGCAATGTCGGGTCTAGTACATAGCATGGCATACATTAGAGATCCTATGGCTGAGGCATAGGGAGTCTTACGCATCCTTTCTCTATCTTCTGCCGATGTCGGACTTTGAGTTTTACTCAAGGTCGTATTGGGCAACATGGGCAAGAACCCTTTCTTGCTATCTTCCATTCCAAATCTCTTTAGAACTTTGTCCAAATATGTACTCTGTGACAATGATATTTGGCGTTTCGATCTATCTCTATAAATCTTTATGCCTAATATGTAAGCTGCTTCGCCAAGATCCTTCATTGAAAAACTATTATTCAAATATTCCTTGACACTATTAAGAAGGTCTACATCATTCCCAATCAATAATATGTCATCCACATATAGTATTAAGAATGCTACAGATCTCCCACTCAGTTTCTTGTAAATACAAGCTTCTCCATAAGTTTGTATAAAACCAAAACTTTTGATCACCTTATCAAAACGTTGATTCCAACTTCGGGATGCTTGCTTCAATCCATAGATGGACCGTTGAAGTTTGCATACCTTGTTAGCATCTTTAGGATCGACAAAACCTTTGGGTTGCATCATATACAACTCTTCATCAATATCTCCATTGAGTAATGTTGTTTTGACATCCATCTGCCATATCTCATAATCATAATATGCAGCGATTGCTAACATAATCCTCACAGACTTTAGCTTTGCTACTGGTGAGAAAGTCTCATCGTAGTCAACTCCTTGAATTTGTCGAAACCCTTTTGCGACAAGTCGAGCTTTATAGACAGTAACATTACCATCAGCATCTATTTTCTTCTTGAAGATCCATTTGTTCTCGATAGCCTTCCGGCCATCCGGTAAGTCCACCAAAGTCCATACTTGGTTTTCGTACATGGATCCAATCTCGGATTTCATGGCTTCTTGCCATTTATTGGAATCTGGGCTCATCATCGCTTCCTCATATGTCTCAGGGTCATCGGTGTTGTCCACCAACATGACACTCATAACGGATCATACCAACTGGAGTGGTACGAGTTCTCGTTGACCTCCGAGGCTCAGAGCAACTTCAACCGAAGTTTCATGATCATCATTAGCTTCCTCTAATTGGTGCAGGCACCACGGAACTTCTTCGGTCTTGCGCTACTGCAATTTCGAGAGAAGGTTCGACAACCTCGTCGAGTTCTACTTTCCTTCCAGTCACTTCTTTCGAGAGAAATTCCTTCTCTAGAAAGGATCCATTCTTGGCAACGAAGATTTTGCCTTCAGATCTATGATAGAAGGTATACCCAATAGTTTCCTTCGGGTATCCTATGAAGACGCATTTTTCCGCTTTGGGTTCAAGCTTGTCCAGCTGTTACTTCTTTACATAGGCTTCGCAACCCCAAACTTTAAGGAACGACAATTTAGGTTTCTTCCCAAACCATAATTCATACGGTGTCGTTTCAATGGATTTAGATGGTTCCCTATTTAAAGTGAATGCGGCTGTTTCTAATGCATAACCCCAAAATGATAGCGGTAAATCTGTAAGTGACATCATAGAACGAACCATATCTAAGAGAGTTCGATTACGACGTTCGGACACACCATTACGCTGTGGTGTTCCCGGCGGTGTCAACTGTGAAAGTATTCCGCATTTCTTCAAATGCTCGCCAAACTCATAACTTAGATATTCACCTCCACGATCAGAACGTAGAAATTTAATCTTCTTGTTACGTTGATTCTCTACCTCACTTTGAAACTCCTTAAACTTCTCGAAAGTTTTGGACTTATGTTTCATGAAATAGATATACCCATATCTACTCAAATCATCCGTGAAGGTAAGAACATAACGATAACCACCGCGTGATGCTACACTCATTGGACCACACACATCGGTATGTATGATTTCTAATAAGTCCGTAGCTCGCTCCATCATACCAGAAAATGGAGTCTTGGTCATTTTACCCATCAGACATGCTTCGCATCTATCAAGTGATTCGAAATCAAGTGATTCAAGAAGTCCATCGGAATGGAGTTTCTTCATACGCTTCACTCCAATGTGACCAAGACGACAGTGCCACATATATGTCGAATTATCACTTGATATCAAACGTTTAGCCTCAATGTTATTAATGTGTGTATTTCCACTATCGAGATTCAACAAGAATAGACCATCTATCAAAGGTGCATGTGCATAAAACATATTACTCATATAAATCGAACAACCATTATTCTCGGACTTAAACAAGTAACCGTCACGCAATAAACAAGATCCCGATATAATGTTCATGCTCAACGCAGGCACCAAATAACAATTATTTAAGTATAAAACTAATCCCGATGGTAGATGAAGGGGTAGCGTGCCGACCGCGATCACATCAACCTTTGATCCGTTTCCCACGCGCATCGTCACCTCGTTCTTCGCTACCTTCCGTTTATTCTGCAGCACCAGTTTCGAGTTACAAATATGAGCAACCGAACCAGTATCAAATACCCAGGCACTACTACGAGTACTAGTGAGATACACATCAATAACATGTATATCAGATATACCTTTCTTCTTGATGTTGTCGTTCTTCAAATCCGCCAAGTACTTTGGGCAATTCCGCTTCCAGTGACCTTCTCCCTTGCAGTAAAAGCACTCAGTATCAGGCTTAGGTCCAGCCTTGGTCTTCTTCGCCGGCGTGGTAACTTTCTTACCACCCTTCTTGAAGTGTCCCTTCTGCTTAGACTTGCCTTTCTTGAATTTGGTGGTCTTATTGACCAACAACACTTGGTGCTCTTTCTTGATCTCCACTTCTGCAGACTTTAACATAGCAAACAGTTCTGGTAACTACTTGTTCATGTTCTGCATGTTATAGTTCATCACAAAGTTCTTGTAACTTGGTGGTAGTGATTGGAGGACACGGTAAATCCCCAAAGCATTAGGAATCACTATACCCAAGCTTTGAAGTTTGTTTGCGTGCCCAGACATCTTAAGCACATGCTCACTGACGGAGCTGCCCTCTTCCATCTTGCAGTTAAAGAACTTTTCAGAAGCCTCATAGCTTTCAATTGCCGCATGAGTCTCAAAGATCAATTTGAGATCCTCGACAATATCATATGGGTCTGAATTCTCAAACCTTTTCTGAAGCTCCGATTCCAAACCATACAAGATAGCACACTAAACTATGGAGTACTGATTCTTCCGAGCGAGGTAAACATTCTTTACTTCATCGGAAGAATCACCGCAGTGGGTCACCCAAATGTGCATCCAAAGACATAGGTCAAATTACCAGCTGTGAGGACAATCCTCAAATTGCGGAACCAATCCGCGAAGTTGCTTCCATTGTTTTTCAACTTTTCTTTCTCTAGGAATGCATTAAAATTGATGGTAGGGGCTGCCATTGATCTACAACATATTTGCAATAGTTTAGACTAAGTTTATGACAAATTGAGTTCAAATTAATAATAAAGTTAATCTAGGTGAAATCCCACTCAAAACAACATCCCTCACATTGTTTTAGTGATCACACGAACCAAATCCACCACATTAACACCGATCATCACGAGAGTTGATATAGTTTTAATGGCGAACAATCGACATGTTCATCATATCTACTATATGATTCATGCTTTACCTTTCGGTGATCCGTGTTCCGAGACCATGTCTGTACATGCTAGGCTCGTCAAGATCAAACCTTAGTTTCCGCATGAGCAAATCTGGCTTGCTCACGTTGTATACACTTGCGAAATCTAACACACCCGATCATCACGTGGTGCTTCGAAACAACAAGCTTTAGCAACGGTGCTAACTAAGGGTGAACACTTTATGACTTGAAATTCATGTGCATGAGGGATCATCTTATAATGCTACCGTCGTCTACTAAGCAATACAAGATGCATAAAGGATTAACATCACATGCAATTCAAAATATGTGATATGATATGGCCTTTCTTCTTTGTGCTTTCGATCTCCATCTTCTAGCACGAACATGATCTCCATCATCACCGGCATTGCATCAAGGTCAATGACGATTCTCCATGGTTGTCGTCCACCGGCTTCAACTATTACAACTACCTTGAATATACACGCGGGTCTTAACATAATTTAAAGACAACCATATGGCTCCTGCCGGTTGCCAACTTACAATAAGGAACATTGCATACATAAAATATAATCACAATCATGGCCATATCACATCACTGCACACCCCTGCAAAACAAAGTTAGACGCCTCTACTTTCTTTGCATATTTTACGTGGTTTGGGGCTTTCAATAAGTGTCGTTCTAACTTACGAACAAGAACCACAACATTGATACTAGTATTGTTGATCACCCGTTGTAAATTGGATCTTAACTATGCTAGGAGAAACAGGCACCCGCAAAGCCACTTATGCAATACAACTTGCATGTCAAGCGTGGAGCAAGTCTCATGAACGATGTCATGTAAGGTTAGCCCGGGCCGCTTCATCCCAACATACCGCAAGATGAAAAGTACACAAGAAGTAATCGACAATAAAAGCATCAACGCCCACAATGACCATTGTGTTCTACTCGTGCAACAGATCTACATATAGACACGGCTCTGATACCACTGCAGGGTTTCGTAGCATGGAAAACAAAAAATTTCTATCGCATACAAACAAACAAGCCAAGATCTATCTACTAGATTGTAGCAACGAGTCGATGGAATAACTTACCCTCGAAGATTCCAAAGTGTTTAACGAGAGCGGATTCTCGTGGGTGATGTAGTCGTACTCTTCCCGATCTCAAGATCGCGTAGACGATCCTTCGGCCAAGGCTCCGGCAGCGCCCGCAATCGGTCACACGTTCGATTGACGAAGACCTTCCTCTCCTTGTTCCAAAGAAAATGGAGGTTGTAGCACTCTCCTCGTGATTCCGGCAGCACAACGGCGTGGTACCGGAAGTAGAGGGGAGATCTTGCAGGGCTTCGCCTTAAGCCGGAGCAAGTATGGTGGAGTATGAGAGAGCTCCTCGGCGATCTAGGTTTTAGACACACCAAGGAGGAGAGGCTAGAGCCGACGGCTAGGGTTCTGGGGACCCCCCAAGTCGGCGGCTAGGGCAAAACCCTAGGAGGCGGCGGCGACTATGGTGGTAGGCGCCAAGCTAGGGTTTGAGGAGAGGTACTTGTGTGTTATATAGGTGGAGGGGCCGGCGGCCAAGGGGAGGGAGGGGAGTCCCTCCCCAACTCGGCTTGGGTGGTGCGCCGGCTTGGGGAGGAGGGACTCCCTCCCCAACTCGGTTTCAACCTCCTCCTCCTCTTTCCAAAACTTGTCGTTTGACTTTTCAATTTAGGATTTGAATAAACCGTTTATTTTGGACAGCGAAGACACTTAGTACATGATGCAATCATTCCAAATTGCAATGACACATTCATGTACCCCTTCCCCTCCGGAGTGCCGGACATTCCGGAACTTTCTAGAACATTCCCAATGAAAACACCGGAATCATTCCCCAACTCCGAAACGGGACTTTCCTTATATGAATCTTATTCTCCGGACCATTCCGGATCTCCTCGTGATATCCCGGATCCCATCCGAGACTCCGAACAACATTCGGTCTCTTTCTCATTCATTCCATAACTACTCAAACAACGTCGAATCCTTAAGTGTGTCTCCCTACGGTTCGTGAATTATGCGGACATGATCGAGACACTTCTCGAACAATAACCAATAGAGAATCTGAAATTCATATGGCTCCCACATATTTATACGATTACTTTGCGATCGAATGAACCACTTACATACGATACCAATTTCCCTTTGTCTCACGATAGTTTACTTATCCGAGGTTATGATCGTCGGTATCTCTGCATACCTAGTTCAACCTTGTTACCGATAAGTACTCTTTTCTCGTTCCCGTGATATGTGATCCCTTGTGAGCGGTCACATGCTTGCAAGCTAATTGGATGACATTTCACCGAGAGGGCCAGAGTATATCTATCCGTCATATGGATGGACAAATCCACTCTTGATCCATGTGTCTCAACCAATACTTTCCGAACACTCAATGCCACCTTTATAGCCACCCGATTCACGGTGTGGTGTTTGATGTCATCAAAGCATCCATCCGGTAAAGGTGATATGCATGATCTCATGGTCGAAGGAATTAGGTTATTATGTATCAGAAAGCATATAGCAATTGAACTATTAAAATGACTTGATCTTTATGCTACGCTTATCTATAGGAGTATGTCCACCATATCATTCTCCTAACGATATGATCTTGTGGTTGATAACATCTCAATGTTCATGATAGGGAAACCACAATCATTTATCAACCAACAAGCTAGTGATGTATAGGGGCTATACTAGGGACTTCAAATTAAGTTTACAAATCACACAAGTATCAATGTTTCCTTGTTAATACTATTATAGCATGAATGTAAAAATTTATCATAAACACAAAGATATAATAATAACTATATTTATTATTGCCTCTAGGGCATATCTCCAACAATATGTTGATACCGAGGTTCCCGCAGAAGTCTCATAATTCCTTCGAGATGAAGTTCGAGTCGTTGTCTGTTATGATGCTATGAAGCACGCCGAATATGTAGACGGTGGACTCGAAAAACTTGACGGTAGTTTTGCCGCTTTGGTTGGTGACAGGCATGGACTCGATCCGCTTGGTGAATTTGTCGATTGCTACCAAGAGGAAAATGTGGCCTCCTGGCGAGAATTTTGGCAGCTTGCCGATCATGTCGAGTACCCATTGGGTGAAGGGCCAGGCCAGCGGTATAGGCCTCAGCTCGGATCCTGGCGCGTGTGGCTTGTCTGATTACCTCTGACAGGCTTTGCACCTCTGGACGATGTTCTTGGCGTCGTTCATTGCGGTTGGCCAGTAGAACCAAGCTCGTAGAGCTTTGGCGACTAGGGCGCGGCTGCCTGCGTGATGGCCACAGATACCCTCATGGATGTCTTGGAGGATGCTTTTGCCATCACCGATGATGACGCATCGCTAGAGCACACCCGAAATGTTGCGCTTATACATCTCGCCGTTGATGATGGTGAAGGCTTTTGACCAGCGAGATATGCATCGGGCATCTATCGGGTCATCGGGAAGTTGATTGTTTATCAGGTACCAAAGGTACGGTTGCGTCCATGTTTCTTCAACCACCATAACCTGCATCAGGCTGACCAGCTCGGCTTCTATGTCCAGTTTTTCAGGTCCTTCCTGGCCTTCAGGTAGCGTAGCCCCCGAGTGCTCTGCTTCTTCGGCTGAGATTTTTGGGAATTTTCTCTTGATGGAGGGTACACAGATTTGTTCGAGGAACACACCTAGTGGCACCCGTGCACAGGTGGAGCCAATGTTGCCAAGCCTGTTAGCCTCTTCGTTGCTTTCCCTGCCGACGTGCCGAAGCTCGCAGCCATCAAAGTCCCGTTCGAGTGAGTTGTAGAGTGTGCGGTACACGATCATGTTGGCGCTATGGGAACACTCATTCATTGTATGCTTCACGACGAGGTTTGAGTCGCCATAGATGACAAGGCGTGTTACGCCGCATACCTTGGCCATCCTCATGCCGTGGATGAGGGCCTCGTATTCGGCCTCGTTGTTGGAGGCGCAAAATTTCATCCGAATGACGTACTTCATCTTGTCGCCTTGAGGGGACGTCAGTATGAAACCGGCCTCGGCTCCAGCCTCGCGCTTGGATCCGTCGAAGTGCATCGTCTAGGACTACGACATGTCCGGAGTATCCGGCAGCTAGAGCTCCATCTAGTGGACGAGGAAGTCAGGGAGGACCTGAGATTTGATGGCGGTGCACCGCTCATTTATTATGTCTAGAGGGGACAATTCGATGCCCCATAAGGCTACACGCCCCATGGCTTAGGGGTTGTTCAGGATGTTTGACAGTGGGGCGTCGTTGACGACCATGATCTGATGCTCTTGGAAGTAGTGGCTCAGCCGACGCGCCATCGTGAATACGCGGTAGGCGAGCTTATGGTAGTGAGGGTACCTCTGCTTTGTTGGGGTCAGTACCTTGCTGAGGTAGTAGATTGGGCGTTGGACCCCATGGGTCTTGCCATCTTTGGGTCGCTCGACCATGAGTATGGTGCTGACCACCTGATGTGTGGCTGTGATGTATAGAAGCAATGACTCCCGTTCCTTTGGTGTTACCAAGACAGGCGATGTGGAGAGTAGCCGCTTGAGGTCCTCGAACGCGTCGTCCACTTCGGGTGTCCACTCGAACTTGTCCGTCTTGCGCAGCAGCTGATAAAAGGGTAGGGCTTTCTCGCCCATTCGGCTGATGAACCTGCTCAGCACCACGATCCGCCTAGCTAGATGATGGATGCCTTTGAGGTTCTTCGTCTTCTCCATGGCCAATATGGCCTTGATTTTCTTCGGATTCACCTCGATCCCCCGTTGGGAGATGAAGTAGCCGAGTAACTGGCCAGACGGGACACCGAAGGCGCACTTGTCTGGGTTTAGATTTATCTTGTTGCGATCAAGGTTATCGAACGTCTCGTGAAGATCGTCGATGAGCGCCTTGGCCTCCCTGGTCTTGATTACTACGTCGTCGACATAGACTTGGATGTTGCAACCAATCTTGTCCTTCAGACATGCTTCCATGCATGTCTAGTATGTGGCACCTGCATTCTTCATCCCAAAAGGCATGGTGTTGTAGCAGAATACCCCGAATAGCGTGATGAACGCCGTTTTTCCCGGTCTTCGACCTTCAGCCGAATCTGGTTGTAGCCTGAGTAGGCATCGAGGAAGGAGAGTTTCTCGCATCCTGCAGTCGAATTGATGATTTGATCGATCTCCAATAGAGCGAAGTGGTCCTTGGGACAATGCTTGTTGAGCGATGAAGTCCACACACATCCTTAGGATGTCCGTGCCCTTTTCGAGACCAGCACAGTGTTGGCTAGCCACTCGCTCTCATTGATTTCCCTAATGAAGTTGGCATCAAGCAGTCTGTTGACTTTGATTCCAATGGCTTCGGCTCTTGGCTCCGATAGTCGACGAATCGACTTCTTGACAGGCTTCGCATCCGGAAACACATTGATTGCGTGCTTGGCAAATTCCCTGGGAACTCCTGGCATGTCCGCAGGATACCAGGCGAAAATTTCGTAGTGCTCATGGAGGAATTCGACGAGCACGCTTTCCTATGCTGGACTCAGGTCGTTCGCGGTGACCCAGCATACCACTTCATGATGTAGTACATTATAGTCGTTGACATAACACCAATGAAACACCGTTCACTAGTATTACATCCCTTAGAGTGGTACAACAGAAACACAGCAGGTCCAAGACATGACTATAGGTTACAACTCAACTCTTTACACAAGATCCAAAGAACACTCTAGGTTAAAGAGAGATAAGAAACTTCTTACAAAGAAGAATCAGAAATAAACAACTCAAAAACTATCATACTATTAAGACTAGTATCTTAACTAATGGTCTGGCATTGCTGCTATTGCAATCACTACAGAAATAGGTTCTATGGCTAGGATTTATATTCCTATCTAATCGGTAACTTTGTCTTCACTTGAGTTGATGTATATGTTGACTCTCTTGACTTCATTGAAGGGCTTTAGCTTTTGATGATAATTCCTAGAGCATGACTTGATGTAGACGTCGTCTTATTGGCTTCAGAATCTAGCAAGGGTTAAGAAGATACTTTGAGTACAAGCGTACTTAGCAAGTTCACTAGAAAGGAGTGTATGATGCACTATATCTACAGCCACAGACCATAGGTCGTAGGCAATGCAAGTTTTCATAAACATTTCTTCAAAGGTTGCTTTTATTCTGAAAAGCTATGTCCGTTAGTCTTCACGGGTTTACCAGAACTTTCATGGAGTTCCTTTCCCGCCGCGTTCGCAGCTCCTTCCCGGAATAGGGAGTAACAAGTTACAGTTCTTAGACTTTGCATAGGTGCGTTACTTTACCCATGAGATATCAAATCCTTGTTGCATAACCGGGTGATCTTTCCCGTCCACACTTCCTATGGTGTAGGGCCCAGTAGATGATCCAAGCCAATCACTGCCCTCTCCGCGACCTCATATGTCTGCACGATCCTTCGGGGCCGGCTCACCTCCGTTAAGCCCCCTTTCGGGCAGGCTAAAACCCTGATGAGTTCCCGAAGACTCTATGACCTGGTGATGCCTGGACGAGTACCATTTAAATGGACTATATCCCTAAACACCATTCATAGATAATCTAGACACCAAAAGTGTGGGGCGTAAGGGTGCCCACCCATATGTTGGATCCACACAAGGAATCACAATGTCACGTTAAGGTCGTCTTGCCTCCATACGAGAGGAAAAGGATACAGCTGACTTCTTCGTCCCATTTCAAATCTCATGGTTAACGCGTTATATACAGCGCAAGAATCACTGGCGACATTGGTTGTTAAGTCCTAGATAATATGTTCCTTTACCACCAGAACTTTCATAGAAGGTTATTACCTCATGGTAAATAACCTATAATCATTTATTATGAAAATAGTGTTTTCCGACCTTTTTCAAATGCAGGTGATGACAACACTGGATTTGCAAAATACTTTATAGAAAATAATCAAAGGACATGAGCAAGTGTGAACTTGCCTTTTGTGATTGCAAGATTATGCACTCACGGTCTTCGAGACAATATAAGATCCAATATCTGAAATCAGCATCATTGGTCCGATAAGGACTAATGTTTAAAGAAGCAAGATGCTATTATGCATAAGTAATGTAATGCAATTTCGTAAACTCGAATCCCGGGGATAACGTTGTTCTAGGGTTTGGATACTGGAAATGGTTACTTTAGAATGTGTTGTCCTTTTAGATAAGTTTCATACTTGTGCTTCTTATTAAGGCTTGTCAGTGTGTGTGAACAACACATATGTATACAACAGTAAGATACACAGATATGGAATGCTATTCAAGATTGCTTACATTATAATTGTTTATCTTCAAATTTTATTTTACAAGTAATGTCACTTATAAAGAACTTAAGTGTTATCGATCCTACGTATACAAGTAAAGTATAAAATAATGTGATTATGGTTAACTGTAATTTGGTGACTATGATAAAAGTCTTTGGGTTGAGTTGTTAGGAGTTGTAGAACTTATTATGAGATTGTTGTTTGAAGTGGCAAAAAGAATAACATTTGAAGAAAAGATTTCCTTTCTAAGGTTTAAACAATCTTTATTGTTAATAGGATGTGTTCAATGTCTTTTGGTGTGTGATTGATTAGTTTGGACTTGAGATGCTTTATGTCTTAATTGGAATAGACCAAAGTTAACTATAAAACATAAGTAGTTTATTAGACATAATGTTTATAAGTCTTGAGACTAAAGTTAACTTTAAAAGGGTAAATAAACTTAAGGTGTAATTTGTTTTAATTATACTCAAGTTTCGTATTTATGATAAGTATGATTAAAGTGTGGGATTATTCACTTTACATTCAAGTGAATGATTACATTAAATTTGTTTTGCTATTATGAAAATAACATGCAACTATCAAAGAAAGTATAATTTGTAGGATGTTGTTAAGGTGTTAGTTTTAAAGTCATGTTAATTATGATTTAGATGTTAAGATCATTCCCTCTTCATATAAGTGAATGATATATAAAATTATCTTAAAGATTGTGGTTTTGAATTTTGGTTTAGGGTTTAAAAGAGTATTATAAAGTTAATGATTTATGCTTAAGTTTTATTATAAATCTTAGTTATGGTTTAGAACTTTAGTAATTAGATTTTAAGGTTTTGATATTTCTAAAGAAATATAATTATTTCTTATTTAATAAATGTTTTTAAAGAATTTTCAAAATAGATAATAGACAAGGATTTATTACTTTAAAATATTAAAACCATTCTAATATTATATTTAATAATTTTCTAGTGTAATATATTTTTTCAAGACTTGATTTTTATTTATTTTTAACTATTATTCTTATGTTTATAAAATTCCATCAAGGATTAAATGTCTTTGAATATTTACTTCATATTTTATTTATAAAAAATTAGGCTAGTATTTTTATAAAATAGTATATTTATTTTTATACACAAAAATGATTTTTATTTATTTTTAGGATTTTTCCTTATTTTATGAAATTTCACTTAGGCTTTAGTGATGTTAATATTTATTTGCATTTTATTTAACTTGAATAAGTAAGATTATATTTTTCTTAGGTGGATATTATTTTTGTGATGATTTTTGTATATTATATGTATTTTTAGGATTTGATATAACTTCATATGTATTGGAATTATTTTATAGAGTCTATTTAATGGGAAAATAATTTAATAGTGGCAAGTAGTTGGGTTGTGGCCCAATTGGGTGTAAATAGATCTGATCCAACGGACTGAGTTGGGCTTGGCCCAACAGGCCGGCCTAGTTCGACTTGGGGTTAACACATCCCACCCTAGGGCCCTCTCTTCCTCCTCGCACCTGAGTACACCACGCACGCCCACGACCTCCTGGGCGCCGCCGTGTCGTCGTTTGGCTCCGGCTGCTCCCGTCCTCTCCGGCGCCGGTAAGATGGGGCTTTGGTCTGTCATTCTATGATCTACAACCTCCCCTCATTTGATTTGTTCCTCCCTGACTCTCGTGCACACTCGGTTGAAAACCCTAGCTCTGCCCTGGCACGGGGGCTGTCGATTCTGGCGGTGTTGTTGCTTGGCCGTGATGTTCTCCGCATGCCACTGCCGCTGGTGAGACGGCTCGACGCGGTGCAGGTGCCTCGGTGCCCACCGTGCCACTACCCTCGCCGTCGACCACTCTGCTTCCTCGCCGGTGAGCTTAGACTCATCCCAGGTAGGTACACCTCAACCTTTCAAACTCCTCTCTCTTTCTCTTGTTGTTCCACACAAGTTAAGTTCCTCTACTTATTTTTGGTGATCAATGATGCTTAGTGGTTTGCTCATGGATCTGCTTTTAGCATATGAACTTTAGCTAAGTATAATGGTGGTGATGTCAGGGGTATATGTGCTTTAATATTATTCAGTTCAATGAGCCCTTACTATGTTTTGATGAATTGATGCTTGTATAATGTAGTACTGAATTTCTATAACTGTCAAACATGACAGTAAATGCTTTTATTCTTGTGTGATGTTGGTACTGTGAAATTATTTGCAGGTGTTTCCTAAATATGTACCCCTGATGTTAGCTATGCCGAGTTAAATACCAGGCTATGTTATTTAAATAAGTGCTATGGTGGTATGTTAATTAGACTATGGATTTTGGTGCTAGGGTTTACTTAAGCATCCATATGCATGAGCCTATGTTTATAAAAAAACTATAATGAAATGATCCCATGATCATCAACTTGGGAATATGAGAAGGATATAGTTATAGTGACCCCTCCTAACCTCCTAGAATTTATTCTAGTCTCAGGTTAGTTGTGTTGGTTGCCTTAACTTGTCATACTCTTGGTTTCTATGGTTTATCACTTGATGAAGTGAAGTGTATATTTTGGACAACAACACATATTAGTTTGGTAAATTCATGTTTGATGCCACCCCCAATTCAGTGTATATATGTAAGATGTGAAAGTGAGTACAAATGGTTGTACTATACTAAGGCATACTTTCTGGTTATGTTTAATAGTTGGATGGTTAACTATATACATGACAGTAAATCTGGCAGGCTTTATATATATTATGTGGGTGAAAGTATATACACTTCCCTGTCAGTAATGACAGTAGTACACTTAATGATTCCTAGTTAATTAGCTAGGGGAATGATTTGAAGAATTTCCTAAGGCTTGCAGATACCTTAGTGTTGGGCTTGGCTTCTTTGCAACTATTCTGGCTGATGTGGTACCTCATTGGAGGATGCACATAAACTAGATCATATATATATATATATATATATATCCATATTATAACATTGTTGGTTAGAAGTTTGGACTTTCTCTAGCCAATGATATCCTAAATTGAGGCTTAAGATTTGTAGAAGCAAATTATGAATGGATTCTTGCTTGAGGTTTTAAGAAAGGATCTGTTTTATAGAACTTTTCTACAATGAAACAATCTACATACCTGATTCCTAAAGCAGTTGTTAGGAAAATGATGTGGCAAGGTAAAGTAGTGGCTTACGTGAGTGTAGATGTCACTATGGTGCCTCAATTTTTGAGTGTGCACAGTGGTGAATCTTAATTATCATAAAACTACTGCTGAAAATACTACTATGATGTAACCTAAGTGGTATAATAGTGAGATATGGCTTATATCTAGTGATGCAAAAGTCTGAAGCTATAATGGCATACTTGGATAGCTCAATCTGCTATTTTAAACAGATTGGCTAAGAATTAAGATATGACTGCCAAGGTGCATAGTCGGAGAAACTAGTGGTAATAAGAACATATGATACAGTTTACAATCCTAGATTAATGATGATACTGGTGTAGCATTACTACCCAGTCTGAGATCCCTCTCTCCCATACAACTCCATGCCCAGAAATGAAAAGGACAAGAACAGATGTTGCATGAGATAGTGGTATATCAACCTGTTGTGGTTGCTGAAGCTTGACTATAACTTGTAGTTACTTGTTGATCTTGTGATTCTCCTAATATGGATCTACTCCCTTGGATTTTCCCTTGTCCTGCTCCTCCTTATTCCCATGTCCAGCTTCTTCTACAACTGTGGCCTAGATTTCTTTTCCTGGAGCTGCTGCCTTGTCTTGATTTCCTCCTTGTCCTAGCTCTTGGATGGCTCCAGGGAGCAACCAGAGCTAAGGGTGTGATGGAATCTGGCTAGTGGTTTGGTTGGTGGTGTAAGGATGTGCTAATATGAATCTGATGAGAACTAATGGTAAGATGGTGATGGTTTCTTGTTGTTCTGAGGGTTGTAGCAAGTGTTCAGCAAAGTGTCCTCTTTTTGCTTCGGCTGATACTTATCTCATGTCCTGGTTTCCTCCTGTGTTGACAGCACCACATACTTGCATGTATGTGTGAGCTGCTTGCACTATTCTAGATCAGTGCAAGGCAAAATATCTTGATTGTTACTCTTCTACTTCTACTTCTATGGTGAAACTTGCCCCATAATTTTAATGTCAATGAGGTGGTACTGAGGCACTGATCTGATTAAGAACAGATACTATGATTTGGTGAAACTTGCCCCTAATTGCTGCTCTGTGATGAAAATAAACAGTGCATCTCATTGTTATCCTCTAAGAGCACTAACCAAACTAACCTTCTCTTTTTCCTTTTAACTTTTGTTTTTGTGTTATTTTGATTTTTTTACAGGTATAAAAGATCAGGAAAAAACCATCTAAAGATGAAGATTTAGTTTAGGACTTCTTTTATTATTCTTGTAAATCTCTTTACCTTGAATAATGTAATTGACAATGTAATATTGTATAATAAAGTTTAATTTTCATTTTCTACTTGTAATCTGTATCTCGTAATATTATATCTTGTTTATTTCATTGTTGTAATTCATTTTCTCTTTTGAAACACTGTAGTAGTATTCAAATATTGTAATGTGTATTTATTATTTGTAACCTATAAAATATTCAATGTAATAAAGTATTCCTTTTTCCTCACTTAGTCAGACTTATAAATTGTAATGTAAATAAGATTATTCTTTATCAATTCTTGTTTAATATTTCATTATTATAATATCATATTACATTACTCATTTACTCATTTTATTTTATTTAAATTTCCACTATCTTTTCTATTTGAATAAAAGATTATACCTTGTTATAAATAAGAGTTCACCTCTTATTTTCTATTAAAATTTAGTTTCCAATTATTATTCCATTCCAAATTCTTTTAGAATTCAAATTCACCAATTGAATATTCAAATTTGAATTTCCTTCCCCTCAAACAAAAAAAGTACAATAGAGGTCATGTTGAAATCCATTGCACCTGCCCTGATGTTTTCATCAGAGCAAGAGAGATCTTGACCCCCTATAGATTTTAGATTTGCGCGAAAATTCTCCGGATTTTCTGATGCATGAATGCAATGCACACATCTGGGTTCAACTTATTTCTAAGCTCTAATGCTGGGATGTTAAAACGTTGGTGATCAGCGCCGTCTTGGAGGCGTCCGTTGGGTGAACCTGCACCTTTTTTGTGTTGACCGTGGAGTCAAACGACATATCGGGTGTGTTTTTCCTGGTAACTGGGGGTGCCCCGTTCTCCGTTACCTCTCTAAGCCTCGTGACCTCCTCCTACATGCCAAATGACTAAGAGATTATGTTGAAGTCTCTGTCGCAGTGGTCGGACCTGGTGAAGCTTCCTTGGACGGTGATGACGCCCTTAGGTCCTGGAATCTTCAGTAGCAGGTATGTGTAGTGCGATAATGCCAAGAATCTTGCGAATGCCACGCACCCGACGATGGCGTGGTACTGTGATGGCCAGTCCACCACCTCGAATTCTAGCCACTCGCGCCTGAAGTTTTTGGGTTGGCCGAAGATGACGTCAAGCCATATCTTGCCCAGGGGGTATATGCCCTTCCCTGGGACTATGTCGTGGAACGGCGTGTCTGACTGCTCCAAGCTGCACAGCGGGATCCGCATCGCTGCGAGCATGCTGGTGAACATCAGATTGATGCCGCTGCCGCCATCCATGAAGACGCGGATCATTTCAAATCCCCTGATCTGGGCCTCAAGCACCAGGGCAGCATGACCTGGGCGAGGGATCTAGCGTGGGTGATCCGAACGATTGAACGTGATGTAGGACTCCGAGCCGCTGAGGTACTCAGGTATGGCTGGTGGAGAGGTCACGGCCAGGCCGACTTGGCTGGTGATCTTGTTCTGCACCCTGTTGGTTGGGCGCCCTTTCTGGATCATCAGGGACCCTTTTGGTGGTCGGTCCCACCTGCACCGTTATTTGGCGCTGTTGTGACCGGAAGTTGCAAAGGTCCACCAGGTGGTGGTGGAGGAGCTCCGTGGGTGATGTCACCTGGTAGGGGTGCAGGTCCAAATCCAGGGTTCACGGTCTGGCACCGCATTTGGGTAAGGACCTCGCTGAGCTTCTGGAACTCTCGGCAGTCCTTGAGCATGTGGCTGGCCTTCTTCTTACCATATTTTTTGTCGGTGTAGAAGTGGATGGTGCAGGGACCAGACAGCTTGGCGTATGCTGATGGCTCATCGTCGCGATTGCGACATTGCCACGTTTGCATGGGTCCGCTGTCGCGGTAGTTGGTGCTGTGGTATACGTTGTTGCGGTTGCCATTGTCACGTCGATCGGCGTATCCAGCCGCAACCATGTCGACTTCATCGCGATCGTCGTAGATGCACAATCTTCTCTTGCTGCGGTGTTCGCGCCTGCGGCCATAGTCGTCTTCGTCATCCGAATACGTTCGGTTGACGGAATCCTCGCCATCTGCCCATCGGTTGGCGATGTCCATGAGGTGGTCGAGTTTCTTGGGCTTGGCGCGCCCGATCTCTTCCTTGAAATCTGGGCGCCTGGCACCGTCCTTGAAGGCGTCGATTTCTCTTTCTTCAGAGATGTGCACGGTGGAGTTCTTGATGTGAGACCAGCGGAGTATGTACGAGCAGATGGACTCATTGGCTCGTTGGGTGCAGGCCCGCAGTTCTTCGATTGAGGCCGATCGCTTGCTAGTCCCCTTGAAATTGCGGATGAAGCTGTATGCCAGCTCTTCCCAGCTTCGGATGGAACCAGAGGATAGGCTGTTGAGCCAAACCCTCGCTGTTCCTGTCAGCTACAGCTAAAGGCACTATAAGGCGGTGTTGTTGTTTCCGCCGTGGAGCTTGACCGACGACAGGTGGTCGTCGAGCCAAGCTATACCTGAGCATGGGAAGCCCGGCCCGGCCGGCCCGACCCGACCTGGCCCGAAAAAATCCTGACGGGCCGGGCTTTTCATGCCCGCGGGTCGGTCCTGGGCTTCACAATTGCGGCCCGAAGGATGCACGGGCCAGGCTCGGGCCAGAGGAAATTGAAAATTAGGGAGAAGCCCGGCCCGCGGCCCGACGGCCCGAAGAATTATGTGCACCATGGGCTGGGCTTGGTCTCGCCAGTTCGACAGGCCGGCCGGGCGGGCCGGCTTGGGCCTGGGTTTGCACGGCGAAGCTTTGTCGCCTGGCCCGGCCCGGAACATGCCCAAGTTGGAGCCAAGCCTTTGGGTCTTGCGTGCCATCGAATTTCGGGTTGTCCGAAGGGAGCTTTAAATTTTTCGGCATCCGCATTTGCCGAACGGATCTACTGAAGCATCTGGCTCCGCACAGCTCTCCATCGTCCTACTCTTCGGACTCGGTTGAGCACGCGCGCTTAGCGCGTGATTTGTCGATCTTGCATTGGGTGAGCTTGTTGCGAGCGTCGTAGTTGCTACTGCGGCACCGTGGGCTCCGGCGGCGTCGGGGAAGGTCGTGCTCTTCCTCTTCTTGAGATGATGGTGTGCGGTTTCGAGTGAACTTGACCATGGCTTTTTTCTTCGGCTCCGCGAGAGCTTCGTCGTGGAGCGCAACTCCGACGAGTCCAAGGCCTACTAGCACGGACTTGTGCATGGTGTTCTTTGGGTCACCCGCCGGAGGCGGATTGGACGCGAGATAGGTTGTGGCCGCCATGATCGTAGCCTGCGGCGTCTTCAGCATGACGTTGCCATGCGAGTCCATCGTCATGAAGGACGTGTTGACGGCCCTGGTGACCTCGCATCGCGCAGCGGGTTCCATGTGCTCCATGAGGGGGCGGTACTTGTTGGTATTGTTTCCATGTGAAGTGGAGCCACCAGCGGCGAGCACAGCTCGCCGCGCGCTGGACTCCGCAACTGCCTTCTGACTCTTTTCAAGCTCCTCCATCAGCTTCACCTGCCGGTTGTGCTCGTTGATCAGGAGGAGGTGGTAGGCCATCAGCAGATATCGGGAGGCATTCACAGGTAGGATTTTGTTGCCTGCCACGGCCTCGCGTGCTTGGCGCCAGCCTTCCTTGTTGAGGTTGATGTAGTTGTAGGCGTGACTGTTGCCTTCGTTGGCTCTGCTAGGCGGATCTTCCCGTTTCCTCCGTTTCCAGTTTGCGGGTTGCGAGGGGGAGTGGGTGGTGGTTGTCCACTCGAATCCAGCGGTGGGTCCACTCCATTGTTGATGGTGGCGCATAGGTAGCGCGGGCTACTGCTGCCGCAACTTTCGGATCCGGAACCGCAAGTAGCTTTATCCGAAGGGGCCTGCACAGATCGGAGTTGATGTTGTCGTCTGAATTGCTTGTCAGACTCGATGCGTGCAATGCGCCGATGGGTGGGACCCATGAAGCGGGCCTGATGGGTGGTGGTGGCACCCGCTCCGGGAGGCGGAGGGTGCCGGTCTGTCCTACCTGGAAGCAGAAGCTCCCGAACAGCATCTCGAGCCCATCACCGACGGACTCAAAATCCTTCAGGGTGGTCGGCGAGTGGGCGGTGAAGTCGAAGGCGCCGAAGAGGAGGTGACTCTCCGTTTCCGATGAGTTGTAGATAGCTCCGGATGGAACCATCACGGCTGCACGATCAGCGTCCCCGTTTCCCACAGACGGCGTCAATTGATGAGGTTTGATCTCGTCAATGCCCATTGTTATGGACTTGGGTTTCGGAGAAGATGGGGATGATGGAAGTCGTGTAACGGTTAAGAGGAAAGCAACACGGGGGCACGAGATTGTTGGGAATATTCCCTAGAGGCAATCATGTATGATGAAATTTCCCATTGTATTCATAAAGTTATTAAGTTGTCCTTGTATAAACATGTGATGTGTATCATTGAATATGTGATTCGGTTGTGGAACTATACATTCATGTTGTTTGTACTAAATACCCTTGGTCATTGAGGT
Source organism: Avena longiglumis (assembly GCA_030063025.1). Classification (NCBI taxonomy): domain Eukaryota; kingdom Viridiplantae; phylum Streptophyta; class Magnoliopsida; order Poales; family Poaceae; genus Avena; species Avena longiglumis. Next base: position 102,257,272 of record CP125975.1, on the reverse strand, counting down.
TGTGCTGGACACACAACTTAGACCAATGTGAAATTCGGCTTGATGACTCGGTTCCACTTGTCATGGGCATGGAGATGCTATTCCGACTTACACAGATTCGACTAAAGAGTTTAGCGAGTCGGATTGACCCATATTGAGGTACAACGAACAAGTTGTCATTTGTATATCTCAATCAATGTAATCCTTAGACCTGAGGTTATTGCATAATCTGAGTTGAGGATCACCGACTTAGGTTCTGTCAAATGCTGATCCGTAACTGGGTAGTTATAAAGGCATAGTTCGGGTTGACTGAGAATCAAGCTGCGTGATGTGAATAACCAAGATGTGATTTTGCCCCTCCACTTGGAGAGATATTCTCTGGGCCCTTTCGGATGATATGATTCGGAAAGCATGACCATGCACGACTCGGTTAAGTGTTAACTGAGACGATCGACTAAGAGTTAGTCGGGTGAATCACTTATCTCGGATCGGAAAGAGAGTCGGACTATTTAAGGGATGACAATTATTCGCCTATAGTCTGACAAGGTATATCGTGAGGCAAAAGGGACTCGGACGCAAGTCACATTGGAAAGGCAAGTTGTCATGAATCTTTGATACTTGGGAGTCGGCATGTTCTGCTAGGAGCCGCTACCGACTGATCGATTGAGAGTCGGACTCTAATCGTGGCTAAGTTGCCAAGAGCCTGCGGGGTCATACACTTAAGAGCGGGAGCAAGTTCGGATTGGATCTGAACTAGAAATCTGGTTGCGTTGGACCCGAGCCTGATTTGGACTGAGTTAGTAAGTCGGACTCACAGGGACTAATATTATATGGGATTTAGTGAATGGGCCGCGCTAGCAGAGTCCACGTTCACTCCCTGTATATAGTGGAGCACTGTAACCCAGAAAGGTTAATCGTTGATCGATTAGGTCATTCCATGTGTTGGAAACCCTAGCTCCACGGCAGTCCTGCCTTCGTTACGAACCTAGCAGTTCGCCGCCGGTGCTCCTCCTTGTATGTGTGGATACCAGCAAAGGTGTTGTACGATCAGCACCAGGACGATCGGATCGCGAAGGACTGCACTGCATCAACTGATGCGCTTCATCAGTAATCCGCAACTGCGCGTCTAGTGGTAAACCTCGTGGCCTTCTACCTTAGCTAGATCTTGGGATCACCACGTTAGAGGGGAAATTTTGTTTTACCTTTACGTGGCCCAACAGATGTTTACCTAGGTTCAGGACCCCGAAAGGAAAACCCTACTCATGCTTGTATGTTCTTGATTACGGCGGAACCGAAGATTACAAGGGTGCACATATGGGATATGGCATGGAGGTGTGTGTATGAGGTGAGTTGGATCCTTCTCGCCGTAACTTGCCTTTATATAGATAGGCCAGGTTCCGGGATAGATCGAGTCGGTTATAGATTAGGGTTGATACCCTTTGAAATTTTATCTAATCTAGATTTGTCCTCCAAGGAGTCAAATTCGCCACGGGCTTGGGCCACCCAAAATCTTCATGGACCGAGTGTCCTCGTGTGGGCCTTTCTTAGGCTTGACCGGGTATACCAATGTTGTGCACCTGTAGGGTATATCCATGTCAGTGTTCCTGGAGTGAGAGCGGGACAGATTCTACGGATAAGGTGGTTTACCACGATTTTGGAGACATAATTTCTAGGATTTTTTTTAGAAATAGATGTTTTTATTACTCAAGGTAATGTTTATATTCGGTCTTCGCGTAACTAAGATGCAAATAGGCGATCAATTCACACGACTACAAAGCAAAGTAAGAAAACCAAAATTACAGAATAGCTCTATCAAAATAAACGTCCTCGAGCTATGGTAGATTAATCCGCAAATCACGCGGTCATTCATATCGGGAAAAAATATCTCTCGCCGTATCCTTCGATCGTGTACATCTCTTTATAAGCAAGTCACGAAACTCCATACGTTAGAGAGTAGTTTATGATCGAAAAATAGCCATCATCCGATAGATAACCTACAGGAAAGAAAAGAAAATATAATATTATTCCATTTCATCGAGAGGTAGACGTCGCCCGATAGAATTTATAGAATGAGAGGTAGATCAATGAACGGAAACGAGGGATAGAGCAAGGATGAGAAACACAGTTTAAACTTCGCTCATTTCTTCGATAGCCGGTTCAGTACAAAGGTTGGCCTTATGAGCACACTGCCCTCAGGGCCCCACCAACCCTGTACTAAGACCATGTGTTCACCGGTCATGGACATCTTGCCATGGCCGTCCAATCGAGCCGTGATTTGGGCGGAAGCGGCCGCGCTTCTCCGTGTCGTGGTAGGAGCTCTGGCTTGCGAGCTCGCCCGCCGCTGCTGTCGGAGGAGGAGGTATGTCGGCGCCGCTCCGAGCAGGGATGCGGTCGCGACGCCCTTAGACGCGGCGTGACCTCGCCTGCCAGGGCAAAGCTATCGTTCGACCCTGCCACATACGATGTAGAGAAACTCTTGTTCAACGAAATTATTGTGGCCCCGCTGGAGCCCGCTCTCGCCAGGGATGCGGAGTACAACTCAGACGACGAGAGCGAGAAGCTCTTGGTGCACGAGGCGAAGTTCAACTCCCTCTGCACCGTGCTCATGGACATTGTGGAGCGTCAGAAGCGCCGCCGTATCGCGTGCAGAGCGGAGAAGTGTGAGCTTCATCGTGCCATCCGCCTCTCCGCCCGCGAGCACTAGGCGCGGCTGGCGGGTCTCGACGACGCCACCACCGACAACGAGTAAGCGCACGCCGTCGCTGTCGTAGATGCTCCGGTGAGTAGGTACCGTTGATGGAGCTACGTAGATTTTAGGTCTAGTCTGGTATGCAGGTCGAGGCATCATATTTTGCTAAACATTTATCGATCTCGATGATCAAAATCAAAATCTCTCATATGTATGAATCTAGCGTGATGTTTTTTAAATATGCAGCTTGGATTAGCATATCTGTTATAACGTAGCTGCAAAACAAGAGTACACCCTATCCGCGGGATGAGACGCTCTAAAGTTCGGGACGGCAGACAGCCAACGGCAATGGCCAGCAATAAATAAACTGAAATCCATTGTCGACCAAGCTGGAGATGGCCCGGGAGACCTCCCCTAAGGACCTCCGCCACCCTTGCCGACTAACGCGTCCAGGCCCGCCGATGAGCTTCCAGCCACCGGTAGCTCCCGCTACGAAATCAGTAAGAACTCTCTGAGCACGGATGACATCTTTAAATTCCTTTTGGGTTCAAATACTCCAGAATTCCTCCATTTCACCTCCATTCCAAGCAAGGCTTGGAAGACTTTAATTCGCTGGTGGCATAGCTAGATGGAATGTTGGTCTTAACTTTGCTCTGGTTTCGTGTTAGTCCATAGGTGGCACCCATGAATTTGGTGGGCACGTATCAGATCTCAGATCAAGCCTTGCACAAGGCTGTTCATAGGGCGGTTTAGCCGTACCCAAGCCGCTTTTGGGGACCTTGATTTCCTATCGAAGTTATCAAGGAACACATTCTCTTGTTAATGTAATGTAAGAGATACTTTGCTGTCATATTTCAACTGCATAGTCCAAGTTCAAACATTTGTACAGTCTTTCCTAGTGCAATCTTAGCTATGTTTGGAAAACTAAAGCATGCCCTTCAAAGTTCGGACGAAATCTCCTTGCTGAAACAATATATTTTATCAATTTTTCACATTTTTTTTTATCTTCATCTGAACTTAGTTGTCTCCGAAGTGATTTACAGTGGACAATTGGTATGTGAAAGTCAGTTGACAAGCTTTGTCACGTGTAACCCGCATCTTGTTTGGATCGGTAAGCAGCATACAAATGTTTAAAAGAACTGTCAGTAATATTTTTTAAATCCTTGTTGTTTCTTTTTTTTTCTCTGGTCACTAACAAGTAAGATGTTATTAATGTGAACAGATAGTCCGTTGGATCTTACCATCATCAACTGTCCTATAGACAGAAAAACTTGAATGCCAATATGTGAAGAGATTCTTACTACAGGGACCTTTATTACAGGGAGCTTGTACTTACAAACCTTCTGGAACGTGAGATTTGGCTCTCTTGACATGAAAAGATGCACAGTGCGTGGCTGCGTTAGGTCCATTTCACAATCCTTAACTAAGCACCGGTGGTTTGGGAAGAAGATGCGGATATGGAGTATCAAAGAAGCAGGTTCTCTGACAAGCTTCTGGACACTTCTCTGCAGGAATCCCTTGGCTGATCGTGTCCTGGACAAAGTGTTTATAGGGCGAATACATTTGAGAGTGCTGGACCTTACTGGCACTGGTATTAGGCACATTCCGGTGTCAATAACACTTATCCTTCACCTTAGGAGAGGAGACTGATTTTATGCTTTTTATATGGTAAGTTGTGCAATGGTGAGATTTCATCCATGTGCTTACGTTGAATCTTCACTTGTATCTTTCACTTTGGACGGATGAAAACATTTAAAATATGCCTTGGCTTCCGTTCGAGAATAGAAAACAAAGACTCGATTTGAGAATGTTGAATTAACTTTGTTTCAACTAAAACCAAAACCTTCTTTCAACTAACTACGACAACCAAACAGGCAAATTAATGAGTTCTTTTGAAAAGCAACCTCGTAACAAACACAGGCAAGGAAAAAAATAGCTCTATATAGCGGCGGTATAGTGTTTTGAGCAAGGTGCCATTATTTAGAACCCTTGTACAATTGCTCACTATTTGTCATAGTCCCCTATTATGACCCTTGAACACAGGACAAAAATACATCCTGGATGATTAGTGGCTTAACTAAGGCAATCGGTATCTCAGGCCCAGTTCTTCAGGTTAAGCTTCTCCATAAACAGATCAAGCTTTTCAACCTATGTGAGGACGTGGTGAAGTTAGCAGACAAACATCCAAATTTAAGTCCCTCAGACAGTGGTAACA